>CM022769.1:12037869-12707869 GCA_012411365.1 Ameiurus melas
TAAATTCTAAACAAACTGACTGAGTTGGCAGCACTGACTGCTTGAAGTAATGAACAGATTATGAAGGTGACACGTGAAGGTGAATATAGACATGTGATGATGACACTGAGGTGTGAGACAGAACCTGACCGTGTCTCGAGTGGCACACTGCTGTTAAGAGCCCAGCTCTCATGGAGCTGGACTGACTCCGGGGTGGACGGGCCGTCAACAGGTGCAGCGGTAGGCACGTGGCTCTGCGGGGCGCGTCGACTGCCATGACCACTGCAGTTCAGAGAGTTAGCAGACGTCTGGTGGTGGTTGTGGGTAGGGGGCAAAGGAGGACGTGGGGCTGTCTGGCTGTGATGACTGGACGGACCTGAGAGAGACAGAGAGAGAGAAAAAGAGAGAAAGCACGAGAAAGGGAGAGAGTTAAATTACAGCATTTCTAATGTCTAAAGCATCTCATCACACATGGATCTTCTTTTTGCCTTTCCTACACTCTGAACAGAGCAACCGAATGAAAGAGCATGTGAAATTTGAGTTGTGCGAAACAAAGGGAGGCTGTGAAATAAGACCTGAGTGAATAAAAAAGAAATAAAAAATGTCTATAAGTTGAGGAAGAAATAGAAAATAGAAAGTTTGTTTTTTGCCTTAAATTATGATTGCTAATAAAATTAATTAAATAACCCTGTTATTCCCAGTCATGTGCTTTTGTAACTTGTTTGTGAGTAAATTCATGATTTTTATTTCAATTTATGAAATTGAAACTTTTCCTCCAATGTTTATTTCCTAAATTCTTTAATATTCATTCATCCCTTTCTCTTCAATAACTGCATTATTATTATTATTATTATTATTAGTAGTAGTAGTAGTAGTAGTAATAGTACTAGTAGTCGTAACAATTGACTAAATATATAGATAAACAAATAATAAACAGATAAATATCATGAATAAATAAATACCAATGAAAAAGCAATATGAAAAATAATACACTGTATTTATATTTATAAAAATATACTAATGTATAGATGTTAGAGAACATATTAAAAAAAAAAAAAAACGTCATAATTCTTGTGAAAATTTCATGACACTGTATTCATTCACGGCAGAAATAAAAATGAACAAAACCAACTTTCCGTACATTCACATTCAGTTCCACCAAAAAGAAAATATTTGCTCCCTAACAATACCTATATGACTATCATGTTTTATAACGCTTGGAGGTTCAACCAAAGCCTCTATAATCCATAAGGTTTACTATTTAAATTGTATTATCCACACTCACTGCAACAAAGGCTGAAATGTATTCCTGTATTCTTTACATTTGTTCCAGCTGTCTTTATTTTGTAGCTATACAATGCCTATCTTCTCAAAGAAAATATAATAGATGTGATAACGCTGCTCCTGTTCTCATACACCCCCCCCCCCCAAAAAAAAACCCAATCACTCAATAAATAAACCGTCTCCTTCAGTGTTTGCACAGAAATTAGAATTCATCCGAGGCCATTTTCCCAGTATACATGAAAAAAAGTGAGCAACTGAAAGCTGTTCGTACTGTGAAAAGAAAGTGGTGGAGACATGAAAGGAAGGACTGAGGGCTGAGAGGAGCTCGGCTACGCTCGGAAGGTCCAGGCTGTGTAATGTGGTGCTGCACGGCGTGCTGGAACACGCCAAAAATCAGCCTCTCAACAAACGCAACGCAGCACAAAGCTGCTCCGATGAGAGAGGAACTCTTGGAAGAACTCAGCGCTCCTAACAATGGCGGCAGGAACAATGGATTACCGATCGGTGACATGTCCATCAAAGCTGACCCTGGGCTGCTCACGACACCCTGCCTGCCCGTACAAAAGCGTCGTAGGACTTGCGCTTCTTTCTCGCTCTGTTATCCTTGGCCAAACCTGAATCCAAAGCGTCCTCCTTTGTTTTTCCCACTCAGTGCCCAAAAATCGAAGCGACAGCTGCTAAAGAGAGCTGGCTTTGTGGCGGTGACCATCAATGGAAATGCTTGGGAACATAAAGAGAGAGCAGAGAGAGCAGTGTCGGTTTTTTGCACACAGGAGAAGAACACGCCAGGGACCTCAGTGTGAAGCCGAGAGAACAATAAGGCCACTCTTATGCTTTTACATTGCACGCCACTGGGCTCACAGAGGTCAGGACAGTAATGCGGAGATTACAGTACGAGGTGGTGCAGTTACTGTTATTATCACACAGCACCATGTGGCGCTCAGACACAATGTAATGTATACTTCCTGCTGGGTGACAAACCAGTGGACGGATGAAGGCCAGCCAGCGAATGAGCTTGGACGTGAGATTCGAATAGAAGCCTGGCACAGGGTTCACCTCCTTCACACAGCGGATACAGCAGCACAAAAGGCAAGCCAAAAATGCAGCTAGCTGAACTGACCTTAAGTGATGAGTGAACACATCCAGGCTTTTCATATTTCACACCCAAGAAGCAGAAAGAAAAATTAAAACAAATGATGCTTTTTAAAGGAAGTTCAATAACCATAATCAGAACTGTTGAAAAAAAAAATCTGTTGAATACATTATGTTGTTTTCTTCAGAAAATATGTAATATTATGAAAGAATGTTTTTTTACTGCATTTTTTCATTATAAGTTAAAACACTAGTGTATCCAGAACTACCAGGAACAAGGTTAAGGTTCCTTTAACCGACATGAATAAAAGTCCAGTGAGATTTCTACTTAATAATAAGCATTTTACTGATCAAACTATGATATGATAACCAAGATACTTTGTTAATGTTACTTTGTTAATGTTAAGCAGAAAGTATGCTTCACTTTTTACGTGTACAATAGGAACAGCGTACAGCACACGTAACGCAAATTTCATCATCAGCAGAGTACGCGCATACTGTATGCGCACACTGTACGTGTGGCGCCTGATTTTTCTAACCGCACGTACCAAGGTCGCACATGCGCATTTCATTCTTATACACTATTTAGCTGTTCCACAAGTAGGCAGGAGTGACTCAGGGCCGCTGATTCTCAAGGTAGTTGAAGAAAAAACAGAATAAACGGAAGAGACGGAAACAAGTGCAGGTTAGAAAGTACAAAAATTTGTATAAGGATTTGTATGTGGATGCTAATCGTAGTGAGAGATTGCCCAAGCATTGTTCTTTGTCGTCCTTCACACCAAAAGACCTGCTTTGCTGCTTTGTACTGACCTGTGTAGGCCAGGAGGGGTAGTGTAAGTTGTCGTAAAGCGCATGCGTTGATCGCCTGTGTACGAATACATGTCTAATGAAGTATACTTTGAAAGGCTATGCGTAAAACTTTGCGTATATGCTGGTGTACGTGTAAAAACTCAAAGTATAGCAGAGGCTTTACTTTGTAACTATGATACTGTGTTAATGATACTTTGTTATTTTGTTAATGTTACTTTTACTATGATACTTTGTTGATATTATTTTGTTAAGGATTCACAGGTCAGTGATAAAAGCAGAAGAAACCTTTAACAAAAACAAATGTCTTTGACATCCCGTCATCCTTTCACCTTCACTGAATTGCCTTTTCCGCCTGACTAATTTTATTTGCATTCGGTTTGCATTTGGTAGCATAGATTTCAGGCTTCTCCTGTATTGCCAAAGCCAGGTGTAAAAAAAAAAAATGTTACGTCTAAACCACAGATGTTGATGCCACTGCTAAATGCTGCTAACTTACTGAACTCTCAAACCTAGGTGTAAATACTGGAACTTGTTTTTATGCCTCAGTCCTGAATTTTCCCAGTTAACACCCACAAATTTGTTCTACCTGACTTGGTAAAATTAAGGAATAATACACAACAGACCCTGTTGATATATGAAACAACATATATGGGTGGGTTGGTGTGATCCGGCCCAGGCTGAATTTTGTTTTCATATTATTCAGTACATTATAGCAGCAGTAAACATTCGTTCCCTCACCAGCCTCTCTTTCTATTCTCTCTCGTTGTTATCAGACAGAAATAGCAGCGTCTCATGTTACTGAGATACTGGAAAGTACAAACTCTGTAATATAATATAAATTAATATATAGCTAGCATTAATGTTACAGCAGGAACTACAGTCAGAGCCATGCTGTTACAGAAATATACACTTTTGATTATTATTAGACAGATTATAATTATAATGCTCTCAAACTCTTTTCATTTGAGAAAAATGGTTAGAATAGTAACTAAGATAAACTTTAATTAAATTTGGGGAAAAAACAGCAATATATTGTTGTTATAATAATATAATTATAATCTAATGGTGTAATAAATAAAAAATAAAAATAAAGTCCAAGCAAGGAATGGAATGTTGGAATATTTCGGATGACTTATAACCTGCTATTCAACCTATAACCTACGCCAATGCATGCAATCAGCAGAAATCAAGGCCACTTTGAAATACCATTTGTTTTGTCTTGTTTTTCCCCTCTACAAGGACACTAGCTGTTAAAAGACCTGGCTGTTGTCTGGAATGCTGATATCTGCTTTTCGTCCTGGCCCTGAGTACAATAATGGCAACTGACATGTTAGGAGAATTCAGCAAATTCTACAAGAACATCAATCACTTACACCAAATGAACTGGAACAATAATAAAGGCATAGCCACTGTTATGAACCAAAACAATACAACCCCAAAAAAGACACTTCTGTTCTAAATATTATCAAACACTTTCGAATTTAAGAAAATATGCTGCTGAATGTAAAACAGGTGCTGAGTAATTCTTCCCATTCAAATGCTCTAAGACAATAGCGAGTCTTAAAGCGTAGCCATATTTCTCTGACGCTCTTTCAGACTGAATTCACGGCACTGTACTGTATATAAATAAGGAACTTCAGGAGGAAAGTTTTCAGTTCATTCCTCGGCGAAAAATGCCGCCGATCAGCATCCTGTTCTGTTCTTTCAAAACACGGAGTGCAAATAAGACTGTATAGCAGTCAAAGCATGCTGCCTTTCTCACATTTCCGTTCGCATCACAGGCTTTATGATATCCGTTTTACTGGAACATGAAACAGCTGTGCAGCCATTCCGTCTCCTGCCACCAACCTTCATTCATCTCCACCAGCCTCTCGCTCTGTCTTATTTTTTTTCTCCCTCCCCAGCCCGTGTTTCTTTCTCCCCGAGCTTTTCCGTTCCCCACCATTTAACAGTGTTTATGAATAATTGAGTTTTGATTCAGTGAGCAAACGGCAGGAGCTGACAAAATACTCGGCGAGTCACATGAGGAAAAAGAGAAAGAGAGAGAGAGAGAGACGCGACGCGAGGCCCATTTTGCCCCGACTGTCACTTCCGACTCTGAAAGCCACTTTTCATCATGCTGATAACAAAGAGACACGTTTACATTTAAGGAGAATCAATAGAAAATGGCAGGAATGTGAAGGAAATGCAAAGTAGGAAAAAAAACTTGCGACGACGGAGTGAAGCAATAACTGAAAAGCGGGGAAAAAAATAGAAATATACAGCTCGCCAGATTCTCTCAGAGAATAAGGACATGAAAACGGATAGCATTGTCGGTAATAATCTAGGAAACTTGTGTTTGCTTTTCTTCTCAGCTGTCAAAGAAAGGAAACAAGGAAGCAATATGAGAGAGATGAGAAAGCCTAAGAGGGAAGGAAAACGTTGAAAGTAATTAGCGCGGGGTGAAGCAGAGGCAGGTCGGAGGACGTCTTTGCGGGGTGCCTCACTGCCGTGCGGCCACGGTGAAATTACCGTCGCTAGGCTAAGCTCCGCTAGGCTAGAGGGCCTCGCCGTGACATGGATTAAAATAAATTGCTCGACAAGAGCGGTGGGAACCTTGGAAAAACAATACGAGTAAAAGCATAAATGTCAATTTGGAATGATAAAAGACACAATCTAAATGTGGCAGCAGGAGCCTGGAGACAGCTGAGGTAATGGAGCTAGCTGCTCCGCTCCTGACTCATACTGTTTACTGTGTATGTGTGTGTGTGTGTATATATATATATAATATGTGTGTGTGTGTGTGTGTGTGTGAACGAGATTGTTTTTACAGAGCTGCTCTTTGTCTTTCTTTCATCTGTCTAATTCTCTGCGAAATTGACCAAGCTATTTTCTAGCAGGCCAGCAATAATTTACTATTTTACCAGAATATTATCTGGACACATTTAAAAAGAAAGAAAGAAAGAAAAAAAACACACACACAACCCACAGATAAATGCCCAAATATGCATAATTCCACTCAAGCCGTTTCTGACAGCTTTTTTTTTTAACAAAAAAGTGCTGAAAGCATTAGGGACCGTGTGCTCTATTTATTTACTACTCAGTCTAACCAGGACTAAACACCGAACTGACTCCATCTTTGAAGACTTTTAGCAGACAATCTTTCCAGAGGGACATGATGCATGTCGAGGGCGTCTCAGATCGGTTTCAGGCTCAGGATTGGCAGAGGACGTGAAAATTCAGAGCTCAGATTGGAGGTAGTGCTCATCGTTCATTAGAAAATAAAAAATAATTTTTTTTTACATGAATGACGAAGAGTATGGAATCTGAAAAACTCTGAAGAAAAGAGGAACAGGGCGAGGCGGAGTGAGACTTTACGTATTCCACTCACATCGTTTTCTGAGCATGGCCTTGGCTACTCATCTGCAGTAATTAGAGCGTAATAATAGTCCTCTTATGCACCCCTGAGATCAGACTGCAAATGTGCCCTAAATGCAACCACAAAATGTGCCAAAATACCACTCATTACACCACCATCATTATTTCAGTCTGTAATATAACACGTCTGTATGTCTGTGTCTAGTCAACATTGTCTGAGGTATTTATTTCAGACAAAAAGAAAAAAAGAGAAGGAATTATAAAAGGAATGATCAAACATTTACGATCCTCTGTGATTTCCTTGTTTTTCTTTCTTTTATTTTTTTTTTATAAAGATACCAGAAATAGCTAGGAGAAACAGGAACAACATATGAATAATACATTAGCAGTACCGCAACACTAAGAGATGAGAAATAAAACACGACAGAAAGCGAGAGGAGGCTGGCGAAGGGCACGACTCAGAGAGAGCCGCTCTGAGTAGCTGCCTGAAACACCTTCAGCAGGAGCCATCATCTGCTCGCAGTAATACGGCAGCACGGCCAAAGACACAGAGCAGAACATCAGCGCATACCAATTACACGTCCTGCTGGGAGCCTGGGCACTGAATAGAGCGGGTCACGCTCGCGGTTTAACACGGGGCCGTAAATGTGGGATCACTGCAGCAGTGCTTTAGCACAGAGCTCTGAAAGGGAGTCGTATAAAAAAAAAGTTTGAACCACATCTCTCTGTTGAAATCACAGGTTTATAGCAATGCACTTGTTCTTATTATCATCGTTTCTATAGTAACAGCAAATTCACGACGACTTCTACGACAAAAGACTAATAATAAACCGATTTTTTTAAAAACGTGCTCTTATTTAACAAACAATATGGTGGTGCCTTCTGTGAATATTTGTTTAACATTCAGTGTCAGTATGTTTTCCTCCACAGGGAAGTCTTCACAACTTTGGATACAAGCTGAAAACACTTCAGGATGCGATGTAGATAGGAAAATAATCCGCTTTTTGGATTCTCCCCTTCGTGTTGGACCACATTACACATGTTTACATTAATTTACAAATTAGAATGATTATAAAGCCTTTATAAAGCCTTTATTTAGTAGTGAGAATACTAATTAAATTTGAATTATAAATTGCTCTAAATAGCTGTTTAAAATAGCCTTAGGATTCAAGGATATTATCTTCAAGTGAAAACGATGCATTACTTAAAAACACCTATTGCTCATGTAATCCTTCTATACAAAACAAAACAAAAACAAAAAGAAATCTTGAAATCTGCATAAATTCCCCTCAGTGATTATATGGATTATGGTTACACAAGTACTAAAGATTCATCATTCAGTACTCAGTTCACACCGCCCCAAAAAAAAATTGCAATATCTGATTTCAGGAGATTACAGCTAAGTCAGGAGTAATCCTTTATATAAGTAAGAATCTATTCCTCATCCCTGACATATGCTTAGGCATACTCTCAGCCTCGGCCCTACTGGAATGAAATCTCATCATTAACCACCAGAAATACTCCAGTCCTTGTACACTGTCAGCCAAGTGATTAGTCATAACATCCCACATCGCTGTAATGCAAAGATTTTCTCCACATTTTAATGAGAAGGTCAGGAAGCAGTTGCAGAATCGGGGAGTATAAGCAGCTGGGAACATCCCACATTTGCTGAACACATTTTCTAAAAGTATTAAATAAGTTCAAAGGCATTTCTACGATACATGATACGTATCATGATATATACAATAGGTTTGCTAAAGCAGTACAGTGGTGTTGCATAAAAAAAAACGTTCAGTGATACTTTATTTCATTTTTAACAATGAAATAAATTATCTTTTGTACATGAACAAACTCAGATCTTTATTTATAGAAAAAATAAGTAATAAATATTTAACACTGAGAAAAACACTTCATTTCAAGTACATTAAACTGCTTCCGGTCAGTTTGTGATTATTAAAAAATGTTTTATATATATATATATATATATATATATATATATATATATATATATATATATATATTAGAGATGAACCAATGTATCCGATGATCGGGGCTGATAATTTCCTATCAATCAAAAGAGGGCGGAAAAACACAATAATTTCATGCTGTGTGTAAATAAGATGTCTCTTGTGTGGAATTATGACAAAACGGCAGTTTGTTAACGCTGTAATCTCTGCACCACTAAAATTTTACACCGGAAGTACATTTTACGGCGCCGAAGTTTTGGCATGGAGACAATCCCCCAAAAATGCCCCCCTCTCAATCCCCCGATGGCCGCTCGCCCTTGTGCTGAATTAAAGGGCCAGCACACCGTTGAAAGACTTAAGTTGAAGTTGAATTGACAATAAAGTATATATTGCACAGAAAATATTTTTGTAGTGTAGTGTGTTTCATATCCAAATGTTAATATATAAAAAAGTTGATATTATATATTACCAGTTTGATGTCAATGATGAAGTAGAAATGTTTTTGTTTGTGGTGAGTGAACGTGAAGCCTTTTTTAGAATTCAGGCAATTAATTCTGTTAATATGAATTAATAACATTCAATAAATTAAGAAATCTTACTTTAATCTTCAGAACTGAGTTCATGTGTTAATGTTAATTAGAGTAATGTGTTTTCTGGTTATGAGACCAGTTACTGTTGAAATGGAGAGAATAAAGTTTTTATTTGTATTTCTTTCAAAATTCTTTAAAATTAATCATTATTAATTTAAAAGAAGGTATCAAAGGCAGAACTATCGGTATCGGTTATCGGCCGATATCACTCTGAATAATCGGTTATCATATCAGCTGAGAAATTTAGTATCGGTGCATCTCTAATATATATGTGTATATATACGTGTGTGTGTGTGTATATATATATATATATATATATATATATATATATATATATTTATATATATATATATTTTTTTTATATATATATATGTATATATATACATACATACATAACTTTTTTTTGTACAAACCTTGCTATTGATTTTTTTCTTTTATTACTTCTTCATTATGAATTCAATACAAAAAATATTTTAGATTCCCAAACATTCGTTTTCTAGCATAAAATGAAATATTACAGAAAAATGTTTGTATGTCATTAAAGGAAGCAGCATATTACGTAAGAGACAGTTTTCAGACTTAAAAAACATAATGAAGGCTCCTGGATTTTGCTGCAAAAATAATAAACTAGTGTGACAATCAAAATCTCCAGAAGAACTGTGTCTGCTTCTGCAAGATGCTCAATAGAACTTACAGCTCATTTCCTTATAAAACTGCACTAACTGTGCCAGGGAGTACTATTTTCATTTCTATTTTTTTTTCACTAAATATTGACTTTGTTTCATTTACTACTGTTTACTGCTCTTCACAGTATTTTTTTAAATGTGGAAACATTTTCATAATTTTGAAGGCATCTGTGCTCTACTATGATAACAATTATCACACTATCAATAATATATCGTCATATGACCCAAACTTGGTTCTAAAGAAAAGACACTGAGGAAACTGAGGACATTTTAAAAAGAATTATTTTAACTCATTTTTAAATTACCTTTCAATTTTACCGAATAAATGGCAAATCAGTGGGAAATGAAGTCCTAAAGTTAAACTTTGTTGTTCAGAACAACAGTAACACAAGTAACATAAAAAATAAGTTACAATAAAAATACAAATCGCTGTTGTATATGTTTTACTATTATTTCATTCATTTCATTATATGTTCAATATACAATTTACCCATGCTTATATTTACATACACATGTGTATAAATATTTAAATAAAGTATTTGCCTTATGAGATGTATATTTTTCTTAAACTGTGACCTAAAAACTTTGGAATTTTATTCCTCAGTACAGCAAGTACCTAGTATTTAATATGTAAGTATGCAGTAATGACAGATCATTTCTGATACATACATAAAATTAGATTTTAGAATGTATATAAGTAATTAAGTACATAGTACTTAGTGCTAATGTTAAATTTCAAAATGATATTCATAAAACATCTTATAGATCTGTGTAAAACACATGCCACTACCTTAGGGAAATCTTCCTTCATTTAGAAAATATGTCTGACATAAATACAAATGAATTCTAGCTTTTTGGTTAGAATTGCTGTGCATTTTTATGAGTAAAACTCATCAAATAATAGATCACTAATAAGTCACGAACAAACTAACTAAAATAAATGAACCAATAAGAATCAATAAAAAACAAAAACGACCAAAAAATGAGAATGAGGGCTGCTAAACCAATGTGTTGAAAATTAACAATACATAAACTAACGATAGACTGTGACACCTGCATGTTTTTCATATTTCTAAAAAAAACATCTGAAATACTCAAAAACGATGCCACGGTCAAAGTCACTGAGATCACACTGTTTTCCCTCATTCTGATATTTTATATATCAATGTTAACTTATTTTATATCACTTTTATGCACTGCAGTGCTGTCACCATGTGATTGGCTGACTGGATAATTAGATGAATGAGTACAACTGGTACAGTATTGTATTTCACGTCCAACTTTTTATTATGACACTGATTATATGCATAGTTAAAAAACTAACAGAACAATCATAACAATGTTGATAGCCACAGCTAGATTCGCAGAGGATGCACTCACTCATTCACTAACACACAAACACACACACACACACACACACACACGGGAACAGAATAAAGTCACTGAGTCGCAGTGAGTGAGCCACACAGTTTGTGAAACTGAGCCTGGCCTATTCCTGGCACGCTTAGTTTGCTGTTGTATGATTGATGCTGCTGCACTATACTGTAAAAGCAATCAGCTCGAATGCAATGCCACAGGAGAGCGAACACGATTGTTATGCTAAAAATGGGAACTTCCAAAGCAATTCCAATAAACCGCAGCTCAACTGCAGATACGTGAAGAAGCTGATCTTGTTAACCGCTGGCATTGCAGCAAAAGAAAAAAACCCCAAAACATTTACTTACAATTAAAATTATATATGTACAACAAAAAATAGATATTGACTCTGAAGGTTCTGAAACACTCAGCAAAATAAACAATCATCCCTTTTTCATGAGACTGTATTTTAAATATAATTTAAAGAAATAAGCTTTATAGATCTTTATTGGAAAGGGTTAAAACAGTGTTTTTCGTGCTTGTTCAATGAACTATAACCAATTATTGCACATGCACCTGTGGAACAGTCCTTAAGACACGAAAAGTTTATAGGCAGTAGGCAATTATGGTCAGAGTTACAATAACATGGACACTAAAGAGACCTTTCTACTGAGACTGAAAAACACCAGAAGAAAGATGCCTAGGGTTCCTGCTCACCTGCGTGAACATGCCATAGGCCTGCTGCAGGGAGGCATGAGGAATGCAGATGGCCAGAACATCCATTCATCTATACCGCATATCCTACTGGGTCGTGGGGAGCCTGGAGCCTATCCCAGGGAGAATGGGGCACAAGATGGGGTACACCCTGGACGGGGTGCCAATACATCACAAGGCGCAATCACATATACATTCACACACATTCATACACTATGGACATGCCAATCAGCCTACCATGCATGTCTTTAAACTGCAATGTCTGTCATGTAAGATGCCTAAGACAGTGCTACAGGGAGACAGGAAGGACAGCTGATCGTCCTTGCAGTGGAAAATTACATGTAACTGTGTGTCCCCCAGACGTGATCGAGAACTTGCAAATGCCTTGGTGGAAGAGTGGAGTAACATCTCACTGCAAGAACTGACAAAACTGGTGCAGTCCATGAGGACGAGATGCACTGTAGTACCTAAAGCAGCTGGAGGACACCAGATACTGACTTTGTTCAGAGACTCGTCATTCCGTTTCTGTTCGTCAAATGTCTGAGAGACTTCTTCAGTTTATGTCTCAGTTGTTGAGTCTTTTTATGTTAATACAATATTTACATGTTAAGAAATTTGCTGGACATAAAAGCAGTTGAATGTGAGAGGACATTTCTTTTTTTTTTTGCTGAGTGTATATATATGTGTGTGTGTGTGTGTGTGTGTATGTTTGAAAGAAATAGCTTTCAATTATGTCACTAAAAGACAAAGCAGGAGGATGGCTTTTCAAACGCTCTTTAAATTCAAAGGCCTCATTGATCAAATGCATACAGATCCATACACTGCTTCACCTCTCACACACCCTCAACTTTCATATAAATACTGAGCTTTCAATACATTGTCAATAACGCCAAATTAAATTCAGGCACAACTATGAACATATGACAATTACAATGAAAATGATGTCAGTTGCCATTTTTTCCCTCCCTTTCCTTTATCGCTTGATAATTCCTAGAATTGTGTCATTTCTAGTTGTTAATAGTAAGCAAAACAGCTGAATGTAGAGAAATGAAAAACAATTCTCAATGTTTTGAGTATGAACGGGCCAGTGCACAACATAAAACACAACACTATTAATTATATAATATGATGATATATTCAAAAAATTTTAAATAATTACAATAATCCAACAATCTGAAGTGTCTTCATCTTTTTTTGTCTGTAATTAGTTTATTACCTAAATTATTATCTCGTTATACTCAGATTTATTCAAGCAATTATCCAGTCAGCCAATCATGTCAAAGCGTCAGTTATTGTTTATATCTCTATATGAGTCAAGAGCTTCAGTTATTGTTTATAGCTCTATAGGAGTCAAGAGCTTCAGTTATTGTTTATAGCTCTATAGGAGTCAAGAGCTTCAGTTATTGTTTATAGCTCTATAGGAGTCAAGAGCTTCAGTTATTGTTTATATCAAACATCAAAATGGGAACAATACGATCACAGTGACTTTCACTGTGGTCTGGTTGTTCATACCAGAAGGGCTGGTTGAGTATTTTAGAAACTGCTGATCTCTGGGGATTTTCACACACAACAGTCTCTAGAGCTTGCACAGAATTATACGAAAAACAAAATACACCCGGTAAGCGGTAGTTCAACAGGCGGAAACAGCTTGTTGATGGTCAGGGGAGAAGATAACTCAAATAACCACTCTTTCCAACCGCACTGAGCAGAAAAGCATCTCAGAATGCACAACACATTGAGCCTTGATGCGGATGGGCTACATGAGCAGAAGACCACATCAGGTTCCACTCCTCAAACAGGAATCTGAGGCTACAGCAGGCAGAGCCTCACCCAAACTGAATGGCTTGATAACTAATATTTACCTCACCATCTATAGACTGAAGAAGCCTACCATCTAAGTCTCACCAACATGTCATACTAGACCAACAGAGTATACATGAACAATTAAATGAAATTAATTGAAATTAATTAATTGAAATTAAGATAGGACTCGGAATGAAGTGAGAGTCTATATGAAACATCTAAAATAAAAAGAAATAAAAAGAAAGCAAAAGGGTCGAGTTGATAGTGAAGGAAATGCACATAGACAATCTATTAAAGACCCAGAAACAGTAGCTGTGATGATTAGAATTAAGTAATAAGCCAGTAGATGACACTGGCTGAATAGTAAACATTAAATCTGAATAATAAACATAAAAAAACACACGAGAAGCCATGTGACGTGAAGTAACACCAGGTTTTTGTTTTATTATCGCAGATTTACAAATTTATATCACCTTTATTTAAATTTTTTCAATTAATTTTGCAAAGGTCCTTCACATATATTAAAAATTAATTTAATAATTTATTTTCACTAAGAATATATAAAACAGGTCATTTCCATTCATGATCCCACAGTGGAAAAGGAGTTATCTACGTTTCTCATTGGCTAACACTTGATCATGCTCACAAGGTGATACAATATCAGTAGCATTAGGTACGGTACCATAAATAGAATTTAAATCCCTTCTTAATAATAATAAAAAATATGATTTAGGAAAGAGATAACAATATATTTTATTTTTGATACAGATAAAGACATCTAAAGTGGGTTTATCTGTGCATAACTACAGATATTGATTGATTTAATCGCAAACGAAGAGAAAACATTAAAAATGCCCCATGCAAAAGGATTTATGCTACAGAAAGAGTGGAACAGCGTGAGATCTCAGTGTAAAAGAACTGCGATCATCTCAGATCCCGTCCACTTCTCAATTCTCACCTGCCTCCCTCAGGGCCAGAGTCAGCTCTCACACCTCTCACGCAAGCTATTTCAAACTCCTCAACAACACGTGTTTGTATTTTTCATCCTAATAAACGCTCCAGTACATCAGCAGTGTTTCTCGGAGATGCCTCATATATACACGACTCGTATTTCAATAAGATGAGAACCATTACGGGAGAGTCACGTGACCTGAGAATGATACTGGGATCAGTTTTCCAATATCACACACGGTGAAATGCAGAGTTCATCCTGGCTCCACTGGCGGAAAAAAAAAGAATAAACATTTTTGCTGTAATCGTCATGAAGATACAGCTATCGTATTTGCGTCGATAATCAGCTTTGTTTTTTGTCATATACATTTTTTACAATGTGGCTACAGAAAATTGTTAAATGGTAAAAGTATCAAAACTCTTGACTGACAGCACACAATTATGTAAAGACTTTTACAACTTTTACAAGTGATTTTGTAAATCAAATTAAATTTGCCATTTTAATTGAAAGTACTTCCTCTGTTTTGGTATTTATAGTTTTATTATTGTATTTAAAAAATTTTTATAGCAGAACAATATAAATAAAATAAAAAGTTTCTAAATATAAATAATTTATAAAGAGTTATAAAAATAATAAATAATTTTACTCAGAATTGTGTATTTTCTACTTTTTATATACTTATACTTATTTTTACTTTTACATCTCTTATTTTATCCTTGACTAGTTTATTAAATTCATTTTTTACAGTTTAATAACAACAACAACAACAACAACAACAACAAAAATAATAATAATGGATTTTTTTTCCTTTGTATAATTTATTTGGCTTCTGGAAGGGAAACAAACTGTTTTTTTTATTACTTTTTCCAATAAAGCATGAAGCAATGAATTGATTAATATTTTTGATTCAAGCATTTCAAAATTCAGAAGAATAAAATACTAAATAATTATTGTTTAATATACGTAACAATACAAAAAGCGAATCCAGCCCACTCGATTTTAGATTTTGGGTCATAAGCCATGAAAATCGCCATTTTGGTACATAATTATCAAAAAACATATGATCATATTCCAAAATCATGAGTACTACGTGCATGTATGTCCTTTCTAAATTGTGATTTATTTTTACCTACAGCGTGCTCTAGTGAAACAGAATGGGTGCTCAGTATATAATCAAGAACAGTATGCAAGTATAAAAGAAATATCAACACTTTAGCAGTAAAATCAGTGCGACCTCCCATCATAGTATAAGGTATGAGATGCAGTACATCCAGCTGGAAATGAACTTCACCATCTTTATGCTTCATCAGAATCAGGGGAAAACTTTGCGCAATTCTTAATATAAGCATATGTATTCAATCCACAACCTTACTAAAGCATTCAATATATTGCACGTGATTCATCTGGGAATACAAGTTTCAGTGTACGATCTCTGAAGTGTGAGAGATGGAGAGAGCTGAAGACAGACAGAGACAGGTGATGGAGGTAGTAGGTAATGGAGGCAGGATGTGATGGAAGGAGTAAAGCAGGAGGTGCTAATTCACTATCGCAGCTTCTTACCTGCAGCGGTGGCAGCGTTGGAAGCCTGAGCTCGGAGGAGGTAGGAGTTCGGGCAGAACTCGTCCTCCGCAGGCGGCTCCAGCATGGCGTGAGGCGAGCCGCTGTCCAGCAGGGGCATCTGACACTCCCTGATAGAGGGAGCGACGGAGGGATGAGGGCCCGAGGGAGGAGGAGGAGGGGCAGGAGGGAGCAGGCTGGAGGATGGCGTGGGAGGGAGGGGACGACCTGAGGAGCAAGCACACGCAGGCATGTTAGAGATGAGATGGTCACAATAGCGTTCTTGCGTTACTAGACGGCGCAGATTTAACCCCCACACAGTCGCACACACTCAATCTTGAATAGTCATTTTTTAAAAACACATACACACACACACACACAGACACACATGTGTCCATTATAATCCTGTCTAACCCTCACAGCTGAACACATCCACCTTTATCTGCAACGGTTATTCTCATGGCTTTTAAACTCGCAGGTTTGCTTTTCTTCGCCACCGCACACTGAATGTGAGGAACAAACAAAAAGGCATCAGTGGAAAACGAGAGACCCTGGCTTGATAGAAAGAGGCCCGGCTTTGGAAAAGCTAGGAGCTTAACGTCAAAACAGCTTATTGAAGACGGAGAAAGGAAGAGCTTTCAGTCGTGCAGATAACCTTGCGCTTTGATGCCACTGGACTGAAAGGAGGTCAGCAGCTTTGATATGCCATGCTGCTTTTTTCCATCATTAATCACCTTGCTTTATTAGTGGATAAAAAAGAGAGCAAAATTCTTTGCGAGTCTGATTATCTTACACACACTACAGGCGTTTCCCTGTAATGCATTTTAAACTCTTTATTGTAATTATTATAGCTGGTTCTATGGGGAGGGGGCAAGAAGTGAAGTTTCATTATGTTAAAAAAAAAATATTATTGTATATCTTTGTATTTGAAGCTGTTTTAATGGTATATGATATGTTACATGAGAACTGTTTTACAAAATTTGAGGAACAAATTAATATAAAGGGAGCTTAACTGCCCATTTCTGTTTATTTTTTAGATGTCCAAGCACTGAACGTCAGGAACTTTCACTGTTTTTTTTTTTTTCCCCTTTCCTGGAGCTAATCCGGTTAAACAACAAAGCTTCCAGTTGGAGCATTATAGTTTCAATCTCCATATGCTACAGAAAAATGTTCACAATTTCAGCTTTGTAAGTCTGACTTTGCAGATAAATGCAACGCAAATAAAATAAAATGGATGAATTACGCAGGGGAAATGAGGGGGCAAATAGACGTGGTATAGAAGGCGGAAATTAGGTCACTTTTTTTTCTCATTCATGCCTTCATCTCTAGTATCCCTCCTTTTTGGATTTGAATGATTTACCAATGCCAAAATCCTAGAGAAAAAAAAAAAACCTAAGTAAGTTGACTAAATGATGAATGTAACTTCACACATAATAGAAAAACCCAAATAAGGAACAATCCAGCATGCCTCCCTTTAGATATTTTACTGCAAAATACAGTTATATTAAAACAAATAACACGGGGGTTGTGTCACACAATCATTTCTCACTGTGACTTGTTCCGACTTGTTCTTAAACCTGATTCATTTCAAATTAAGCTTCCTTCTTCTCCCAAGATACATTAACCACAATTAATCACAATAATTACAATTACAATACAAATGTTCCCTTTTTTACAAGCACGGTAAGATCCTGGGCTTTCTAAACCAGCGCAAAAAAATAATAAAAATAAAAAACGGCAAAGTTTGGAGGGATGTTCAATAAGTTCCTCATTCACCACACCAGAAACAAGCAGTTGGAATAGTAGGGGTGGGTACTGTGACAAAAATATCATCACGATATGTCAAAAAATCATCTACGATGCACAACAAGCATTGTGATATAAGAGTTTGCAAGCTTTAATGAGTTTGATGCTACATTTATTTAATATCTTTTATCTTTTTATTTAATTACTGTTTACACCGATTCAGAAGTTTTGATTCAAAACTTTACAAATCTGCTTCGAATAGTGTATTGTGATTATAACGTATTATAATATTCATATTTTGCCCAGCCCTAGTTTATAGTATTGTATTTCACTATGTGTTTGGAAAAAAATGAAGATACATATTCCTGTATGTACTTACAGATGAACCACATTTTATAACTGTAATCTGTAGCACAATCTTATTACATAAGGAACAAACAAAATCTCAAAATATGACAATTGTCAATAATAAAATGTTTTACACTACTATGGATGTTTGAAAATCACTTCATGTTACAATTGAATTTAAGGACATCTGTTAAGCTTGTGGTGCTTGGGCCCCTATACTTAAACAATTTAAAAGGAAACTAGGAAAAGGAAAGTGTAATAATGGAGTTTATCAGTTAGGTAGAATTATACCCTTGAAAAAGTATATTTTGATGATTTATTGGGATGGAGCCCACCCCTCAAGCCAAGCTGTCAATCATAACCATGATTTTCAGCGTCATGACCTGGTGTATATATGAAATGGGTCAGTTCTGCTCTGATGGAACTCTGCTGCAAATTGTGTGAAGCCTGCTCTCACCGGCTGGACACGTGCACAGGTACCCGCGCACACAGACACACAAACACACACGGACACACACGCACGGACACACACACATGGACACACACGCACGGACACACACACATGGACACACACGCACGGACACACACACATGGACACTCGCACACGGACACACACATCGACACGCACACACACATACAGACACTCACACGGACACACACGCATCGACACGCATGTACCGATGCCGGATGTAACGCAATTCTGACTTCACGTCAGCTCTCAGTCAAATGCGGGGAGGAAGGGTAAAAAAAAAAACTACTGCAATGTCACTTTAGCAGCTGCCGTCAAGCTTCCCTTCACGCAGAAAGATGAAGAGATGGGAGATAAAGACGTGTTGAGATGCGGTCAGACACGCCGGGAGAGTGACAAATCACTGCTTGCTGTAACAAGTGCAATTTATCACTCGGCACACTCCTCCTTTCTCTTTTATCCACCATTAACACAGAGAACCTTTACGCCGAAAGATACCTGTAACAGCCCAGAAGTGAGAGAGTGGAGGCGTCGGATGCGCACACATACAGTACATACCCCCCGAATACCCCCCAACAACCACCACACATACACATGTACATTCCGTTTGTCACTCAGAAAGATGATTTCACTGCCTTGCAGTTTAAAGAGAAGTTAAAAGGCAGATAAGTGAGTGTGTGAATGAGTAAAAGCACGCTGTATCAATATTTGGCAGATAAGCAGCATGCTGAATACTTAGTTCTGATCCAGGCTCCATCTCGTGTGTAAGCACGTACGCAAACACACACACACACACACACACAACACACACAGAGACAGCACTCACACTACTTTCCAGTCTTTAACCAAATAAATACTAATAATTTATTATAATAATAATAATAATAATAATAATAATAATAAGTTAAGGGTTAGTTAAGTGTTCACGGAAGAGGTGGGTCTTTAGCTGTTTTTTGAAGGTAGTGACTGATTCTGCTGTCTGGATTGAGGGACAGTCATTCTTAAGTTCGGAAAAGGGATATCGTGCCTCGCTGAGTCGGCACTACCAGGCGTCAGCCGTTAACTGATGGCAGGTTGCGACAGGGAACATAAACCTCAAGGAGTGTATTGCGGTAGGGGGTTTCTGTTCCAGACAACGTCTTGTACGTGTGCATCAAGGCCTCGAATTTGATGCGGGCAGCTACAGGAAGCCAGTGAAGGGAGACGAAAGGGGGGTGTGACACGCGCGCTGTTGCGCTGGTTGAAAACAAGGCGTGCTGCTGCATTCTGAATCATCTGAAGGGCTTTGATGGAGCTGGCTGGGAGGCTCAGGAGTAGTGCGTTGCAGCAGTCCAGTCCAATTACCTTGTTTTTAAGCGTTGTTTTTCAGGCTTGCAAGTCACATGGTGATGCGGGTGTTTTCAAAATGCGGAAGGTTTCTACAGTGAGACTACAGTGAGTTTTGAAAACAACTGCGTTACCATGTGACCTGTGTGACATGCGCATGCAGAGGAGAGGAGAAGTTGAGCCTGGTAAGTCTAATCATATGTCATGAAAAAAGCACAATGTGGGAAACGTTTAAAAACTGAAAAAAAATAATTTATCACAAATCAGTCTGAATCAAATAGCGTAGTGGTCGAGGATAGCTTGGTTAAATGATGTTGGTGAAGGTAAAAGCTTGTGACAGAACGTTTTTATATTCAGCGTATCCAAGGTGCTGCAGATAAGCTGCATGCAAACATTTTTGCTTCGAGACTGAGCTCATATATTTCTGTTTAATTCTATCTAGATATTGCGCTTACGACCCTTACATGCTCATTTATTCGAAAACAGAGTTTCCATCACCATAACAGATATTTCCACTTCAGCCATGCCTATATTTTCATTTTTAATCCTGTTTATATTTAGGCTTTTTTGAATTTCAGACTTTTCCATTACAGGTTTCTTTTTTTATTCACATTTTCTGAATTCACATTAAAGAGCTGGACTCAATACCTATATAATAGCTTTCGGATACATGTTGTAGACTTGTAGCAACCAACCACTTAAAGTTTGGATAAGTTGTCACAATTATTATACCTTGTGCCAAACCTGCAAGAATAAATTAAATAAATAAATAAAACTGAGTAAAAAATGTCTAGAAATTGGTTTCAAACCTTATTTGGTTTTCTGTAATCTTATACTGTAATACTGGATCATTTCGACTACATTCACAATATTATCACTTGTCCTGCATCGCTTTCACCCGGCTTTGGGGCCTACGTCCACAGCTTAATCCTAGAACAGTCTCCACCCCTTTGCTTACACCATTAATGCCACTGTAACTGATCACTTTGCGTTAAATGGACAATTTCCATCTATAGAAGGACCTAGTGTTAATATTCCTGATTCCAAATTTCATCCAAAACGATTCATGAAAACAAAAGTTACCAGGATTTATCATTATGCTGCCGAGACTAATCATTGCTGTCACTTGTGAGTCCTGTTCTTCTCTCTTCCTTCCTCATTCCTGCTCAATCTATCAGTCGTTCCTTCCTCTATCCCTCTATCCACATCTCAGCACTTATGTGTCCTCTAACCGTCTATTTTCGCACCTCTTTCATTCCATCAGCTACTCCATGATCGCTCTGCTCTCTTTCTCCGCGCTGCGTGTCCCGTTGTGCCTGTGTACATACAGTCCGCTTGGTCTGTGACATTTGCAGAGATTTATCATGACAAAGTCTGCCAAAATACCAAGCAAAGGCGGAAGAAAAAGAACGAGAGAGAGAGAGAGACTTTGGCGTAGACGAGCTCTGGCAGGATCCTGAAAGCAGACAGTCACGAACCGAGAGATTCAGCAAAGGATTTAACGTTTATTATTAAGCCCTTGACATCCACTAGTATCTACATTTCATACTAAAATACAGACAGAACCGCACAACCTGAATAACACACAGAATGCAATTTCAGCCAGGTCACATGGTCTGGATTAGGTCTGTCCCTGAAAACATCCCATGTTAAACGAGGCAATTTTTGTGTTTCCAGACTCAAATCAACGAAATCCATTACACCAAAAACACACCAACGCAGCATTTTAACATAATCAATAGCCATCAACAAAAGCACACGTCTCACTGCGGCCTTAACCACTCATCAAACAAAACCGGGCTAGCTTGATATTGATTGACAGCTAAACCGCAAATCAACCCATGTCAGACGCTTAAATGATGTCAAATGCCGATGAGCAAGGGCTGAGCTGCCCTGAAAATCGCACATGGTGATTGAAAACTCATCAGCAGGCCATGTCAAGAAAATTTGGATGGAGATCTGTTTCATCTCTTTGCCTTTCATCACTTCATCTGCCTCAGCCCATGTGTCCTGCCCCACCATTTCACATTTTTCTCTTTGGCCATTTCCTTCGGCTTTCTCCTCACTCACTCGGTAATATTGCTACTCTGCAGCTAACAGGCTTTTAACAAACTCTGTTCTTTCAGTCATTTTCAAGGACCTATGACTCGTTCTTAATTTGCAGTGATTCTCAGATTCAAAGCATTACACTCACAGGTGCAAAAGACTAAAAGATGTTGCACATTTTAAAGCCAAACGCATAAAGAAACATAACAAAATACATTAAAAAAAGACAGCATGTCTTTTTGAGAAATCCTAGCAGAGAAACCCAAGACCTAGGCCTACACTGGCAACAAAAGTCATTTGAGCAACCGTGTGGAAAATAACCCTCGCTAATATGTTTAAACCACTGAGTGGCAGTTGGGATAATAATAATAGTAGTAGTAATAATAATAATAATAATAATAATAATAATAATAATAATAGTAATAATAATAATAATAATAATAATAATTGGGGCATGCTGGCTTAATGGTTAGCATGTTTGCCTCGCACCTCTGAGGTTGGGGGCATGGAATTTGCATGTTCTCCTTGTGCTTCAGGGGTTTCCACCCCAGTCCAAAGACATGCCCTGTAGGCTGACTGGCATTTCCAGATGGTCCGTGGTGTGTGAATGGGTGTGTGAGTGTGATTGTGCCCTGCAATGGGCTGGCACCCCCTCGAGGGTGTCCCCCACCTTGTGCCCTTGTTCCCTGGGATAGGCTCCAGGCTCTCCCACAACCTTGTGTAGGATAAATAGTATGGAAAATGGATGGATAATAATCTTTTTTTTTTTTTAAACAGCTAATTGCTATCAAATGTGGTAGTTTAAAATAACCTCACAAAAACAGTCTATTTATTAGCAATCAAAATAATAATAGTTATATAAATTAATAATTTTAGAGATGACAGTTTTTTTTATTAGGCCTTTTACTTTAAATACATTGACTAGCAAGTGAAGGGAAAGGAAGTGCATGTGTCTCATTAATGCTCAGTGCTCGCTGTACTAAATTGCTACACATGCGTTTCTCTGCACGCTCACTTCGTTGCCCCACGCTTGGAAATACTTTTGTGTGAGTACAATCCATAGCACCTCGTGATCCTTTTTAATGACCATGCTCTACTGCTTATTCAGGTCAACCGCCTCGCACTCTCTATTATTACTGTTTACTTACTATAGTCTGAGCTTTGAGAACTGACAAAGACTTTTTTAGTGTTCAAATAACCTACACTACCTAAGCTTTTTTTTTTTTTAAAGCTAGGCATGATGTCTGCCGACACAATGGCATTCTAGGCTATCACATGTTACAGTTATATTTATATAGCGCTTTTCTAGACACCCAAAGAACTTTACATTGTGGGATATCAGATATTAGTGGGTAGGAGAGAGCGATGTAGCCAATTCAGAGATGAGGATTATTAGAGGATGATAGAGAAGGACCAATGGGGGAATTTTACCACGACACTGGGGTCATACTCCTACTCTTTTTACGATAAGTGTCCTGGGATTTCTAATGACCACAGAGAGTCAGGACCTCGGTTTAACGTCTCATCCGAAAGACGTTGCTGTTTTTACAGCATAGTGTCCCTGTCACTATACTGAGGCATTAGGCCCAACACAGACCACAGGGTGAGCACCGCCTCACCCTGTGGTTTGTGTGGGGCCTAATGCCTCAGTATAAAAGCTAAAAGCAACAAGCAACAAAACTTAACTTTTGATTTATTGGGGACTTCAAGGCTTCTAGATAGGCCTGAGCCCTGTGACAGTTACCTGAGTTACCACTGTAACAGTGCCAGAAATGGTAAAAACCCATTTGCCGCCTGTTTTAATTAAAAAAAAAATAATTAATTTATTGATTTACCTCATGCAAATCATAGTAAGACACTTGTATTTCCAAATTTGCCAGAGCCATATCTCCCAACAGTTCTCGCCTGCTTATCTTCAGCAGGAAACCAGGTGAGAACTGTAGGGATAAATGGCTTTTTTCCCTGTGACCTCAGCTGTTTTCAGATGTGCTTTTAATTAGGGCTTCAACAACTAATCGATAGAATCAATAATAATTCATTATTTAAATAATGGACAAGAATGTCATTATGGATTAGCCGGGTCTGTGACTGGGGATAACTCCGTCAGTGGCGTCACTTCACAACGGTGAAAAACATTTCTATGGATAAAACCCATGTGAACAACAGCGGCGGTCACAGAGTGAGCTGCTGCGGGAAAAGTGCACGATCCAGGTCATCCAAAAGAGGAGAATGTTTTAAATTATATTATATTTATATTAAGCGCTTCAAACAAACTCGTAAGTGTATTAACATAGCTTGTCGTGTCAGATGCTGCGACAGATGGGTGTGGTGTTTAATGTGTTCCAGACATGTCTTCTTCAGCAGAGAAATTACATTTTTAGTTAGGTTAGGGGGTCAGGGAGATTATCCACAGTGACATCACAGACCCAACTAATCCATAATGAAATTCGGTGTCGACTATTTTAATTATGGATTATTATCGATTAGTTGTTGCAGCCCTAAAAATAAGGTTTTTATAATAGTTTTTTCTCTCTCAGATAATACACAACCCAGGCTTTAAAATAACACCCACACACGTTGTTTTTTCAGTGGTTGGCTTTTATAATTCACGTGTTATGCTCCAGCATGACGTGGCTGTCAGCCATAATGTAGCATGACACTGGAATTGAAAAGATTTGACCTCCTGGTTTTATAGGCCCCACGGCTAATTTGCTGCATAAGAAACCTGCTATTTTTGGAAAAAATCTACAACAGTTTTGGGGCCTGAATACCACTGAGTCACAAATGGTGCTTACGCAACGAAAGCAGAATGGGTATTATTATATAAAGTGAGATACAGCTTTGGCTAAGGGAAAGTAGGCCTGAATTCCCCCCCCAAAAAAAAATCTCTACTCAGATAAGAGATCAAACCAGATCAGCAGAAATGAAATCAGCGCTGTTTAACTCAATACCAATATCATGACTTATCAGTCAATCAGCAGAGGTTCAGCGTAAAAAAAAAAGAAAGAAAGAAAAAAAAAGACGGCTGCTTATGAATCGCTGACTCTGCTCTCAATTACACAAAGCACCACTTATGGCTGCTGTCATCAACTGATAGCTCTTAACACACGCCTGAATGTGAATTACCTCGTCCTCGAGCCGGAGCCTTTGAAGCCTCATACGCTGAACATTCACTATTTTTATGTCAAAATGTGTCCTACTTTTTTATTTCATGTTTTTCTTCTTCAAAACCAACCTCCCTTCTCCCACTCTCTCTTTTGCATTCCCCCATCCTCCTCTGTCTTTGAGCCAATAAGAACACACCCTTTGCATAACAACACTCAATTCCTCCAATCAGTATTCTCTCAGCGAAATCACCGCCACAACTCGACGACTTATTAGCCTCTCTTCCCTTATTATAGCTGATAACAAGGAACACGCCGTTTTTCTCCAGAGCGGTTTATTTTGTGGCGTATCACAGACAGACATTCCTAATCTGAAAGTCTGAATTGTAAAAATTTTACAGGCTTTGAAATGGGTTTCACACACACACGCACAGACACACACAGACACACAGTTGTATTTCAGTATTTCAGTAAGTCCCAGTGTTAATGAGTGTACGAGTCACATGACATGATTATTAGCAATTTGTTACATTCTGGGGTTTGAAGAAATTTCCACGGTGTGATAACTTAGTTGAAAAATATCACAGTTCCATGGTATCATGGTATTAATTGACTATTTAAGAACAAAAAAAAAAAAGAAAAAAAAAAAAAAAAAAAAAAAAAAAAATATAAAAAAAAAAAAAAATTGTTTTTTTGTTTTGTTTTTGTCAACAATGGCGTTTTTTATAGTGTGAAAAAAAAAAATTTTTTTTTTTTTTTTTTTTTTAAAAAATTTTTTTATTTTTGATAGATGCTGTGTATAGATTTGGGATACTCGATCCTGAACTCAAGCACAATTATGAATGAACGTGCACAGAAAGCCGCCTCCTCATGCGAGTACCGAATTGAGTTCTCTTTAGCGGCTTATTGCGCTTGGACGGTCAATTAAACACTCACGCATCATACCACAATGCAGGTCTTGCCGAGTGTTCATGCAAACTCAATCGGTTATGTCTTAAGTGAATGTAAACAGTTGGGAAAAAAATCGGAGGTGTGTCAATACAGTATATTGGACCTGTGCATTAGGTCTTAAAGTGACAGCAGTCTAATAAACCTGTTGCTGTCTGTGTCATTAATGTTCATCAAACCACAAAAGACAAAGAGATAATCACTCACTCACTCATTTGACTGAATAACTTCAGTAAATCTAATAAGCATCACTGTATATGTCACACAGTGAAGTCTATTTATTTGACATTTAATTGCTTTATTCAATTTCCGTAGTATTTCTTACTTGAACACTACTGATAGATCTCCCCGAGGAATAAGATCGTAGTCATATCGCCCGCCCCTAAACATTAGCATTTGCTGATTCCAGTCTTGAATTTCACGGAAAATGTGAAATGTACTTCTTAATGTAGTAAATATCATAAACCCTGCTGATAGGGATTTTCTTTTTTCATTTTAGGAATTACAATGAAAAAAGGTACAAGAACAGAGCTGTGTTCATAGACAGATTGTCATGACATGCTGCTAAATGTAACTCTACTCTGTGCTCTCTCTCTAAGTCTATATAACTGTGGGGGAGACGCATCAAATAATTGAAATGTCAACTCAAACTGTAGGACACAATAAAGTGTGACACAACAACAAAACAGCTTCATTTGTATTTTCATACACTTGTAATATAATAAAAGTTCTACATGTACTTCTATATCAATTTTTTGGATACATGTACCATTTTTTGACAGGAAACTAGTTGAGGTTCTGATGACATGAAATAAAAAGATTAAATGTCCACGGCAAGATGTAACAGTGGTATTTTTTGTTACATTTATGTCGCCATTGGTTTAAAATAATTTTTCAGTTGAATTACGGTACTTTATGGACTCGGCCGAACTCGACTCGTACTCGGTCATCAAGGACTCGAGTCCAACTCGGCCCCTTTTTGACTAGGACTTGATTGGTTAAGGACTTGGTCTCGACTCGGCAGACCTGAGTTCAGATACGAACCGAGCAAAGAGTTTCGGCAGATCGGACCAAGTAACTGGAAAAAAAAAACGTAAGAGTAAACATGAAAAAATAGCTGTACTTATGTAACAGATTATATACATTTTACCGGACCAGAGACTTTCTAGATTGCAGAGACAATCAGCCAGGATCAGACTTTCAGAGGCAGTTTGAGGGTTTTTTTGTGATTTTAAGGGGGTTTTTGTGATTGTTGTGGCCAAAAATGCTTGATTTTGCTAGGGATATGGCAGTGATGTGTACTGATATATGAGACTCATGTTTGACTCATGTTGCGATGACGTCACATGCCGTGTCTTGGCCCAAATTAGAAAATATGCAGAAAATATTTTTTTCATTTTGAAAAATTGCAAGCTCCTCGGAATATTCGGTTGATTTTGTGGTCATTTCTACGCTCGCAAAATCCTGGAAGGGCCACTTTAAGAGTCAACATGGTTTATTTGAAGAAAAAAAAAAAAGAAAAAAAGCAAAAAAAAAAAAAAAAAAGGTCAAAAACAACAAAAGAAACCTTACACATGCGTTTATTCTCTGCTTTAAGTTCAAAGAATGTGAAGCCCCGCTACAACACAACAACCACTTCAAATGAACCTACTGACAAAATTAGGCTGGAAGGACAAATAAAATAAACCACCGCAAAAGTTCAATATGAAAGGTCCACCAGAGTGCTAGTCTATTCTCTTACAGCTCAAGAGTGTGCAAACAAATGTTAGTTAAACATGGCAGTCGCTGAAACAGAGACAGTGAAAGAATGTACGGCGCGACCAGTGCTTTGCTTTAAAAAAACAACAACGTTTTAAAGGTTATGTTTACATTACATCTACAGACAATCATTTCTTCTGCGGAGTGCAGAGAAAGAAGAGCAGTACAGCAGCCAACTGGCCTCGTGTTACTTACTATTCACTTCATTAGGAACACCTGGACATTTAAGTAGCCAATCATGTGGCAGCAGCAGCATGATGCATAAAATCAGGCCGATACAGGTCACGTCACTGATCTCAGTCACTTTCACTATACTTTGTTGGTGTGATTTTCAGTATTTCAGAAACCGCTGTTCTCCTAAGATTTTTACGCACAAGAGGAGAATGGCTAGAACGCATTGAGCTGAAAAGTAACTCAAATAATCATTCCTTGTAACTGTGGTGAGCAGAAAAGCATCTCGGAATGCACACGTTGAACTTTGCTCGAAAAACATCACCTGGTCTTTTTTCTCCAGTCTTTAACTGTACAGATGTGTATATACAGTACGGGTATCTATAATGCAATAGGAATGACATATTATATATTATATAAGTGATATCAGTGTGGAGATACAGGTGGCCACACACACACACACACACACACAAACACCTGCTCTGAACCGCACAAACAAACCAGCTCTGTCTTAAACAATGAATTATTAAAATCAGCTCTGGCTAATTTAGCAGAATTCGGGTAGGTCTGGGCGCTGGAGCTGGGAGGCAGATGTCAGTCAGAGCTGACGTGTGTGACAGGAGTGTGTGTGGGAGCCCTGGGGAGAGTGTCTCTGGTCATTATGGCAGCGTGAGGCTTGCGCGGGGGCTCTGACGGCTGACACCGGGCCCGTGCTCGGCCCTCTGGAACACTGCACTGAGGCAAACGTGCCACGGCTTTGCATCATCTGACCCCGAGGAGAACTCGGCACGCTGTTGTTGAGCACAGCTCCCCCTGCAGAGTCGCAGCTCTGTGAGTGATGCAACTCCTGTTCAGCTGGGGAGCACGCATGCATACACACGTTAACACATTAACACACAAACAGATCCGTGATGTGAACTGTTATGTGATACAGTCCAACGGCTCATGTAATCATCCTGCACTATAATACGGCACACACTTCACGTACGCGGGTCAATTGCTCAGATGTTGAGAACTTCAAATGCAAATGTTTTATTTTCTAAAAAAAAACCAACAACAACAACAACAATACGGCACTGTCGCTGGAGCATCACTCAAAAGAAAAGAAAGGAAAAAAAGTGTTTGACGTAATACACTGAAAGAACAGGCACAAACAATCGGGCGGCTTAGATGACAAATTTAGGAATTATTCTCACGGACTGAGTGTTTTGTTCTTCAGATAAAGGGTTTGGAAAGATTCGTAATTGGTGTTATTTTTGAAAGCGTATTTGCATCACAATGACGAACAGGCAAACACCAGACAACGCTATACATTCACGAAAATATGGAGACTGTAATGTAGCGCTGATCTTGCTCTCATTTTGCTTTAATTAATAAAAAAGGACTAGTTGGGGAATTAGGAGCAGAAATGAATTCTTTAGTTTGTACAGGCGCATCTCAAAAAATTTGAATATTGTGGAAAAGTACATGTTTTTCCATAATTTAATTAAAAAGGTGGAACTTTCATATATTCTAGATTACACATAAAGTCAAATATTTATGTCTAATATTAATACTTTTTTTGTTTTAATCTTGATGATTAGATATGACCGAAAATCCAGTATCTCAAAACATTAGAATAAAGAATATTATAATATTTATAATAATGGATTGGCATCCTGTCCAGGGTGTACCCCGCCTTGTGCCTGATGCTTAGGCTCCAGGTTCCCCGTGACCCTGAAATGGATAAGCGGTATAGAAGATGGATGGATAGAATGTGGCATAACATGGAGGCAATCAGCTTCTGGCACTGCTGAGGTGTTCTGGAAGCCCAGGTTGCTTTGATAGCGGCCTTCAGCTCGTCTGTATTGTTGGGTCTGGTGTCTCTTATAGATTCTCTATGGGGTTCAGGTCAGACGAGTTGACTGCCCAATCAAGCGCAGTAATACCATGGTCAGCAAACCACTTACAAGTCGGTTTGGCACTGTGGGCAAGTGTCAAGTCCTTCTGGAAAAGGAAATCAGCATCTCCATAAAGCTCATCAGCACAGATGACCTTTATTTTTAGAGCTCTAAAATCTCCTGGTAGATGCTGCATTCCCTCTTGACTTGAGAAAACACAGTGGACCAACACCGGCAGATGACATGGCTCCCCAAATCATCACTAACTGTGGAAACTTCACACTGGACTTCAAGCAACTTGGATTCTGGTTCTCTCTGGTTCTTTGGACCACTGAGCAACGGTCCAGTTCTATTTCTCCTTAGCCCAGGTAAGACGCTTCTGATGTTGTCTCTGGTTCAAGAGCGGCTTGACACTAGGAATGCAACACTGCGACATTTCTGTATTATAAATCCTTTATTCAAATATTTTGAGAAACTGGATTTTTGATTTCCGTGAGCTGAAAGCCGTAATCATCAAGATAAAAAAAGGCTTGAAATATTTCACTTTATGTGTAACAAATCTAGACTATATGAAAGTTCCACATTTTGAATTAAATTACGGAAAAAAACAAACTTTTTCTTGAGATGCTCCTGTATGTCAATAAATGTGGATGTTTCAAAAGCTTCAAATGGGCACGACGTGCCATAGACCCTAAAAATCAAATAAAGCGTTCCTGAACCGGCTTTAACACTTGCAAGGCTTTAGATCTGCTATGAGGACCAGAAAGAAAGAGGTGTGGTTAAAGGAAGGCCCCAACCCAGGTACGCAGGTAGAGCGAATTCATCAAATTGAATCAATACAAAACAGCGTAACAGTAAAAGAATAACGCACAACATTTTGTGCATATGTATCGAGTAAACTCGGCGTGTCAACACACTATTCTGTTTTCTGACTCGAAAGCAAAAGTTGACGTTTTTCTTCCTAGCTCCAAGGTCCACGAAGCAGATTTTTATCTACGAAAGACGGGTGACGAGAACTCGTACAATGCCGCCAGCGAGCCCGAGTGCGCCCGAACTTACGTCAGCCTCAACTCATTGTCAATTAATGATGATGGAGTGGGCCTGGGAGACATGCGCCATTAAGCCGGAGGAGCGAGGAAGGGTAACGCAGCAAATGGCCGCCATCTCTCACACGCCTCCAATCGACGGCACCGAGCATGACAGGGGTGGGAGAGAGGTACGGAGAGCGGGAGATGGGGAGAGAATGGAAAGATGAGAGTGTCCCTGAAAGCTGAAGGCTACCACACACAAACACAGTGCCATTACCAAGCCTCAGGACCACAGCTCGGAATGATCTCTGAAATTAATCCGAAAAGAAAAAAGAAAGAAAGAAAGAAATCACAAAACATCCAGCACAAACAATGATAATGAGGCACACTTTTTTTTCTTCTAATTTGGCAAGAGAGAACAGCAATAATAAGGAGGACTGTATAATCTGTAGGTAGCAGAAATGTTGTGCGTAAAATGAAGAACATGTTCATTATGCCTCGGCAGTGTTGTGTGTAATTACAGTTGTAGATTCTAAACTTTGATTGCAATCAAGACGTAGTAAGTAAACTTCACATCTGGGAGGCTCTTCTGCCACAATCACACAATCATCTCAGCTCAGGTTTGTTCCTCAGACACACCCGGACGCTCAACTTGTAGAGGATGGATTCACAAATCAGACATGACCACACAACTGCATTTATCACTCTTTCTTTCCTCTCTCTCTCTCTCTCTCTCACACACACACACACACACACACATACACACACACCAGATGCAGTATTGTGAGCAATTGAACACTCACGACATCCGATCTTATCATTTTTGATGCACTTTGCTAGAAGGAATGCGCATGCACAATCATCAATTATTAATTGAAACGTGTAGAATGCTATCATATTGCAACATTGCAAGTTTTTTTCCCCAGTAAAACATGAAGAAAGGTAACCACCGCGTTCTCCACGCCTCTCGCTATCCCTCTCTCTTTCCATCTCTCGCGCGCGCTACAGAGGAACACTATAGTTAAAGCTCAGCCTGTTGTCTCGCGCTAGCTCTAATCAGCCCGGTGCGCTTACCTTTCCGTTTCTCCATGCTGTGTGTGTGTGTGTGCTCTTTACTCATTCAGCTCCACTGCACATTCCTTTAGCATCTCTCCGTCCGGGCGTTTCCTTTCTCTCTCTCTCACACACACACACACACTTGCACACTCGCTGTCTTTTTACACACAGGCGCACGACAGCGAGAGAGGGAGAGAGAGAGCGAGAGAGAGAGAGAGGGAGCAAGCGCGCGCAAGGTTGAAGCTTCGACTTGTCCTCGCTGAGAGGAACGAACAGAAGCAGCGCGCGCTTTATGAGGGGAAAGGCGAGTGAAGCTTGACGCCCAGCTGCACGCGGCGCGCGCGCGCGCGCGTGTGTGTGTGTGAGAGAGAGAGAGAGAGAGAGAGAGAGAGAGAGAGAGTGTGTGTGTAGGTGAGCTGAGCTCATCGCGTGTGTGCGTCAGTCACGGGTCCTGCCTGACACACACAAAGTCCCTGCTATTATAAATCGATAATTATTTACCATAAATAGATTTGTATTGACTATAAATCGATTATTATCCATTATTAATTGAGTATTGACTATCATTTTTATCCATTATAAATTTGTTTTGATTGTTATTGACTATAAACAGATTATTATTGACTATATATCGGTTTTTATTGTGTAGAAATCGATTATTGTCCTTGATAAATAGATTGTTATTGACTGTACATAAATTAATATCCACTACAAATCGATTATTAGCCATTATAAATCAATTATTATTGACTATAAATCGATTATTATTTATTATATGTCGATTTTTTATTGACTATAAATCGATTATTATCCACTGTAAATCAATTGTTGTTGTCTGTAAATCAATTATTATTCTAAATAGATTATTAGCCACTATAAATCGATTGTTATTGTCTATAAATCGATTATTATTACTTATAAATTGTTTATTATCCACAGAAATGGGGCAGAGAACTGGTGTGTAAAAATGAAAATAAATCCACATATCTAAACTGATGTGTGATCTGATATTCAAAACTGTCCTTCTCTACATCATCATTCTCAAATTAACTGCAGGGTTAACACCAGATTCTGAACAAAGTTGCTCAGATATCATCTTAGGGAGTTTTTCTTTGCCACCGTCGCCACCGGCTTGCTCAGTAGGGTTAAATTCGCACTTTTAAAATCTGTATACCGTGTTTATATGTTTCTGTAAAGCTGCTTTGAGACAATATCTATTGTAAAAAACGCTATACAAATAAAATTGAATTGAAATGAATTGCATATCGATCGGAGGATACTAAATCTAAATTGTATTTAGATCGTATATCACATCGTAGCAGATTCAGGGGTCAAATATTGAAGCGTTGTCATATGAATCAAAATTGCGTAGTAGCAGATTCAGCAATATTATCAGATATCAAATCATTGCCTTGTGAATCGAAACCATGTATCATAGCAGGTTCAGTGATATCATGAAATATCGGATCGCTGCCTTGAATGAATCAAACGTGTATCAGATCATAACAGGTTCAGTGGGATTGGCAAATTTAGAGTCGTTTCTTTATGGATCAAATTTGTACCACATTGCTTCATAGAAGATTCCTTTGAAATCATCATATATCAAATATTGCCTTAAGGATTGAAATCATACCATAACACATTCCGTGATGTTGTCAAATATCACATATTTCCTTATGAATCGAAATCGCATTGTAACGCAGCCGATTCAGTGACATCATCAAATACCGAAACATTGCCTTCAGGATCGAAATCATATCATATCAGATTCAATGAATCGGTCAAATTTTGAACGGTTGCCTTAAGAACTGAAATCGTATCATGGAAGATTCAGTGGTATGGCAAAATATCGAACTGTGGCCTTATTAATCAAAATCATATTGTGTCATCTCGTATCTCCAGTGATATTGTCAAATATTGAATCGTTGTTTCAGTGGTTTCATCAGATATCAACTCATTGACTTGTGACTCAAAGTCACAGCGTAAAGTAGACGATTCAATGATATAATTAAATATTGAATCATTGCCTTATGAGTCTAAGTTGTATCATGTTGTGTCAGATTTAGTGGCATCATCAAAAAAGTATTGTTGCCTAATGAATCAATATTGTACCATATCGTATTATATTGTATTATAGCAGATTTAGTGGCATTATCAAATATAATTTCTTTGCATTATGAATCAAAATGGTATCATGTTCAAGCCTGAGGTTTACAACCTTAAAGCTAAGGTCATAAGTTTACATACGCCTTGCAGAAAATGTTAATACTTTTTTTAAGTGCATGTTGTTTTTTATTTAGTACTGCCCTGAATAAGCTATTTCACATAACAGATGTATACAAATAGTCCAATAAATATTTACATCAACCTGTTCATAATTTTACATTCCCCTGGCCCTTAATGCATCTGTGTTGCCTTCTCGAGCATGAGTGAATGTTTGCATGTTTGTAATAGTCGTGTACGTGTCCCTCAGTTGTCTCTGTGTGAAAAGATGGATCTGAAGATCATATAACCACTGTTAAAAGGAAAGAGGTCAAATATGTAGAAGATGCAGGAAAACAAAGAATGTGCAGGACCTGGAGGATTTTTCTGAAGAACAGTGGGCAGTTTAACTGCTCAGGACAAACAAGGGACTCATGAACAACTATCACAAAACATAAAAACAGTCATTGATCATCCAGGTAACCATTTTAGCATGCCGTCTGAGACATAGCGAGGCATATGCCTTTATTTTCACATACTATCAGTACAGAACAATGTGGTGAGGTAGTATTTTGACACAATTATTATTACTATTATTATGTAATTATCCATTTTGGGACATGGTTATGGTAGCAAAGTACCTCCTATGTCATGTAATTTAACATAATAATAGTATAAAGTATACATTATCTGTCCAATTTATTGGGAACACCTATACACCTACATATTTATGCAATTATACAATCAGCCAATCATGTTGCAGCAGAATGTGGCAGGAGAATGGCCAGACTGTTTTCGAGCTGACAGGAACTAAAATAACCACTTTTTACAACCATGTTGAGCAGAAAAGCATATTCAATAATGATAATAATAAAGTTGACGGTTATTGTGCATAAGTATCCTATACTGGTGCACTTTTTAGGGTGCTCTAATGTACTAGAATACATACTATTTAATAATGAGGAATGCAGTTTGAGACCCCCCTATGATGTAGTATTTTAGCACAGATTGTAGTGTGTAAGTAAGCAGTTTGGGACGTAGACTTTGGGGGATATAATGTTTGATATGTAGCTTCTATTTTACACACTACTTAGCGCAGTAGTAAATTTTTTATGATGTACCTCCTGTGGTATGCCATTTTAACAAGTGATTGTAATTTAATTTCAGTTGGGTATCTGTATCTGTATCTTTATTGGCCATCAGCTTCACTACAATAGTCAATATTTTAGAAGTGACATGAAATCACTCATCACGACTGGATGGTCCATCCAATCACTACGGTCTGTGAGTTAACACGGTTGGTGGATGCCAAAACAATAAATATTAATGCAATCTTTTGGCAATAAATCATTCAGGACTTAAACATTCTAAACAGGATGTCGATCTATTAAACAATCTATTGCGGCTTAGGTGTAAATTAGAAGTTCTGTGCCTCAAGCGAGGGTAGAATTAATCTTATTCTGATAGAACATGCAGAATTGTCTGTTTTGCCGATACAGAGTACACTTGGATACACTCCTGAGAGGAGAATCATTCATTCTAGTCTATCCTGGGAACACTGGGAGCGAGATGGAGAGCATAATACACACTGAATGGGATGCCAGTCCATCACATGCACACACATTCATTCACTCATACACACCTAGGGGAAATTTCGAGTCACCAGTCCACCCACAGGCATGTTATTGTGAGGTGTAAAGAAAGTGGAGAACCTGAAACGTGGCTGGACATGAGGAGAACATGAAACTATAGATCAAGCTCAGGATTGAACCAGGAACCCTGGAGCTGTGAGGTCAGTAATCCCAGTTTGACACATCACTCACACATCCATTAAACTGCGATACGGATGTGCAGCACTGCAAACCAAAGCACATCATATTCATCAGTTTTCAAGACATTTCTAATTATTTCTCATGCTGAAACATTGTGAGGGGAAAAAAACCCAAACACAGAGTCAGACAGGGCTATAGAAATGTCTGTCTTACAATCTGACTTTAATGGATAGCTTACCCAGCTTTGGTTGTTATCTTTTTTTTCTTCCTAATTGCTATTCACCGCACCGTGAGTTCAGGAAATTCTGCCTTATGTGCATAAACAAACAAATGAAACAGTTTTTACTGAGTGACTGATGATAGCCTTAATTTGTTTGTATTATTTGTGGAGTGATATTAGCTAATATTGAATTAGACTTTATTATTGTACAATTGTATAGTCCTATATCTGCTTATCTACATCCACACACACACACAGAGAGATTTGTCATACTATCCTTGTGAGGAACTTGTATTGAAATAGTTATTAATGAAGTTTATTAATGCTAATGCAAAATTGTTCAATAACCAACCGTCCATCCATTCTCTGGATGGCCGGGTCGAAGGGTGCCTGGAGCCTATCCCAGGGAACTCGGAGCACAATTACACACACTACAGACAATTTTGAAATGCCAATCAACCTCCAACGCATGTCTTTGGACTTGGGGAGGAAACCCTTGGTGGAGGCAGAATTCGAACCCCAACCCCTGAGGTGTGAGGCAAATGTGTTAACCACTAAGCCAACATGCATGCCCCCCACTCAATAACCAATTGTCTCAGTAACGATTTTGTTTATTAAATAAATGCTGCACTTAAGTATTACAAAGTAAATGTTTTTAACTGAAGAAATTGTCATGTTTTCATGTGAAAAATATCCATTACTTATCCAAAACCGTTATAATCATCTGCGCATTTTACCTGAAAACACCATTCAATCTCTACTCATATGCATGATTGGCGTTATGTTTGCTAATGAATTAATTAGAATAAAAATATCCTGGAAACAGCCGGAGTTAGCTAGACAATTAGCTAGAATTTGTCTTAACAATTATGTTAGCTCCTGGAATCAAAGCTAGTCTAACCTGGCACTAGTAAAGAAAACAGGCTAATTTATAAGTATAGGCAGATAAAGTTGGCAAATTTCCAGCATGCTTTTTTTTTCAATTATGGTGGTGTTCATGCCTTCTAGTGAGACAAAGGAGACATCTCATTTAATTCTTTGCCTACTCCAGCACACTGAAACATTTTACTGAGGTAGGGCCAGGGGCGCTCATCTTCAAGTTCAATACTGCATTAAAGGGGCTTATCCATTTTCAGACATACAGATAGCTATAAATAGAGTATTTAGCTATAGAGTTTTTTGTGATTGTTGTGGCCAAAAATGCTTGATTTTGCTGGGGCTTTTTTTCAAAATTTGTGAGGCAACCTGCAGAGGTTTTTGTGCTTTTTTGCGGAAAATATAAAATTGTTTCGCATGGTCTTTCACAGAATTGAAGAAGGCTTTGACTGAATGTGTGTTGTAATGATGTCACATGATGCATCGTGGGCCAAATCTGTGGTAAATTAAAAAATTGGCTAAACTATTGTGTCCAAATATTGCGGCGTTTGCTTGATTTTGCGTTCATTTCTAGTATAAGTCCTGGAGGGATTGTAGAGCGCTAACTACATTGTGTAGCACGAGTTGTCGAACTGAATTGAAAATTGATCAGATGCTTAAAACTGAAATGTAAATAAAATCTCAAATTCTTTTAGACATATAGTGTGTAGTCATCAGCTGGATGAGAGAAGAATAGACTTTTGAGATTTGTATTCAATGTCAGTATTACTCAAGTGAAGTATACATATGCCAAAATAATACTTTAGTAACATGCATCCATTTTCTGTACCTCTTATCCTTACTGGCCTATCCCAGGGGCATGGGGCACAAGGCGAGGGACACCCTTGACGAGGTAATTCTTTAGTAACAAAATGCAAAAATACTGCAGCATATTGCACCCCTGGATATTTCTATCCTTGTCAGGACATTGTATTTCCACCATGATAGTAAAACATGCCCATGTACAAACATACTATAGAACGATTGTTAATAGCCAGTAAATATTATGTGCAAATTTATCAGTGACCAATATTGCAGTTTGTTACATTGTTGTCAGATGGTTCAACTTTTCCACGACAGGCTTGATGGCACACCTTCCCTTTATATAAACCCTGGCTGGGGAAACAGAAGAAGTGCACTCATTAGGGCCTAATTCAGAGACAAACTGTCTCGCCTCAAACTGTCGCTTTCTTGGCCCGGGTATCTATTTGCTACACGGTTGTGTCTTGGCTTGCCTGCTTCCAGGAGCCGTGGTATTGTGCTGTGAGATGCTACAAAGCAGGCTGCTCTTCCCACGCACGGGCATCCGTCCTCATTACCCCAGCACGGCATGCCCGCTCTGTGCCAACGCTCACAAAGAGCCCCTCCGCCCAGAGACTCTGACAAATGCTCAGAGAGCAACAATGGACCAAGAGATAGTTTGTATGTGTGTGTGATGAGGTGTGTGTGTGTGTGTCTGTGTATGTATGTGTGTGTATGAAACATAGCAAGATATAGAAAGGGCACAACTCAATGCTTTGTTCTTGCCATCACCACAAAACCTCTCAAAAATTGTGTACGAAAATGAGTGCATATTCGTATATAGCTCGAAGGCCTTCTGTTCGCTGCAGAAACAACGCGACAATGGACTCCAGTCTCAGGGGAGTGAATGCTGAGATATATATCCACGTGTACTTCTGGAAGCCAGCCCATACCATCAATCTTTTTCTTACATTGACTAAAGAATGGAAGCAGTGTTAAGGGGCTGCAACATACTGGAAGGTATGAATTCAGCGCTAGCTTTTGTCTCACGCACAACAACTCTGTTCTGTGGTGTCCTACACTTTCCTGGGCTAAATGATCACTTGAGAAGACCCCCCGACACACACACAAACACACACACAAATTCAAATGTGTGCGCAACACTACAATGTACGTACATGTAATTTAGGAAGTTAGAAGACAAAGGAAATGCATAAATAAAAAATATATCTGCTTGAACTCAAATTTAAGATTTCAATTCTGTTCAGATCAATTCAGTTTTTATCTATATAGTGCTTTTAACAATAGTCAGAAAGCAGTTTTACAGAAATCCACATGTAGATTATCCACTGAAGCACACTACTGTTATTGGAAAGTAACCATATGGGATCATGCACAGCTATCTTCTTACTGGACCTTTCCTTTAAACTAGCCCTGAAATCAGCTAACTCCCCTTGAATGGCTGATTATCCAAGCGCTAAATTCACAGACTTACTCACTACCTCTGTATGAATAAATATTCAGAGAATAAACATTCAAATATGTTTTGGTTTAGTGCTTTCCCAACAGCTTTTAACCTATCACGGAAGATATGGTACCTGGAATGCTAATGTTAAAGAGGATTTTTGTTATTTTTTGGATTTTGGAATTTTAGTTTTTTAATTGTTATGGTACATTCTGACAGATTTAGATATTGTTCAATAAACACTGAGAATACTACGTGTAAATCATCCCTCAGATACTGAAACTTTAATGTAAACTTGCATTTACCGGAGGCAAAATTGCTTCCTAGCAGTTAAACAGCTGACTAGCTTGCTATAAGGAAGGACATGGAGTGTACAATAATAATTACTGCCATTTTAGGGTAAAGGTATAAAGACATTTTGTTGTTAAGCCATTTTGTTGTTTATTAAGTATTAAAAATATTTAATAACAATTTAATAGCTTTACAATACCACCATGTACAGTATCCAACATCCATCACTTTCCTCCACCTTCCATCACACACATACACATGTTTTTATCTTAGATTTGTAAATAAAAGCTGCAGTTCCCTTTCAAAGGGAACTTCAACGTTGCATTTAGCATAACAGTATGGGAATGCCTTGTGCGCGTGACCGGTATCTGAAGCTTGTGTAAAATCATGCCTCTACTTATAGGCCTGCCATGATCAGGTGACGTGGCAATTAAGCGGGTCGCATAATATATATATATATGGCACCTGTGAACCAGCCTTATTATCTTCAGCGAGACTGCATGTCTGTTGTTCGTGTGACAAAAACTCTTCATTTCTACTTGATATTTTCTCAAAATCTCTGAACTTTCTATCCCCTTTTTTAAAGAAAAAGAGAGGTAAGTAATGAGCGAGAAAGAGTTCAAGAAGTGTGTAACGTGCTCCTGTTTCAACACGCGGAAAAGTGCACACTTTCTGGGTGAAGTGTTAGCGGTGTAGTATGCCTTGAGAGGCTGCGCATGGTAACGCTACATTAAGCGTTGCGACTCGCGCTCTTCTAAAAAAAAAAACGGAAGCTGAAGCGAGTCGGGTTTCAGAGCCTCGTGGATCTGGGACGGCTGCCAAGGCAGCCAACCGTCTCAGGTTCGGGGGATCTCTTAGATCCGGAAAAGGAGCTGGAGATGAGCGCTGCTCTATCTACTAGTGTGAGGGAGACCCAGAAGGCGAGTATGGCAGCCCACCAACCCCCCGCAGACAGCCAGGGGAACCGGGTGGCCACAGTCACGGTCTGCAGTTAGGCCTGATCTGAGAATGGTCATAAAGTCCAAGCAGGCAAAGAAGAGCGGTCCTGAGGGGCCGTGGAGGGATGTATCTGTGGACATAAGGTTGTTAGGGCAGGTAGCCCCCAGTGCTACTGTAGGGCCTCCCTTAGCCAAGGCGATCCCCAAGTTTTCGTGTTCCCTGGTCAGCAAGCTGCCACAGGGCAACGAAAATCTGATGCTTCCCTCCAATAGAATGTGCAATAGCTAACCTCACTAAAAGACTATCGGCCAGCATGCAAGCTACTGCCAAATGTGTCTCCATGGGTTCTGTCTACCATAGAAAGAGTTAACGGGTCCAGTTATAGCTGGACAACCCCGCTAGCTTTATCCCCTCGCTCCTTCACAAAGTGCATGGATGTCACTCTGGCTCCACTGTTACTCGAGGGCATCTGTGGACCAAACTACCTGGACGACTGGTTAATTCTAGCACGATCCAGGGAGCTGGCGGTTCAACATCGAGATGTTGTTCTCGCCCACATAAAGAGCTTGGGGCTCAGGATGAATCTCAGAAAAGTATGCTTTAGCCGGGGCAGTGGACAACTTTTCTAGAGGTTATAGGATTAGGACTACTACGAGGGCGTTTCTATCCCCAACAGGTGTAGTGTCCATCCTATCAGCACCGAGCAAGATAAAGCTGTGTCTTGGGAGACTCCTAGGGTGCAGTCCACACATGTGGCAGAGGTCCCGTCTGTATGCTGCTCCCCCCATCGCTCTGCTCCCACAAGCTCTAGCGAGAGTTCGCCAAGACAGTCTGCTAGTAGCACCCTTTTGGCAGCTCGAACATGGCTCTGAGAGATAATATCTCTGCGAGATGGCACCCCTTGGGAGATTCCCGTCCGCAGGGATCCACCGTAGACCCACTAAACTGTGCAATAGCTACAGTCCTGGAGTTCTTACAATAACATTTCTCAGCGGGGTGTTCCCCTTCTACAATCAGTGTTACTTGGCCGCCGTTTCGGTCAGCCTTGCCCCTGTTGATGGAGCATGTGTGGGGCAACATCCTCTAACTTCGAGGTTCATGCATGGAGTCATACGGCTGAGGCCCATCTGCAGGCCGCGCATACCTTCCTGGGACCTCCTGTGGTCCAGACAGGTCTGTCGGGTGCCACATTCGAGCCACTAGAGTGTATCTACTGTCTCAAGCCGGAGGGTTGATTTATCAACCTCGGCCAGAACTCGGCAACTGTGGGTCTGGCCCCTGAGGGGCACCAGCTCATAGATTCTGGTCTGATGTGGTAGAGACCATGTTAAACACTAGAGCACCATCCACAAGGAAATTGTATGTGCTCAAGTGGCGCCTTTTTGTCTGGTGGTGTGAGGAACGTCAGCTAGCCCCAGTGAACTGCACAATAGCTACAGTCCTGGAGTTCTTACAAGAACGTTTCTAAGCGGGTTGGCTCCTTCTACAATCAGGGTTACGTGGCCGCCATTTCGGCCAGCCATGCCCCTGTTGATGGAGCCTGTGTAGGGCAACATCCTCTAACTTCAAGGTTCATGTGTGGTGTCAGACAGCTGAGGCCATGCAAACCATGCATATCTGCAGGCCATGCATACCTTCCTGGAACCTTGCTGTTGTCTTGGAAGGTCTGTCAGGGGCCCCATTTGAGCCCTTAGAGTCAGCCTCTGAGAAGCTTCTGACTCTAAAGTTAGCTCTTTTACAAGCTCTCTCTGTTGCCCCTCTGTGCCTGGACTTTACCCCTGGAAAAACCAAGTCCTTCCTGTATAATAGGCCGGATTATATTCCTAAAATGCCTACATCGGCTGCCCACCCTGTGGTGTTGCAGGCTTTCTGTCCTCCTCTGTTCCTCACACCGGAACAAGATAGGGGGCACCTGCTGTGTCCAGTAAGAGCTCTCTGTACTTACGTCCACCGCTCTGGCCAGTGGCATAAGTCGGAGCAGCTACTAGACTGCTTTGGCAGCAACAGGAAAAGTGATGCTGTGTCAAAGCAGCGCATCTCTAATTGGATAGTGGAAGCAATCTCTAGGGCTTATGACACGCCGTCTCGCCACGCCTCTGGGCATAAGAGCTCATTCCATTAGGGCGGTCGCCTCCTCGAAGACTTTGTCCAAAGGGGTATCCTTACATGATGTGTGTGCGCGGCTGCAGGGTGGTCTACGCCTCACACAGTCATTCGTTATTACAGCCTGGATATTCATTCCTCCCTGGGCTCAAGTGTCCTGCAGTGACCCTCAGGCTTGGGTATTTTTGAACAGGCCGTACCCTCGGTATGACGGAGTGGGTATTCCCGTTCCCATACTGTTTTGCTAAATGCAAGTCGAAGTTCCCTTTGAAATGGAACGTTGGGGTTAAACATGTAACCCTGTTGCCTGAGAAGGGAATGAGACGTTGCATAGCACTGTCATACCGGGACAGGCCTGTGAATTGCGTATACTTATCATGCAACGCGCTTAATTGCCACGTCACCTGATCATGGCAGGCCTATAAGTAGAGGCATGATTTTACACAAACTTCAGATACCGGTCACGCGCACAAGGCTTTCCCATATTGTTATGCTAAATTCAACGTTGAAGTTCCCTTCTCAGGGAACAGTTTTTAAGGGAACAAAAAACAGAAGAAGAAAATAATTGCAGAGACCAGCTAAATTGAGGTTAAATATTAAGCTGTTCTTATAGGCTTTTCATCTTGATAACATCCAACTAGAAAAGCCATGGGCCACAAAGAGCTTACAAAGCAGGTACAGGATCTCATTATTGAAAAATATCAATCAGGAGAGTGTTACCAAAATTTTTTCCAATGCATTGGATATGCCATGGTACACTGTAAAGACAATAATCAATAAGTTGAGAAAATAGGGCACGACAGTGACACTACTAAGAACAGGACATCCCTCTAAGTTTGATGAGATGATCAGGAGAAAACTGGTCAGGGGAAAAAAAAACAATAAATAAAAACCACCCTCAAAAACCCCCCCAAAACATCCATGCCTGAATAAAAATTCCAATTTCCCATAACTATGTGGAATAATGTGTTATGGATTGAAGAGACCAAAGTTGAACTTTTTGGCCATCATACCAAAACATATGTTTAGTGCAAAAAAACCAAAACACAAAAAAACAACAAGAAAAAAGCAAACACATCACATGACCAAACGATCACCATCCCTGCAGTAAAGCATGGTGGTGGCAGTATCATGTTTTGAGGCTGCTTTTCTTCAGCCGGAACTGGGCTTTATTCAGGATGGAGGGTGCTCTGGAGCAAAATCTTAAGGCTTCTGCTAAATCACTTATGATGAAGACAAATTTCACCATTCAGAATGACAATGACCTGAAACACACCTCCAAGTCAAAAAAGGAACTTCTTCACCAAGAGATGCCTGGCCAGTTTCACAGAGTTTGAAGGCCTTTGAAAGAAAGAATGGAGAAATATTGCTAAAGTCAATATGTGCCAAACTGATTGACTCTTCCCCAAAAAGATGGAATGACATGATATGGTTTAAAGATGCTTCAACTAAGTATTAGTTTAGAGGTGTGCACTCTTATGCAACCAGGATATTACACATTTTTTTATTTCCCCCCAAAGTGGTACTTACTGTTTTTCATTTTAATTTTATTTCAAAATAAAGATCGAAAATGTTCTGACATGATTTATCTCGATTTCATTTTTAAGAGGGGTGTGTAGACTTTTTATATGCACTGTTTAGATTACCTTACGCTATAATCCTACACACACATACACTGTACAGCACCTTGAATGCTCTCTGATGAAAGACCTCGCTGAATAGTTTATAGGCTCCACTGTAATCCTCCACACTATAATACACACCAGCTCACATGACCTTCACTCAGGTACAGTAAGATAAATGTGCTAAATGTGCACACACACACGCTTGCACACACACTGACTAACCACATGGAAACAGCCACTATATAAGTTTCAAATGGCATCATCTATTGTGTATGGATGAGTTCCTGGACAAGCTTATCTATCACTCTAATCCATTCTCTATGCCATTGTGTGGTCTATCTTCTCTGCTAATGACAAGCAAAGGCCTCAGGTGCTACACCAGCATATCTCCATAATGAAGTAGTTCACCTGTTTGGCTTCATATCTCGCTCGAACAGACCAGACCCTAAATCGCTTAACAGGCATTAATTCATGAAAGGAACAAAAAAGTGCTGCTTGTTTTCAGCATGGTAAATCGAAATGCCAATCAAGCAAGAATCTGACCTTTGTGCATTAATCCGTTGTAAGACAGCACATTTTCAAGCACATCCAAATCAGTCAGAGAAGCAAAATACTGAAAGATTTGCAGCATGTCTAAAATAGACTGTAATGTATCTCTTCATTAGTATAATAATAATAATAATAATAATAATAATAATGACACATAAGGTACAGCAGGTTCTATATAACAGTAACTACACAGGCTAACGCATAAAGCACAGCCTGGGTGATATGCAAAGTCATCAAAACTCTGGAGTAACACAAATGGAAATATGGGAATTATGTAAATATTTTAGTATTTTAGCATCTTCAAAGTAGACACACTTTTTCCTAGAATTTCCAGAAATGTGTTCTTGGCATTTTCTCAACCAATTTCTTAAGGAATCCCCCTGAGATGCTTTTTAAACCGTATTAAAGAAATTCCCGCCTACACTGCACACTTATTGTCTGCTTTTTCGGAATATTTCACTGCAAGTCATCCATTTAAAGAAAAATATTTTTTTGAAAATAAAATGGTATTTTTTTTTTAAGTTTCATTTTTATTGAACATTTCTGCTGAATATTTCTACAGAACATTTCTACATTTCTACAGAACAAATCTACAGAACATTTCTACATTTCTACAGAACAAATCTACAGAACATTTCAACATTTCTAAAAATGGTAGTTTTTTAATGAAAGAAATTAATATGTTGGCACAGTTATGTTTTTGTATACAACGCCGATTTCAAACATTTAATCATACACTTTCAGATCAAAAGGTTTCTAAGATCATCAGTCAGGCGTCTCCAAACTTTTAACCGATAGTGTGTGTGTGTGTGTGTGTGTGTGTGTGTGTGTGTGTATATATATATATTTACTCACATTATTCGCTATAATGATAGCATTTTGACATATCGCCCATCCCTACATGAAGCTATTCTTGCTTGCTAGCCTCTTCCTGACTGTAAGAGAACACCACATGCATTTCCACACGATACATGTCATTTCAGCGCTGCCCTGCTAACAGGACCCTGTGCTATATTTACACCTGTACAGGTACGCCTGACAAATCATCTGCTGATGCGTTAGCTAGCACTTTTCCAGTTTAGTGGTGTTGGAAACATCAGGCATAGGATTGCTTGGTTTCTTTACCTAGAGCTTCCAATTAGCCTATGATAACATTCTACAGAAAAACAAGGCCAACTGCTTGTATACAGCATGTATACAGTATGCAGTAATGGTTGTATACAGTATACAGTAATGGATTTGACTTATATGTAAACAAAAGCAATGAAGCCACAGTATTAAGGTTTACTGGTCCAGATTAGTTTAGAGGAGAGCCCAAGAGTGACACATAATTATGCATATGAGTCATTAATAAATATTAAAATTTGATTCTCATATTAGTAATATGAAAGGTTGCATAACATACCACTATCACAATCCACATTGTAAATTGTGCTTGATTCAATTCTGTGTAAATTTGTCCAGTAAATCATGCATTTATATGATAATTGTATGATAATATGAAAATTAGGCTAGTAATTTAATAACATATAAGTTAAATTTGATTTTTAGTTAAATGTCATTTGGTTTGTTGCTTGGTTTCTTTGTTTTGTTTCTTAATTTGTAATTTTGATTTCAGTTATTTTGCTTTCTGTTATTTTGTTAAGTTGCCTTGTTACTTTGTGCTATTTTTTATTTGATTTTTTCCTTGATTTAGTCTGTACTTTGAATTCTTTGTTACTTTGCTTTGTTTGTAAGTTTGTTACTTTGTTCATTTGCTTTCTGCTTTGTTAATTTGCTTTGTTACTTCATTAATTCACTGTTACTTTGTTAATTGGCTTTGTTTGTTATTTTATTAATTAGCTTTTTGTTATTTATGTTAATTTGCTTTGTTAGTTAGTTTGTATTGCTTCTTACTGTCCATTTGCTTTGTCTGTAACTTTTGTTTTTCCTTTGTTTTTTACTTTGTTACTTTGTTTTCTCTGTTAATTTACTTTGTCACATTATTCAATTTCTTTGTAACTTTTTTCTTTGCTTGTTACTTTCACAATTTTCTTTCTTTGTTACTTTGTTCATTGGCTTAGTTTATAACGTCTTTCTTGCTTTGCTTGTTACTTTGATAATTTACTTTGTTATTTTCCATTCTTTAGTATTTTGTTTATTTTCTTTGTTTGTTACTTTGCTTCCTTTGTTACTTTGCTTTCTTTGATACTTTGTTTATTTTCTTTGTTTGTTACTTTGCTTTCTGTTACTTTGTTTATTTTCTTTGTTTGCTTCTTCGTTTATTTGCTTTTTTGCTTTGTTCATTTGCATTCTCCTTACCAAGCACCTGCTTGTCAAAAAGTCAGAGATCAGTTGTAAGCCTGAGTTAGATGACATTCCGTAGAAAAAAGTCAGAGGTCTTTTTTTTTTGCAGTATTACATACTGCATATCATTCAATACTGATGAATAATCCATGGGTCTGAATTCTACAAGCATATTAACTTCAGGCTTTAGATCTAACATAGTCAGGGACATTCCACACATTTTCTGGACTATGTGAAAATTCAATATAATAAACATATCTGGCCCAGGCATAGTATTAAGTCAGCAGTGCTGGTCAGACAGCACTGCATCTTTTATGCCAAACAGCAAGTGTGTTGACTGTGGATGAGTGAGGATATGGATATTCAGTCCAAAATGTCTATATATTCAAGTAGCCCTGGCGTATATGCTGATTTGGCTTACTCTGGCCAGTCTGGGCCATTCTTGGACTGTCATATTTTGCAATGTCTGGACCGAGAGAGATGGCTGTGATTCGGTACCAGAGTTAAAATCAGTCCTGGCCCATGTCCCAGCCAACAAAAAGCATAACTGCTAGCTGAAATTTATTATTAAAGCTATTATGTGTCCCTAATCTGGCAAATCAGTCTGGACCATTTTTAAGCTGTCATTTTACGTAGTATCTCGGCTGAGAGATGGCTGAGATATGGTACCAGAGTTTAAATGGGTTCTGGCCCATGGACAGGCCAAAAATAAGGATGAGTGCTGGCTGAAATTCTCCACTATCGTGACTATCATTCTGGCACACTGGTTTGGGTCCATGTTGGACCAGCATTCTTTGTGGTGTCTGGGTTGAATAAAAACTGGTCATGTGTGCCAGGACTAGGCCAGAAAGTCTTTTGTGTGGGATGCAAAGACTTTAATCCAGTACTCCAGAAGTCCCTGTCTACACAGGGTTGTTAACCAGTAAAACATATCTGGAGTAAATGATTGAATAACCTTGTGGGGTTGAATTTATATCTGTGCTTTTCACAAAGGAAATGCATGCTTATAGGTCTCTATACATTGTATGTATATAATATTTATGATAAGCTTAGAGGCAAGCATGTGTAAGATAATTTTCATTGCAATTGTAGATTCGATTTAATTTTTAATTTCTTTTACTAAATACTACATGGAAAAGGATACAAAAGCCCAGCGCTTGAGAGCTTTAGCTAGGTGGAGCTTCACACTTCAACAGCAAAAATACTCCAAAACAATTTCAGTCTAATTTAAAACGTTCACAGTTTTATGTACAGAGGAGGAAGTATATTTGACTGATAGATCATCTTGATCTTTTATAAAGGTTTAGGCATCTGTGACATCTGTGATGTGTGATTTTCCTGCATATTTCCCTCCTATAGTTTGAACTCTCCACACCAGGGGTGTAGCTAGACCTTATGACTGTACATTGAGGTAACCAGGTTAAACCTAATGACTTTATCGGGTGGCAATCTAGACTATGGCAGCTAACATATCATTATATGTGAAGTACACTAATGCTACGAATTTAATATTGTTAGCTAAAGACAGCTAGAAACAGATTAAATAAATATAATAAAATATAATTTTATTGTTTGTTGTGGTCAGTTGGGCCAGGACAAAGTTTCCTTCTGTAGTTCTCTGTTGGACAATGATAAATAAACTTTAATTTCCATTGTTATTCAAACTAGTCAATCAAAGTGATATTTACTAAGTCATGCAGTGTTCCATCATTGACATTGACAACCGTACTGACTAATTAATTATAATATCTTATATAATGTAAAATAATATAATAACATATCCCAGTTTATTAGGAAGCAGGGGTCAAAGCACAGAGTCAGGCAAGATACAGCACCCCTGGAACAGATATGGTTAAAGGACCTACAGTGGCACCTTGGGCTAGGGCATGAACCCCTGACCTTCTAGTCAATAACCCAGAGCCTTAACCATTGAACCACTGTCACCAACAACTTGCCCCTACTGTCCACACTTTCAAACACATTCACTAGAGTAGCACTGCCCACCCATGACCATTCCTTAGCCCATGTTCCACATTATTATATAATTATACAAATTATTTGAGAATTCAACCACTGGATACCACTACAGTTGTGTGGAGATTCAATACTTTTTGAAAACAAACAAACAAACAAATAAACATATCTGTAGTTACATGCTTAACTCTGAGTAGAGGCACTATATATATAGCTGCGGATAAGTAGATGATCACTAATTATGGATGCGTCATCATTTAAAATTCAGCGTGCTGGCATATAGGCTTTAATGAGAAGATTTTCAAAATGATGAAGTATAAGTTAAGCTGTTCCTCCCTTTTGCTGCCTGCCATCAATCTTTGTGCCTCCACATGGAGAGTGTGCTCTCTTTCTCTCTTTCCTTTCTGCACTTCTCTCTGCTCTGGACTTGCGCGTCCCTCCTAATCACCTCTCTTGTCACCATCACCTGCCGTCTCCTACTCTGTACTGTCCAGACTTTCAAACACATTCACATTCACTTTCCCGCTTCCCGTATCCCTTCCTGTGGTAGAAAGAAAGGCGGGAGGGAAGAAGAGGTGACACCAGTGACTGGTTTGTTTTTGGTATGTGCCTTTCACCACGATGTGTCACTTCCTGTTTAAGTTCTCGTTATCTGCCTTCTCCTTCTGCGCCACTTCCAATCTCCTTTCTTCTTTTTCTTTAGAGGTCGCACTGCCTTATTTCTGTTTGGCGAACTAATTTCTCCTTTTTGTCCTCCCCAGCTACGGTCTTTCATGCTGAGAACCATCCCCCAATCAAAATGCTACTACAAAGGCATTTTTTTGGTAAATGGAATCTTTACACTCTGCTGGGTGGCTGATAAACAGATCTAATTTTGTCTCTTGCTGCTCATCCCATAATGAAGTCAAAATGCAATTATCAGTAATGTTTCAGAAAAGTACAGAGAGGGCAGAATGGAGGCACAGCATGTACATCCAAGCTCTCTCTCTCTCTCTTTCACTCTCTCTCACACACACACACACACACACACACACACACACACACACACAAACATTTTGCCATTTGGCCTGAGTGGGGTTACTGAGTCTGCAAATGATAAACAAGTCGAAAAGAAACGACCGTTGCGAGCACGCAGCTCGCACTTTGGGAGGCATTTTCGAGCAACGCCTTGCAGTTTCTCATACACTGCAGCTGGGTTTGCTACTTAACACTTCTTTTGTGATGACAGTGAGAGGGAAGCAATTATTCAGGCCATTTTAAAAGTGGCTGCGTTGAATTTGCAAACCGCCAGGTGCTGAAAACTTTGTGGAGATTTGCGTGCCACCCAAGCTGATAAAATGCTACAGTTAGGCTGTTTGTGTCATTTTTTTTCTCTGTTAAAAAACTGCTTTATGCAAGACTTAAAAAAAAAAATACATCCGTGCTAACAATGATTCCAGAGCAGTCAAAATGTGCAAGCCGCAGGAGAAGTTGGGGTGCTTTTGTAACAGTGACATTTGCATCACAAGTCGGGGCAATGTAGCGCATTAGCTGCAAACAATTAAAAATCGCTAGTCAGTCTTGAAGGCCACTGTGTCAGCAGTATCTATTGAAATTCAGGAAGCAAATGGTTAATTAGGGTGGTATGGTTAAAAAAAAAAGACCTCTGACTTTTTTCTACGGAATGTCATCTAACTCAGCATCGCTACCTCACATGTCCAAGGTCTATGGTTCGATCCTGAACTCAGGTTACCGTCTGTGATGAGTTGTCTCTGTGTTCAAGTGTGGTTATGTGTTGGTACGTGGATTGGTTGTGCTAAATACTGTACAGACATGTGAATGTAGTGGTGCCCTGTGATGGACTGGTGTTCCAGTTGGGATGAAGTCCTACGCCCAGTGTTCCCTGGATTGCCTCCAAGCCCCGAAGATTGGTTAATCAATCTACAGTAGCCACTATCTTGGGTGAATCTCTGAAACATTAGGCGCAAGGCAGGAACACATTCTGGACATCAAACCATTGCAGGGCATTACACAAAACATAAATCAAACTTATACCTAAGGGAATTGTAACATGCTTTGGAAATTTGGAAGAAAACTGGTGAACCCAGAGGAAACACACAGGGACAATAAACAGAGCTCGGGATCAAACACCCAAGTGGAGAAAGCGTGTAATATCATCAAAGGTTCAAATCCTGACAACACCACATCGGCTGTGGGTGGGAGTCGAAGACAGAATATCTGTCTCTGCATTATGGGATGGTATTTTTATCATCACGGTCGATCAGAGTGACACTAAAAAATCGCAGGTGTATGTTATCTCATGTATATGGAAGAGAGCAGATAGTGTTCTGTGACGCCATATTAGCAAAAGAAGAAAAGACAAAGTGGCCTTACATGTCTCAGAGGAAGCACATTCTAGCCTTTGACCTCCCAGGTTGGCAGATGTTGTGCGATAAGAGAAAAGGAAATGGCAGGGGATAAATTGGTAGAACATTGGACAACATTCCCAAAAAGGGATTAAAAAATACCAAAACAAAACAACAAAACCATTTCCAACTTGTCTTCCTAAATACAATCACACTGCAACCCAAAATGACTATATTTCATAATGACTAGTGTGGTGTTATTCAATTTTTAGAGTCTGTTTACTCCTCTAGTTGTCCCCAAGCCGAATGGTGAGCTGAAAGGACAATTTCTGCTGTTATCCCTTGTTTCAAAGCTCTAGGGCTCCCGGTCCAGAGCTCTCACCATGAAGTAGGTGTCCCAGCTCATTCGATTTCACGTCGGGGAGGACAGGCACGGACGCAGGGCAGGTGTGGAGAGGGAGTTGGGGAAGGAAGAGAAAGTGTCGAAGCAAAATCTCGCTGATAGACAGCCTCAGCACCTCGGTCCCCTATCTTATTAGGGGAAAAGAAATAAGGAGGTAGATAGACAGATAGACATAGAGATTGTGTGTGTAAGCATAGTGGATGGATAGAACTGGCTGAGAGTGAGCCTTAGGGACAACAGAGGGCAGGAGAGGGCAAGTGTGTTTTGTGTGTGTGTGTGTGTGTGTGTGTAACCTGCGTCAAGCTACTGAGGAGATTGCCGAGGCTCCCAGTAGATGCAGGGTTAAAGGTCTACACTAGGGACCTGAGAGACTTGTAAGTTAAACTATAGCTGCTTCCACATTGGTAACTGGTGCATCCAGAGGGCTGGCCACTGGCAACCGGATACAAAAAGCAGTAAAAGAGAAAGTAAAGATAAAACAAAGCTGTGTATCTAGCCTAAAGATTAGGAAGGTGTATTTATCCCCAGAGTAAAGCAACACCTCCATACAAGACGCTCTCTTTTAGAAGTGTTGTTCTACAGTATATCATTCTCTCGCAGCAGGGGGAGAAAAAAGAGCGGCTGTTTGTTTTTTTTTCATGCTGCTCCCGGCTGACAGCAAAATGCTCCGAGTCATTAGGCCAGGGTAATCTAATGCCTTCCATTGAGCCTCAGCTCTCACTTAGAGCATTAATTGGTGAGTGAGTCACCTCACCTTTCCACGTCTAAAGAGGAAAGTGCTGAGAGGGTTCCTTTGAGTTTACCATAATTAATTACTCTGACAACCAAGGTGTGGAAAAAAAACACAAGCAAATCCTTAAGATCTACAGCATGCCAAACTTGGCTAAAGGTTGGGCAAAGTGATAGTTGATGCTACTACATGCAGGATCATTACAGGTTTAATGCTCGAGTTTAACGGATGCCAGAAATCTGTTTGAAGAGACGTTAAAAGGCTATCAAAGCCAGAACTGTCCATTTCCTGGCAGGCAGCAGGAGAAACGCTCCGAAATACTGCTAAGCCATGAAAAATGCAGTGTCGCTAGATTCAGACTTTCTCTCTAATTTGGAGTTCATTTGCATCGTATTCAAATGAACATGCAGAGAATTGCGAGTGATTTTTTTCCTTCGCATAGGAACTACTTAACGTGATATTATGAGAGCAGGTTATGGTCAGTAGTTATGGAATGGGCTGACATGTCAGTCATACGGTATGAATGGACGACGTGCATGCTGGCTGCGCTTTGTAATCTCAGCAACATATCTACAGGAACAGCTCATGAAAATGCGCTGTGTTATGCAAAAATATGCAGATACAAGAGACCACTCGCAGCAGGGAAATCTGGGTTACATTGGAGTTAATGGCACATTTTTACATTTTACATTTTCACACCCTCAGAAGCAAAGTGCACATGCGCATGTACACACACACACACACATACACACACACACTCTGTTCTTGGGGGTGATCAGGAGAGTGAGGAGAGGCACACTGTAGAGAATCCGATTACTCTCGCTCCAGAGTACGGTCCATCTCCACCATTATCCCATTACTGCATCGTGTCCTCTCTCCACTGCAATTAAGGCAAACCTTCAGAGACATGAGAGGCCCATCTCTTTTTGGCAAATGCCATCCATCATATGTTTAGGGTAATGTCGAGGGAGAGCAATAGATGCCTCTGATTAGTGTTTGAGCTTTGCTCGGAGAGGCCTGATGGATTGGGACTGGACGGAGAGCAGGAATGAGAGTCTAATGGAGGAGCTGTGGGCATCTCTAATGTACAAGGGTGTGGGGAGCCTGAACGGAGAGCCAGGTCTGGTCCAAACAGTCCCTCTGGGGCTAAATGAGAGGAGGGGGTCGAATGGCAGGGTTGATGAAACAGGATGTGATATGTCCTTGCCAGTTGTGGAAGTTTAATTAAAACCTGGAGTCTCGCCACAGAGGGAGTGTCAAAGAGCGAGAGAGATAAAAGTACAGGAGAAAGGGAATGACAGAGTGCAAAGAAGAAATTCAGAGATCCATCCAAACAAACAGTTAATGAGAAGACAAGAATAATGACATTTGCACTAATAACAAATAGTGTGTTGCTAGGTTGGGGTGGGGTGTTTGGGGAGGGGGGGGGTTGCTAACCACAGCACGCTGAGGCTAGTGATTTACAGCTCTTGTCTCTGGCTCTTGACTATGGAGTGTTAATGAGAGGCTGTGATGGGGCTTGTTAGCGGGTAACGAGCCGTGGCTCTGATGCCACCCCTTGGACTGAGACAGGAGAAGGAGGGGGCAGGTGGGTAAATGCTCCACCACTCCAGACACTATCACAAAATTCATTGGTGACGTCCTGACGTGTCCCTTTTTTTAACCTTCTTTCTACGGCATGAATAATAGTATATAACTAACTGTATAACTACTGTATACATAGCAACATAAAAACTTCTATATCTTGTATCAGTGGTAATTACAGTTGAAACAAGAAAGCACTTAAGAGACAAATATAACATTAATTATAATTTTATATATCACATATAAATACTGAAGAAGGAATAAGCGGTAGAATATATAAAATACATAGGTAGAATATATAAAAATATATAAATACATAACTAATGATAAATTATTCACTATTGATCAAAATGAATATAATTATAGGAAAAAATATATGAAAATATAGTGTACAATATAAATATAATTCATTTAATTCAGTGTAATTATAATTAACAATAATTATACTTGTAACATCTATTATTATATTTATAATATCTAATAGAATTATATTTATATAAAATCTATAATTTCTATCCAATATTAACACTTTTTTATATTGGACAATTTATTGATTATACTGACAAGAAGCTTCATATAATTTATTTGTTTGTTTGATTATTTACTTACAGCACTTTTCAATTTGAGTCCAGAATATCAATAAACTTTACATACAAAAGATTAAATGTTCACAACTACGTATTTATAAAGTAATATAAAGCACATTAAAGAACCAGTTTACTAATTTATATAATACAATTCATGTAAAATGACTTTGGAGAAATACCAGGTGACATTTTTCCGATCTTCACACCAGATTCCTGTTGTTGACTGACAGGAGTGGAACCTGATGAGATCTTCTGCTGTTGGAAGGCCATCGGTCTCATGACTCGACGTTTAGTCTGTTCTGAGATGCCTTTCTGCTCACCACGGTTGTAAAGAGTGATTATTTGAGTAAGCGTAGCCTTCCTGTCAGCTTCAACCAATCTCGTCATTTTCCTCTGACCTCTCTCATCAACAGGGTCTTCACGTCTGTAGAATTGCTGCTCAGTGGATGTTTTTAGTTTTTCACACAGTTCTGTGTAAACTCTAGAGACGGCTGTGCATGAAAATCCCAGGATATCAGCTGTTTCTGAAATACTCAAAGCAGCCCATCAGGCACCAACAGCCATGCCATGGACCAAATCACTGAGATCACATTTCTCTCCATTCTGATGTTTGATGTGAACATTAACTGAATCTCTTGACCTGTATCTGCATGGTTTTATACACCATGCTGCTGCCACATGATTGGCTAATTGGATGATTTGTAATATATGGTCATTATATTTCTCCATATAATTTCATAATGTGTAAAATATATCTGGTTGTCACTATAATCCATATATTCTCGTATTCATACAGCACTTCGATCTTTATTGAGCATAGAATAGTTGAAAAAAGTGCCAATAATCTCTGGCATGAAGATGGTTAACTGCTTAATGAAGCCTGACAAGTAAAATCCAATCAGCCACATTTCTCCAACAACACAATATGAGAAATATCCTGCTGGTAAATAAAAGTAAAAGGCTGTCACATGTGAAAGGAGTGAGAGTGAGGCTGCCAGGGTGTGAAGCGGCATTTCGCCACAATAAACAACAACAACATGTCGAAATCTCCTTCTGTCACTTTACTCTCCTGCTCCGATATGTCTCCTCCCTTGCGCTCTCGCTTCACTCAAGATGGAGAGATAGACAGGAAATAGATCGAGCAAGCAAGAAAAAAGATGACAAACAGCACACGAGCATGTACGCGATCTTTTCTATTTATGGCGTAACACTTAATCTGTGGAATATAAAAAGAAGCACAGAGATTCAGTTAGGAGGAAAGTCTTCAGAGGACAGAGCCATTTGTGATGAAAGGCCTTGCTCTTGCTCAGGAAAGAGAATACGCCGTCTCTGGAAACAAACACCCCTCTAATAAGAGAGGTGGCCTATCGATTGTCTGGTGGGAAGAAGAAGAGATGACACAGAGCTAAGATAAGGATGATGGCGGCTTTACAGGGACAGACAGACAGAAAAACGAGACGGTTGCACAATAACAAAGTCCTGATCCAATCCAAATGAGAGCAGTCATAAATAATCCCAAAGAGCGAACCTCTGATGTACACACTGACAATTTCCAACTCAGACAATCTGTGCATTTCGAGCATCACACAAAAGAGAAGATGCTGTGAAATGTTTAAAATGAGATTCTTTAAAATGTTTAAAATGAAGTCAACAAAACAAAAGGCGTCATTAGCTCTTTCATCGGTCTAGACTGTCTGGTTTACGAAGTGTGTTGCGGCAAATTTTAAACAGGATTTAAAATTAACATTTAAATGTTTTAAAAAAATTTTATATTAAGTATGGTATCTTTGAAGTCTAGGTAACATCTAAACAAGCAAGTAAGTGAATAAATAAATACATAGAATTTAATAATAATAAGATATCTAAATATCTCAAATTTAACCCAATAATCATATAGATTAATACAAAAATATTTTTTGTGAGTAATTAATTTAAAATCAAATATGAAAATATAAAAACTGAGTCAATATATCATTGAATTATATCTTAGTCAACATCTTTAAAAATGTATATTATCTGTAGTTAAAAAAGCTTTTTTCCATCCATCCATCCATCTTCTACTGCTTATTCCTTCTTAGGGGAACCTGGAGCCAATCCCAGGAGTCATTTGGGGAGGCTGTGGCGCAGTTGGTAGGGCGGGTTGTCAACTAATTGTAGGGTTGGCGGTTCGATTCCCGGCCCGGGTGACTCCACATGCCGAAGTGTCCTTGGGCAAGACACTGAACCCCAATTTGCTCCAGAGTAAACCCTCACAGCACGGGGAGAACATGCAAACTCTGCACACACATGGCCCCAGCAGGAATCGAACCCCATCCTCAGGAGGTGTGATGCTAACCACTAAGCCACCTTGTGCCCTAAACATTTTTTGTTTTAAAGTAAAAATGATTACGATATCTGTTTTAAAGTAAAAATATTTACGAATAATTATCAATTTCATTTTACTTTTCACTTTTACTTGACTAAAATGAGCTGACAAATGTGCTATCACTGAAAGTAAAATCTGCATTAAACACAGACATTAGCACAGGCTATAGAAGACCCTGGCCATGCAGAAGTAACAAGAATGCTCTCATTATTTTTGCTGATGCTTAGTTTGTGTCAAGGAGACCGATCGAGCGAGGAAAGCAGAGAGAGCGCGGAGAACATCCCACTCACTTGTGCTTCCCTTGCTGGACTTCTGAGGGAGTGAGAAAGAGTGATGAAGGTGAAACTGAAGGATCTGACAGTTCAGTGTCTCTTGTGACTTCCATCCTCTGTGTGTTTAGCTTCATAAATTATGCATTGAATTACCGGTATGAATCTGAGTTTTTACTTCTCTGACACGAGCTCTGTTCTTCACGTGTTCATGCTGTAGTGTAGGCTTTTACTGTACAACACACAACACCTTCTTGAATAAATAATGAGCAGTAATACAGTAAAAATGAGCTTAACTATGGTAAGGGAAAGAGCAGGTGTCAGGAAGATCTGTGCACATATTCATATTCATTTCATATTCATGCTCATGTTCATACAGGTAGGTAAGCCATTAGCTCGCTAAGTGAGTTAGACTAGCTAGCTGGATGTTTTGATGTTACAGAGTATTAAAGCTCTGTATTAAACTTAAGATATCACTCATATTCAGTATATAACTATATACAATGAGGCGCACGGTGGCTTAGTGGTTAGCACATTCGCCTCACACGTTCGGGGTTCGAGTCCCGCCGGGGCCGTGTGTGCGGAGTTTGCATGTTCTCCCCGTGCTGCGGGGGTTTCCTCCGGTTTCCTCCCGAGTCCAAAGACATGCATGGTAGGCTGATTGGCGTGTCCATAGTGTACGAATGTGAGTGTGTGTGATTGTGCCCTGCGATGGACTGACACCCTGTCCGGGGTGTACCCTGCCTTGTGCCCGATGCTTCCTGGGATAGGCTCCAGGTTCCCTGCGACCCTGAAAAGTAGTAAGTGGAAGAGGATGGCTGGATGGATAACTATATATAATATATAGTCTCTAGGTAACTCTATTTTTCTGGTAGCTAGAAACATGTATGAATGAACATGAGCTAGCTAGCTAGATTATGACCCCAACAGCATTTGGGTAGCCAGCTAATGTTACCTTTCTTTTATATATACTGCTGATATACTGCTGATAATGGGTGATGTTCATTTCAGCATAGCTGTGGGCTAATTAACATAATGGTACAAAAATTGTACAGAATGGTTTTGGATTATATGTGCCAACTGTATTAAAAAAAAAGAAGAAAAAAAAAGAGTTTCACCGGATGACTTATTTACTCTTCCTTTACTCCTTTTCTCTGCCAACCCCTACAATCCACGAAATACAATTTTCTTCAGGTTCTGGACCATTCCTTTAGTGTGTTCATTTATCATTCTATACAGTTTATAGGACAGTTTTCTGACAGAACTCTAACACTAATTCTTGTCATATTGTATCTCGAGGATGTTTGCAATTTTCAAGCCTCTCGTAATCTCACTCTTCCTCCTCTTACTGTAAGTCCACTATCCAGCATCAATCATAGTATGGGGTTGATCCGTGGGGGAGTCTGGAGCCATTCCCAGGGAACTCTGGGCACAAGACGGGGGGCACCCTGAACCCATTGCAGAGCACACTCACACACCCATTCATACACTATGGACAATTTGGAAATGCCAATCAGCCTACAATGCATGTCTTTGAACTGGGGCAGGAAACTCCCATAACACGCGGAAAACATGCAAATTGAATTCACACTGGATGGAGGCGGGAATCAAACCCCCGAACTCGTTCAATGGATTGATCCAAATCATCCAAATTGTTCAGCATTAGTGGTGAGATAATATTTAATAAAAATGAAACATGTCTGTATTCAGTCCTCAGATTTAACTACAGACTGAACTACTAAGTCTCCAAAAAAAAAGTAACAAAAAAGAGGCGTGTCTCAGCTACATTTAATTTTACCATTGAACTTTGAAACTTACTGTTTGTAATAAGCACAATATTTCACCATGAGTTACATGTTTTAGGCAGCATAATTTCACGAACAAAAATGATAGTATACCATTTGCGGGTGATATTTTATATATAGAAATATTAAGTTTTGAAATATTCAGTGGTTGTGTTGCCACCTCACAGCTCCAGGGTGTTAATTCTGACCTCGAATAACTGTCTGTGTGGAGTTTCTCATTTTTCTGGACCCGTCCTCCAGCCCAACCTTACACACCCTGGACTGTCTGTGTGTGTGTGTGTGTGTGCTTGGTGCCTTGCAATACAATGGGGTCTCATCCAGGGTGTGTTTACATTGCGGTGTATTCCCAGCATTCCCAGGACAGACTTTGGATCCAGTGCAACACTGACCGGGATAAAACGGTTACTGAAGAATGGATGAATGAATTAAAAGATTAAAATATATTTTTCATGCACTGGAAATTCTTGAGGACCGAATTTGATATGGCAAATTAATTATTTGAATAAAATTATGAACTACACTTATTTAAATCAAAAATCATGTATATAACACCATAATTATGAGAAGGACTATTAATAACAATTCACAACATATTCACACTTTTAGATGTTCCACACTATTTCAGTTTATCTGACCTGAGTTTAAGTTTAAATTGCATTTTTATAATCTCTTGTGCCTCATCATATTGCAGTCAATAACAAATAGACAGTCAGTGTTTTTATTGACTGGTGTTTTGGAGAATGCTGTCTGACACATTAGTCCGAATTCTCCGGGAAGCCTTCAGGGGGTGCACAGTGGCTCAGTGGTTTTTATCCTTACACTTTAAAGAAAAAAAAAAACAGCTTTAAAACAAGTGCCTGATTTAAAGCGGATGGAGAGTCTAGACCCCTGCCAGGAGAGCGATGCCCAGAATACCCATATAAGTATTTGACTAATCAGCTTTATCCTGAAGTTGTGGTCTCTTGCAGGATGAGTCCACCCCCATCTTATGACATGGCCTTAATAGTCATAGTTTCTCAATTCAGTTGAACACCATCAATCCATCCATTTTCTGTACCGCTTATCCTACACAGGGTTGTGTAGAGGGACCCGGGGAACAAGGCGGGGGACACCAACCCATCACAGTGCACTATTGCACACACACAATTTGGAAATGCCAATCCTACTGTGGGAGGAACTCGGAGTACCCTTAGAAAACCCCTGAAGCACGGGGAGAACATGCAAGCTCTGTGTGTACTGGGAGGGAGGTGGGATTCGAATTCCCCAACCATAGAGGCGCGAGGCAAATGTGCTAACCACTGAGCACTGTGCACCCCCCGAAGGCTTATGGGAGAATTCGGACTAATGTGTCGGACATCATTCTCCAAAACACCACTTGAGGCTAGTGGTGGTTCGAGACCTTACTAACACACTTTATGATGTCTTTTCTTTTAACCTGTCATTCATCTATTACCTGACGCACTACAGAGCTGGGAAATATGACAATGTAATATGTATATTGCAGTAAATAAGGTCACAATACACATTTCTGAGACGTGTTTATTTAAAACTCTGCTCACACTAACAGGTCGTGATCTGACATTAAAATCTGTTTTCATATTAATTCTTACATTTGTTCCCTCATGTCCTAATGGGAATTGGCCTAATGGTTTCCATTAATTATTTCCCTCTCAGTATCTAATGATTATAATGGTTAATGGAAATCATTAGACGAGTTCTTATTAGTGTTTTTGTTAGCAGGGTCATCTTTGTGTATTCTTGTGCACATACACATAAAATCACTTAGACAATATTTTATTTTAATTCAATTCAATTCAATGTATTTTTTTATGTGACATTACTGTTTTTTTGTTGTTGTTGCTGGAACCTAAATTCTATACAGTATCTTGTACTTTAAAAAGGTTTTGTGATATTTTTGCCATATCGCCACAGATTTTCCCACACCCGGGCCTGTTAATATTTATAATGCAACCCAACCATCTCTAACTGGTTTTATCTGACACCCTCGGTGTCCATCATGTGTATCCTCACACACTGAAAACCATACCGCTCTCATCAGCCCATTGATCTCTCCTCTCACTCATCAGAGACAGGCCATTCGGAGAACGTGCCTGGCAATTAAAGCCAGGCTGGAGCCAGGGCTAATGAGATTGCGGAGCCATACTCTCTCTCCCCAACACTTCGCCAAGGTTATCAGCTATCCTACTCGCCAACGCATAGCTCCCAGCGGGCCAAGTGCAGCAGCTCTCTGGTTGGGGGGAAAAAAAGGTAGAGCCAGAATTAGGAGCAGCTCCTTTCACGTGCAACCGGCTGGATTTCATATTTTTTCAGCAGGGAAGGTCGGACGAGGGGAAAGGGAGAGAGAGTCAGAGTGCGGGTTCCCGGCCTCATTAGAATGCGGTTTTCCTGTCGCATCCTATTCCGTTCACACCACGTTTACACACAGAGGAGGAAAGTAGCGATGGAAAATCACCTTGAGTTTGTCAAGCCCTGTTCCCGAGTCAAAGCTGTAGAGCAACAGCTCTCAGCCAGGCTTTCTACATGCTGCTCTCTTTCACTCCCCCTCCTTTTCCCACCCTTATTAATAATGCATGTTGATTTTAAAATATAATATCCTGTCATTCACAATCACATTACAAAAACACAGTGCTGAGAGGATAGGGAATAATATTTGCCATAATTTACTGTTCACATATTTATGCAAGCCGGTCAAAACAGATTACATCACACGCAAGGCCACATGGGGTAATGAGTGCATTCATTTTATATATATTAAATATTGCAATATTTATTCCGGGACAAAAAAAAGAAAAACTCACGAAAACAAACAGAGGAGTGTCAGAAGAAAGCAGCTTCAGGGCGCAGAGTCCCAGTCTGTCCAGATTCACTGTGTGATACATCAAACCCAGAAAATATATCCACTGAAGGCCACTCCTCAAAGCGCGCTCTCTCTCTCTCTCGGCTTCTCTTGAGAAAGTGGGCTTGCTAGGGGCTGCCGACTACCGAGAGCAGCTAATCATTCTTAGCCTGCAAACATCACTTCCTGTTACTGACAAGAACGCATCCAAGAGAGAAATGAAAAGATGTTTAGATGTGTTGTGGATAATGAGGGCTGCTTCAAGCAGTCAAATGGTTTAAGATGTAAAAAGCTAAACAAACAAAGCTTTAAGAATGGTGATATATATATATAGAAGCAGCCTTTCCTTTATACAGTGTTGCTTGAAAGTTTGTGAACCCTTTAGAATTTTTTTATTTCTGCATAAATATAATGAGTCTTTATTGGTCACATATACATTACAGCACAATGAAATTCCTTTTTTCACATATCCCAGCATGTTAGGAAGCTGGGGTCAAAGTGCAAGGTCAGCCATGATACAGCGCCCCTGGAGCAGAGAGGGTTAAGGGCCTTGCTCAAGGGCCCAATGGTGGTAGCCTGGCAGCACTGGGGCTTGAACCCGTGACTTTCCAATCAGTAACCAAGAGCCTGCGAGTGCTTGGGCTTGAAGCCCCTGACCTTCCGATCAGTAACCCAGAGGCTCGGAGTGCTGGAGCTTGAAGCCCCGACCTTCCGATCAATAACCCAGAGCCTTAACCATCAAGCTGCCACTGCCCCAAATATGACTTAAAACATCATCAGATTTTCACACAAGTCCTAAAAATATTATACTTTTTCATTTATTTATTGAGAAAAATGATCCATTACATATCTGTGAGTGACAAAAGTATGTGAACCTCTAGGTTTAGCAGTTCATTAGAAGGTGAAATTAGAGTCTGGTGTTTTCAATCAATGGGATGACAGTCAGGTGTGAGTGAGTTTTATTTAAAAAACTGGGATCCGTCAGAGTCTGATCTTCACAACACATGTTTGTGGAAGTGTATCACTACACGAACAAAGGAGATTTCTGAGGACCTCAGAAAAAGAGATCTCTTTGACTGATTTTAGGATGTTTTAGGTCATATTTATGCAGAAATGTAGAAAATTCCAAAGGATTCACAAACTTTCAGGCACCACTGTAGCTACTGTGAATGTAAGGCATTAAATACTTCAGGGCATGCTGTTATCAGAAACGATGTAACACTGTAGATTGATTTTCTGACATCCTGAAGTGTCCTTTTAATATTACAGTAATTTGTCAACGATTAGGATTTTTAATTAATTATTAAATGATATGTTGCACTTTTTTATCCGTTTGTAGTTACGTTTAAAGTCTGCGAGACAAATTATCACCTATGTTAAACACCTATAAACAAACATTCCCTCATCAGCCTCTCGTTTTGGAAAAAAAAACAATCCAGTCTGTCTCGCTATTAAATATAAAGTGTTTCCTGAAGAAACTTTCCCACGGTGGAAAACGTCTTGAACATTACAAAGCGCTGACACTGTAGACTCCTTCCTTATGTTAAATAAATGTCTCCTTAGAGAAACTTCACCATATCAACAATTATACATCTTTTAATACATTTTTCTGTTTATTATTGGGTTTAGATTGTGGAGTGACCGCCCATACAAGTCCATGTGTAAGCTGTTACTATAGAAACAATATCATACAGTATTAGAACGAGTGCATGAATGAAAGTCTGACCTGATGTTTAAGAAAATTAATCATGAATCACCTTCTGACCAATCAAACTGGAGAATCTAACAGCGTGGTGGCAACAAGCTACAGGAAATGACTAAACATGCAGTCAAGTGGTTGGTGTGTGAATTTGAATATTTTCCGAATTATGCCCTGGGTTAATATTGGCAACCGTGCTTTTTATTGTCCAAATCTGAACATGAGTAAGAACCTGTCAGCTCCATGCAAACTTTAGGATGCAAATCCACTTGGTCAATGAGCCACCCAAAACAACAAAACAACACATTGCTCTCAATGAGGCAGAAAAAAAAAGGCAGAAAAGTTGTGACCTAGGCATCACACCAACATAACACTATTCAATCTGAACCCACCCTGTTCTCCTCCCTTCACAATTGGGAACAAAAACCCATGCTCTGAAAGATAAGGCTGATAGAAAGGTTTATTATGCAATTGAACAAAAGACTGAATCAGCCTCTCTCACGCGCCGCGACTGCTTAACAAAAAAACGCTCGACAAAAGAGCGCTCTGCTCTGACATGCCCTGCTCACCTTCATTGTGGCTTATTTGAATATTACCATCATGCTTCATTTCAGGGTTCGGGCAGGTGGGAGAAGGGTAAACCTAAACACTTCCAAATGAGAGGCTTCTAATGCAAGCTAAGAGATCTCACTTATTTTCATATTTCACACTGGCCTGTGACTCTGCGCACACAATTTGCATTAAATAGAAGAGTGCGCCTAATGCTGCCTAAGTGTTGGCTTTAATTCCTTTTCATTTAAACACAACCATTGTTACCAAATCTCTTGTGAAGTCCTAGTCCTGAGTATAGTTGGATACGCCTGATATATTCATTTAGCCATCTATCTCTCTTTACCACACCACAGGGAAGTTATACACTTCACCCCGCCATACACCCCCCGTTCACAGCCCTCATGGGACTGGGTTCTAATTGAGCTCGCTGCAAAATAGCAGATCCCTCTGATTCTGTCACATTCATTTCCTGCTCCTGCCTCACAGGAGAATTCCAATTACACCTGCTGCCTCTCTGGCAGCCTTCAGTGCCGCCGCACTCACCGCATACATAGGAAAAGTGCTCACACCAAGAGAAAAAGCAGCAGCTTTAATTAAGAGAGCATGCAAAAAAGTGATCGCTGAACCCACCGGTGACGTGGAAGTCGGGCAAAGCGTTGGACAGGCAACACAAATCAATAATAGCTTAAGGGCATGCAAGAGGAAATGGAGATATCTTTCAGAGAATCAGGAAGGTGTGTGGATTTCAAGAATAAAGTTGTGTAATATATCAAGAAAAAAGTAATCATATCTGATATTATAAGGGAAAAATGCAGTCATTCGAGAATAAAATGATCGCAATATTTTGAAAATAAAGTTGTATTTATTTAGAGAAAAGTCATAATTTATCAAAATATATGACATTATGGGAAATAAGTTGCAATATTTCAAGAATGAAATAATATTTATACAAAACATTTGTCATATATCATATTAAGAGAAAAAAATCATAATATTTTGAGAATAAAGCATTTTTAAAAAGTTAACACTATTTTGTAATTTAAAGTGTCATTTAAATAAGGCACAATATCTGATATTACAACAAAAAATTCATAATATTTTCAGATTAAAGTTGTATTACTTTGAGGAAAATGTCACAATTTATTGTAAGTGTCATGTCTCGAGATGTAACGAAGATAGGACGGCTGCAAATGCAGTTTAACTATTTAATGTGAAATACAGGTAGATAAATCCAAATTGTGATCAAAAACGTAATCCACAAACATGCAAAGGTCAGGTGATCGGCAAGCAGGCATACACGGGGCAAAGCAGGAATCAAGGTTGCGGTCACGGAATACAGGGTCGATATTCAAAACAAGAAACATAAACTATAATGAGGAACTGGGAGTGGAAAACCAGCGTGGACTAAATGCAGAAAACAGAACATGGACAAAGATTATGACCAGGACTCTCTATATCCAATGTAACTGTCTACAACGAATCTAAACTAAACTAATTTAATATTCCGCGCCGTGTGCTGGGAGGCTTGCTGTATATATACAACATAATCATCGTAAATTGCTGACGGCTGACATCAATCTAGACACACGTTAAACAGTAGCCAATGACAGAACAGGGAGGAGAAATAACATAACAAAAGCACATGTCCAATGTAAACAATGTCACGATTGTCAACATACGAAAAGCAGGCGTTCGCGCACCTTGCTCGTGCCCACGCGCCCACATGCTCTCCCCTTTAAGCAGCGCACTGCTGCTTAAAGGGGAAACCATGCCAGTAAGAAGTTGTATGATCTGATATTATAAGAACTAAAAAAAAATTACAATATTAAAAAAGAGTTAATATTTAATGAATAAAGTGAATAAAATGAATAAGAAAATGTATACTTTATTGAGAAAAAAGTATTTAAAAAAGTATATAAAAAGAAAAAAGTATATAAAAATAATACTGAGAGAAAATGATCAATATCAGAATAATGTTCATGATTTGATGAAGTTCTTGTCTCTCTTTAGTTGAAGGATAAATCTCAGGAAGGAAGTGATCTTCAAGGCTATCGATGGTTACATCTCTATGCCATGCACAGAGGATCCTGAAGGAGAGGAACTCCGTCACGCTCACTGTCGAGGCCCCAGTGTGTTCTAGCATACGGACACGTACGAAAAACCTAAGCGTTATGGCGAGTCCATCTGCAATAACACACTATGTGCTGGATTTCTCCTTCAACAAAACTAACAATTTCCTCCAGGTTTTTGTGCTTCTTCCTTCTAATCAGGTGGTGATGCATTTCCTTATTGTTGCGTTGCTTAAACATGTACCATTCTGTCATAGTATAACAACAATTTTCTGCAAATATTGCAACTTTTTTTGTTACGATTTTATTGTTGAAATCTTTTTTTAAACAGAAGAGATCAAAAATAACATATTACCACATTATGCATACTTGACTATAACATTCTTTCTAACATTTTTAGATTAATTTCTAACAACGCTACATGGCTGTAGATATTTCTCCTCTGCTCTAATGTCTTGGCGCCCTCAGATCTGAGGTGCAAACTAGCAGATAAGTGTTCTTTAATGGCGCCGTTCTTCCTCCTGTCTCATTGTCATGCGTGGCCGAGTTAAGGGATTCCCGCGCATGTGGCTGAAGCAGCAGACTGTAAAATAAAGCTTCTTCACTCAAACTGTGGGTTAATCGGATGTCGCTGAAACAATATGGCTTCCTGCAACTCAGCTGAGAGAAAAGGCTAAGCTCTTTTAAGCCAAACCAACCAATGTCTATGAGAAAAAAAGAAAAAACCTAGCAACAAAACATCACGTGGAACATCATTTAATTGGGTCTGTGGTCATGATTTTTTTTGAGATGCTAGCTGTCATGGTAATGTAATGGAAATGATGGCACCAAATAGAGTCGATGACAAGAACAGGCCGAACTTCCTTAATATCGACAGAAGCAAAAGTGTGCTCGACCCACACTGAATCACACATCAGGCTCCAGCGGTCAAAGTAAACAAATCTACCACTTAAACATGGCATGGCAATTAAACCAGAGTTAAACACTATGCCTCCACACAATACACCGTCATGTCACAGAATGATGAATGCTATTATTCTATGTATGTGTTGCATGTATTTCAGTAATAAAGACTGAAATTAATAAAGACTGAAATTGTTTTACAATTATTTCCATGCACAAAAATGTCCATGTTCTTCTTAGCATGGCACCTACGTTTTCCGGTTCTTTCATTACACTCCCATTGACAGTATTTTACACTCATTGTCTGTAAGAGGTCCCAAAGATAAACAACAGTGATATTCACCAGATACAGTATAAAAGAACACTTGCAAAGCCCCTTCTTACCAGCTGAAGAAAGGCATCAAACTGTTCGATAATGTAATTTTCATCTTATCAGACGATATATGGACGTGATCTCGATATCACCCATTGTGTTTACATTCATGTTTGTTTACATAAGAATGAATGTCACCAAAATTTTATCCGTTTGCACAGCTTCTGTTCTCTCGTCTGCTCTAGGGCTGTCAAATTAAAATCCAAACATCGTATATTTTCGAATTTAAGATAACAATGCACATTCAAATGCGAAAACTGTGTTCATACAAATTTAATATGTGTAGCAAGCACTCACACCGATTTTAATTAAAACATACTGTTGAAAAAAATTAAACAAACTATTGAAACTATGAAATAACAATGTTTTCTCAGGAAGAAAAATCTAGAAAGAATAGTTCTTGTCTATCAAATAATTCAGTTAATTATCATCAATAATGTTGGGGATGAAGCCACTTAAACTGTGTGAGCTGAAGCTGAACAGTGAATGAACAGTGGTAAACTGAAGCGCTTTACTACTGGATAATTAACTCCCCCAAATATCCTGTACACATATGAGATTAATCAGACATCTACATAACATAAACCTAATGTTACAACTTGCTTCTGCACAAAATGACATGAATTCACGAGTGAACTTGAACTTAGTAACACTTACTATTCCAGCCGTTTGTTGCCCTTGTTCCAAATTTTTTTAAACATGTTGTGGTCATCATATTCAAAATTACCTTGTTTTTTTCCTTAAAATGCTACGTTTCCTCAGTTTGAACATTTGATATGTTTTCTATGTTCTATTGTGAATAACATATGGGTTTATGAGATTTGCAAATCATTGCATTCTGTTTTTTATTTACATTTTACACAGAGTCCCAACTTTTTTGGAATTGGGGTTGTAAATCTGTTATGTTTATATGTTATGTTAATCTGTTAATGTGGGGGCATCTGAAATGCAAGTCCTTGTGTAAGTTGTTACTAGAGAAATGATAATGGATCAGAACAAGCACGTAAATATAAACCGTGAAGTTGGCATTACTCTCAGAGCTGCTGTTATTGAAAATGCACCAACACTTTTTGAACAATCAGAACTGGGGATTCAACCACACTGTGGTATGATGTGGCTAAAAAAAAATTCCTGTGTGTTATTTTAGTGAAACATAGTCTCAGGTTGGAAATTATTTTATTTCCCAGGCTGCATTTTTTTTAAGAAAAATGATTTATTTATGTATTTATTTATTTATAATAAGCAGTGTGTGTATAATGTGTATAATGTATGTATAGTGTATGCAGGAATAATAAAAATGATAATAATAATAATAGTAATAATAATAATAATAATCATCATCATCATCATCATCATTTAAACTGAATAATCAAATAATAATTTGTTGATTCTCATATTGACTGAATGGAAGTGCAGAGTGTAAACCAGGATTTTCTCAAACCAACCTGATTTGCCCTTCACAGCATTCGCCTTATCACTTCTCTGTATTCGGAATTTTCATAAATAAATTCAACCTTGATTTATGCCGCACGTGTATTTTTGGATTTCTAAACGAATCTGAACTGTGACAGATCACGACATCAAGAGTATGTTACATGACTGTGCTGTAGTTTAATTATACAAAAATCTAACAGAAAGGCTTTGTTTAAAAAAAATATATTGTTATCAGTATTCATGTTGTCAGTATTCATGTTAAGTTGTGTAAATGGTGTGATGTAATATGTTTAAGCGCATATTGTGAAGTTTAACACAGACGAAATGTGCAGACCTTTGACTCCTCCAGTCCTCCCAAGGCATCAATGAAATTTTATGGTTGCAATCCCTCATCGTAACTAAACTATTAGCCCTATATGAGGCCCTAAATATCAACACTACTGTATTACTTAAAGTGCTTGGAGCGCTTTTACTGTTGTGTCTACTGTATATAATCCGGGACCTTTTCCTTTCCTGTGCACTTGCTGAATCACTTCTCGCTTTGCTTTCCAGTACCTCATGTGTTACAAAGGCATAAACACTTTAGCAGTGTAACCATAATCATTACTGAACCCAGAAACACTAAACACAAACTTTTTCCACATTCTTACAAAGTGCGAAGTCGGAATCCAGCCAGATAATTGTAACGAGTGATGTATATTTAAAGTGTAAAGTCAGTGTCACAGATTTGTATGTTAATTGATCTAAAGTAAATACTTGTATATGCAGTACAGTACAACTCATTTTAAAGCGAAGCTATTTTGTTTACTGCTGACAATGTGAGCAGCCATTTTGATATGATTGAAACCACTTGCTAAACCGAGGAGTACCACCCTGGAATTATGAGTAGGAATATCGAGTAGAGGGGGCATTGTTTACTAGAGATCCAGATCCTTTCTGCCTCTGGATGGAGCTCAAATCTTCTCTAATTCCAGACTGCTGCGACTACGGCTGCTCCTAAGGCCATACAGACTTCATATAAATCCACAATGAACTTTTTCACACTATCTGTTGTTACCCAGATGATTCGGGTTCCTCTCAAGGTTTCTTCCTCTTAAAACATCTTAGGGAGTTTTCCCTTGCCACCGTCACCACTCAGTGGCTTGCTCAGTTGGGATAAATTCACACCTTCATTATCTGTATACCATGTTGATATTTCTGTAAAGACAATGTCTATTATAAAAAGCACTATACAAATAAAATTGAATTGAATTGAATTGAATTGTTTCTAGTCTGAGGCCAGGAATTCCAAGTTATAAGTTACATTCGAATGCAGCACTGTCCTCAAGTGAAGACTTAAAAGCAAAAACTACATCAGAATGGTAAATCTCTGCAGCTGGAAATCTCCGTCTATGAATAACAAGGCTGGCATCGTTAAATTAGCCTCGGTGCGCTGCGTGGTGCAAACGGCGATCTCCCAAATCTTCTTACCACACCTCTTTTCATATTACAAAGAGCTAAAAAGGTTCTGGAGGGAACCGATTGCACAGATTGCATTTTCATTTTATAGCCCCCCACCCCCCACTTCAAAAGATATATTATTTACACAGACAAACATGAACGTGCGCATACACACACACACACACTCCTCCCCACGAGGCCAGTTAGGAGGAGTAGGGCAGACAAAGCGGCTCAGGTAATTAAACTCTGTTCATGCTGACAGGGAGGATCAATAACACCAGCTCCCTCTAAACCACACAGTGTGCTGTTCTGGTTCTTTGCTCCAGCGCCAGGGCCAGCCGGGCCAGAATATTAAAAACATGACAAATAGCCTCTATAAATACTTGCTCCATCTCTAGCAGACACAAAACCCACACACGCACACACACACACAGCCAACACAAGCGCTTCACGGTGACCGGATGTCAAACGCATATTAGAGCCATGCAATCGTGTCTCCTGGAACTGAGCAGTTCCAGCTGTGCTTCAGAGGTGGCATGAGAGAAGAAAGCAGAAACGCAGCCCCTGACTGGGTACAAGCAGGGGGCATCGATGCCCTGCGGGTCATCACCAGCGTGACGCCAGCTGACAAAGCGCCAGGGCAGTGTGTGTTCGCTGCTACCCTGCCACGCTCCTGTGAAACAGAGTGCACATGGATGTCAGAAGCAGCTTTACAGAGATAAGACCACCTGTTCCAGCAGCAGAGGCACGTGGCAGAGAACGCACCGAGACTGTTAAAGCTGAACACCACTATAAAGACTACGAGGAGGAGGAGGATGAGGACCGATTCAATCATAATTAAACAAAGTCCCTAGAATTTCAACTAATTAGATCTGAAGACCTGTTGGCATGGAAACATGACAGTGCGCACACCCGCCCGCAAGACCTCCCCCTCCCACCCCACATGGCTCGGACGGAAATTGGCAAACGGAGGACGCCGCACAGTGCCAACACATATTTTGATCTCAGGTTTAATAGAGTGTAACGCATGCACTATTAGTTTATTTCCTTATCCTATTCTTCTCATATTAAAATATATTAGTGTATATTACAGCATATGTTACTATGTTTTTTATGCGAATGCCATATTAAATTCCATATAAGCAGGGATATTAGCAGGAAATATTTCTGATACGTGGTCTGTGATTTAGTACTATACGATTTGTAGCTGTTCTGATTTTTTTTTTTAAATACAGAAAAGACTTTGGTGGGTTTAAAATATTTTAAAATACGAAAATACTAAGGCAGGTTTAAAATATTTTTGTAATTCAGAAAATGCTTTAGTATGATTCCATTTGTTTTAAATACAGAAAACACTTTGGTGGTTTAAAAATCTTTTTAAATAGACACATTGTTTTACCAGGTTTTACATAAAAAAAAAATAAAGAAAATACTTTGTGGGTTTAATTTTTTTTAATACAGAAAATTAAAAAATACTCCAATGGGTCTGTATACCTTGCTTTCATTTGTATAATATATTTAAAAAACAGATAATACAATGGTGGGTTTTACATAAAAAATAAATAAATACAGAAAACACATTGCTTTAATAGTGTCTAAATGTTTGAATCTAAACCTGTGTACAATACATACCATAATTTGTTTACATAAAAGATGTAATGAAATTATGAACAACAGATCCAGAAATAAATTTTGGGTTACAAAAATTTTCTTAAATAGCAGCAGCTGCTGATCATTTCAGCCACCATTTTGTCCTCCTTTACCATTACCCTCTTGTTGTTTTTAAAAACCATGCAGTGATCCATATCAGCAGTACATCAGGTACTAACTTCGATCTTTAAACCACACTAATTTTTGCTACTAGCTATCCTGTCATTTTTTTTCATCTAAAAACAATGATAACAAACGAGCACAATGTACACAGACTATGGTGACCAAAGATATTTCAAAGACACCTTTATTGTTTAAAAAGTTACATCATTGAATGAGTCTTATGTTTATGCTTAAATTGTCTTGTTTATGGTATATGGTTTATGGTATATAGTGTTTCAGTTCTTCAGTTACTTTTTGTTCTTTGATTTTTTGGGGGGGTTAAAGATGGTGGTAGAAACTATTGAAAAACATCGTCTTGGCACCTCTAGTCAAGAAAAATCTGGCAAGGGCGAGAGTTTGAGTCCTGATGATGGTACAGCCATCGATGGCTATTAGCCAATAAAGCAAAATTGGCCATGCTGTCTGGGTGGGAGGGATGATATAATCTGCCTCCGCTGTAAATCACAGTAACACCATCCAATCATAGCTGACTGTGATCTCATGTATGTGGAAGAGGGCGAATAGCTCATTCCTCTAAGTTTTTTACGCTGCTCTGTGATATGTCATAAGCAGCAGTTAAAAAATATGCAGTTGGTTGTCTTGAAGCAAGCATGTGTTAGGCAACCCTCACCCCCATTCCCACCCACCACCCCATTTTTGGTAGTTGACATATGTTAGGGGTAGGTAATTAAAAACTAGATGTAGGCAATTTCATAAACACTCCCAGAATATGAACTTGAGCACCTACGTAGCTTGAGCATGCATACGAAGGACTTTCCACATGTAAATATTGACATATCTTTTGAACTCAATTCGCAGAATATGATTTCGGACCTTAGTAAATGATGGGTGCCATTTTTTTCACATGACAGCCTGTACTTTTCACTTGCCATCTTCTTTAAATGACATCCGTGCTGCTGATTGTCCTCGCCCCCTCACCGCCCTCACTCACATCACTCACGCACCTATACTTAATTCTGACAACACTCCGAAAATCAAATATGAAGAATTATGCTGGATAAGTGGCACGAGCATGATCACAATTATGGATGAGTCTCGAGCACAGCTGCAGACACTCCCTCAAAATGAAACACTATTTTTTATGCGTCGCAGTGAACATGCTGTGTGCTTGGAAACGACATGCATTTGAAAAAAACAAAACAAAAAAACAAAATCTGAGTGGCGGGTTTCTGCTGGGAATTGGGGAGCCATAAAGCAGCCTGGATGCCATCTCAAACCCCAGACGCTAGCTGTCATACAGATGTAATGACTGATATCATCTGTGTCTGTCTTCCTCTCCTCTTTCTCCATTGATTTGTTTGAAACCCACAGCCATCATCAAACCCTCCCCAAACAAGTCCCCAGTATGTCTGAGAGCAGCGAGAGCCAAGTCTGAGTCCTGCTGAAGGGCAATGTCAGTCTCCATCACTGAGACGTATGAAGTGGAAAGCCTAGTATTGCCGTTCCACTGAAAAGCAAGATGTGAAAGAGCCATTTAAGACTTTGTGTGTAGCGTGTGCATGCTCTCGTGATGGATGGGGACGGCTACCTTGCTTTCGTCTGCTCTTCACCAAAGTTTACTGCTGCTGATTTGTCATTGCTGTCAGAGGGCAGATGCTGCCGCTGTAAAAGTGAGCCCCGCTTTATCACTGTCCCCAAAACAAGGTGAGGGTGCTTCTAGCAAATCGCTCCAAATGCCCTCTTCACAGTCACTACATCCTCACACATCTGGAACCTAATATAAGCTACAGCACCAGTTCCCAAAAGCCCAATAACTAATAAATTAATAATAACTAACAGGGAAATCCACTTTTCAGATTTGTTTCCTCTAAATTTATGTATCAAGAAGTAAACACTCTCATTCTGATTGCTAGGAACACTGACAGGAATCAGCTTCTAAAACTACAGTATCTTGGGGCAAAATGTCCTCTCATCAATTCCATCACAAACACTGCAAAGAATCCAGCTAGGGCGTTTCTCTAGAATGGATTATTTTTCTTGAAAACACACATCATGACTTTGTTTACTTCTCATTGAGTATATTATGCAGACGATTATATTGAAAAATCGGTGGAATTTCACTTTAAAGAGATTATGGATAATCAAAATGGATGTTCTAGAGCTTTTTGTACAAGTCTAATGGGGCAGTAGACACGCATATACAAGTCTATATTGAAAAAAAATTCTGTTGTGGATATTGTTGTCTATATCTTTAGAATTGATCATTGCTGCATGATGCATGCTGTGCTCTAAAGTAGATACTTGCAATTTTAATCTAACCATGACACAGTAAAAATCCTCCTCCTAAACTGCAAACCGTGACAGTCCATGTGCTACGAGAAACAACTGTTATACAGCAAAGTGTGTGTATGATGCAGTGAGCAAGCAAGCGTTTAGAGAAATCGAGTCAAGACCTTCAACACGCTTCCTACCTGATTTCCTATTTGAAAGAAATGTCAACATATAGAACTGAATTATGCCTCTCAATCCATTGCAGGGCCATTCTGTTTTATCCCACCTTCTGTCAGCTGCTCAAATGATGCTCAAAACAACTCTGGGGTGTATGATAAAAGAAATATTTAGAAGACTCATGAATGTTGACCTACACAATGAAAAGCTCCATCATAATACAATATCCACCTGTCAGATGAAACAATATTCTTTTGAATTATGTCAGCCCAATCCTCACTGATACAGAATATTTGCTGTGCAAATATTATTTGGAGGAGGTTTACTTGATACACTTAGCCGAAATTCAGTTGGGCAGAGAAAGAGAGAGCAAGCTCAGGCATGTTCACAGACAATAGACTTGGTTTAACACCGGTGTCACCTCACATGGAGGCCCACCCAAAGTCTGAATCCAGACTGGTCTGGAGAAACAGAGGACCAGACATCCACAAATGGAATGGTATCTTCAAGTTTCTAGACAGTGTCTAGCTTTCATGCAGTTTCAATAATGCTGAAATAAAAATCTAATAAAATAAACACTTTCTCAGGTGAGTTGAAGGTCAGATGTCTGAGATGATAACACAGTACCATACTTTTACAGACCAAACCTCTTAATCTTAAGACTAGAACAAATCCTATCCTTTCTTGATGCTCAATTATCTTTGGTAACAGCACTTGGGGCTACCAATTAAACATAACTCAAATACCAGATTCTCAAACAGTGTACAACAAGAACCCTCCAGGAAGATGAAAGAAAAAAATATTACACACTTTTTGCTTACCCAAAAGACAGTCATTCAGCCAAGAAAATATTTGGTATCCACCATTTTACTTTTTAGTTCTGCTATGAGACTGATGTAGTATAGAATATATATCAAAAATATGCATAAAATTAGCTAGTACTTGTAATCAATGTGTATAACTCACTTCTGGATGTGTTGATGAGGTGTGTTCAATATGTAACCTGCATTTATAATTACTCCTTAAGGTATAATCAAATAATCTGTATGGGTTAAGAAGCATGATCTATATGTATAATCAATAATTAGAAGCATAATCTAACTCCATAGAATAATGGTTTATCAAGTAATATTCTGAGTGTGGATTGAGTTAGAAGAATTCTGTGTCTTACTAAACAGTGGGCCTAATTACTTTCTGTGGCAAATCTAAAACTATAGGATACTTCCAACATGTGGTCTTCTAAGTGTGTAAAGTAAGAACCTGTGTTTGTTTAAACCCAGTTTCACCTCTAAATGTGTAAATTAGAGGTTTTGGGTTTTGTCTAAAGCAGACTTACTCTGTGGTAGAAAAACCAGAGCTTGTGTTTATCTAAATGCAACTTCACTTTATGATAGTAATTTGGACACATTCCAGAACTGGCTTTCTAAAACAGAGCCTCTTAAGATTGTAAATCAGTGACAAAAGAAAAGATAAGAATCAACAGAAAGGTACCAAGATGCGGCTATAGGATGAAATATGTATCATGGTAAACAAACCCGTGTCTGGTAAAACTTTTAAAGAATATACAACTGGCTGCGCATGCGCCACAAAGATAAGGTATTCTATGAATATGAATAATTAGTAAAAGCAATGGAGATTGGTCAGTTCTAAAAAGAAACGTTGAATGCCACACCTAGGAATTAGGTTTACTGTTTTGGGAAGTATATAAAGACATGTTTGTGTATGTACAAGTTGGACTCTCTGCAGACAGTCACACTTTGTTGGTTTCCAATAAAGTTGATTACGTTTGACATCTACAAAACTCTCTGTCTTTGACGTTTTTGACTTAAGCTAGAAAGGTTGATTTTATCCACAACAGTAGCTAACACAGAATTCAAGTCTTTCTCACCCAAAAGTCTTTGGAAATGTAACTCAATAAATTCCCCATTTGCTAAGTACCAATTGTAGAGCAGGAAGTGCCTCCATATAGTAAATGCCATTCTACTTTACAACTATTTTCTGGGCAGTAGAATGGGGAGTGCAAGGTGCTCTGTAAGTGTAAAACAACAGCAAAAACACTACATCAAAACAAAAACACAACATCAAAACTCAATATAGCTGAACAAAAAATAGCAGAACGTTTGGGTTACGCATATAACCCTATTCCTTTAGAAGTGAACGAGACAACGAGCTTCACACTCCCTTGCACGAGAATAGTATCTGAAGCTTGTGTAACATCATGCCTATTTATAGGCCTACTGTGATCAGGCAACGTGGCAATTAAGTGCATCACGTGACATAAAAACAGCACCTGAGAACCGTGCCGTCAGCCTATATTATCTGATGCGAAGACACAATTCACAGGCATGCTCCAGTATGACAAAGCTACACAATGTCTCCTTCCCTTCTCAGGGAACAGAGTTACATGTATAACCAAGATGTTCTCTTTCAAAGGGAACTCAATGTTGTGTGAACGTCACTATATAGGAACGAGAATACCCACTCCATCATACAGGGCATGGCCTGTTCAAAAGACCCGAGCCTGAGGGTCACTGCAAGACACTAGAGGCCGGGGTGGAATGTATATCCAGATTATAATATTGAATGAATGTGTGCGGCGTAGGCCACCCTGCCACAGTACATGCATCCTGTAAGGGTATCCCTTTAGACAAAGCCTTCGAGGAGGTGACTCCCATTCTGGAAGGAGCCCTTATGCCCAGCGGTGTAGCGAGACCATGCGCCTCCTAAGCGATAGAGATTGCTTTGACACAGAATCACCTCTACATTTGCAGCCAAAGCAGACCAGCAGCTAAATCCAACTTACGCTGCTGACCAGAGCAGTGGACATAAGTACCAAGAGCCCTTACTGGACACAGCAGGTGCAATTTCTCATGTTCCGGTGTGAGGAACAGAGAAGGTCAGAAAGCCTGCAACACTACCAGCTGGGCCACACAGGTGGAGATAGGCACTTTAGGAATATAATCTGGCCTAGGATATAGGAAGGCCCTGGCTAATCCAGGGGCAAAGTCAAGGTAGGAAAAGAAAACAGAGAGAGACCATAGATCTCCTACTCACTTGAGAGATGTCAGGGCCAGCAGAAGAGCTACCTTTAGAGTCAGAAGTTTCTCTGAGGCTGATTTTAAGGGCTCAAATGGGGCAACTGACAGACCTTCCAGGAAAACAGAAATGTCACATGAAGGTATGTGGTCTGCAGATGGGCCTCAGCTGCCTGACGTCATGCATAAACCTCAACGTTAGAGGATGTTACCCCACGGAGGCTCCATCAATAGGGGCGTGGCTGGCCAAAATGACAGTCACGTAGACCCTGATTGTAGAAGGAGCCAACCCTGCTGAGAAATGTCCTTGGAAGGACTCCAGGACTGTAGCTATTGTGCAGTTCACTGGGTATAGCTGACGTTCCTCACACCACAAAACAAAAAGTCGCCACTTGAGCGCATACAATTTCTCAGGGATGGTGATCTAGCGTTCAACATGGTATCTACAACCTCAGTTGTGAGAACAGAATCTATGAGCTGGTGCCCCTCAGGGGCCAGGCCCAAAGTTTCCATAATTCTGGCCGAGAGTGATAAATCAGCCCTCAGGCTTGAGACAGTAGATCTCTGTGAACGGGAATCTCCAAAGGAGTGCTGTCTAGCAGTGATATTATCTCTGAGAACCATATTCGAGATGGCCAATAAGGTGCTTTTAACAGCAGCAGGCATAGATTCGTGAGAACTTTGGGAGCAGAGCAATCAGTGAAAAGCGTACAGACGTGACATCAGCCACATGTGCACCATTGCATCCAGCATCAGAGGTGTGTGTGGGAGGAGTGAGGGCAAACCACAGCAAGCAGTGTGTTGTCTCCTCAGAGGTCAACACATCCACTTCCGAACCTCCGCCATATGGACTCCACCACTTGTGACAGGACTTCTGCCCCCACATTTCAGAAGGTTAGAAGGTACATTGCACCCACTGACACAAACTCCGTCCAGAAAAGCATTTGTTGCACCTGCCTGAACAGGGAGTGCAAACGTAACCCTCCCTGATATATGAGACCACAATTGTGTTGTCTGTCAAAACAACTGAGGAAGAAAGAATTTCAGTGCTAAAAATATGGCCCGCATTTCTAGACGATTTATATGCCACTCTACTGTAGATGAGGGCCACTCCAGAGACCTTGAGTTAGACAGTCATCTAAGACCACGCCCCAGCCCATGAGGGAGGCATCTGTCTTTACTGTCTTGCGATAAGGAGGTGCCCCTAGAGTGTGACCTAAGGCTACAAACCAGGGACACCTTCAAATTCTCAGAGCACATAGGCATCGCCACGTGACACTGATTACTCTCAGAGGTTTCGTCCTCTTGGACTTTTCAACCACCACTGAAATGCTCCCAATAGACCGACGGTATGATGTTGGCTGCTGCTGCCATAAGCACCAACAGTCTCTTGTAGAGACTGGAGGGGATGCCCAGGTCAAGCTTTATCTTGCTCAATGTTGATAGGATTGACCCTACGCATGTTGGGAATAGAAACGCCCTTATCATAGTAGAATCCCATATAACCCCTAGAAAAGTTATCCTCTGCACTGAAAGCATACTTTGGAGGTTGAACCTTCATGTTGGTGAGGACAACAACTGAATGTTGAATTGCCAGTTCCCTGGATCATGCTACAATTAACCAGTCATCCAGGTAGTTTACTACATGGATACCCTTTTGTCGCAAGGGAGCCAGAACAGCATCCATGCACTTTGTGAAGGTGCGAGGGTATATTAGTAGCCCGCTGGGAAAAACAGATATTGGTACGCATTGCCTCAAAATATGAATTTCTATGTGGAAATATGTGTCTTTTAGATCTATTGTCACAAACTTGTCCTCGAACTGAGTCTGTGGAATGCTAAGTTTGAGAATCAGCATCTTGAACCTGTATGTCCGAAGAGTACGGTTCAGATAACGCAGATCTAAAATTGGTAGTATACTCCCATCTTTTTTTGTGGACCAGGAAATAGCTGCTGTAAAAACCTCCCTCCCTCAGGGAACAGGGTACATGTTCTATGGCCCCTTTGTCCAAGAGGGATCTTACTTCCTGTTTTAACGTCGGGCTCTGCTCTGTGCTGACTATTGTGGTGAGAACACCTCTGAACCGGGGGTGGTGATCAAGCTCTGAACTGGACCCAGTAACCCTTTTTTATGGTAGATAGACACATTTGATAGTAATTTCCATGCTGCCAGATGGGCTTTTAGTGACATTAATTCCTCCACATTCTGTTGGAGGGAAAGCATCAGATTTTCGTTGACGTGTGACAGCTTACTGACCAGAGAAGACTGAGCATGTGGGACAGTCTTGGCTAGGGGAGGTCCGACAGTAGTACTATCCCTAACAACCTCACATCCCCTGATATGTCCCTCTGTGTCCCCTCAGGACTGCTTCTACGTTGTCTGCTTGATCATTCTCAGATCAGAATAATTAGCAGGCTACGACTGTGGACGCTCAGTCCCCCTGGCTCTGCACACTCGCCTTCTGTGCCTCCCTCACACTAGCGCTGTCCTGGGCTCCACTGGTGGATGCCTGTGCTGTCACGATTGGAGGTTGAGGCAGAAGCAGTTGCAGATTTTAAACATTTAATGTAAACAAGTAGACAAACACTACTAGACAAACACTAAGGCAACTTGGCAAGATACTATGGCAAGAAACAGAACACACTGACATGAAAGACAGAAGTCTCAGACAACGAAAGACCAGGAGAGAGTGCAGACAAAGACTATATATACAGACATGGGTGCTCATTACCAGAAACGTGGATCAGGTGCAGTTGTGGTGCATGTGGTCATGTGGTGCAGTGCAGTGGCTTATGGGAAATGGAGTCCAGAGTTCCCAGATACGTGACAGAACCCTCCCCCAAGGGAGCTACTCCTGGAGCGCCCAAACTGACACGGCCCCCCACCGGCGGCCCCGGGCCCCCGGGCAAAAGGTCCTCAACAAACCCAGTAGACCGAGCGACTCCCACAACGGCACAGGGAGGCAAAAGGACGTCTCCGAGGAGCATGAGGGGGGAACGGCATCCTCCGTGGAGCAGGAAGGGGGAGCGACACACTGAGTGCAGCGAAGGAAAAGAGGGACGGCTTCAGCGGAGCATGGAGGCAGAGTGACGTCCTCAGTGAGGCAGGATGGCAGAGAGACAACTGCAGCCAAGCAGGAAGGCCGAGCGACGACCTCAGCCGAGCAGGAAGGCCGAGCGACGTCCACAGCCGAGCAGGAAGGCAGAGCTACGTCCACAGCCATGCCGGAAGGCAGAGCGACGTCCACAGCCGAGCAGGGATGCTGAGCGGCGTCCACAGCCGAACAGGAAGACTGCGCGACGACCTCAGCTGAACGGGACGGCTGCGTGACGACCTTAGCTGAACGGGAAGGCAGAGTGACATCCAGAAGAGGGGAGGCAGGGCGGGATTCGGTCTCATCTCCGAGCATATACTGCAACCCATGTAACTTGGCATATTCTACAACGAACGCCGGGTGTGGTATGGTGCATGCGCTGTACGATGGTATTCCGAGTATGCGGCTACTCTGAGCCATCAGTACCCTCGACCTTCTTCCCTGCTCCATTATCTTGAGATACCATTCCGCATAGTCGTTGCACCAGGCGTCCATCGGGGAAATCTGCTGCTTCTTAGTCACGGTCTTTCGTTCTGTCACGATTGGACGTTGAGGCAGAAGCAGTTGCAGATTTTAAACATTTAATGTAAAGAAATAGACTACTAGACAAAAACTAAGACAACTTGGCAAAATACTATGGCAAGAAACAGAACACACTGACATGAAAGACAAAAGTCTCAGACAACGAAAGACCAGGAGAGAGTGCAGACAAAGACTATATATACACACATGGGTGCTCATTAACCAGAAACGTGGATCAGGTGCAGTTGTGGTGCATGTGGTCATGTGGTGCAGTGCAGTGGCTGATGGGAAATAGAGTCCAGAGTTCCCAGATACGTGACATGTGCAAACTCGACATGAGGGGGACGGAACTGGCTGAACGCCGCTTGTTGGCGATGGCGTTAACCACACCACTAAAAATACCAAAAAATTCAACAAGGTGTCCAGAAGAATGCCCTTATTCTTATCCCCCATGACCAAGTGGTTGAGCCGTAGGTGCCTCTCAGACTCACTGAACGGTAGATATGACGGGCCATGTGCTTGGTCGGGCGAAGAGAAAAATCAGTTGCCCAGTGAAGCTCCACCATTTCCCAATTCCCAACCCACTGTCAAGCTTATTCAGCAGTTCTGCCTGGTAAGCCTTCAACACTGCCATTGTTTGAAGTGACTCACAAGTGAGACCCACTGGCACATAGGCTTTGCCAACCAATGCCAAGGTGGTCTTACACTGCTTGAATGGCAAAGCTGGTCCCTCTAATTTCACTGCCATTGATGGAGAGCAACAGCCTTTTGGCATAGCAAAATAACTGTTAATTCCCCACGATGGCCAAATAATCTGATGTCGCAGGGTTATAAACACGGCTGGTGTATGGCTTTCCCCAGAAGCATGATATTTAATCATGCCGTTCTGGAAAAAAGGGGATTTTTATGTGCTGTGAAGGAGATTTATTTTCACTGGGACGGAAGAGCTCGTTGGAAGAGAATCGGAGGAAAGAGCAAGAGATAAAGCAGCAGTCTGCTCTGGTTCCCCCTCTAGATCCATAAAGGACCCCCAGGATCTTATCCAGCTGGCTGCCTTGACAACAGAGTTCCGAAACCCATCTCGCTTCGGCTGAGAAACAAGAGAGCCAGGAGTGGAGCCACATCATTGTAAAGCATTCACAATGAGTGCAGTCAGCCCCCTCAAGGGCTGCTGCCGCAAGCTCAACCCCCATACACTTCACACAAAAAATGTGTGATCCCCCTCTGTAATAAAATGAGAGAAAGGAGTAACACAATATATAGTAATATATTCAAGAATATTGTCCATATTCTTTTGAAAATAGAGAAAAGTGAAAAGTTTTAGGAATGTTCACACAAACTGAAGACAAAAAAGTTGATGACGTGGTTTACAGGTGCCGTTTTATTGTCACGCAGCGTGCCAAATGACACGTCACCTGATCACGGCAGGCCTATAAAGGCGTGATTTTACACAGACTTCAGATAAAGGTCACATGCAAGGGTGCTTCCCATAGCGTGAAGCTCACACAGTGTCTCAGGGACCGGTCCTTATTGGTAAATGGTAAATGGCACACTTATATAGCGCTTTTATCCAAAGTGCTTTACACTGTGTCTCATTCACCCATTCACACACACCAATGGTAGCAGAGTTGCCATGCAAGGCGCTAACTTGCCATCGGGAGCAACTTGGGGTTCAGTGTCTTGTGACACTGGAGTTCAGTGTCTTGTGACACTTCAGTGACACTTCGGCATGTGGAGTCATCCGGGCTGGGAATTGAACTGCCAACCCTACGATTAGTGGACAACTCTACCAACTGCGCCACAGCCGCCCCATGTTATTGAACATCAGGGTGTGTCAGTCTAATGCACTATTCAGATGGGACTAGTCTTCCAGGGGGATGTTAGAGAAATTTGTGTTTCACTACGTGCTTCGCAATTTTAAACCGCGAATCTGCCAAGTCTGTGTATTTCTCACACAACCTCTGTAAATATTCAGACGCAAATTACCTAATGTTTTTTGGCTAACTCAGTGATCCTCTGAGAAATCTAATCCCATCTGAATGCGAATGTCTGTGATTGCCAATAATATTTCTTTACAGCGCTTTTCCTTGACTAACGCGAACTACTGTAGAAGTTCTTATGCACGCATTTTCTGCTTGATGCGTGCAAATCAGTATAGATGTACATGTATTTGCTACCTGGTGAAGAACTAAAACATAAAAATCAACAAAAAGCAAATCATGTAAATCATTAAGAATGGCCATTGTAATATCAGTGTCAGGTGATTACTCGCCTTCATTTCTGCTCTCAATTATATAATGTCTTAATTATATAAGTAATCACATCTTTATTTCAAAGGGTTTATTATAAGCAGCCAGTTCTATAAAATCAAGTTTATTCTAGTAAGTTTTTTTAATAAGTCTATCCATCCATCCATCTTCAACCGCTTACTCCTTTTCAGGGTCGCAGGGGAACCTGGAGCCTATCCCAGGAAGCATCGGGAACAAGGCTGGGTACACCCTTTAGGGGGGGCCAAACCATTGCAGGGCACATTCACACACTATTGGCATACCAATCAGCCTACCATGCATGTCTTTGGACTGGTGGAGGAAACCCCCCGCAGCACAGGGAGAACATGCAAGTGCCTTACAGACAAGGCTGCAGCGGGAATCAAACCCTCAACCCTGGAAGTGTGAGGTGAATGTGTGCCCTTTTTTAAATAAGCAATTTTAATAAATTGAAATTAAATCAATAAATAAAAAAAATACTTTTTAAAATGCATCCGATATATAAGTGTGCATGTGATCTTCTGTAATGCCCAGATGTACAAAACAGACACTCCCCCTCTGTAATAAACATGGAGACATTAGTCCCGTCTGAATCGGTGCATGGAATCACAGATGTTGGGTGATAAGAATTGTAACAAACTACATTTAGAAATCTAGTCACATCTAAATAGTGCTTAAGAGACTGTGGAAAATGGAGAGCTAGATGTTTGAGCCTAAATTAATTGTTTTTGTTGTGTTTTGGATTTTGGTGTTGTGTTCTTGATTTTGGTGTTGTGTCCTTGCTTTTTGCTGTTGTGATTTTCAATTTCTTGTAGCAACCCACCATTCTAAAATAAGTTTTCTGTGATTTCCACCACAGCAGCCCCCCTGGCTATGGGTCCCATACATGATTACGGATACAAAACCTTGAAAACAATTCTCTAGATTTGAATTGGTATTGAAACTTCCACTGATATATTATTTTCTTTCTTATGACTTGCTGTGAGCTCTATCAGTCAAACATTTTTACTAAAATAGGTCATTACTTGTCAGTTTGGTGTACCTTTAGTGTTTTTCTATTTTTTGGAAAAAGTGAACGTAGTTTGCCTTTACAATTCTTGTAATGTCTATAATTATACCCTTAAGAACCACACTGGTACCTAAAATTAGTGTTAAAGGCACACAACTTTCGCATTCATACTGCTTCATAACACTCTTGGACTTTAACGGGAAAAAATGGGGAATGTGTGTGTGTGTCCATGGGAACATTTACCAATTTACTGAATCTTTCTCTAAGCTACTCCTTGTGCACCAACTCAATTAAGATGATACTGATGAGAAATTGCGTATACACTGAAGACCCCAACAAATTAACAAATTATTGGCTTGTTAAAACAATAATAGATTTCACTTAGTTGCTCAATTCCCCTCGACTCTAACGAGATGAGAACGAGTGGCCCTTGTCCACAAGGTTAATGGATTCCATATTTTTTCCATTTAAACATTTCCCATGTTTCCGACACACACAAAAAGCAATCCAGGAGACAAGTGGAGATAATTAGGTTGCGCAGACACAAAGAAGCTTAAACAGGCTGATGAACACAGCGCTGTTTCTCAGTTTTAGACATGCCACACCCTGTTTTAACACTGTCCTGGAACCAGCTTGACCTGGTAACATGGCGATTTGGTTATAATGAGCAAAAACTTTTCTGGAAAACTTGTGCTTTTTGCATTAGCTACCGAAAACAATGAAAAGTGAATGGTGCTTGGGGGGTAGGGCTATCAGAATTTGTTACCGATTGGTTATTAACATGTTGTTGCCGTATACACAACAGATTTTTATGCCGCAAACACGCAAATATTTAAATTTTCTTGGAATACAGAGTGAACGTCTTGCAGGTACCATTACATATGTCTGTAAAACGGTATTTTTTGTTTCCATCCAGATTTAATGTGTTGGTATCATTGGCAAGAAAATGTTGTTAGCTGCTACTAATATGAGCCTAATATATCAGTTAGTATCCCATAATGATATCAGTTTAGTAATTAGTGATTTCTGATGCTCACATGCACATTGTAGGTGCTTTTTGCGGTGTACAGAGGTCAGCATGGGCACATGGGCACCCCATATGCAGCAAGTTGTGATGCACTGTGTGTTCTCACATTAACGTTTTCAGCAATTTGTAGTACCGTTTCAATTTTTACGGGATTTGTCCACACAGGTTAGATTTCACTCCCCACGCACATCAATCACCCTGTTGCGGGTTCACTTGTTGTCCTTCCTTGGACCACTTTTGGTAGGTACTAACCACTGCATACAGGGAACACCCCACAAGACCTGCTGTTTTGGACATGCTATGAGTCGTATAGCCATCACAATTGGGCACTTTCCCATTTTTCTTGCTTCTAACACATCAACTTCGAGAACTGACTGTTCACTTGTTGCCTAATATATCCCACCCCTTAACGGGTAACATTGTAATGAAATCATCAACATTACACACTTCACCTGTCAGTGGTGCATAAGTAGAGGTGAAACATGAACATAAGTAGTGGTGAAAGACAGCTAAAATTTAACAAAGCTATGCAAAACAAATATTACACAGAGTAACTAATAATAAACTGATCCTGTAAATATCTATAATGTCTATATCTTAACTAAAACAAATCCTTGTATATACACATGCAGCAATTGTAGGGCACAACACAATGTTTAAGCCTTATTCATTTGTGGCCGTAGTTTATTTCCTCATTCCCTCGCATTACTATGTCATGGCACTGCTTAATAATTTTGATGATGGCATGTTAAGTGGCGGCTATGCATCTCATTCTCATGGACACTCAACTTGCACTCAACTTCTTTGGTCGACCATGGCAAGGCCTGTTCTGAGTGGAACCTGTCCTGTTAAACCACTATATGGTCTTGGAGACTGTGCTGCACCTCAGTGTCAGGGTCTTGGCAATCTTCTTATGGCCTAGGCCATCTTTATGTAGAGCAACAATTCTTTTTTTCAAATAATCAGAGAGTTCTTTGCCATGAGGTGCCATGTTGAACTTCCAGTGACCAGTATGAAGGAGTGTGAGAGCAATGACACCAAATTTAACACACCTGCTCCCCATTCACACCTGAGACCTTGTAACACTAACAAGTCACATGACACCGAGGAGGTAAAATGGCTAATTGAGCCCAATTTGGACATTTTCACTTAGGGGTGTACTCACTTTAGTTCCCAGCGGTTTAGACATTAATGTCTGCATGTTGAGTTATTTTGAGGGGACAGCAAATGTACACTGTTACACAAGCTGTACATTCACTACTTTACATTGTAGCAAAGTGTCATTTCTTCGGTGTTGTCACATGAAAAGATATAATCAAATATTTACAAAAAGGTGAGGGGTGTACTCACTTTTGTGAGATACTGTAAATACAGTAACAATGTAACTTTTCACCTGTGAAATACTGGTACCTTCTAGTCATCTCTCAAAATTGTATAAAATGATATCAGGTAAAACCGATTCTGTTCCGGTCAGTTCTTTTTTCAACCTCTACTCCAGGGCTCATGCTATATATAAAAATATACATCCACGTCCAAATGGCAGCGGTAGATCAGACTGGATCATATGTTTGAGAAGCACAGCATGTCCTGTCATGAAGTTGGACATAGGTGAAGGACGGGGGCGAGAGGCATCTGGATCAAGCCTGACAGCTTGTGAATAGGAGGGCGGACCAGGCTGCTACTAATCACACATGCTGGACGGGAGTGTCTGAGTCTGGGAGAGCTTTTCAATCACGCAGCTCCTCTTCCTCCCACTCAGAAGGGCATCTCGGCTCTTTACAAGGCCTGGGCTGAGGCAGACTGCTTTGTGTTTGTCTAATTTGTAGGTGTTTTGGAGAAGGAGAAATACATGGCAAGCGCCGTAACTTCTGCAGAAGGCTGGAACTATTTTACACAGGGGAGGAAAGTTCTGGAAAGAGTCTGGGCCTACACTGGCACGAGTGTGTTTTTATCTCACTGGGCATGTTTCAGTCTCTCTCTCTCTCTCTCTCTTTCTCTCTCTCTCTCTCTCTCTCTCACACACACACACACACACACACAACCTTCTGGCCTGGTCTTGAACACAAGCATTTAATTTAATTTCAAGCCTTGAGGCAATCTATCTATCACCACTCCTCTCTCTGTCTCTGTTCTCACCTGCCACACATTTCATGCAGGGGGAAAAAACCCCACCTGCTAATTGCACATATGGGAGTTTTAAAGTTTTCATTTTTAATTTGACTGCCATGATTCTAGTGTACAAACAGTACAACACAGTCAACACAGTGTAAAGGTTTTCAATGTAAAATACTTGGTCTGCATGAAAAGTGTAAATAATATGTTGTATCAGTTACTGTATAACAATTTTACCGTTCATGGTACCACTTAATTCATTATTTTCATTAGTTAGTGTAAGTTAGTTAGTACCATTAATTCAATGTAACTAATATATTTAAAAATATATTTCCCCTTCTAACTTAGTAAATCAGCAACACAATTTGGACAAATCATTATCTTAATACGATAAGCTCCTATCTGAGTTAAGATTGAATGTCAGAATTCTGCTGAATTCTTCAATATGATTGGTCAGACGGTGTTGCTTAGTTTTCTACAACAAGATGCATCTGCAATTCAAATATTCAAGTTTATATAAATGTGCTCATTCAAATATTGTACTAACAATTAATTTGTCTATCATATGTCTACGGCTAATAATAAACAGATTAAATTTAGCAATCACAGAAATTAACGCAAAATCAAGCAAACACAACATTATTCAGAGGCGCTTACAATTTTTGTAAATCACTGCAGATTTCCAGCAGATTTGGACCAAGATGCGTCATGTGACATCAACACGATGTGCATTTTTGACTGCAACAATCACAAAAAACCTCAAACTCTTGTAGGAACTGTAAAATGAGCTATTATTTAAAATGTAAAGAAAAATATAATCATTGATGTGATGAAGATTTCTGTATGAAAACATTTGTTTGAGGTTTAGGGAAGGAGTCTCCAGTATTAGTAGATTTTCTGCATCGACAGAAAGAGTTTTATGGTTTTCTTGGTAACATGAAAAGCAATAGTATGTTTGTTCACCAGAGAACCTGGTGATGGAAACTATTATTTATACCTACTGAAACAAAAGTGATAACAGGAACTTAATTCTCTCGTGGATGTTCCACAACATTAAATGGAACTATAACCAGTTAAAAAGCATAATGCTATTCATCAATAAATTCAAATTTAAAATAACTGACAAATAGTTGGGGTATAAGAGGAAGAAAACTTTTCAGTAACAGTAATGCTACTTTGACTCATCACATCACCATGTTGTTCATTATTTTCTTAAAACAGAATGCCATGTAGTGTGCTGCTGCTTACATAATGCTAAGGGGCTATATATTGGGAAGACTTTAAAAACATACAACAATCCTAAGCAGCATCGTTTAATTACGCACTTCAAATGAATCTCTTCTCTCCAAACCAAACTATTTACTTATGGACGTAATTTTTATTCATTCATTGTGAGAAAATACAGATAAAAGATACTTGCTCACACCTGAAGTATTTTTGCTCTAAAAGGTGGTTTGCCAGTATTATCATAATTCACTGTTGAATTTAAGCTGTTTTTATTCCACAATATTTTTGACACATAATATTCCAGGCCATTAGGAGGATTCTGAACAATCGATGGCCGGCAAACCATCAACCCAATCTGGCAAAAATGGCTGTGCCCCTGCAAAAGCCTCAGAGGACATCTGAACAGCACAAAGGGTGCCAACAAAACAGAAACAGACTGCAATTAATTAGCACCAGTGTTTACGACATGCTCAAGAAGAAAGGATTTTCACAGAAGAAAACAACACGATGAATACCCAGGCTGGGGCTTCACTTTAATGAGCGCAACTAGGTTAATTAAGGACACATAAACAAATGCAAGGATTTAAAGATATTGTTTACACTGGAGATGCAAAATCACTGTATTGGATACTGTTGAAGGAAGAGTTTGTTATGAACTATATATATATATATATATATATATATATATATATATATATATATATATATATATATATATATATATATATATATATATATATATATATATATATATACGTTTGAGTTGTTACCGAGTGTGGAGTTTGGTGTCACCATTTCCCTCTATCGTTTCATGTTTTGTTTTTCCATAATTTGTTTTTTTACGTTGTGAAGCCTTTTCGGCCCTTTTGTCCGTAAATCAGAGGCTTGTTCTCTGCTTCTATGTTTCTGAATGTGCGTCCTTTGAAACATGTAAGCCAACCAATGTGCATTTTCAAACTGCTGCTCAAGCTGCATCACTCAGACAAAAAATGCTGTCCACCCTCTTCTGCATACATGAGCTCATATACACAATCAAGTGTCTAGTGTCACTGTGATTGACAGGGGAAACCACTGCGAAAGACTGTGGAAAACAATTTCGTGCAATTCGAGGAGTGTTCCACAAAATACTCTGGCCGCAACAATCACAATAAAACTTGTGAAATTCTGTACAAACTGGCTTGTGGTACTGTTGGGATTTGAACTGACGATCTGATGTTTTTCTGCTGCCTCATCCTTGTGTGATGTTGACGCCTGTGCTCTGACTCCTACTATGGACTTTAATAGCACTAAATAAATATTGTGCCATGTTTATGCTTTTATGCACTTGTGACCTGAATGGAACAACTGTTACATTTGGCTTATTACATGGAGTTCTTCCAGATGGTGATGGTTTAAAACCTATTCAGAGAAATTTGAATGAACGTGGACTTCTGTATAACTAAGAAAAACCAATAATGGCTAAACAAATTGTATCACCAAAAGCCACACCAGTGTGATTAAAACTTGGTGAACTGAGCTAGCAGCATGACCTCTCAATGAGTTAGATGTAAATTTAAGGGAACCCCCCAAAAATATTCAAACCACTTGGACTGAACATGTGTAGGTCAATAATAGCTTGGAAATTCTCTAATGGGAATGCCACACTTCTGAACATTCTACTAAAATCCTTTAACTGTCTACATTATTCTAAAAGAAAAAGAAATCGCTTCTTTCAAGACATAGTGAAAGTTAGACATTGTCGCGGAAGATTATTTTTCTTCTCTTCTTTTGGAGGAGCGACATTGCATGCTAGATTTGTAGCACACCTCAGTTTCTCTTTTTTCGGGCGCATGGCAGATGCTCAGAGCTCGGACTGGCTGAGAGAAATGCAGGATGTGGCAGAGAGTGATCATAAGGGAAATAACAGGGAGGCAAAGCGAGAACTTGAGTTGAGTTTGTGCGTGAAATGTGGAGACAAGTTGGAATGGTACATTTTTTGTTGATCTTGATCCAGTTCCTTTGCGGACTCCATTAGCATTACAAAAAAGCAGCGTGGAAGTTAGCAATCTGACAGTATTTGGACGACAATTGTTATGTAGGTGCTCAGGTGCCTGCCATATGATCCTCAGAAACTGTCAAAGCTACTGAGAAATTAGATCCACAGCACCTTGCCATTTGTGACGGACATGGGTAGAGGCAGAAGCGGCCAACAATCCTGTGAAGCTCCAAGCTGCCACTCTGTCACTCGATGGCCACCGGGCTCCAAGTGACCAGTGAGGACCTGCTGCTCTCATTCCTCTACCATATGGGTGCTTCCTGTTCCTACAGGGTACCGCCCAGATCAGGGCTGTGGGCTCCCCGCTACCAGTTGCCCTTTTGTCCTGGTCTTAGGCTTCCCATATCTAAATATGAAACATAAAAGATGTAACTGAAGTGACGCAACATTCTCACACCAGCAATGCAAGAGCAAAAACAACAAACCGAGGAACATACAGCGAGGGCTTTCACCTAACTTCTATATACAGATTATCAGCTTCCATCTCCTGGTACTATTTATAAATATTTAACCCACAGTCTATATAAGGCAGTGATGAACATCAAGTGTACTGTAGGCTTTTTATCTGTAAGTGGTTACCGATCCCCAGAGCAACCAAGAACATTTATAGCTCTTCACACATCTTCAACTGACAGCTTTTTTTTCTGAGGTAAAGAAAATATGCAGTACTTTTTTATACATAAAATGCATTTTAAACCTTTTTTTTTTTTAAACTAATGCCTCACAACAGACTCCATAACAGATATTTTGTTAATGTTTTATAACAGATTCCATAACAGATATTATGACATGTTCACAATGTTAAAAAATAAATCATGCTTTCATGTATACTGGATGGTTTACCAAGCCAAGTGCAAAGTTTTTCTGTGATTGTTGTACTCAAAAAGGCTTGTTTTTGCTGAAGCTTTTTTCAAAATTTGCAATGAACCTTGCAGAGGTTTTTGTGCTTTTTTCACAAATTCTTATTCGTATTAATCCATATTTGAAGGTGAACGATGTGGTGATATCATAAACATCATAGAAATTTAGGAAATGACTTTTACAATATATGTTGTGCTACCCCCTCAGCTATATATGTGTGCTCCCCCCTCTGCAGAGCCTCTGACAAGTAAAATATGAAAAGCCTAGGCATGCTCGTCAATAGAAACCTTTGAGCTAACAACATAATGGATTAATAAAGAAGCTATAAAAAAGCCTCTGATGTCGAAACATTTAACCTTTGGCTCCACCTATTTCTGTCTTTGGTTATAGGAGAGAGATGGGCTAAATAATTAACCCTTTATATTTTAGCCCTACATTAGGCATTAAGCACAATATTATGGCTAATTTTTTTAAATAAAAATAATCAACACCTTCAGACTAGTAAGGCATAAATAGTACTTGCTTCAATCAAGCCTCCAAGAACATTTTATAAAATGGTTGTCACATTACCATTATCTATAATGATTATAACTATAATACTATAATTAATGATTTAGGAATTAATTATATACACTGAATCAAAGACATTAAACAGGAATAAAATCTAAGTATTTAAATTAAGATCAGAATTATGAAATAATAATGAAAAAAAAGTCAAGCATGTAAGTTCAGAAAAAAGTATCCAGGTAAATAATGGCAGGTTTATGTTAAACTCATTAAACAGAAATACATGCATGCACAAGCTTAATTTATTGTAGGAAAATAGACATTATATCAATATGTAAAAGCTACATAAGGCCTCAATAATTTTTCTACTAATAGAGCACACGTCATCTAATACTGGCTTATAAATCCTCTTTATAGCATTATATTTAAACTACATATTTATAATTCTTTATCAGTTATTACTTTTCCTTTCTTTTTGATTCTCCAATATTTGTGCAGCTCCTTCACTTCAGAGGTTTGTCTCTACTAGACAAGCTTTTTTTTGTGCACAACATTTGTTCGTCCAGTTTTAAAAAGGAAGAAACTTTACGCACTCCAAATCGTCAGCTCAACACATTTCCTACCTCGTTGTTTCAAACAAAACCTTTGTCATTTTTTTGCGAGCACTGCAAGAAAGCAGAGCTTAAAAAAAGATGCTGTGCCAACCATGTCCTTCTACAAAAAGATAATAAAGTCCAGAATGGCGTCTATTGAATTCTGGAAGGTGCAGGGACAAACACAGGTTTGAGTAAAATATATATTTCTGCCTGTGTTTTTCTACAGTTGATGCAGTGGGCATAATTTCTGTGATCAGAACATGCAATGTCTAATCTTATTTTACAATGTGGTGACAAGTCTAATCTTATCTTATGATGTGGTGACCAGTAGAAGAAAGAACGAGTAGAATGCTTTAAACAGGCATTCATTAATCTCTTACTAAAAATATAATAAATTTTGATGTTTGAGATATTTCCTCACAGTCATTTTGTTGTTGTTGTTTAATTACTGAAAATATTTTCATCAATACTATATGACATAACCTTAAATTTTAAATATAATTTAAGTTGAATTACAATCATACATGTAGTTTTTACTCCTTTTTTATTATATATAGGAGCATAGTTGGAATCAAAGTCTACTCTTGTGCCTCCATCCAGGTTGGTGCCATGAAAAAAAAGTTTTGTTGTGCCTTGTAAATACTATTAAACCTGAACGTGTCATGTACTCAGAAATCTACAATTCCATTCCTTTATATTTTCCTCTGTGCAAAGATTTTATCAAATGGCCACTGCAATTTATCTCTTTTGTATGGAACAAATGTCTGAAGCAGAAAGGAAGGACAGGCAGGTGAGAACAAAGCCCAAAACAATAACAGGAATCTCAAAATGGAATGAAACGATGAATAGATGCAGTTTGCTGAGCTACGAGATGAAAACAATTGTTGTTGATTTCTTGGTGCTAAACCTAAACTGTATTTTTACTCTTCCATACATAAACTAGTGGTTAGACATCTGTAGGTGAGTGATTGCATGTTCTTTTCTTATGATTACAATCAGAAACTGTCAATTATTAATACGGCATGAGGCCTTCTATTCACAAACCTGTGTACTACACATCCTCTAGGTTTGATATGTGGATATGGTATTGAGATCACAATGGAAATAAATTGAGTAATCTGACATTGGGCTAAGAGGTTAAGCCTAGTCATGCCTCTGCAATCAGGACTGAATTTCATGTGGGGGTGAGGAAATACGCTAAATAAATTCACAGCATGATGTACAATTAAACAGATAAGTGTGACACCCTCATGCACTTTGAGTGCATGTCAGATAGTAGTAGAAGTGCTGGTGGTGTCATATAATTATCTACCGTCAATCAAGCATGCCATATTAATAACATTAATAGGCGTAGGAAATATAATACCTCAGACCTTTATGACAGCGCCACTGAAAATGATTAGAGGAAAAATGACAACTTATAAAATCAGTCTAACTTTTCTTTTTATCCTTCTACATTAAACCTTCAGTACTTCGGCAACTGTCACCTTGATATCTCTATTCTCATAGTGTAGTTAGTTGGCAAGAATCATACAGAAACTAACTGGATAATCCTGTTCCCTTTCAAAGGGAATTCAACTTTGTGTGAGCTTCACGCTGTGGGAAGCGTCCGCGCGTGTGACTGGTTTCTGAAGCTTGTGTAACATCATGCCTATTTATAAGCCTGCTATGATCAGGTGACGTGGCAAAAAATAAAACAAAAACACGGAACCTGTGAACCACACCGTCAGCCTTATTTACTTCATTATGTTGGCCATTTGTGTATCGCTCGCAAAAGTCTCTTCATTTCCTCTCAAAAAAGAAAGAAAGATCATTTTACTTTTCTGTCCCTTTAAAAAAACGAGAAAAGTATGAGTGAGAGAGAATTCATGAAGTTTCTAGGCTCTCGGCCGGATTTTTGGAGCGCGCATTGCAACTCCTCCTTCCACAATGGAAAGCCAAAAAAATAAAACAGGTGCCAAAAACAGTTAGCAGCTCTCAAGCATATGAAGAGATGATTGAAGTGATTATTAAGGCAGTTGAAAAACTAAATCTAGACTGGCCCAGGGAAAAGGAAGTGACTCGTAGCAGGCTGGACGAGTGGTTCTCCCCAGTGAAAATAAATCTTCACACCGCAGAAAATTCCTCTTTTTTCCAGAAGGGCATGATGAATTATCACGCATCTGGGGAAAACCATAAACTAGCTTTATTAATAAGCCGCAATGTCAGATTATTCGGCCATTGTGGGAAATGAACTGCATGGCTATTTAACTATGCTGAAGGTGGAGGAGACACAGTGTTGCAGGTCTTTCAAGCAGACCTGCTGAGTGAGCTCAACATACGGCGGCAATCAGCCAGTTCCTTCCCTGTCATGTCGAGTTCGCCCAGCCATCCATGGGTGGAGCCCAGGCCAGCACTAGTGCGAAGGAGGCACAGTAGGTGAGTGTAGTGGCCTGCCTACCCCCACGGAGAGCCATGGGAACCAAGCGGCCACAGTTGCTGTCTGCTAATAGGCCTGATCTGAGAATGATCATAGAGGCCAAGCAGACAAGGAAGGAGCAGTTCTAAGGGGCTGCGGAAGTATAAGGGGATGTGAGGTTGTTAGGGCAGTTAGCCTCTAGTACTATTATAGGGCTTCCCACAGAATTTGGAAGAGTTAACGTTACTAAAAGACCATCTGGCAGCATGGAAAACTATTATTTCCGTTATTTCCTGATCCGCAAAAAAGAATTACAATACAATTGTAATTGTAATTGCATCCAATTGTAGATTTGTCTCATCTGAACCATACTCTTTGGACATATAACTTCACAATGCTGAAGCTCAAACTTATTGTTCTACAGATTCAGTTCAAGGACTGGTTTGTGATGATACATCTAAAAGATGCATATTTCTACATAGAAATATCTCCCCATCACAGTTCCTGAGGTTTGCGTTTGGAGGCAATGCATATAAATATTTGGTTCTTCCCTTCGGGCTAGCTTTATCCCCTAGCACCTTCACAAAGTGCATGGATGTCATTCTGGCTTCTTTGTGACTCCATGGCATCTGTGAAGTAAACTACCTGGACAACTGGTTAATTTTACCATGATCCAGGAAACTGGCGATTCAACTTCGAGATTTTGTTCTCACCCACATGAAGAGCCTGGGGCTCAGGTTGAACCTCAAGAAAAGTATGCTTTCTTCAATGCAGATAACAACTTATCTAGGGGTTATAAGGGATTCTACTACTATGAGGGCGTTTTTATCCCCAACATGCATAGGGTCAATCTGATCAACATTGAGCAAGATAAAGCTGGATCAGGGCATTCCCTCCAGTCTCTATGAGAAACTGTTGAGGCTTATGGCAGCAGCAGCCAACGTCATACCGTTGGGATTATTGCACATGAGACCATTTCAGTGGAGGCTGAAAAGTCAGGGGATACATCCGAGGATGAAACCTCTGGGGGTAATCAATGTCATGCGGTGATGCCTATGTGCTCTGCGAATTTGGAGGTGTCCCCAGTTTCTAGCCTTGGGTCACACTCTATAGGCATCTCCTTATCGCAAGATGGCTGTCCAGCTCATGGTCTCTGAAGCGACCCTCATCTGGAGTGGCATATAAATCGCCTAGAAATGTGGGTCATTTTTCTAGCACTGAAATTGTTTCTTCCTCAATCGAGAGGTCATGTGTTAGTTGTGACAGACAAATCAGTGTTGGTCTTGGGTTATGTTCGCACCCTCGTTCAGGCAGGTGCAACTAATTCTGCTCTGGGCAGAGGAAAAGATTTTGTCAGTGAGTGTACAATGTACATTCCAGGCAACTGGAATTGTGGCAGGGGCTGAGGCCCCGGGGATTAGAAGCTCTATCCACAAGTGGTGGAGTCCTTATGGTGGAGGTTGTGGATTTGTTCGCCTCCTAGGAGACAACACACTGCTCACTATGGTTTGCCCTCACTCCTCCCGCAGTATTGGGGCATGATGCCTTAATGCACACATGGCCAAGGTCACATTTGTACACTTTCCCCCCAGTTGCTCTGCTCCCACAATTCTAGTAAGAGTTGGCCAAGACCATCTACGTCTACTACTAGTAGCACCTTATTGGCCAGCTCAAATATGTTTCTCAGAGATGATATCCCTGCTAGATGGCATTCCCTGGAAGATTCCCATCCACAGGGATCTACTGTCTCAAGCTGGAGGGTTGATTTCTGACCCTTGGCTGGAACTATGGAATCTGTGGGTCTGGCCCCTGAGGAGTACCAGCTCATAGATTCTGAGGTTGAGGCTGTAGAGATATAGAGACATTGTTGAATGTTAAAGCACCGTCCACAAGGAAATTATATGCGCTGAAGTGGCAACTTTTTGTTTTGTGGGGTAAGGAATGTTAGCTAAACACAGCAATCTGCATAATTGCTACAGTTCTAGAGTTCTTACAAGGACATTTCTCAGCAGAGTTGGGTCCTTCTACAATCAGGGTCTAAGTGGCCACCATTTCAGCCAGCCATGCCCCTATTGAGAAAGTCTCTGTGGGGCAACATTCTCTAACTTTGAGTTTTATACATGGTGTCAGGTGGCTGAGGCCCATCTGCAGACCATGCATACCTTCCTGGGACCTTTCTGTGGTCCTGTGGTCTGTCATTTGAGCCCCTAGAGTCTTCTGACTCTAATGGTAACTCTTCTGCTGGCCCTGACATCTCTCAAAGTAGGAGATTTACAAGCTCTCTCTGCTGCCCGTTCCTGCTGTAACTTTGCCCCTGGATTAGCCAAGGCCTTCCTATATCCTAGGCTGAATTATATTCCTAAAGTGCTTACTTCTGCTGCCCAGCCAGTAGTGTTGCAGGCTTTCTAACCTCCTCTGTTCCTCACACCGGTCAAGCTTCAAGCTTCAGATACCGGTCATGCGCAAGGGTACCTTCCACAGTGTCTCGTTCCCTTCTCAGGGAACAGGGTTACATGCGTAACCCAGGCATTTATCAAAATAGCAGCTAGTATCCAATAGAATGTTATTAAACATCAGGAGATCACAAGTTCAAATCCTGACAATGTCACAGCCATCCATGCCCAGGAGCCAAGGGAGTAAAAATATAATGAATGTTATAGTCACAGTCGCCAATTGTGGAAAAGGGTGGACAATGGTTTCCTCTGAGTATATTATGCAGTCCTGTAACGCAGCATGAGCAGCAGTTCAAAAAGATGTTGTTGGCTGACTTCAGGTGTCTCAGAGTGAGCATGTGTTAGCCTTCACCCTCCCAGGTGCAGCTGTTGTATGATGGGGAGAGATGGCTGCTGGGTGGAAATTGGGAGTTGACCAAATTTGGGATGAAAAAAGTTATTAAAGTAAAATTAATTCATTTGATGTCTGCAATGGTTAAATTGAGAAGAATCATAATAATAACTCATATCGGGCTTCTTCAATTCCACTCATGGACTCATCTAATTTCGCTACATTTTCTGTAATGACTTGAATTGTTTCTCTGGATAATCAGCAGACTTGCCACAGTTTTATACATTAGTCTTGCTAAATGTCGTCTTGGTCTAAACTGAGAATTTGTAAAAAAAATAATGTTCATGTTATCTTTTCAGATGGACAAAGAAGTCATTCTTTGTTCTAGAAAACAAAGCCTAGTCAATGGTGCAATGCAAGAACAGGGACAACAAGGTCTGCAGTCTTGATCTTAACTTCATTGGAACTCAGCCCCCTCTTGGCTAGTCTTGATCTTGGACTTAACAATGATAGTCTTGACTACAGAACTACTTCATATAGCCCTACATCTTCTTGACTATCTTCAATCACCTTCTGTATCTTTCTGAACCTTAGGGAATCAGGGTTGTTATGAATCTGGAGTCTATCGAGTCAAATTAATCAAGTAGGTTTTTATTGTAATTCCTCTATATAGCTTGCATACATTGGACAATATGACATCTTCAGGACCATGGTGCAACACGGAACAGTATGCAAGACTAAATGGTAAATGTGCACTTATATAGCGCTTTTATCCAAAGCGCGTTACACTGTGTCTCATTCACCCATTCACACACACACTCACACACCAATGGTAGCAGAACTGCCATGCAAGGTGCTAGCTTGCCATCGGGAGCAACTTGGGGTTCAGTGTCCAAGGACACTTCGGCATGTGGAGTCACCCGGGCCGGGAATCGAACCGCTAACCCTACGATTAGTGGACAACCCACTCTACCCACTCTGCGCCACAGCCGCCCTACATAGACTACATAAAGTGCAAATTGCGCCACAGCCACCCTACATAGACTACATAAAGTGCAAATAAACAACAGTGTGAGACGATTGTGAGACGGTGTCTTGTCTAGGCATTTGGTGTTGAGAGTCCAGGAGAGTCATGTCCTCAATCATGTGCCCACTAAGAAACTTAGAGTTTTTGACTCTCTCCACAGTTGTTCTATTGATGTGCAGTTGTGAGTGGTCCACTTGGTTCTCCTGAAGTTGACAATCATCTCTTTAGTCTTATCAACATTAAGAGATAGATTGTTGTCTCTAAACCATTCTGCGTGCTGGTTCACCTCCTCCATGGGCGCTGACTCATCATTGAGACCACTGGGTGTGAAGTGGGAGTACTTCTTGGCCAGGACGCCAGTCCATCCCATGGGCTGATTCCATCATCATGGGCAAATACAGTAACTTAATATCAAGGGTGCACTACATCAGACATGAATTTAAATCAATAATCTAACATGTTAAACTGTTTTGGAGATAGAATGTTAAGCATTCACACTTGGACTTGGTCTCTAATTACAGTATTTGTCTCAACTGAGAGTTTGTATAAATAATGTTTGTATTGTCTTTTTTCACATGCACAAAGTTCGACCAGAAATAATACCTTCTTCTAAAAAAAAGTCTAATTATTGGTGCAACGAACAAATGAAGGCAACTAGTTCAGGGTTGTGGTGGACCCAGAGCCAATCACAAGAACTACATATAGTGAATACTCTCTGGATGGGATGCCAGTACATTGCAGGGCTTGTTTCCATCACCATGGGCAAATGCAGTCAAAGAAAATCAAGGGTGCACTGCATCAGACATGAATTTAATCTAATAATCAAATGTGTAAAAGAGTTTATTTGTCTCCAAATTTGACATAAAACAGTATGTGGTAAAAACCCAAGAAAAGCCTGGAAATGATGTCAGAGTAGGAGCTTCAATCCATTCCATGCCTATCCCTTTCCCCTGCAGGCTATCACATGGATTGGTTAATAACTGCACAGGTTTGTGCCTCTGGCTCATGTGGACCAGCTCCACTTCTGTTTCCTGGCTTAGTCGAGTCATCTAGTTGCAGGCTATTTTCTGGATATTAACCTATGCCAATTACAATCAGTTACACACTCATCCTGCCCTCAGAATTCCCATGCATGAAGTATCTCTTTCCTCCAGCATTATTTCCTTGCTTTGCATTCTTCTAATTAAGCTCAGAACAGAACAGACAATCCCCTGTCTTGCTATACCATTGTGCCAAGGGCTATCTGTAAAACTAGCTCATCTTGGCATGTTACATCGTTGCTAGCCAAGAGATTGAATGTCCTCACACATAGTCAATTACTTCCAACTTGCCAGTGGCAAAAGTCCTGTAGAATTGAATCAGCGCCATAGTTATTTGCACACATAATTAGAATTTCTGCACATTTCTTCTATCTTAAAAGCAATAAATGCTTCAAAAGATGGCACAATTCATTAGCAGCCCAATAATGTTTTTTGTAAAACTCCCCAGCAGCAATATGGAAAAAAAATGTAGCAACCCCATAAAAATGTGTAGCGAAAAACATTATACACTGTCTTCCTTCCTTTTTTTTATGTATAAAGAAGTATCCGCATCAGTTCTTCACAATTCATTACAGAACTATTGCAAAGAAGGGAAAATTAATTCTTCACCCACTTTCAGTTATGTTCTATGTAAAGATCTCTCACTGGAAAAAAAAAGTCACAATGTCACAAAAATGTGTTTTCCTGAATAATCATCCATTAAAGACAGAATTTCAATTTCATCAAGGAGGATGTGAAATTCATTCTCACCAGAAGAAAGATGGAAAAAACAACCTGATAAAATATTCCCTTTTCTACAGACAGACCAAAAGACTACCAGTGCTTCTTAAGCCATCTTTAATATTATTTCACATCCAGCGTCCTCTCTGTTATATGAGACATAACATGCAGACTCATTAGGATGTGAGAAAAAAACAGGCATGGGTCAATCAGATAAACACTATATTTAAATTATCAAGCCATGTCCACTTGCCATGGGTTTTAGCTAAATGCTATTTTAAAACTGAAAACTGTGAAAATCCTAATCACTGACCTCCAAAGATGCTACAGTGATCATTGTGGAAATGCCACATGTACCAGCAAGTGTTTGCGCTACCTTTTAACCTCTTTACTCAAACACAGCAAACAATTTCAGCCTTCACATCCAACAGATATTCATCTCTTGCTTTTAATAATTTTTTTCATTTTGATTTGTGAAATTCAATGGTTCTAACACCTTCATCTCATCTCCCAGGCTCATTGGCATACCCCATCCTGTCCCATCAAACTCACAACTACCCCCCCACACACACACACCTCCCAAGAGTGATTAATCTTCTAACACTAATTACATACTTACTAATTAGCATCTGACATATGAGGGGAGGAAGAAAAACATTTGCACAAGGACATGGATGGCTGCAAACTCCAACACTAAACCGTACATTCAGAAATGGTGTCAAAACAAAAAGTCAGAGACAACGTTTAAAATGGAGCCAAGTATGAATGTGGAAGATGTGTTAGCTATAAACATGCAGATAGGCCAGTTGCCTGGCAAAAGGTGCCACCGATAGTTCTAGACTCTGCCACAGCTTCATCTTCTCCCTCAAATCAACCCAACTCAAATCAGCCCAACCCAACCTAAGTCAAATCAGCCCAGTCCCAATCAACTCAAACTTAAATCAATTCAATTTAGCTCAACTCAAATAAAATTAACTATACTGAATTTGATTCAAGTCCAATCAAAGAAACAAAAAATTTAATTTACTCAAGTGAGATCAAATATATGTTAGAATAACTAAACTTTACTCAGATCAAATGAACTCAACTCAAAATTAATCACAATCGCAAATAAAATTAACTCAATTTAACGCAACTCAAATCAGCCCAAGTGAAATAAACTCAATTCAACTCAAACTAACTCAACAGAAAATAAAATTTACTCAACTTAGCTCAACTCAAATAAATTCAGATCAAATAAAATAAATTCAACTCAGATAAACTTAAATCAATTTAACTATACTTCACTCAAATAAAATGAACTCAACTCAAAATTAACTCATCAACTCAGCTCTAATAAAATGAATTCAACACAAATCTACTCAACCCAAATAAAATAAAACTCAAATGAATTAGAATGTTTTTGTTAGATTTGGTTTACACAAACATTTACACACAATTTGACTAAAAAGGTTGATAAATGAAGCCCAATATTTTGTGAGTTACTCTGCCATGCAATATGCACAGTCAGTATGCTCAGCTGCGGTTCTGTATATACTCTTATAAAACAAGGGTTCCTTAAGGATTCTTTGTTTGCTTAAAGGTTCTAGCCTTCTAAAGGAGCTCTATTGGAACCTTTTTCTGAAAGGAATACCCTCTGATTTTAGATTCCTTCAGATGAGCAAACCAAAGTACACTTTAGGACAATTACTGGCACTTTCTTTTCTGATCGAAGTGTGTTGGTAGTGTCGTGACATGCAATATATGTGTATGTATCTCACTATTCTTGCCGCCAAGGCCACCTTGCACACCTTACACTCTCAGAAAGGGTACTAAACTGAAACTTTCCTTGTTGATGATGTGGTAATTTGATGATGTGTATTTTTCTGGAAATATGGATATAGTCTACATTTTAAAAAGATTTAAAGTACTTAATTGGAGTATAATTTCTATTTAGAGTAAAGCTTTAAAGGCACATTATGAACCTTTCCAGGTAATATACATGTAGTAAAGGTACAAAAGGTTTATTCCTGAAAGAACCACTCCAACAACCATCCCAATTTAGGGACCCATTATTTTCTAAAGGTGTACATTTTGTCACCCTATTTGCACTATATGTAGTTGTACGTATACCTATAATGCTTGAATCACTGAGTCAGGATAGTGTTGTGTGATCAGTTATTACTTCCTATGTGTTCTAAACCTTATTAAATTATGCTGATTTCTCCTCTAAAACATCAGGAGGAATCAATGACACAGGTGATTATTCAATTCCTCGTCATCTCCAAAGCTGACTTCTGCAACTCCCTTCCTAGCTGGTGTTCCTGCATGAGTCATTAGTTCCTTGAAGTTGATTTAAAACACATGAACCCAACTTGTTTTCAATCTTCTTAAGTTCTCCCATGTCCCTCCACTGGTGATTTACCTCTACTGACATCCAGCAGCTGCCAATATTAGATTTAAAACCCATGCTTATGTGCAAAACCCAAAATGGAGCATCCATCCCCACGCACTTCAAGCCAGTACGAATCAATACAAATCATGTACTTAAAAAGGCACTTGGACTCTGTGCTGAAATACCTCTGAACTCTAAAAAGGCATATTAAAGGTGCATTACAACAGATTAGGTCCAGATTCTAATTCACATTTTTTTCCATTTACATTTACACCTGGGAAACCCCATGTATACAATGAAATCTTGCTAACCTAAACAACATTGATGTTAAACCAAAAAAGGGTTAGGGTTAATTTTGACAGTCTTTTAAACATAATAAAAATGGCAGTATTCTATATACAGTTAGCTCCAGGCCACTAATTTCATTGGTCTATATTTCCTATAACCACACTGGTACATTTCACTGTGTGTATCTCTCCGCTCGTCTGTGTTTGCTACATAAAGTTCCACTTCCTAGTTTGAAACCATTACTACAGTAGAGATAATAACATCAGCAGTCATGGAGAAGAATACTTTTCAGGCATCACTTTTGGCTTAAAATATGAAAGCTTGTCAGATGATGATGATGAAACAGAAAAATAGACATCAATTTTACCGGAAGTTCCTTTAACTGGAATGTACAAATCAATGGGAGCTAGCTAGCCAGCAAGTCACAGGCTATAAAGTGAGTGTGGCTTCTTTGGGATCTACAGCGTTTCCATTAGCACAACAATAAACAGAACATCTGGCCATATAGGTTTGATATTGCATAAATAATTAACTTCTCAGTGCAACAGCTGGCATGTGAGAATGAAAATGAGCATGAAGAAAATAAGCAAAGCGAAAATAATCCACAATTTTATGAAACACTAACTTCACAAGATAATAGTTTGTTCATTTTCATGATCATTTGGACTGCGGTGCTGTTTACAGTCTCAGGTCTATCTTTAATGCCTGAATGCTGAGCCAAAGGTCTGTCCACTCAAGTGGAATTTGAATAAACCATGTTAGTGATAAGACACATCGTGGCCTCAGTATTCTAAAGGTTTTAAAGGCCATTCATTGTGAATCCAGATAGAATTTTATAATGCTAAGGTCATGAGCTCAATTTTTCCTTCGGAGTCAATAGAGTGACTCAGCCAGTTAAAACTAATTCCGCTTCATTTAAAATTAATGTAATACCAATAGGTCCATTGATATCTATTATGGACAGGGGTTTGTTTGATATTTCCATAATTCTAATGGTTTCTTAGATTACAGTGTCATGAAACTTGGGCTTGCATTTGCCAACACTGTGATAATAATTACTTTCTGTCACTTGACCTTGATGAAAAGAATCAAAAGGAGAAAGGAAGTTGAATGCTTATGATCACAGTATAGCCTGTGGTACTCTCACTGTGCGTGGTACACGCGGTCACAGACGTTCTCTCATTTCATGCTCTTTGCATGCATAAGTATGATTTGACACCACATAATGTGTTGAAATGTGGGACCTGTGTTTGACGTCAAGCCCTCAGTCATTGCGCTGCTGATTACGCAACATATATCATATATTCAGTTGGTTACAGTCGTTCTGTTGAGTTTTAGCTGTGAATAGCATGAAGATAGACATTCGAGACATCTGTGAACCTTTCACTGTGCAAAAATCACACTTTTCTAAATAACATTTGCCAGGCCGTGGACGACTACCCACCCCCTCTCCACAGAAGCTCTCGCCTCCTGAAGATGCTTCTAGTGAGGAGCTTAATTAACCAGCGAGATTCAGTGACACATTTCAGTGTGGCTGCAAATCATTAGCAGTATATCGAGGGTCTCTCAAGTCAAATTTGCAGTGCTTGTTTACAGTGGCTGTACCCCCACGCCATGTGACGAGCAGCTTGTCCCAGCACCCGCTGTAGCAAGGGCTTACAGATGACATTTGATTGTGCGAGGCTCCTCACATCTTATATTGAAAGAATAATATAGGTGGAGACAGATTAAGCATAATGTCACTGTTAGATCTGCTTTCATGAGTGCTCTGCCCCTTACTTACAGTAGGTAAGGAGTGGTCATTTACAGATGTCACTGCAAAGTACAAAGCAAAGTAATTGCTTTGTGAAAATGATTTTTTCCCCCTAAGATTTCCAAATTTATAAATTTTCCACAGTTCACAGTCAAACACTATGGACACTTTAGAGATGCCAGTGCATGTCTTTGGACTGGGGGAAGAAACTGGAATACTGGAGGAATCTTAAGAAGCACGGGGAGAACATGTAAGCTCCATGCACACAGGGTGGTGGTAGGAATTGAATCCCCAACAAAGAGGTGTGAGGCAAGCATGCTAACCACTAAGCCACCGTGCCCCCTAAATTTCATAATATAGCTCTGAATTACCATGTAGATTCATTTTTTTTTTACAATTTCAATTGAATGACACAATTAAACAAGCACATTTTGCAGTTTGCTGCACAACACTCAGTGTATTGTGCGTTATAAGATGCTTTTCTGCATACCACAGTTGTAAAGAGTGGTTATTCCCGTCTGCTCAAACCAATCTAGCGATTCTCCTCTAACCTCTCCCATCAATAAGGCATTTCTGCCTGCAGATCTGCTGCTCAGTGGATGTTTTTTCACAGCTTTCTGTGTAAACTGTTGTGTGTGTGAAAATCCCAGGAAATCAGCATCTGCTGAAATACTGAAACCAGCCTGTCTGGTACCAAATAACCATGCCATGCTCAAAGTCACGGCAATCACACTGCAATTTTTTTTTGCCATACTGAAGCTTGATGTGAACATTAACTGAAAAATTCTCAAATCTGATTGATCAGAAGGTGTTCATTTCCTATAACAATAAATCTGAATTTACTGCTGGCTACAAGACAAATCAAAGATAATTTTATATTATTGTTCTTCTAATAAAGTATAACTTAATACAGCAACTAGAGATGCACCGAAATTTCGGCCACTGAAAATGTCATTTTAGGTTTTTGGCCGAAAGAGAAAATATGAGCCGAAAATATATGCCGCCATGCCCCGCCTGGCCCCTCGGTGCTCAGCATTCAGATTTCACACTCTATCTAGTTGACTGTTATCACGGCGCTACCAGGCAAAGGGCGATCATGTCAGCGGTTTGGAAATACTTCAAAATTTCTGATAAAGACATCAAATTTGTAATCTGCAGTGTTTGTTCCGCAGAAATTTCAAGAAGGGGTACGTGCCGAAGCACTTTTCCATGACAAGCTTGATACACCACCTGAAAACGACATCCCGTTCAATATGCAGAGTACAGCAAAACAACAACAGAATAGAAGCCCTCTGCCATTCTGTGTTTTGCCTGTTTTCATTTAAATGGTTTTGTAGCATATTTAAACGTTGTATTTGTAAGATGCTAGCCTAGAGTTCATTACTTGACTGCTGTTTTTCATATCATAATAGTTAATGTTACATTATTTGGATAATTGGATAAAAAAAAATCTGTTAAATGTGATTGTTACAGAACTGAATGAAGACTATTAGATTATAGTGTTTTTGTTTTGGTGTTAATTTCAATTAATGTAGTTTTTCAATTCAGATTCATTAAATTCATGAAATGAATTAAAAAGACTAATATTAACACAATTATACAAAAAAATATTATTTTTAATGAAATATTCATTTTCTATTTCAATTTCAGTTTTCAACCAAGTGCATCCTGAATTTTCGGTTTCAGCCCAGAATTTTCCTTTCAGTTCATGACTAATAACTAGCAGCTAATTCAAATGGATTTGTGTGGTGGATGCTCCACGTTAAGGTATTCAAAAAACGTGTAATCGTTGACATGGTGAAGGAGACATTCAGAAATTTGGAAGGAGACTCCATTGTCAGTTCTAGTTTTGATGTTTACAGGCTTTGTGATTTCTCAGCAACCTGACAAGCTGCATTTATTATTCTCTTATTAACTTTAAGAGATGGGAGGCAAAGAGGCTGGTGAGAGTCTGATGTGTCGTTCTTCAGTGAATGAATATTGATAGGACTGGCAAATTGCTGTGATATAAGAGAAATTAAACACCACCCCATCATTGATTATTTTCCTATAGACCATACCTTATTGTGTACTTTATATTTCTAAGATACATTTCCAATGGCAATATATATTGTGTATATTGGCTTAGTGGTTAGCACATTTGCCTCAACCTTCAGAGTTTGGGTTCCGCCTCTGCCCTGTTTGCATATCCGGTTCCTCCTCCAGACCAAAGACATGCGTTGTAGGCTGATTATCCATCTCTAAATTATCTGTTGTGTGTGAGTGCGTGTGCGATTGTGCCCTGTGATGGGTTGGCACCCTGTCCAGGGTGTCTCCCTTGTGCCCTGAGTTCCCTAGTATATGCTCCAGGCTCCCCGCAACCCTGAATAGGATATGTGGTACAGAAAATGGATGGCTGTATGGATATTAGTATTAGTAATTACATACCAGTGTTTGTAATTACAGTGTCCTCCACTAATATTGGCATCCGTGCTAAATATGAGCAAGGAAGTCTGTGAAAAATTGCCTTTATTGTTTAATCTTTTGATGTTTTGTTCAAAACAATAAAAAAAATACTCTCATGGATATCATACATTTGCAAACAAATCACAGGTTTATTCACAAAGATCTTTGTTAAATATAGGTGTGCGACAATTATTGGCACCCCTATGAATTCATATGTGAAAAATATATTTGAAGTATATTCTCATTTTTTTAAATAAATATATATATATATATATATATATATATATATATATATATATATATATATATATATATATATATATATCTTGTGGTGGCGAAGCGGGTTGTCCACTAATCGTAGGGTTGGCGGTTCGATTCCCGACCTGGGTGACTCCATATGCCAAAGTGTCCTTGGGCAAGACACAGAACCCCAAGTTGCTCCCGATGGCAAGCTAGCACCTTGCATGGCAGCTCTGCTACCATTGGTATGGGTGAATGAGACACAGTGTAAAGCGCTTTGGATAAAAGCGCTATATAAGTGCACATTTACCATATATATATATAATGTTCAACTATGACTTACTGTTTGACAGGGGTAGAAATATGAGGTGATACACAGGACAAATTCCCTTAGTCATTCATAACAATGGGTTAGACCAAAGAACATAGCTGTAATGTGCGGCAAAAGGTTGTTGAGCTTCACAAAATGGGAAGTGGCTAGAAGAAAACAGCACAAGAATTGAAAATGCCCATTTCCAACATCAGGACAATAATTAAGAAGTTCCAGTCAACTGGAAATGTTATGAATGAACCTGGAATTGGACCTGGAATATGCCTATATTGTCTCAACACACTCTGAAGAGGATGGTTCGAACAGACAAAAAATCTTCAAGAATCACAGCTGGAGAATTACAGACGTTATTTGCGTCTTGGGGTCATAAAGTCTCCAAAACTACAATCTGAAGTCACCTACATCACCACAAGTTGTTTGGAAAGGTTTCAAGAAAAAAGCCTCTACTCTCCTCCAAAAAAAAACTCGACTGTCTTCAGTTTGCCAGATACTACTGGAACTTCAAATGGGATCGGGTTCTATGGTCAGATGAAACCATCTGGTGTTTATTGCTTTTTGGCAATCAACGAACCAGAGGTGGTTTTGGTGCACACAGAGAGGCAGCCATATGGAAAATTACTTCATGCCCATGGTTAAATATGGTGGTGGCTCTTTAATATTTTGGGGTTGTTTTTCTGCCAGAGGACCTGGACATTTTGTTAGGATCCATGGCATCATGGACTCTATCAAATATCAACAGAAATCTGGACTGCCTCTTCCAGAAAGCTTAGAATGGGTTCTTCCAGCAGGACAATGATCCAAAACATACATCAAAATCAACACAAAAATGGTTTACTGACCACAAAATCAAGGTCCTGCCATGACCATCCCAGTCCACTGTGTTTGCAATTGTTTGATATCCACGAGAGCAGAGCATTTTTCTGATTTTTTTTAAACAGAAAAATGTAACAAAAGGTTAAACAATAAAGGCAATTTTTCACAGCCTTCTTTGCTCATATTTACTAAGGGTGCCAATATTAGTGGAGGGCACTGTATATTAGTGTTTTTCAACAGCTATGAAAAGCAAAACAAACTGGGAGAAAAATTTAAATAACAGACAATACAATCCAACTCAGTAGTTGGCTTTCCCTCAACTTTTTAGTGTATGTTCATTTCAATCCTTGCCTACACTATTATGAAATACTAAGCTTAGAAAGTATTATTATATGTGGCTCATGGATCAGTGCTCAGTTCTTCAGACAATGTTTCTGTTTCATAGATGATATAGAATCCATAAAAAGATTATCGTCCATAAGAATCTGAAGTACTTTATCAGTCTGGTTCCAGTTGGAAATATGGGAGATATGACAATATCTATAGAAAAAAGAAAGTATTCTTTTAAATTTTTTATCCAAACGGGCTTCAGACCATCTCAGCATCTCATTATGTTATTGTAGGTGGGGGGATATGACATTAATGAAAAGAGTTTACATTAATGAAGAAACTTAACAAAGGCATTACGGGTGAAACGATAAAACATAACACATCATGTAGTTCAATACAAGACTCTTGATGTGATATTTCTGCATATTTTAAAACAGATTTGCGGGTTAAAGACAACAACGGGACGATTTGTAAGTTCATATCTGAAAATATGCAACCCTACTTGGTAAAAAGGAGAATGCAGGATTCAAAAATACATCTGAGCTTTTGATCTTGAGCTGCATGACTCAGGACCCCTCTTGAGATTCCCACCAGGAAGGTTGCCCGAGTTTTTATGCCAAATTGGGAAAGTTTGGAAGCAAGGTTGTGGGTGGAAAAGTCGGTTATGGTGCAAATACTGAGAAAAACAAGAAAAAACATGTCAATTCTTGAACATTTTGGGCTACATTCAGAGTTTTCTGTGGCTTTTGTGATGTGAAAATGTTGACCCAGTGAAAGCCTGGCCAGAGAGTTAATGTTTTAATTTTGTTACATTAAAATTTTGTTTCGTTATATGCTGCTAAGTGTCTCAATGGATCACACGAACACTGTGTCATGATGAAGCTTCAATTATCCTGCTTTTATACCCTGTATAAAAGCCGTGTATAATAGTGACACATTTCTTGTCACTATTATACACTTTGTGGCTGTTACTGCAATACCTACTATGCCCATATTTGGGATAAGATTATCTGCTGAATACTACAGTAAGTCATAGCATGTTATGATTACATTTATACCATTTTGAAATTATATTGTTACTCTTTGGCACATATCTTTTTGCACTACCTGTTATATCGGACACTTCCACACTAAAACTGAGTGCTGGTCGGCGCTATATTGTGACTTACTCTGCCTGTTGTCCTCTTTTGTTAGTGCTGTACTGTCCTGCGTTGTTAGCATACGTTTGCACGTGCACGTTATGTAAAAATGTGTAGATCTTATTTAGTTCTGTGTCATCTCATGTGCGTAGTGTGTTTTATGTAGCATCATGGTCGTTTCGTTTCACTGTGTTCTGTACCAGCTGTATATGTTTGAAATGACAATAAATTCACTTGAACTTGTTAGTTTTAATCAGTTGAAAATGGAACCCTAATACACAGATTCAGAAAATTCTTATTGTTGCTCTTTCCAAAATATTTCATATATTGTATTTAATTTAAATACTGGGTACTGTTACTCCTCTAGTGTGTGTGTGTGTCTGTTTGTGTGTGTGTGTGTGTGTGTGTGTAACCAAGCTTGAATGCCACTATATATTTTAGGGGATGTTTTTTTCTTCCCTCCTAGTCCTGGAAACACATTGTTGCAAACATCAGTGATAAACCACAGAGGTACCCTTGCAGAAAATCAATAATTCATAGGTAACGATCAGATTTCCTCTCTGCCCGTCGTCAAGGTGAGGCAGGCAGAGTAGGCCGGGTTTCTGAGCCGAGGCAGCGTTCTGACAGCGCGACTTGTCAGAGAAAAACGTCCGCCGTCTGAGTCTGTCTGTGTAATGATGCGCATGCGTATGTGTCTGAATCTGTGCGCGTCCGTCCTGTGTGCGGTGTGTGACTGACAGGCTCTCTCTCTGGCAGTGACACTAAGAGCTCCACAGGCTGCTTCACGTCTCCCACAGCACGGCACGTCTAGACCAGAGTGCTGTAGCAGTGATGATCCTCTCTACACAGTTCTTTACATGCTTCTGAACAACCATCCGGACTCTAACTAGCCAATGCACTTGGACATTAGCATAGACTGATTTCATTCAGATTTGAAATTAGCATAGCTTAAAATCCAAGATCACAAGATGTTTTGCTTAGCTGAAATGAAAACAAAAATGGGTGATGAAAGTTATTATTATTTAAAAAAATATATACTGGAAATAAGTATACAAAATGCGTAAGAATTAATATTTTCTGTCTGTTAAATAACATAGTGAATCAAATTTTAATCATCTAAAACACAAAATACTTTTGCTGTGAAAAATAAAACAACACTGTTTACAACAATAATAGCTAATGTGCTAAGATAATAGCCAGTTATCCAGCTAAACTACTGTTCAGATGAAAAAAGGACTGGTGTTGTGCTGCTCAAGCTAGCTAGCTAATTAGGTTATATAAACCTTATAAAGGCTGCATAAATTAAGGTTGTATGTATTTTTTTGCTTAAACATGTTCTGTAGATTTTACAGAAGACATGGATGGATGGATGGATGTGTAAATGAGAGATGGAGCTGGCGGTCGATAGAGGGTTAGTGACTTGGCATTTTTATTGTTATTGTGACATTAATTTCCGTGATAAATCCTTAATGGCTGCAATAAGTTGTGAGAACTGATGTGAGGAGAAGCTGGTACTGGAAATACCTCAGTTTAATGTAAAACATGTCTATCATTTTTATGTATAAAATGTAATCGTGAGAGTAGTTTTATTGGAGATTACTTTTTAATTTTATTCCAGTAAATACATGAATATTAAAAAACTAAACAAAACAAAAAACTTATAAAACAGATAGTCCTGGTCCACTAATTTATTTCACACACACACACACACACACACACACACGCACACATGCGCACCCACACGCACGCACGCACACACACACACACACACACACACACACACACACACACACACACGCATTCCTTTATATTTCCTATAATCCTACTGGGACGCTTCACTGTGTGTATCACTCCGCTCATCTGTGTTTGCCACGTAAAATTCCACTTCCTAGTTCGAAACTGTTACTACTGTAAAGTTAGCAACATCATCAGCAGACAGGCAAACAGGGACGTACAGATGGGGGGGCTCTGGGGGCACAAGCATGCTGAGACCACTATCTTCTGCTAACCTTTACGTAATATTTACGCCATTTTATATGATCATCGCTAGTAGTTTTTAAATTGACTGTGAGGGAATGTGTTGGTAAGTACTAGCTACTCATGCTCGTTACATTTCCAGACATGCAAGTAACCTTGTTATATTAAATGTATGTTATATAGTCAGTAAAGGCATGATTCCAATCAGACGGAGAGGGCAGAAAATGAAAGAAAAATGGAATAAGGAGGACATCTTCCTTATCAACATAGGTAAAAAAAAAAGGTGAGCTAATATGAGACAGAAAGTTGCAAAAAAGGCATCATATGTTTACAGAGTTAGGCTTACTGCAATAGTCAGTGTTACACGGTGTTCTGTTCTGCCATACAGTGACTACCCTCACCCCCAACTGAACCGCGCTCACTGTCGTCTTGGTTTTTTAATAGCAATAAAAAGCATTTAGTTTAGTTGGAGAACACTCAACAGATGCTACAATTATAAACTAAAAACGTCTGCTGCATTCATTATTATAGTGAATATATACATATATATATACATATATATATATATATATATATATATATATATATATATATATATATATATATATATATATATGCAGTATCTCACAAAAGTGAGTACACCCCTCACATTTTTGTAAATATTTGATTATATCTTTTAATGTGACAACACTGAAGAAATTACAGTTTGCTACAAAGTAGTGAGTGTACAGCTTGTGTAACAGTGTAAATGTGCTGTCCACTCAAAATAACTCAACACACAGACATTAATGTCTAATCCGCTGGCAACAATAGTGAGTACACCCCTAAGGGAAAATGTCCAAATTGGGCTCAAAGTGTCAATATTTTGTGTGGCCACCATTATTCTCCAGCACTGCCTTAACCCTCTTGGGCATGGAGTTCACCAGAGCCTCACAAGTTGCCACTGGAGTCTTCTTCCACTCCTCCATGACAACATCACGGAGCTGGTGGATGTTAGAGACCTTGTGCTCCTGCACCTTCCATTTGAGGATGCCCCACAGATGCTCAATAGGGTTTAGTCCATCACCTTCACCTAAGCTTCTTTAGCAAGGCAGTGGTCGTCTTGGAGGTATGTTTGGGTTCGTTATCATGCTGGAATACTGCCCTGCGGACCTGTCTCTGAAGGGAGGGGATCATGCTCTGCTTCACTATGTCATAGTACATGTTGGCATTCATGGTTCCCTCAATGAAGTGTAGCTCCCCAGTGCCAGCAGCACTCATGCAGCCCCAGACCATGACACTCCCACCACCATGCTTGACTGTAGGCAAGACACACTTGTCTTTGTACTCCTCACCTGGTTGCCACCACACACGCTTGACACCATCTGCACTCTATAAGTTTAACTTGGTCTCATCAGACCACAGGACATGGTTCCAGTAATCCATGTCCTTAGTCTGCTTGTCTTCAGCAAACTGTTTGCGGGCTTTCTTGTGCATCATCTTTAGAAGAGGCTTCCTTCTGGGACGACAGCCATGCAGACCAATTTGATACAATGTGCGGTGTATGGTCTGAGCACTGACAGGCTGACCCCCCACCCCTTCAACCTCTGCAGCAATGCTGGCAGCACTCATACGTCTATTTCCCAAAGACAACCTCTGGATATGACGCTGAGCACGTGCACTCAACTTCTTTGGTCGACCATGGCGAGGCCTGTTCTGAGTGGAACCTGTCCTGTTAAACCACTATATGGTCTTGGAGACCGTGCTGCACCTCAGTGTCAGGGTCTTGGCAATCTTCTTATGGCCTAGGCCATCTTTATGTAGAGCAACAATTATTTTTTTCAGATCTTCAGAGAGTTCTTTGCCATGAGGTGCCATGTTGAACTTCCAGTGACCAGTATGAAGGAATGTGAGAGCGATGACACCAAATTTGACACACCTGCTCCCCATTCACACCTGACACCTTGTGACACTAACAAGTCACATGACACCGAGGAGGTAAAATGGCTAATTGAGCCCAATTTTTACATTTTCATTTAGGGGTGTACTCACTTTTGTTGCCAACGGTTTAGACATTAATGGCTGTGTGTTGCGTTATTTTGAGGGAACAGCAAATTTACACTGTTACACAAGCTGTACACTCACTACTTTACATTGTAGCAAAGTGTCATTCTCATATTCATTATTGTGACCGCACACAGTCCGTTTACAATATCTACCAGGGTGATAAAGTATAGTGGTAAAGTAGATAAGGTTTTCTTTGATGATATATCCCTTTTTTTTATTCCGCATATTTACTCGATATAAATTTCTTGTTCATAGAACTGTTGTATAAAAGCAATATCGGCACGGCTTCTATTCAGTATATCCACACTCTTGCTTCTGCTATATTGCTTAATTCTATGACATATGGTCTTACTTTCTTTTGCCACTTTTTATTTTTTTTTCTGTGGCTGAATCCAAAATGCTATTTCGAATAGATGTGTTGTGGAACACATTGGGTATACATTATTACAATAATATGTAGATATGTAGTATCTTAATATTGCTGTATGAAGAGGACTTCATTGGTAACATCTAACTAATGCCAGAAAAAAAACATAGAATCATTCAAAGCAAGAAAAATATATATTAAGGGAACAGAGAGTGTTTTTCTAAAGACCTGACAACACACAATGTTTCCATTTCTGTAATAAGTAGCTCTATGTATTTTATTATGTGATTGGTTTTGTTTTGTTGCACAAAAGTAATTTTATTATTGGCTGTAATGAGACTTATATTGCCACTATTCTTATGGATTGCTGTCATTAAGCTGAACAGAAGGGCGCAGGTGCAGGTTTATGGTTTTTATTAAAACTACTCAGTCAGACAAAACAAAAGGGCTAAGCAATACTCGAGAGAGAAAGGGTTCCGCTAACAAGCATAAACTAGACAAGGATAATGGGATAATGATAAGCAAGTGATGGTCAAAACAAAGAGGAAATCGGGCCAAAAACTGGGGCCAAGTGTAAGGGGCCAGTTTAAGTGTCATTTACTCATGATTAAAGTTGCTGGAAAGCTACATGCTGTAGTGAAACTGACATAAGCCTAATCAATTTGATTCTGGTTGCTAGTTGATAGAATGGTATAGAAAGGTGTCAGAAAATAGTGCATCAAAGCTTGCTGCGTATGGGGCTGCATACCAGTCAGAGTTCCCAGAGTTCCCTTGCTGACCCCTGTACATCATAGAAAGCGCCTACAATGGGCATGTGAGCGTCAGAACTGGACCATGGAACAATTTAAGAAGGTGGCCTGGTCTGAAGAATCACATCATCTTTTACATTGTGTGCGTCGCTTATCTGGGGAAGAGATGGCACCAGGATGTATTATGGGAAGAAAGCAAGTCAGCAGAGGAAGTATGATGCTCTGGGCAATATACTGCTGGGAAACCTTTGGTCCCGGCATTCATGTAGATGTTACTTTGACACGTACCTTCTACCTAAACATTGTTGCAGACCAAGTACACTCCTTCATGGCAACAGTATTCCCTAATGGCAGTGGTCTCTTTCAGCAGGATAATGGACCTTTCACATTGAGCGTGACGCGATAAAGTGAAGCAAAACACAGACAAATGGTACTTTCACACCAATCGCAAAACGATTGAGCACCTTCAGCTAATTCACTCCTGCACGATAGGTGGCGCTGATTGAGAATGCATTTTATGCCTGCACACTATCGTCGTTGACCACTGAGAAGAAGAAACACTTACATGTCGGCGCGAAGAAGTTCTCTATTCTCAGACACCAATGATAACAAGAACTCAACATTTATTCTCTTCTCTCTTCCAGAATACATATCTTTGGTGTTTACACTGGTTTTCGAAGCAGCTTTCTGCGCTATAGCGCCACCAGTCTCTCCCTTTTGTGCAACATGATCTAAAGCTCAAATGTAATTGGGCGGCCCCTTTCATTGCTGAGTGACGGGGAAAAAATCGACACACTGGTAAAAAAAAATATCTGACTTTGTCACGATGCAACTGATCACGCCCGGTGTGAATAACTCCATAGAGATCTATTATTTCGATTCATCACGTCGTACAATGCGTCCTTACACTGCAAAAATTGTTCAGCAATGGTTTGAGGAATATGACAAAGAGCTTTAAAGGTGTTGACTTGGCCTCCAAATAACCCAGCTCTCAGTCCAATCGAGCATGTGTGGGATGTGTGGACAAACAAATCCAATCCATGGAGGCCCCACCTCACATCTTACAGGATTTAAAGGATCTGCTGCTAACGTCTTGGTGCCAGATAACACAGCACACCTTCAGAGGTCTCGATGAGTCAGAGCTGTTTTGGCTGCACAAGGGGGACCTACACAATAATAAACAGGCAGATTTGATGTAATGGTTGATCTGTGTAAAAATAGACCATGTGTCAGGTTTCGGGTTTTCCCAGTGTCTGTGATCTATTTTTCTGTTAAACTTTTCTGTATAACCCAATGTCATTGTCCTTCTATAGCTCCAATTGTACCCAATACCGCTTTAGGTGATGACGTGGCCTGTATGGGTTCTTTTTTTAAAATATGTGCAAATTGATCAAGAAATAATTATTCATGGCAGCCAAATGATGGAAAATTGGCTCATCCCACTGTTGTCAGAGCAAAGATTCCAAAACCAGGCAGTCATGTGGACAGTTAAATGGTAAATGCAGGAAATTACTAAATGGCCTCAATTGTGTCAAAATCATTTGAACGCTTGCTGAAGCTGATATACGTATGTTTATCACTTTTTACATGTTTTCGTCCCTCATTTTAACTGCCAACTGTCCACCTGAGGGCCTGGTTTTGGAATCTTTTCTCTGACAACACTGGGATGAGCCCATTTTCCTTCATTTTGCTGGCTTGATTTTCTCCTCTTTCCAGAGCATCTGTGGCTATGTACTTAGATACTAAAAGCGCTCTTTGCACTGTTTTTTTTTTGTTGTTTTTTTTTACAAATAATTATCCACATTTTCTTTTTAAGTTCTGTTATGCTCTGAATTTCTGGAACATCTGGATGAAACATTGTGTTTCTGGATGAAGTGAAGACATTTCGGCAGGCTGCTGACCCAAAACCAGATCTGATTTGGTCTGAAGTCACATTCAGACGTCAGTCCTGACAAGAGATACACAGTAGAACGGGAGCGCTGGACCACGGTGAGATAACTAAACACAGCAACATCCAATCAGCTGTTCTATTCATGATCGTGTAATGGTCTCCATGGAGACCAGGGATTCCATGGCCTATGGCAGCACCGATGATGGGGAGTTCAGGTATAATATTGAACAGCGCTCATCAATCATGTGAAAGCAGAGTCTGCTTGGCCTCAACGCCACCCTGCTCTTTACACACAAGCAGCGGAGAGACAAGCTTTATATCAATCACACTGACACTTTTCCAGTGCAGTGCTGTCCACGTTGAACTCAAGACGAAGCTACATGTTATTCTTCAGTGATCAGCGCCATCAACTACCTAATAGCATTCTCTTTTCTGATAGTGTTCTCCTTCCTGCTTTTGTGTCAAACTGGCCTGTCTGAGAAGGAAAGAGAGAGTGAACAAAGCAAAAAACAGACAAAATGACAGTAATTTAGTGAAAACTGCTACATGCTCGCAAAAAAATATTTTTAAGAAAGATAATTCAGCTGTTTGTTGAGGCTTAAGTAAGCTCAGTGGAAATATCATAAATGGCTCACTGAGCAGTGAATATAGTATGTCAATAGACATTCACAGAAAATAAAACAGCGAAAAGAAGCGCAAGTGCTTACTGTAGAACTCAGCTGTTGAGTTTTTACATCTGAAAGCAAAACAGCATGAGCAAAGGGGAAAAACAACGACCTTTAGCATGGTGAGTAACTAAAATTAGACTGAAAAAAATTCAGCTCGGTAAAAAAGGCTTTCTCTGGCTCAGCATGACTTTGAGCTCAGCGGTGAAGCTTAATTACACCCGTCGAAACAGTTGTTTGCAGCACACCTTTCGTTCTCTCGCTCCTCATCTACCTGTGGTCCTCTGATTTCTGACAGAATGTGGTCGTACATTTTGGCGGCGTATCAAAAAGCATGGGGGGGGGACGTTTGCGGGGAAAAGGAAAAAGAAGGACAGTATAAAATGAGTGACAGAGAGAAAACATGAAACAGAAAAGAAAGCGAGAGATCTAATTTCTGCAAAGACATAAATGCCGATTGTGGTTCATGTAACTTTATTTTTTGCTTTATTTCTAGATAAGGCTAGACACGATGCATTAATACTGGGAGGCTAATATTCAAATATCACCATATGATAGGGTAAATAAAAAGTTTTCTTTATGACCTTTCTATGGCCACCTCAGACTCGCAATTTCTATATAAATACAGAATACACACATACTCTGCACTCTCTTATTAAAATACAGCTCGTTGTGATTAGTTCAATTGAGCCCCTTCTTCATTTATGATAGTTGTCTTCCTTCTGTGCTTTGTAAAGTCTCACAATTCCCCCTGCAAGATATTTTTCAGAGATTAATATCTTGTTTATCCAATTTTTTCCCAGTCCTCACTTCATAAAGGATTCTGACTGATTATGACCTGTGCCTTTATATCTGGATTTTGGATTAGCCATAAACCATTTTTGGAAATGGTTTGGATAACCATTTCTTGCCTGTTCTCTGACCACGGCCATGGACTAGTCACATACTGGCCACAGACTGACCATAGACTGGCCAAAGGCTACATTTACATTTATTCATTTAGCAAACACTTTTATCCAAAGTGACTTAAAGATGAGGAAATACAAGCAAAGCGATATATCAAGTAGAGAACAATACAAGTTGCTACCATGCAAGATTTATAATTGAGTTCTAGAATAGCAAAGTGCACAGAGTAGAGGCGTAAGAGCCAGAGTATGGTTTTTTATGTGTGTGTGTGAATTTTGTTGGGTTTTTTTTAGGATAATGTGGGGTTGGCATTTTAGGGGTTAGTTAAGTGTTCACGGGAGAGGTGGGTTTTAGCTGTTTTTTGACAGATTCTGCGGTCTGGATTGAGGTTGGAATTTCATTACACCACTGAGGGAGAGATAGTGTGAAGGTTCTGGGAAGGGACCTTGACCCACACTGAGTAGGCACTACTAACCGTTGGTCATTAACCGATTGCAGATTACGTGAGCATCAAGCCTTTGAATTTGATACGGGCAGCTGCAGGATACCAGTGGAGGGAGAGGTGTGACATGGGTTCTTTTGGGCTGGTTGAAGCCGAGGCATGTTGCTGCATTCTGAATCATCTGAAGGGGTTTGATGCAGCTGGTTGGGAGGCCTGAGAGTAGTGTGTTGCAGTAGTCCAGATTTGATATGACAAAAGCCTGGACTAGTAGCTGTTCTGTTCTGTGAGATATGGTCTGATTTCCTTGATGCTGTACAGAATGAACGTAAAGGATTGTGCAGTTGCTGAAATGTGGTATTTAAAGGTTACTGTCATCAAAAGTCACCAAGGTTCCTGGCTGTTCTGGTTGGCTTGAGTGTGACTAGCCATAGACTGGCCAAAGACTAGCCATAGATTGTTGTTGTTGTCACAGTTACGTGGTTACGCATGTCATATGACGTGAAACTGAACAACTTAGTAAAGGTCACTGTGATAGCCTAGTTTAAATAATAACAGAATGCCTACTACAACACCTCTGAGTAAAAAAATGTATCTTTGTTCGACAAAGAGGACTGTCAGGTGATGTCATGCAGGAAGTTTAATTAACACACAACACAAATATACCCTCAAAACCATAAACACCATGTGTAAACAGGTGACCAAATATTTATAAATATTTTTATGTTAACAATATTCATTATTTAGACAACACTAAATTTCTTCTATTTGTTATTAGCTACTATTAGCTAATTATACTAAATTCGTAATGCTACAGTACTTCATAAGTACTATGAATGGATGTAAACTAACATTTTTGTAGTTTGCTGGACAACAAGTAAGTTCTGTTTAAATGTGTGTCTTTTATGTCTGACTGCAAGCTTCCTCGTCCATTAACACAGATAACTGGAGGCACATTATTACCATTTTCTTGCCACTCCAATAAAGTAACCTTGTCACCTAAGTGTAAAAGGTCCTGGTATAACCGAAAATAAAATAAAACTATATAAAAATGAATTATTACTGTCATTTAATATTAACATCATTAATACTGTAGGATTTGTCTAGAGTAATGACATGTCATGTTCTATTTTTAAATCGAGTTTTTAAAAAAATATTATACTAAATTAAAAGGGGCGCAGTCCTCTGTGTGATCTACATTGACTAAAAATAATTTTCCCCAACAAGTTTCATGAACTTATTTTCTCATTTAGCTTATTTTGGCATGATCCGTTTTGGGTTTTTCCTAGGACCGAGGCCTCAGAGACCGCCCCTTTCGCTCACCCTTTGAGGAGTCTCTGTCAGAGTAACACATTTGAGCACTGCACAAAGTGTCTATTCAAAATCCTGTACAAAATTTTCTTCAGGCATTTTAGCCGAGCTTCTCCATAATCATTTCCATAATAATTGCTGTCAACTCGGGCCACACCTTTTTAGCTTGCCACACAATGGTGGGAAGCAGGGGTTAAAGCTGACCGCTCAGAATGACCATTCGGTTAGTGTGTGTGAGTGTGTGTGTGTGTGTGTGTCTCCCGAGGGAAGGCCTCTGATGTCTCTCTCTCGCAGCCTGCCCCATAAATGGGCTGGCAGACGGAATCATTATACCGCAATTTTCCAATTTATTCAGTGCCCTCAATTCCTCGTTAGTTTCTGCCTGCCCATAAAAGAAGGGCTATTATCAGAGGCTGGCAGCACATCACTCACAGAGGCCACATCATAATTGTAGGTTGGGAGCTAGCAACAACATCTGACCACTACACAAAATGTGTGTGTGTGTGACTCTAAAGCTTGTTTTAATGTCAATCACATTTCAGTTCTCTCACAGACTAGTTGATAAAACAAGGTATTCCTCACTCGTGAATTTTATTCGAAGCTCCAGTAACTGGACTGACAGACAAAAAAGCAACAAATTAAATTAACCTAGAAGTAGTTGGCATCGAAATGAGATGTCTTGAGTAAAAACTAAACTAACTGTGACTATGTTTACATGAACAGCAGTAATCTAATTACTGGCCTTATTCTGAATAAGACAAGTTGCTTTTAGAATATTCCTTCCATGTTCCTGTTTTACATGTTAGAGAACATGTGTGATTAACGGCACATGCCATGCTGTCCGACGTTTCTTTCGAAATTTCATGTATCGACATACAGATCGTCTTCGTTATGGTACCGTTTACAGTTTTGGCTGTTTAATAAAAAAAATTACACAAATTAATTATTTGTCATGCTGTAGGTGCATATAGACAACCGCATACTTACCTACTATATAGTAGCTGAAATACATGTATTTCACCTACTATACAGTAGATAAGTACGTAGTTTTGGAGTATGACTTTGAGTATGACTTTATTCGGATTAAGTTAATCAATAATCAATAATATCAGAATATTTGTTGTCCATGTAAATGTACTGACTGATAACACACTGGATCGTAAAACTGGAATCCCACCGCTACGTTTTCCCCTAAAGCTTATACGTAAGGGTCATCTTTGTTAGATACCTAACTATGTAGTTAATATAGGAATTAAAATGATCTCTCTATCTAGCTAGCGAGTTAATGAAACTATTTTGGATTTTGCAGTTTGTCTTCTACACACATCACAGATTTTGCACGTGAACATAAGGCGCCAATTGTCTTGAAGGCCGACCGCCATCATACCTGTAATGTTTTGCGTAACTTAGCAACCTTCCAGGCTCAGTAACAGCGAGGACGTCAATATTAGAACAGATCTGGGCGTTGGTTGACATTCAAAACTCTTGATATTCAAATGATATTAAAAAAAGATAAGTTGAAACATTTCCCTCGGCTGTACAACCTGCCGCTCCATCTCGTGCCATGAGCAGACTGGCATTTCGCAATCCATAAAAAGAAAAAAAGCAATTTTATATAAGCCTGCACCAAACACCCCCACAATAAACACAGCTCAGTGGGGAAAATAAGAAAAACACGCTATATATACACAGTGTGTTGCATCTGATTTTTCATATAAGCAAGCAATATATTATAAAGATAAATTTATGCTTCTTTATTAATGACGCTGCCAATACCAGAACTGCAGGATTTTCGCTGCGCTTGACGTTTCGGCAGCATAAGCTGATGATACATGCCTTCGGTATAATTTCCCTAAGCACAATGGATGGCCGCTGTCCTCTCAAACAACCTGAGACAACAGGAAAAATGTGCAGCACGTCCTCATCTTATGCTGTGTATCAGCACATCAGACGTTCGCGTGAGAACAGGCGAGCCAGCCGAGCTTTTTGCAGGTAGCTGCTGTCATCAGAGCCCATGTGCAAACCTGCGTCAATCGGATCGATCCCAAGCTTTCCAGGTGTATCCAAACATTCATCAGTGTCAGTCTGCAGACAGAACGCATTGAAGAGCACCATGCTACCCTCTCACAAACAACAAAAGAATAGATGCAGTAACTTTTATTTATTTAGTTATTTATTGTGGAAAGGTTTGCTGTTAATTCAGTCCTTTAAAATAGCAGGAAAAAACTGTATCTAGTATTTTTGTCCTGCTCTTCTGACACCTCTTTCATTTGTTCCACGCTTTCAAAAGAAAAAGGTGGGAGGGAGGTAAACAAGAAGAAGAAAAACTATGAGGGATGACAGCTTTGAAAACAACAATGAAAGATGAGACTGAAGAACACGCATATGATTGACAGGCACCACTGTCATTTAGTGCTCTGTTGTCAAAAGCCAACAGCAAGACACCCCTATAGATCCTCCAACTTTCTTCCTTAGTCTACACACTGAACTAGGAAAAGCGTCTTCCTCAGAACTATATATATATATATATATACATCCTCAGCAAAAAAAAAGAAATGTCTTCTCATATTCAACTGCTTTTATCTTTTATATAAAAGTAACAGTCAGTATCTGGTGTCCTCCAGCTGCTTTAAGTACTACAGTGCATCTCATCCTCATGGACTGCACCAGGTTTGTCAGTTCTTGCTGTGAGATGTTACTCCACTCTTGCATTAGCAATTATCCATTAGCACATAAGCAATAAGGCATTAGCCATTATCAAGTTATCAATCATGTCTGGGGGGACACAAGCTTACATGTAATTTTCCACTGCAAGGATGATCAGCTGTCTTTCCTGTATCCCTATAGCACTGTCTTAGGCATCTTACATTACAGACATTGTAGTTTATTGCTCTGGACACATGGTCTTATGGCATGTTCACGCAGGTGAGCAGGAACCCTAGACATCTTTCTTCTGGAGTTTTTCAGAGTCAGTAGAAAGGTCTCTTTAGTGTCCTAAGTTATTGTAACTCTGACCTTAATTACCTACCGCCTGTAAACTGTTCGTGTCTTAAGGACTGTTCCACAGGTGCATGTGCAATAACTGTTTATAGTTCATTGAACAAGCATGAAAAACATTGTTTAAACCCTTTCCAAAAAAGATCTGTAAAGCTTGTTTGAATTTTACAAAATGATCTTTAAAATACAGTTTATTTTTTTTTGCTGAGTATATATATATATATATATATATACTATATACTATATATATAGTCAATCTGGTGTTACCTATTTCACCTTTTAGACTTGCTGTCTTCTGTTGACTGCCTGTTTTATGCTTTGAGCAAGCAAAATACTGTTTTTGTGTAGAAACCTAGGATACAGGATTAACTATAGTCATTAGTTACAGGTTCTGTTTCACCTTTGACAAAAAAAGAATGCATTGAAATAAATCTCATGGCTGGATCGGGAAACTGTGGCAAGGTTGCGATGGACTTTAACAGGAAACATGGCGAGCACATCACACGACACTGTCGCCAATCTTACTAACAAATTAAAAATGACTGGAAGTGTTGTGGACCAACTGAGAAGTGGATCTCCATGAACATCCACTGACGAAGGCACAACCGATGTGGTGCTGGCAATCCCAGCATAATCCCCTATGTATAGAGACTTTTGGGACACCCTGTAGTCTTTCGATGATGGGTGGTGACGTTGATGGGCCCAAATCCATGATGGATAAGCCACTGGACTTTTGTGCTTGGTGAGGATGATCTTCATAGACTCTGCGTCAGTAAAATGTTATGAAGATATCCTCGAGTAAACAAAGACTTAAAATAACTTAAGCTTAAAATAAGTATAAAATAAGGCACTTTATCTAATTTCAAAATGCATATTGAGGTAAGTTTATCTAATTTGCTAACAACTAGGCTTGCTTATTTTCTTTACAATTGGCAGGTTAGGCTAGCATCGAATCCAATAGCTAACATAACTGCCAATTCATATTTATCATCAGCTACATATTTTACTTCTGATTAATTCATTAGCCTTCAGAGATGGCTTCAGAGAGTCACACTTAAGAAAATGACTTGCGACTTGACTTAGACTTGTAAACAACTCACTCAAGACTTGACTTGGACTTGAGGACAGAGACTCGTGAAAAACACAAATCATTTTGGTTTGGCATTTTCGATTCAATTACGTTCTCTCTTTACTACCTCACATGACAACATCAAACACCACACTTTCTATTCATTCATTCTCTATCAGTATATGCTGCTGCAGCAAATATCACAACATTTCATCTCTAAACACACCAAGCCAGCATTATTATATACACATGTGACGCATCTGAAGACACGTGTTCATCACCCATTGGAAAAGTGCAATAACAATATAGCCAAGTCTTACCTTGTGATAATCTTCGTGTCATTACATTTGAAAAGCAAGCAATTAATCCAAAGGGAAGCTACGCTTGCTTGCTCTCCACTTCCAAGAAGCACAAATGTTTCCATGTCCTACTGATGTTTGTCGCCCAAGTATTAGCTACCATATGAATATAATATCCAAGTTTACCAAGCTAAATACACGCTATGTACAATTGCTTCTGTGTTTTCGCTATTGACACGGTGGTTTTGTTACGGCCTGCACTCAGAGAAATAAATGATTCCATATAAAATAAATGATGAAATGGAAGTCTTCATAAAGGAAAGCATGATCACACCAGTTAAATACGTGAAGAATTTTAAAAAGAAAACAATAATAATAAAGCCAATTATAAAACCCAAAAGAATGATTCTCAGTCAAATGGCAGAATGTGAGGTGGCATCCCAGAATTCCCTTAATGTGCTGCCAGGGCAATAAGAGAGCAGGGTGAACTGTCACGCATTTCTAGTGACCTTCAGACTTCAGTACACTGCGTGGGCATAGTTTGAGTATATCTGAGAGAGAGAGAGAGAGAGAGAGAGAGAGAGAAGACAGAGAGAGAGCGAGAGAGAGACAGACAGAGAGAGAAAGAGAGAGACAAACAGACAGAGAGAGAGAGAGTGAGAGAGAGACAGACAGAGAGAGAGCGAATGAGAGAGACAGACAGATAGACAGACAGAGAGAGACAGACGGAGAGAGAGAGTGAGACAGACAGACAGAGAGAGTGAGCACAGACACTGGAAGGCTTTGAACTTTGAATTCACAGAACGAGTTCTGAGAAAAAATGTGACTCATAAGAGCACTTTTGTTTTCTTAGGAAAGAAGTGTAAGCAGTGATTCATAACATTATACCTAAGTAGAATCGCATGAGCAGGAGTGTGCTTATTGGAAATATAAGACTGGAAATAGAAGAAGCCCGAAGAAGCCACACTAACTACAGCCCGTTGGCAAGCTTGCTAGCTAGCTTCCAATGATTTGTACATTCCTGTTAAAGGCACTTCCTTTGACGCTATCCTTTACTAAAAATGGAGTCCCTTATTCCTTTTCATTTGAACACCGTTCATATTTGAAGTGGAAAGTTATATTCCTGTAAGTACTTTTTGTACATATCCACTGATGATGTAGTAATGGTTTTGATCTAGGAAGTGAAATTTTACGTGGTGAACACAGCCGAGTGGAGTGATACACACAGTGAAACGTCCCAGTGGGAACGATGCCCGGCCAATCAAATTAGTGGACCAGGATTAACTGCAGTATAAACATTGCTATATTTATTTATGAAAAGGCATCGACGTTTATTGCATTTATAAATTGTTAGAAGAATACGCAATTTAAGACATGTTTAGAAGACGGCACTGTTGAATTCTTGAATGGGAAGATGTTGATTTATTTCCTATAACAGCAGCTCTGACAATAGTTCTGGCTGTAACATAAATGAAGCTTATATTAATGCGCTCGTTTCTACAGTAACATTTAATTTATAGGGACTTCCAGATATTCTAATCCTAATAAATTTGTACTTGAAATTAAGATTTTGGTAAGCACATGTTTAACATTTGAACAGTTTTGGAAGGCGTCTCCAGTGTCGGCGCTTTGTTACAGTACTTTTTTCCGCTACAAGACTTCATAAGTTTGCGCTTTCCGGTAAAACAACAAGCTGTGTTTAATGAGTCTGGTGAGGGAACAGCTCAAGTTTATACCCTTTATAACATGTGATAATAAGAACTAACTTGTCTGAAGATGTTACATAACGTTAAATGTAACTATAAATGGTTAAAAAGTGCAACATGTTGCTCATTGATAGATTAAAATACATAATTATTGGCAAATCGCCAATAAGAGGAATAACACACTCTGGGCTGTGGTGTTATAGGAAAATAATCCACTTTGGTTATTATTTGTGATAACATATCACACCACCCGATCACTGATTATTGTCCTATAACAGTATGAGCTGAAGGGTGTTATTCATGTGTATCACCAATAACAAAGAAATTTTGTTTGCTTAGCATATTATGTTTAATTGTAGACAAACTAACATGAGCCCAAATAGTTTTTTTTTTTAAAGAAGTAACATAAAACAAGTATAATATTCATTTCTGAGTGTAGATTATTGACAGACATGATATTACAACCTAAATATAACTATATAACTTATAATGTGAATTTTGTGAGATAATCAACTTGAGCTATAAAAAAAGTTTATTAAAATAAAACACATTTTTTGGTTTGTTTTTTTAGGAAACTTGGCTCGAAAGCTTCGCAATAAGTGTGGATCTCATAAAACAAAACAATATTTTTTGTACACTCACTGTGCAGGTAAAATGGACCAATGAGCAAGCTTGGGGAGTAACGGAATATGTGCAACAGGGTTACGTAATCAGGATACAAAAAACTGGTAACGGTAATCACATTACAAGTACATTTTGTTAAAAATGGGAATACTATCAGGATTACAATTCCTTTTATTTAAAATGAAAGAAATTAATCTTTTGAGATAACACAACATAGACAGCTGCTTGATTATAGTTTTGGTTCTCTCTTGCCAATCATGGCTCACATGAGCAACCTCCTAGTGCAAAATTCATTTGGTACAAATTAACACAAATTGCTCTCTGAAATGCTTTTGTAAGGCGACCATATTTCCTCTTTTTCCCCTACATGTCCTCTTTTTCAGACCTTAACATTTTGTGTATGCATATTTGCATTGCTATAACCCCTCTCTGTAATTCCAGCTTTCTGGTCAAATTCCTGCATCTCAAACGTCAGCCTATTCTCATCGAATGCGCGAAGATGTCAAACAGTTGCTTGGCAATAGCAGCAAATGAAAGCTGTCCTGACTCGAAACAATGCCCATGGCCATAAAAGGTCATTTTTAATTTCATGTTATCACATTGCTCCGTATTTCATAGTCATTCAAATGTGTAAATGATGGCAGAATATACACTTGTGGCATCTGATATTTTACAACCACAAATTCGAAATAGTGGGACAGGATGGAAAATGATCATAAAAACAAAAAGGAGTGATTTGTAAATGTACTTTACTTGTACTTAAACAAACTTGTATTTAAACAAACAAACAAACAAAAAACTATAAAGACAAGGTATTTGATGTTTTACCTAATCAACTGCATAGTTTTTATAGGTAAACTTTTATTTTGAAATTAATGCATTCAACACATTCCATGGTGATTCCAAGGCAATCTTTTGGTCCAACCCTATTTAGCATCTGTGTGCAACCTCAAACGGAAGGTGGAGGAGCACAAGGTCTCTAACATCCACCAGCTCTGTGATGTCGTCATGGAGGAGTGGAAGAAGACTCCAGTGGCAACCTGTGAAGCTCTGGTGAACTCCATGCCCAAGAGGTTTAAGGCATTGCTGGAAAATAATGGTGGCACACAAAATATTGACACTTTGGCCCAATTTGGACATTTTCAGTTAGGAGTGTACTCACTTTTGTTTAGACATTAATGGCTGTGTGTTGAGTTCTTTTGAGGGGTCAGCAAAGCTGTTACACAAGCTGTACATTCACTACTTTACACTATAGCAAAGTGTCAGTTCTTCAGTGTTGTCACATGAAAAGATATAATCAAATATTTACAAAAATGTGAGGGGTGTACTCATTTTTGTGAAATACTGTATGTGACCTTGAAGTGATCCACAAATAATCAGATTACATTAGTTTCATATTGTGATACTTGGATTACGTTACTGGTGACATTTTTTTATGAAGTAATTTGTAACTGTAACGGAATACACTTTTTAAGTAGCCCTCTGAACCCTGCCAATGAGCTGCTCAGCACTCTCAGTAAAGAGTTTCATGTGCTCATTAAAAACACATTTCTCTTTGCCTAAAGCTGTGTGTGAAATCTGCAAGCAAGGCATCGTCCCAGTCAGTCCTCCCAATTTATATATGAGTAGTTCTAAATACATAAACACACATCCTCATACACAACAACTACTTAATAAATCGCGTCCTGTGCATAGAGACATACTTGACTCCGGATTACGCATGAAGGTATGACAACTGCAGCCAATGAATTCCTTCAGTTTGCTTAAGGAAAACTTTCCGTTTATACATGAAGCTGCATAAAGTCAAAATAATAATAATTATATATATATATATATATATATATATATATATATATATATATATATATATATATATATATATGCTGTCTCTAGACATAGATATATCTAGTATATATCTCTGAGTCAAAATAAGGATAAGTTACATAGAAGACATGCTACTGTGTTGTGTTCCCCAGGTTTCTCACTCTAAATGAAGTGAAAATGAGTCTACCACTGTATAATTAGGCGCTAAACAGAAAACACATTAATATATGTAATATGTTTGGAGTTTTTTTCTTTTGGAGGACAGCATTCTCAGATTACTTTCAACTCAATACTTTATGGTACAACTGTTTATGACCACACAATGAGAGCATTTACAGTTTCACAAAAAAAACCAACATCAGGAGAATTACAGGTGATACATTGGAATGAAGAAGAACAGCATAACTGTGTAGAATGTTTAACTATGTACAGTAACTGAAGTGCCGAAGCAATTTAAAGGGAATTTGGGCAGTGGTGACTTAGTGGTTAAGGCACTGGTTTACTGATTTGAAGGTCAGGGGTTCATAAAGTAACGTCATTAGGGGCAGGACGCAAGTGCATATCCATGAATCATAATGAGAGTTTGTAGCATGGGTCAGTAAACGGGATAGCAAGATCAAAGGAGGAGATCCAGAATCAAAAAAACGATAACCGCGGCACGCTGGAAAACCGGAAAGAAAACCAGAAGAAAATAAGCAGAATGCACGAAAACAATAGGCAAGATTCCATTCAAAGAGGAATGTAGATATCAGGGAATAACCATACAGAAAATAACCAAACTAGTTAAAAGTTTGAAAAAATAAAATGCACCTCCTATTTGTATCTCTAATTGTACTCATTTAGAACACATTCATTATTCAATAAAGTATTTGTATTTGATTACATTGATTATAATTCAATATTATAATTCAAGTGAGTTTCATTGAAGAACGTGTTTTTTTAAATCAAGCATTTCCGAAATAGCAAAATAACACAACGCATACACTTGGAATGGGGTTAAAAAATGAAATCCCTGATGAAATCCACATTTTGAATTTTTCAATGATATAACTTCTATAACTGACACGTATATGACTGTCCTAAAAACGAAAGAACTCGGTTACAGTATAAAGTGATTAATAGAGGATGCCAATAAAGACGAGATAAAGTAGGCCAGAGAGAGAGAGAGAGAGAGAGAGAGAGAGAGAGAGAGAATATATAGCCATGCTGACTGGAAAAGCCTTGCTCTTTTAGTGCTGAACACACACACACACACACACACACACCAATCCCAAATGAATGTGCTGACCAGTGTTCTAGCAAGTTGTTAAGGCACTGCATGAGGTCGAGCGGGCTGTACGCACGCACACACACACACACACAACACGGCAGAATAACACAGCGACTCTCCTACAGCAGCGCTATCACTCAGCAGAGGGTCATTTGGCCAAAGCGTTTTGTTGTTTCTCTCTGCCACATAAGCATTTACCCAGAATCCCCTGGACACCTTGCACTTACACCGCTAGCCTTTAACAAAGATGGAGAATCAATACTGAATGCATAAGTAAAAATTCAATAATGCTATGACACACAGGAAATGCCACTCTGCCTCTCATTACAAACCCTCCTCCTTTCCCATTTTGACCCACAGGGCGAGCTCACAGCTGCTGAAATCTGCTGTAGAAATACAATAATGGAATGATTGTAGCTTATCAAATATTGGTAAAAAGCCCAGGGTAGAGCCCTTTAACAGATTGGGTGACCGTAGCTTAATGATTGGAGAAAAAGGGGGGAAAAATGTATAAAAGCAAACATATTGGCAAAAACAAACAAACAAAAAAAAACTTTTAAAACTGTAATCATGGCTCAGAATTAGTTTTACATTTGGTTAACCATTTCCACTCTCAGATTATTAGTCAGTTATTCATTGTAAAAAGTTATAAATGTGAGGAATGACTGTAGTCATACATGTGAGGAATGACTATTTATGGATTTTTCATGAAAGACAGAACAACTCGTCTACCAATCTGTACGATTGAAATGTGATCTTTGCTTTCGTCCAAGATTTTATTTGGTAACGAAATAATTTTATAAAGCTTTCCTATTTCCACACTACCCACAATGCCGTTCAACTGCCTGCTGACAGTGTTGCAGCAGGATTTAACCCGTGTCTCTTCACCTGTACCTAAAGAGAGTGATGCGGCGGCACTTTAGACTTTCTGTGCCTGTCGCTCTTGTGGAGATAGACGAGTAGCATGCCTAACCAAGCAGATAAACGCAAATCAGCTTCCAAAGCTCCAACGTTGGTTGGTATCCCACTCATCATCTCGAAGACGGCTAACTAGGCAAGCCATAACTCAGCACGAGCACTGCATCCTGATGCAGAATCGCTAAGCAAATCATAAATATTTCAATACAAACATATTTAATACGTTTATAGAAAAGGTGTTTAGTGAGAAATCTAGACTGATGTGTCCTGGGAATTGTAGCCGACAGAATCTTAACAATACTTTGACTCAAACTTCATTTGTAATCAAATTGGGTTTTACAAACAATCTAAGTAAAAGCGAGCTAATTCCTTTTTTCATTTACGCAAAAAAAAAGCCAAATTCCTCAAAGCTATTTGCACAAATTGCCCAGAGATGGCTTTAGAGTGCCACTTGGAATGAGAAAAAAAAGATTTTTGTTCAAATAATCTTTACTGAGTGAGTGAGAGATGGACCCCGAAGCCTGGCGGTGCGCCAAGAGTGGCTAATTGGCCTTGGGTTTGTTCAAAGTATTGTGATTAATGAAGTTTCTAATGAGAGCTTTATGAAGGAAGGAGCCATCCATCTGCCACCGACTGCGGCGCTCATCAGGGACGGGGCCGAGCGAGCCGTTAGGATTACAGCGCTGCGCTGTGGCCGCTTCCATTTTTCTTTCTGTTTCTCATTATGGCAAGAAGTCAAGATTAAAATCGCTCGTGAGTGGAGATGTCTATGTACTGCTTTAACCAGACATGAGCAAAACACGTCACACACACACTCACACACACACACACACACACACACACAACACACAGTATATGACAACATATGACTCACATAACCACTGATACACTGTACAGATTGTCCTCTTCACCAAAGTATGCTTGTAATAAAACACACACACCAAATAAATAAATAAATAAAAACAAGAATGACAGAAACAGTGGGTGTGTTTGTGTCCGGTGAAGTTTTGTATTACACTAATCGGAAAACTCATTTTGTGCATAACCGCTAGGTTTATTTTTAAAATGCCGTTATACAACCATGATGTTTTCCGCTTACTAATACGATTAAGAAAATAATGAACCTCACGCATCTAATACAACACTGAACTAATATTCAAAAGCTCTCAAAGGCATTGATTAGCCAAATCAGGGCTATTACATTACAGTTAGAACCAAAAAACTCTCCATAAGTGGAAGCAGTGTTTGTTTGCTTCAAAAGGCCCAAAAGGAGAACAGCATAATTAAAAAAAAAAAAAACATTATTTATGCTGAATTGCATAGAGCCTTAGAAGATATACTAGTGTAGTAAATAGAATAATGCACATTGATTTTTGTTGTTGTCCTATTTCATAATGAATTGGATTCCAGAATATAGGGCTGTCCTACCTACTACACAGTATGACATTTTGTCATTTTAAAGGAATATAAAACATAGTTTCTGGTTCACACATAAAGGAAAATATTATTTAAAAAAAGTACAAAGTGAAACAGAAAACAAGGACATGCTGTCTGAAGTTTTAGTGCAATATTAGATTCTCAGGGTCATGCATATAATAAAATATTTAATATTATGTCTCCTGTGATAAAGAACTTTGCATGCGCACGTCTCTGAATAAATACAGACTGAAATAGATTTCATCAGCTTTAGTTTTTGTGCAAAGATGAATGTTTTTCAAAGACATTAATATGGTTTTACTGATTCACTGATCTGATTAACTGACTACAAGTCGTCTAGACCTAAAATAGCTCATTTAATGAAATCACCACATTTTGTGTGTGTGTGTGTGTGTGTGTTTGTCTTCATCTCAATTTGAGATAAACTCATAGCAGTGGTCAGAAATGTTTCTCAATGCATCATCTGTGTAAGGTGTCATTAGCGGCAAGATGCAAGTGCGTATCCAGGAATCATGATAAAAATTCTCAGCATGGGTAAATAAACTGGATGTCAACATCCAAGAAACAAAACACGATAACAAGAACACAAACTAGAAAATAAAAACAAAAGAAAATAGGCATTATGCACAAAAACAACTAGCAAGACTTCACAAAGATGAATGGAGATAACAGGGTATAAATAACCAAACTAGTTAAATGTAGAACACAGAACAGGTGCACACACTAGGAAAGAAACCAATGAAACAAATCAAAGGTACAGTGGATATAAAAAGTCTACGCACCCCTTAAATCATGTCAGAAGCTTTTTCGCCCTTATTGTGATATTGCACTATAGACATATCAAGTGACAAACACTTGAAATAAAAGAAAAACAAAAAACTTCCAATACATAGCTTGCACAAGTGTGCACACCCTTTTATAATTGGGAATGTGGAAGCGTTCAGAATAATCCAATCACATTCAAACTCATATCATATACTGGCCATCATTTAAAGTGAATGATTAACCCCAAATAAAGCTATTCCTATAGGATTTTCCTGACATCTTCTTAGTAACATCTAACTAGAAAAGCCATGGGGCATAAAGAGCTTACAAAGCAGGTACGGGATCTCATTATTTAAAAATATCAATCAGGTGAGGGTTACAAAAAAATATTGAATATGGAAATATGGAAAACTGTAAAGACAATAATCAACAAGTGGAGAGAATATGTCACACCAGTGACACTACTAAGAACAGGACATCCCTCTAAAATTGATTAGAAGATCGATAGTAAACTGGTCAGGGAGGCTGCCAAGAGGCCGACAGCAACATTAAAAGAATTGCAGCAATTTCCAACAAGCACTGCTTGCGTCCTACATGTGACAATAATCTCCCGAATTCTTCATATCTGTGAGCATTGGGGTAGGGTGTCAAGATGGAAGCCTTTTTTAACCAAAAAATAAAAAAATACATTAAATCTCCCAAAACCATGTGGAATAATGTGTTATAGTCTGATGAGACCAAAGTTGAACTTTTGGGCCATAATACCAAAAGATATGTTTGGCACAAAAAAACCTACAGCATATCACCAAAAGAACACCATCCCCTGTGAAACATGGTGGTGGCAGGGTTATACTTTGGAGCTGTTTTTCTTCAGCTGGAACTGTGGCTTTAATCAGGGTGGAGTGAATAATCAATAGCTCCAAATACCAATCAATTTTGGCACAAAACCTTAAGGCTTCTGCTAAAACACTTAAGTCGAAGAGGAATCTCACCTTTCAGCATGACAACAACACAAAGCAAACCTCCACATCAACAAAGGAATGGCTTCACCATAAAAAGATCAAGGTTTTAGAATGTCCCAGCCAGAGGCCAGACCTAAATCCAATCAAAGATCTGTATGGTGACCTGAAGAGGGCTGTGTACAGGAGATGCCCAGCCAAATTGACAGAGTTAGGATGCTTTTTCAAGGAAGAATGGCAAAATATTGTTAAGTCAAGATGTGCCAAACTGATTTCTTGATAACTTACACAAAAAGATTGAATGCTGTGATAAAATCTAAAGGTGCTTCCGCTAAGTATTAGTTTAGGGGTGTGCACATTTATGCAATCAGCTAATTGTACATAACTTTTAATTTCCCTCCTATAATTATTTTTTTTTTCACTTTAATTAATAGGTTAAAATTTCACAATAGAGCTAGAAAAGGTTCTGACATGATTTATCTCTCTTTTTTGTTACATCACAAAAACCTGCCATTATAACAGCGATGTGTAGACATTTTATATCTACTGAAACAAAACAAAAACAAACACACATGGCAAAACAAAAACAAAGCACATGGAGACTGAAAGACAAAAGCAAGCAGAAGCACATTGCACTGAGAGGGCGAATTCATAATAATCTGTAAAATCCCAAAGGTCTCCATATACAATACTGGTGAACTGTAGTCTGAATTCAAACCCAGAAAAATATTTCAGTGGCTCGAATCAAGTACTGGCCATAGTTCAGTCTCTGTTCTTTTTTTAAAAACAATAACTGTTTAACATTTAGTCATGTTAGTTCCTTTGTAAACAAGGATTTTTTTGTAACTGGACTTTGAAAAACAAAAGCACAGGCATTGTGTTTTGATCCTGATGGAAATGAGATCATGGAGTAGCACATATACTGTGGGGCAGTGGTGGCTCAGTGGTTAAGGCTCCAGGTTACTGATAAGACCATCAGGGCTTCAAGCTCCTGCAGTGCCAAGCTGGAGCTGTTGGGCCCATGAGCAAGGACCTTAATCCTATCTGCTCCAGGGGTGCCACATCATGGCTGACCCCAGCTTCCTGACAAGAACTTCACTGCACTCTAATGTATATATAACAAATAAAGGATTCTTCTTCTTCTTCTCTGAAGGATAGCATTATCCAGAGCACCATGTAAAACTAATCCTTTCTTTGCGCTGTCAGAGGTGAAGCTGTAACTTTCAATTTTCCAACACGGACCTTTCAGACTTCAGAGACAGGACTTTCCCGGTTTCTCAGTAACATGACAGTCTGTATTTTATTCTTTGTATTAACTTATGAATAATGTGAATAATGAGAACAGAGGCTAACCGGTTTCACAGATATCCCATAAAATTAAAGGATATAGCAATAAACTGATAAAAATCTATGATGTGTTGTTTTTTAATAAACAAAATAGCGTAAAAGTTGGCAAATTGCTATGAGGAATAAAACACCTCAGGGTGGTTATGGCATCACGCAGTTAGTTGACACTGATTATGATTTGAAGTAATATATTTAAAATATAAAAGGGCTCGGAAAATTAATCCGATCACAAATATCTGCAAAATGGTGTTGAAAGAGTATAAAGGGAATGAAGGCTGTTGTGTGACTGGGTAAACTGATCCTGACCCTTTCTGCTCTCCGGACCTGCCTGATCCATCCTGATGCCCTACCTCTGGATGGAGCTCTCATCAACTCTAAGCTGCAGCCTGGAGACTGTTGAGGATGGTACCGCTTGAAGTACCATGGAAATGGTTTTGGACCTCAATTCCACATGGACATTCTCGCTGTGGTTGCTGGGACTACGGTTGCTGCTTTGGCTTTAGGACTGCAATTACCAGTTTTGCACTCAGGTCTCCTTTGGTGAACAGTGGACTAGTTCAACAAACAGACTTCATATAAAAACCATAATGAACTTTCTATTACTTTCGCACTATCCGCTGTTACTCAGATGAGGACGGGTTCCCTTCGGAGTCTGGTTTCTCTCAAGGTTTCTTCCTCATATCATGTTAGCAAGCAACCATCGTCACCACCAGTTTGCTCAATAGGGATAAATTTACACACTTAAAATCTGTATCCTGTGTTTATATGTTTCTGTAAACCTGCTTTGAGACAATGACCGTTATTAAAAGCACTGTACAAATACAACTGAATTGAACTGAACTGAATTGAAGTGTATGCTTGGAGAAGACTCCAAGAAGTTGATCCAATCAAATTCTCTGAAGTAACAAACTAAGAACAGATCTCAGCAAGAAGATATTTTCTACAAAAAAAAAATGCTACTACACACTGCCTTCGATGAGCATGTTTTTTCAGGGGTTTTTTTCCAGAGCGTTGTTCTTTTATACCCTCACATTATCCATGGGTGGTTTGTCTTGCGCAAAGGACAAGGGCAGACCCCATTAAGTGGCAAATTGCCATCTCACAGCTTAATCAGTATGCATCAGCAGTCTGCAGGGAACATATGAAAAGTCATTACGGTCAAATCAATTCTCAATTACATCTTTTTTTGCTGCCGCCATCGACACATTAAATAAACACCCAGCGCTGTTGCCGCTCCCTTTGCTCGCCAGGTGACAGCAAAATGGCTCCACGCGTGCCGTTCGAGCAGGAAGTAAATGCTAATGGATTGTAAACAATTGCCAAATAACAACAAGGAAGGGGAAAGGGAGCTATAAGCACAGAGCGCAACAAGTACTATTAGTACATTCATTAGTGCTGTCACACATGGACAGATTCCGCTACATGTTAGCCATGGTGCTGTAGACAAACAGGAAGACACACACACACACACACACACACAGGAAATGGCCACACAGAGTGAGAAATTGAGGGAGATCGCCTGAAAATGGAAGTTTGAGGTTTGGCATTTGTTTCAAACGCGGGTATGATGAAATTTGGTGGAAATCTTTCTGTCGTCTGCATTAACATTCTGACTTCTGACTTCTGACAGCTTAGACAGTGAACGATATAAGCAAAGGGCAAAACCACTACAGGTGCCTTGTCACATACGTTTCAAGAATTATTTTATACATTATAACAGACGAATGTAGTAGAGCTTCTTTCTGCTTTTTATGACTGATTCGTGACAAATTGATGCTGTCTGGACTTAACATTTTTCTACAGGAATTTAAAGAGATCTACTTTATTAAGCAAAAATAGAAAGTAATAGAATTAATTTTTAATCATTAATTGTTACAATTCTTAAAGAGTTATAACTTCTAACAAGGCAGACTCGTTCTATAGACATCTCCTTATAGAACGCTTCATCATATCAATGGTTATACATTTAACTTTAAACAGCGCTTATTGTTGGGATGAAATTCTATTCAGAAAATTGCAAATCCCTTCAATGCCACAGACATCTGGACTTTCCTGGAAGACAAGAGAGCAAAATTTTCTGTGCTCCTTGAATGGGAGATGCATCCTCTTTCTCCCCTGTCAAACACAGCAACACTAGCCAATCGTTGGCATCTGTGAGCTCATATATGCGGAAGAGGGCTGATAGCGCTTTCCTCCAAATGCAACACGGCATGAGCAGAGTCTCTTATTCAAGCCTGTGTGAATGTTAGATGTTACTATAGAACTGATAACGTATTTGAACAAGAATTAGGAATTCAACAGCACGGTTGTCCATCCATCCATTTTCCAGCATCTGCTAATCCTACACAGGGTCACAGGGGAGTCTGGAGAATATTCCAGGGAACTCCAGGCACAAGGCAGGCATAGGCACAATTACGCACATATTCACACACTACAGACAATTTGAAATGCCAAATCAGCCTACAACACATGTCTTTGGACTGAGAGTAACTGGAGGAAACCCCCGAAGCTCAATGAGAACATGCAAACTCCACGCACACAGGGTAGGGAGGATTTGGAAATTGAACCCTCAACTCGAGAGGTACGAGGCACACGTGTTAACCACTATGCCAGTGTGACCTCTCAGCACTGGTGTTTTAAACTATATTTGCAACATTGAATCAAGTTCATACCACAAATAGACTTGTTCTTCATACAATTAAGTTACTGAACTGAATTAAGAACTTGACCTCGTTCACATCAGCAAGTGTAAGGTGGTCAGATTATAATTTTTTTCTTGGAATAGAAATTGTCCTGACTTATAATTTCAATTAAAATCCGTTTAACTTGAATGCACTTCAGTGAAAATATAACAAATATTTTTAATGACATTTTTGTAGATACTATTTGCAGATTATCTTGCTTATTTCTAGAAATGAACGCTTAAAATTTTAAAAGATCTGCCAGACTATATCAAGCTTGAAATTGTTTTAAAATGTCTAGAAATATGTTTAATAATATTATATTTGGTTCACTATTATCAAATAATAGGAAGTACTAGATACATTTGAATATATATATATATATATATATATATATATACACGCATACACACACTAGAGCTTATACTTAGGTATGATTTTCTTGATATTTTTCCCCACTCAGTTGGGTAATCTATAAGTGTTTACAACTTGAAATAAATAATTCTGCCCAGAATCAATGTGAAATATACCTATATGCTTGGTATTGCTTTGGGTGATATATTAAAGATAGTAGTAATGTGTGAAGGCCCTAAAACTGTCCAGCTGATTCACTACCCCGGGTGGTCCCCTACAGCAAACTTAAGTGTTTAAAGCAGGACCGTATTCCTGGAACGAGATTACACTGATTTGTCTCCGTGCACAAGCTTGTTCACGCTCTAAACCCATCAAAACCACGTCAGCCTCATTAAGTTACTGGTGGTTTAGAAATCTCCGCCTCATCATTATCCAGAGTTTCATCATTGTCAAACTTTCAGCTGACTGATCACAGGAGTCTGCGTCTTTAATCTACACTGCAACAGTGACTCCTTCTTCAAGCAGTCACTGACCATCTTTCTATCAAATTCATAACTCAATTCCAAACCCTGGTATTGCCTTAGCAGGATTTAAAACCAACATTTTAGAATTAGTTTTAATGAAGCCAAAGTCCACAAAGTGCACAGCATATATAATGACTCTGGTTTGTATCCCAGTACTGAGCGCCAGCCTCTGTTCTGCACTGATCTGACAGAATCGGGGAAAGGGTGAATAACAAACACAGCCACACCGGCATTTTAATGAGCGCACTTTCTTTTCTAATCACACTTGTTTAACCGGACAGTGACATGAGCTATGTCTGTGTGATGACAGCAAAACTCTCGGCAGACTAGCATAGAGGCAATCCAATATTCAGTGGGTTGTTTTATGAAATTAGTGTTACTGGCTTTCCCATGGAGGTCCTGCCTGAATAAATATTCCCAACAGATTATGCCCAAGCCTTTTGAGTCTGGTTCCTCTCAAGGTTGCTTCCTTATGTTCTCTCACTCTATGATCACATTAGCAAGTGATCAAACTATCATGAGCTACAAAGTGGGAAAAAATATAGATACGTCTTTTGTTAGCGACAGTCTAGCTGGCTAACATAAGTAGAAGTTAAACAGCGAACTATATAGTCAGTGTTAGAGATTTAACAAGTGGATATGTCTGTATGGTGATTGCTCTAAAGCACAGGAATATACAGCATAACTCAACAAAATTTTTTACTTTGTTTACGGTTGTTGCTTTTTCTTTACATTTTCTTTGAATTTTCATGGTTGGAGGTTGGAAATTTACAAGATCAGTCGAGATTTCACTAACAACGGAAAGCGTGACATGATTGAAATGTTCTCAATTGAAATGTTCTCAATCCTTTTGAAATTAAGTATGGCATGGTAAAGTAGCAAACCCAGAAAATTAGCTCGAATGATTCCTTGGACCTTGGATCTATGGCACTTTTGGTCTGGCTTTTCTTCAGTTCCCCATTTACAACCTTAGTTCCCACTTGCATTTAGTTCCCTTTTACGGTGTGATATGCAAAAATGAAAAAAAACAAACAACCAAACTAACCTTGACAACTCATAAATGTGGTTTCATGTTATTCTGACATATATTATATGACCTCTGTTACTCCTGAACATTCGAACATCAGAACACACTGACATTATTTATAACCTTCTGTTTTCAGTTACACTGAGAGAATGTAAAATCTTGCACAAATCCCAGACACTGTGTCTACATGTGACAGAAGAGATACGTTTGAATAACTGCAATGCAAACGGGACACATCCCAAACTGTGTGCTAAAATAGTAGCCTTCTCCTCTATTTAAAGTAACAAAATGTAGCATAGTATTTTAATATACTATACTATTCAGTATGGAGAAAAATACAGCTTGGAAAGAAGTAACAGAGATCGTTGGTGGCCCTGGACCTAGTACATTTAGCCTGATGATGAAGCTAATATAAAGCCAAGCATGTAACCTTTATGAACCAAACAGATAATTTACAACACTCACTAATGTATATTTACTTTAACTAGCAAACTAATTAAACACAAAAACAAACAAACAAACAAAAAACACTGGACAGCTCACGCCCACAACTGACAACCATAGCAGTCATTACATGCACATGAAACAAATTACAAATGACACAGGTTGCTTGTGCATTCATCTAGCAGATTTTTAAGATCTTCTGATAGGTTTCTTTTGTATGTCCCTCAATCCCGTTTAAAAACTAAGGGGGATAGACCTTTTTCAGTTGCTGCCCCTCGTTTATGGAATCAATTGTCACTGGATATCCACCTCTGACCTTATATTATAATTTTTAAAAAGAGGCTCAAAGAGTATCTCTTCTCCCAGGCGCTTTAATCAAATTTTTACTATTGTTTATTGTCTGTCTCTATTTGGTTCAGCATTTTGGGCAGCTTTGCTGTGTTTAAATGTGCTATATAAATAAAACTTACTTACTTACTTACTTACTTGTTGTTTATTACTGTGGAGCTTTTCCACACCACTCTCACCTCTGGCTTGCTCATTAGGGATCAAAAACTACATTCAGATTTCTGTCAAGCTACTATATAAACAAAATGTAACCGAATCAATGACTCTTAAGTGACAATAAAAGCAGAATGAAGTGGTAATACTGTAAGTAAACGTCTGCCTAATCTAATTCAGTAAGGGAAAAAAGTATTTGCTTAGTGGCTTAGTGGCGAGCACGTTTGCCTCACACCTCCAGGGTTCGATTCCCGCCAGGGCCATGTGTGTGCGGAGTTTGCATGTTCTCCCCGTGCTGCAGGGGTTTCCTCCAGGTACTCTGGTTTCCTCCCCCAGTCCAAAGACATGCATGGTAGGTTGATTGGTGTGTCTAAATTGTCCGTAGTGTGTGATTGTGCCCTGCAATGGACTGGCACCCTGTCCAGGGTGTACCCCAACCTTGCACCCCAGGTTTGCACACATCTCAGGAGAGATTTTGTCCCACTCCTCTTTGCAGATTTTCTCCAAGACATTAAGGTTTTGAGGCTGACGTTTGGCAACTCGAACCTTCGGCTCCCTCCACAGATTTTCGATGGGATTAAGGTTCTGTCTCTTACTGTTCAAATAAATCTACCATTAAAATTATATACTGATCATTTCTTTGTCAGTGGGCAAACGTACAAAATCAGCAGGGGATCAAATACTTCTTTCCCTCACTGTATAACAATTTACTATAAATTCAGTGTTTCAAACCACTCACCCAACTAATCAATCAACCAACCCACACACAAATGCTAAACAGAAACTCTGAAACAAGCCACCATGGCGTTCTGCTGATCAAAACTGGGTCTTGCTTCAATGTCCTTATTAATTAGTTCCCATGGTGAAGATGCATTAAATGCTAGAGTCTTACGGTGTTCACATTTAAAGAAATCTATATAAATATACACACACAGAGGCACACACGTAGGGAATCCCTTTAAAGAAAAGACAAATCAAACACCTGGGTGGCCAGACAGAAACATAGTCAGAGGAAAAACAGGAGGATGGAAGAGGAGGAAGATTACATATCCCTCTCTGAGTCGAGAAGAAAAGCTGTTCATGAAGGCGTCTGGAGAGCTGCAGGGTGGGGATCAGCGCTGAAACTATGTAAATTATTATTTTTCTGACAGATCTAATGACGTTCACAGCACAAACAGAAAGCGCTGCTTTTTCAGACGAACACAAATATCACAGGTGTTCACTAGGAAGCTAATCTTGGACAAGAATGCCACAAACACTACGGTTAAAGACAATAAAAAATAGAGGGTTTTTAATCATAGTTACCAAATATTACAAGCACACATACAGAATACACAAGAATTCATAAATCCACACACCAACACACAACCTGTTATTACTGACAGAGTAAAGCTCTGGGAGAGATGTGTGAGATGTGGATGAAAAAAAAAGAAGAACATTTATTGGGAGAGTACAACATGACCTGCTGAGCATAACTGTGTAATATTCTTGCTTCATGAGCAGAGTTCAAGTCCATTTTTATTTCTGTCCCCTGACAGGGTGTCAGCCCATCATAGGGCACAATGGCACACACGTTCACACACTATGGACAATGTGGAAACACCAATCAGCCTCACACCACTGGGGTCGGGGGTTCGAATCCTGTGCCTGCCCTGTGTGCACAGAGTTTGCATGTTCTCCCTCTGCTTTGGGTCCTTCCCCAGTCCAAAGACATGCTTTGCAGACTGACAGGTGTTTCCAAATTGTCTGTAGTGTGTGAATGAGTGTGTGCGATTGTGCCCTGTGATGGATTGGCACCCTGTCCAGGGTGTCCCCCACCTTATGCCCAAAGTCCCTAGGCCAGGCTCCAGGATCCCCTGGAATTTTGTTTAGGATAAGCGGTACAGAGGATAGACGGATGGATATTTATATATTTTTATGTTAAGGCCTAATAGTGCTTACAGCTGAAGATTTCCTGTTTTTTTCCTAGAAATGTCCTATTCTAGCCAAATTTATTTGTGTTTATCGATAGACTAAATAATATATTTTATTTCCCATTAAAGAAATTAGCCCTTTGTGTTGTATATATTCACTGACTAGGCAAAGCAAGCAACGAATAAGCCCTGAAACTTTAAGCCATCATTTCATTAAAGTGGACATTTCATGGTAGCAACAGGAAAAGCAAGAATCAAGAGTGACTCGGCCAGTAATGAAGATAGAGCTTAGCAAATAAACAGCAAAATGCTGGGCATGGGTTAATCAGGTAAAGTGGGAACGTCAGAAATGTGAATGGCATGTGGTATTTTGCTGAATCACTCCCTGTTTGTCAACTGAAATGTCCTCAGCACTCTGCCATTGCATTGTGTTAAATATTGGCTTAAATCTTAAGCTTAACTTAAATCTTGGTTCAAACACTAAATATGCATCTGTAGCACAATTTCAGATCAAAGTATAGATGAAAGACAGGTATGAAGATCAAAAAACCAAAAAGAGCTGTGACTTTATCACTTCTGCGTGAGAATTTCAATGCTTGATACTTTTAGTTTCAATATAGCAGCTAGTTAAAAAAAATTAAGCATTACAGTTCAGAAACACTAATTACAATAGCATATCAGCTAAATGAAGCACCTGTAGAATTCAAAATCAAGAAAAATATCGAGCAGGTGCAGGAATATTTTTCATAACCATTCATGTAATAATTAATTAAATGACAAATATGTGAGAACATCAGATATTAATTATTTTTTTAAATCTTTTTCAGTATCTGAACATTTTCTGTTACCATTAAAGGCCTCTCTGATAAGGCAGCAACCAGTTTCTATGACATATTACACTGTAAGCAATGACATAAAATGCATTTTATTAAATACAGAAATACACTCACCAGCCACTTTAATAGGAACACCAAAACTGGGGAAAAAAAATGTAAAAAGGAAAAGTCTTTTTTCCCAATTTTCAGCTGTCTGGTTTTGGTGTGTTTTTCTGCTCATCAAATGGTGCTTGTATTCCCATTAAGTATATATTCTCGTAATATATAACATAACACTAAGAGTTGTACTTAAGTCCAAATGTCATTTCAGTATTTGCATGGCTGTCATGATTTCCCATTGAGTCAGCACTGCAGCATTGCAGTGTGCTCGGAAAACCGAAGCGCAAGTTCGTGTACAAGCTCGGTGCGCGAGCTCTTAGCGAATGCACACTTTTCGATCTTCAATGACATTGACTTTGTTTACGTTGGACACATGCTTTTATTGTGGTTAAGTGCTGTCAATGCCCTGGTTTTTGTCTTTGGTTGTTTCCCGAATGTGCGTCATCACTTTTCAGCTGTTCCATGTTTAACCCCTCGTGTTTAACCTACACATTGCGTAGTATTGAGTGTATCTCATTACAAAGCGGTTTGTCACGTGACGTGACGGCAGGAAGCAGGCAGGATGCATTCGCAGTTCAAACGGTGAGGTTTATTTACAAGTGATGAAACAAACAAAAACAGAAACAGAAACAGGAACCAGGCTCTCTCTACAACTAAGCTAAACTAAACTAGGACTTTGACTAAAGCTAACGATAATGCTAAGGCTATGGCATAAACCGGACATGAAACAAATACTCGCTGAAGTCGCACTCGCGCTATAAATGGCAGGCATACATAAATGCACACATAAGTCCAAGCATTCAACCGCGCCATGTGAAGCACGGCTCACGGTATATATCCACACAGTCATTAGCCCGCAATACGCCACACATGATGCGTGGGGGCGAAAACATGACGTCACCCAGGAAACAGCATACGCAGGCGCGCCAGCGCCCAAGGTGCATTGCTGCACGGGGGGAATCGTGACACGGTTGTTCATTGTTTCTCGTTCTGATTAATGTTATTGACCTTGTTTCTCGTTTTCGATTCTAGCCTCACCCAGTTTATGCCTGTTTGTATATCGCCTGACCTTTTGCCTTTTATTAGACCACGCTTTGGATTACCGTTTTGAATTTGTCTCTCTCTCTCTAATAAATGTCTTTTACTGCACTTGCAACCGTCCTAACTTCCATTACCTCTGTGCCATGACAATGGGGAAAGTTCCGTGTATTCAGAGCTGGTTTATGTACCTGCTTAATGTATTTAATATCAGCCTCAAATGATCTCAAAATTCCATTGTTTCTTTTAGTGTATTTATAGACAAAATGTGAATTTCAGCATGGTATAACGTGATTACATCAGGCTATCAGATCGTGGCACTGGATTGAACACTGCCCGTTGTTGATATCATGCAAAAAAATTTTCCCAAGTCCAAGGACAAAACTGCACATAACTGAGACATGCCTCAGTTTTGCTCAAACTTCACCATGTGAGCGTAACTTTCATGTAAATTCCGAATAGCTCATATGTCACGTAGATAGTTACATCTGAATGCTATCTGAATACTTAATAATTATAACGGTTTAGCCTGATAATACTGTTTTTAATTTGCCTTTTATTCCACTGTGCCTATGAATACATCAAATATACTATATACAGGATTTATGTGCGTCACCGCAAATCTTTATTCACTGGCAGCATGGTATTCATATTCAGCAGACTGTGTGTAGACTTCTCATTAAAATTAGCACCTACATAAAGGTCCTTCATAAAGTCTTCATATTAGTTACTGTTTTAACTATCAATAAATATCGATTGAAAAATATCCCCAATTTCATTACTAGAGTTGGAATCTGTTCAAACTTTTGAGTGACTCCTTTGAGTCGTCTGTTCAGATTCGTTCCCTGATTCATTCGTTCAGTTGCGCTACGTACTAACTGACTAACTGCGACTTTGATTGATGCTTAACATTTTTTGACAAGCATACAGATTTTTTCCGACAGGTTGAGTGATGTACAAATAGCTAATAATTATAGCTCATTTTGTTTCATAATATGCTTTATTAAAAAAAAATTCAAATGTGTTCACACCCACTTGGATTCGGAGATGGCCAGTCGTTTTTAAAGAGAATCCAACCTTGTTTGAATATTAATTTTGCGATTGTATGAAATACTGATTCTTGTCTTGCATTGTGAAGGCAAAAAATGTTCTTCCTGTTTACAACGTTACTTTTTGGTACATCATTACATCAGTTTTGTGCATGAACAAAACTCATGGAATGATGTTGCAAACAAAAAGATTCAGTGAGTCACTCAGTGAACTGCTAAATGAAAGGATCTTGTCCATGAGCAAAAGATTGAAGGATTTTCTTAAAAGTAGATTAGACTTAAATGCATGACTTTCAGTTCAGGGATGTGTAAAAAAAACAAAAAAAAACAACAACAACAAACAAAAAAAAGTATACAGACAAACTTTCCAGAAAGAAGAAAGCTGAATGAAAGGAATCTCTCATTACCTAGTACTGACTGATAGCTTGTCTTATTCATCTCGTTCACATGTTTAAAAAGACAGAACTGTTTGGAAATTAAACAAATGTATTGATTAATACTCATTCCTTGACAAAGTTAAACTCCAAAAAGGAAGATGAAGAGCAAAATATTCATGTTTTAAGGTTTCAGATGGTTGAGTAAAATAGCTTGTTTGCACGTGACATCAAGTCATTGCATTGCTGTGGCACGAAATGCAGATGGAGGGCAGGAAGTGATTTTCTACATAGGAAGCACTATCACAAACTCAAAATGCCTATGTTTTGTTAGGCCATTTCAGATGACTATGTTATGTTTTGTTTTATATCTGGATGGAGTTCTCATCAACTGGAGGCTACAGCCTGGAGACTGTTGAGGATGGTACCGCTTGAAGTACCATGGAAATGGTTTTGGACCTCAATTCCACATGGACATTCTCGCTGTGGTTACTGGGACTACGGTTGCTGCTATGGTCTTGAGACTGCAATTACCACATGCAGTTTTGCACTCAGGCCTCCTCTGGTGAACAGTGGACTAGTTCAACAAACAGACTTCATATAAAAACCATAATGAACTTTCTTTTACTTTCACACTATCCGTCGTTACCCATATGAGGATGGCTTCCCTTCTGAGTCGGTTTCTCTCAAGGTTTCTTCCTCATATCAATTTAGGGTTTTTTTTTCCTTGCTACCGTCACCACTGGCTTACACAATAGGGATAAATTCACACACTTAAAATCTGTATCCTGTGTTTATATGTTCCTGTAAACCTGCTGTGTGACAATGTCCATTCTTAAAAGTGCTATACAAATACAATTTAATTGAATTGTGTCATTTGTGGTTGCTCAAATCGATCAAACCAAGAAACCACAATGAGCATTTATCACGTACCAAAGGTTATTGTTCATAATGGGGGATCAAGAAATTGACTGAAAAACGCAGGAAAAGGTGGCTTGTAAACCTTGAAAAATTGCATCTCTTCATAACATAAGGATCACATCCAACATATGTTGTGATTTTCTGTTTATACCTTTCTCTTGTAATTGTGTCTAAACCAGTAAAGTATGGACTTTCTTCCATCTCGTCCATTCTGCATTTTACTTCCTGCCTTCCATCTGAATTTTGTGTGTCATCAGAATCACGTGATTGCAAACAAGTTATCACCTAGCTAATGAAGAGGGAAACATTTTGCACACAAATACAATCACAAATACACAAAGACATTGTCTTTGAAATCTGTTATATGATCTATATCATCTTTATGATCTTCATTAAAATGTATATATAATACAATTATTTGAATATTAGTTTATTATAATACTATTTAAATGTGTACAGTAATATTCTGGCTAGTTATTGGAGCTCAGGAGTTCAGAAGTTTTTTATTACTGAACTTTCACCCATCAAAACACACTGATTTTATTTATAGGCTTCTTGTTCTTGAGTTACTGAGGTTTAGATTAAACCCATTCAATTCAAGTGACCAATAAAACAGGCTAAAAAACTATATGAACTCAATAATATATATAACTTTGATCATGGGGGGTTGTGATATCTGACATTATAACCTAAATTTAACACTACTACTACTTATACTACTACTACCAGTAATAATAATAATTTAATCACAAATGCTTCAGTGAACCGTGGGGTCCCAGCTTTGGGAAAAATTTGGTTTTATAAAAATACAGCAAAACTCAAATTTTCACAATTTCGCAATTAACCTAAAAACACTACAGAACAAAAAGAAAAAAAAATCTTAACTTTCCATACAATTATTATTAATTATAATAACAACTACAGCACATTTAGGTTTGTTAAAACAGACAATTTCCACATCTTTTGATCACTCACTGTCCTTCACACAATATCACACAGTGTTTTCACGCTTCACACACTCTCTCTCCCCACTATCCTTGACCTGTTCCACTGTCCTACCTGACTCATCGTCGGTTTTGTGTTCGTTTTCCGAGTCGGTGAGGGTGAGTGCTGACTGGTCAGGGCTGGATAAGCCCGAGCTGTGGTGTGACTTCAGGCCCTGACCTCTCCACAGCTGGATAGCACGCTCCGGTGTCATGAGGCCTTCGGGGTCAGAGTCAGCATCATAGCCAGCGCTCAGAGAGTAGCCTTGCTGCACCAGACCCAGGTCTGAACAGTACACACTCTGCTGCTGGGGCTCACACACACCCAGCTCTGCCAGGGTAAGACTCCCTGCAACAGTAAACCAAATAATCGGCTGTTGAATTTGATCAACAATGCATGAATCCAGAGACCAACTGAAGTGTACTTGAGTAATATATTTAGCAGGCATTTAATATTCTGTTGAAACACTAATCTTTTGAGTGATCAACCAATTAAAAAATTGTCGTTACTTGACAGATATAAGCTGATGTTCCATTGATTAAATCATCTATAGCTAATAGCAAATAATTAACCAGCAAAATCTCTAGTAACAAGCTTCTAATGTTAACTAAGACAGGAAATAATGATCGTTAGAACCTTAATGTAAAGCGTTACCAAATGAAAAGCATTAATTTGATTAGAAGAATCAAAATTCGAAATGTGTACATGTTTCGGTTGCTTTTTTTTTAAAATGCTTTTTTTCTTATAATAATCTGTCAGGTGGCATTGACGGCTGCAGTTGCAGGAAGTGCTTTATGTTTCAAAAAGACAGGCAAACAAATCCAAAACTCGAGACAATGTTGTGGTCGAAAACAGGCAGAAAATCAGGCAATCAGCAAACAGGGAAATCAAGGCAAAACTAGAATCAAGAACTGGATCAAAAACCAGATGAACATGGATGGGGAACAAGGCTTGTTATGTCAGGTGAGTAAACAGTGAGTGATACTTCACAGTGACTGAATTTCTGTATGTCGAGAGTCTCTGGCTGCATCTGAATATCCCTACTACCGTACTCTACTGTAGGTGAAAGGTAGTACAGCAAAGGAGTAGTATGACCGAATTCTCATTATTCACAGTAAGCGAGAAATACTCGGATGACCTACGGCTTCAGCTGAGATTCTGTAGTATAGAACCAGTGGACACTGTGCTATCTCAAAAGGCAACGAGAATGGTCACATGACAGTGCCAAAATATACTGATCAGCATGTACTGTATCAATGGCCGAGCAGTAGGTACCCCCAATCCCCATTTCAAATCAGGTTTATTGTCAAAATTGAGACTTTCAGCTGTTTTCAATGAACAAATAAAACAAAAGCAATTGAAATAGTTCAACACAATGAATGCTTCAAGTGGTTTCCACAAATTCAACTGAACATGCAACTTATAACTTCTCCAGTTTCCCCTTCATGGCAAACATCTTCACCCATTCCTCATGAACAATGGTCTCCAGTTTAGTAATATTCTTGGGTTTGCGTGCTACAATCACCTTCTTCAAATCCAACCAGACATTTTCTATGGAGTTCAAGTCAGGTAACAGTGATGGCCCTGTAGAATCTTCCAGGACTTCTTCTGCAATCAAGCCTTCGTGGAATTTGAGGTATGTTGGGATCACTGTCCTGTTGGAAGGTCCAATGACGCCCAAGCTTCAGCTTCCTCACAGACGGCATGACGTTTTCTTATGCCACACGCTGCAGGTTTCCAGTGACAGATTATGCAAAGCAGCCCCAGAACATCACCAAGCCACCACCATGCTTGATTGTGGACAGTGTTCTTTCTTCATTCTTCTTCCTCCAGTTTTGTTTCATTGCTCCACAGAACAGAATGCCAAAACTTCTGTGGCTTATTTATATTATTTTGAGCCAGCATTTCTATATACATTGTTCGTTAAAATTTTTGAGACATTGACTGAAATGTTTCTCATGATCTAAAAAACCATTTGCTCTAAAGGTGTATGATTAAATGTTTGAAATCGTTGTTTTAGACAAAAATAGTTATTGTGCCAACATATTCATTTCTTTCATTAGAAAACTAACATTTTATTTACATTTTATTTATGACTTGGAGCGAAATATTCCGAAAAGCAGCTAACAAGTTTGCAGCATAGGTGGGAACTTTTAAGGTAGGCAAAAAGGGTATCTACATTGAAGATGCTAAAATAGAAAATTATTTGGATTTATTTTGGGTTGTTTTTCATGACAACATAATTCCCATATTTCAGTTTGTGTTATTCTGTAGTTTAGATGACTGTATTATTATTCTAAAATGTGTGTGTTGTATATATATATATATATATATATATATATATATATATATATATATATATATATATATATATATATATATATATATATATATATATATATATATATATATATATATATATACAGTGGTGTAAAAAGTGTTTGCCCCCTTCCTCATTTCCTGTTCCTTTGCATGTTTGTCACACTTAGTGTTTGGAACATCAAACCAATTTAAACAATAGTCAAGGACAACACAAGTAAACACAAAATGTAATTTGTAAATGAAGGTGTTTATTATTAAAGGTGAAAAAAAACCAAACCATCATGGCCCTGTGTGAAAAGTGATTGCCCCCTAAACCTAATAACTGGTTAGGCCACCCTTAGCAGCAACAACTGCAACCAGTTGCGATATAACGTGCAATGAGGCTTTTACAGCGTCCTGGAGGAATTTTGGCCCACTCATCTTTGCAGAATTGTCCTAATTCAGTTACATTAGAGGGTTTTCGTGCATGAACGGCCTTTTTAAGGTCATACCACAACATCTCAATAGGATTCAGGTCAGGACTTTGGCTAGGCCACTCCAAAGTCTTCATTTTGTTTTTCTTCAGCCATTCGGTGGTTGGACTTGCTGGTGTGTTTAGGATCATTGTCCTGCTGCAGAACCCAAGTTCGTTTCAGCTTGAGTACACGAACAGATGGTCGGACATTCTCCTTCAGGATCTCTTGGTAGACAGCAGAATTCATAGTTCCTTTTATCACGGCAAGTCTTCCAGGTCCTGAAGCAGCAAAACAGCCCCAGACCATCACACTACCACCACCATATTTTACTGTTGGTATAATGTTCTTTTTATGAAATGCAGTGTTCCTTCTACGCCAGATATACTTGGACACACACCTTCCAAAGAGTTCCACTTTTTGTCTCATCGGTCCACAGAATGTTGTCCCAAAAGTCTTGGGGATCATCAAGATGTGTTGTGGAGAAATTGGGACGAGCTTTGATGTTCTTTTTGCTCAGCAGTGGTTTTTCCTTGGAACTCTGCCATGCAGGCCATTTTTGCCCAGTCTTTTCCTGATGGTGGAGGCATGAACGCTGAACCTTAACTGAGGCAAGTGAGGCCTGCAGTTCTTTGGACGTTGTTGTGGGGTCTTTTGTGACCTCTTGGATGAGTCGTCGCTTCGCTCTTGGGTTTTTGGCCGGGCGCGCCACTCCTGGGAAGGTTCACCACTGTTCCATGTCTTCGCCATTTGTGGATAATGGCTCTCACTGTGGTTCGCTGGATTCCCAAAGCTTTGGAAATGGCTTTATAACCCTTTCCAGACTGATAGATCTCAATTACTTTCTTTCTCAATTGTTCCTGAATTTCTTTGGGTCTCGGCATGATGTGTAGCTTTTAAGGATCTTCTGGTAGACCTTACTGTGTCAAGCAGCTCCTATTTAAGTGATGCCTTGATTGTGAACAGGTGTGGCAATAATCAGGCCTGGGTGTGGCTAGAGAAATTGAACTCAGGTGTGGACAACCACAGTTATAGTATGTTTTAACAAAGGGGGGCAATCACTTTTTCCACACGGGCCATGATGGTTTGGATTTTTTTCACACCTTTAATAATAAACACCTTCATTTACAAATTACATTTTGTGTTTACTTGTGTTGTCCTTGACTATTGTTTAAATTGGTTTGATGTTCCGAAACACTTAAGTGTGACAAACATGCAAAGGAACAGGAAATGAGGAAGGGGCAAACACTTTTTCACACCACTGTATATATATATATATATATATATATATATATATATAATACATAGTCACGTATCCAGAAAATCTGGACTCCATTTCCCATCAGCCACTGCACTACACCACATGACCACATGTGCCACCACATGCACCTGATTCACATTTTTGTTAATGAGCACTCATGTGTATTTATAGTCCTGGTCTGCAGTTTCTCCTGGTCTTTCGTTGTTGTAGACTCATGTCATTTATGTCTCAGTGTTTTGTCTCTTGCCACAATATTATGCCAAGTTGCCTTAGTGTCTTTGTTTCGTTGTTTGTTTGTTTAAAATAAATGTTTAAAATCTGCGATTGCTTCTGCCTCAACCCCCCGAGATGTTACATATATATATATATATATATATATATATATATATATATATATACACACACACACTGGATGAACTGGTTGTTTTAAGGCGTGTATGAGGTGTATTAAGGTGTTTTCATTGCAATTGCAATTTGTACCACATAGCACAAATGTTCATGCAAATTCTATTTAAAACAACAATGAGCTACTTTTCCATTTTAAATGTCATGACCTTCGTATGATAAAGTTCCATGTGCGTCATAGGTTGCAATGTGTTGACCTTCACCTTGCCATGTAAACTACAGTGTGTCTTATTCAAACATACTGGTTCATACAGTGTTCATACACATCTCAGGGTTTTTCAGTTGAGCTGAAATACACAAGGCTCCTTTTCCATTTCTCCCGCTTTTCCAATTTGAACCCCAAGGCCAGAATGTGCAAAGACTCAGGAATATCCATCCTCCTGCCTCGGGTTGTATGCTTGTTTGTGTTTCTGCTTGCAGATTTCACATTGGCTCCACATTCAATTACTCTGCATTAACCAAATACTGTTTAATCACAAGATACCTAGTGTCACTAAAGCCCGGGAGTTGGCACAGAAAAGTGATTAGCACTGGCATGCATGAGTGTGCTAAGCTGTCAAAATAGTGCTGGTTGGAGTAGAACACAGCCAGTTGTGCCCTCTGGGAGGCTCCTAAACACCACCCCATGTGAACGGCTTCGCTGTTTAAACACTTCTGAACACCTGTGATGTCTTTACTGACTATATAGAGAGTGACAGATATATACACGTTGTGTTCTCATCAGTGTTTGGAACTAGCTAAATATGGAGTGGTGAGGGGGTCACAGGTTAGGTTGATTAGGGTCTTCTAAAAAAAAATACCAGAAAGGCAAAAAGGAAAAAAAAAGGGGTGCAAAGAAAAAAAAAGCGAGGAATATATTACAAACATGAGGTAGTAATTTTTTTTTTTATAAAAAATGTTTTTTTATTTTTTTTTTTCTCCCCAACACCAAAACGCCAAAAAATACACATGTACAGTACAGTTTAACATGTACTGCAAAGACTAAAGTATAATACATTTGTAATAAATTCCAAAATAACAAACAATTCTTTGTTATTTCAAACAATTGCTTCCCAATAACCATTCATATTATCCAAGAACATAATGTATTGTTGCTAAAATGTTAAAGCTTTTTAATATTTTTATTTTTTTTTTTTAAATTTTTAAAGTAATTTGTAATCAGGTGTTCATATTTAAACAAAAATGTTTTTCTTGTTTTTTTTTTTTTTTTTTTAATTAATTTTTAATTAATTTTTTTTTTTTTTTTTTTTTTTCTTTTTTTGCATGCACTGATGTTTAAGTTTGAGATGTCAGTCATGTTCATTACTGTTTCATTTGCCGTAACTGCCAGTTGATTTTGAGGTTCCGCCACTTTACGACGTCTCCTGACCATCAGATGGAGAAGCCGTGCTTTCAAGCAGCATAAGCAAAGATGGCATTGTCCAATAAATGCTTTGATGTTGTTTTCTGTGTCAGCTCTCACTGACTGACTGTGAAAATGTGTATCCGGGCTGGACCCAAAATTACACATTAATGGTCTTGTGTCCAATGACTGTTAACGTCTTCTCCCATTAAAACACAGTGTACTTGATGCAGTTCTATCAGCGGGGCTTCTATGGAGACTTTCGCTCAAGCTGCACTGTCCACTGATAACAGTTGGTGTTGAATGAATGAACAGTGTGATACTGCAACGAGATATCTGCAGCATTTCAATGAACGTTTAGGGGAAGCCCTTCCCGTGTAGTCGTAAAGCAATTTGCTCATTTCCTATTTCGTGTCTACTTCCTAGGTCATCCACTACGTAAAGCACATGTCACGTCATTGTTAGACCCAAAGTCTTGCTGTTTTCTTGAGTTCTTGTGTGGAATTTCCGAGTTGTATTGCCTCATTTGCCTTTCTCGTGCCTTAACATTGCTTCTGCACATTTGACTATTCTTTTGAATTCTCCCTGTGACTTACATGTTTAATGCCCTTACTGTGTTTGACCTCTGTATGTTTGAACAACAACAAGCTTGTATTGAAAATTAATTAACCTTGCACATGTCTCCGTCTGGTCCGTTACACATGGATTAAGTGCTTGGATTGTCATTCTTCTGTAATAAACACTGCAGTGTATTGTATCATTGACTACGTTTACATGGACAACAATAATCAAATTATTGACCTTATTCTGAATAAGACAATATTCTGATTAAGGTGTTTGCGAGTCGCTTTTGGAATATTCCTTTGATGTTCCCGTTTTACATGTTATAGAACATAGATCCATTAACGGCGCACTTCATTATGTCCCCACGTTACGCCGTACAACGTTCCCTCCAGAATTTCACGTATCAACATACAGATCGTCTTCGTGATGGTACCATATAGTTTTGGGTGTTCCATTTTTCATTTTATGAAAGCTTCAAGTGCAGTTAATTATTTGTCATGCTATACATGCAAATAGACGACTGCTTGAAGCCATAAGCTGCATCCGAACCCGCATACTTACCATGTACTGTATACATGTGTTTCCAATACTATATAGTAGGTAAGTACGCGGTTTCGGACGCTTGTTTGCCATCAAACGGTTGAGCACTGCTGTGTGTGTGTGTCCTGTCGCAAAATGTGGTGAAAACTACCACATGACGTTAATAGTGTGATTAAGGTCTGTACATGTCTGTAATGCACCTCGATAATGTGACTAATATAGGAATTCTCCACATGTCCTAATTCGATTTGACTTCGAGTATGACTTTAGCCGAATTAAGGATTAATCAATAATAAACTGTTCACATGGTAGTTTCTTAATCAGAGTATGGTCTAAATCGGGTGAATATCGGAATACTGTTGTCCATGTAAATGTCCTGATTGTCACTGTTCTTTAGTGAACAGTGCAGTTAGCTCCACCCAAGTACCACAGGTCTTGCTGGTGCCAAAAACTGTATGTTTGCTCCAAGACGAATTAATGATGAAGAGATACTTAGTCCATAAAACAAACATAACACAGCAGGATAAACATACACATATACAAAAGGGAGACGAGATTCCACAATGACAGACATATGCACAAAAATACACAAAAAGGATCTGAAGGAGATGTGTTACTGAATAACAACAGGTTAGTGAGGGTGAGTGGATCACCTGTAGAACTCCTGCACTTGCACAGATGTTTACAGGTGCCCTGAGGCACATACGTGTGCTCCCCATACCTGCCATGAAGTATCTGAAGCCCACAGGGTCCAGCTCCACGTAGGCTGTGTGAATAAAAGTGGGTTGGGATTCGGTGACTTAAAGTTATGATCATACCCAGTCATTTAAATCTTTTTCTTTCTTTTTCTACTCCTACGCACACTTGAGCGGGAGTGCTAACAATCTGCGTTCTGTTTTGTTTTGTTGCTTGTTTGTTTTTTTACAACAGAGGATTGAAAACATTATTGTTAGGACTGAAATCCTCCTGACATTTATGAGACGAAGTGAGAAGGTTGAGATCATCTGTGCGTTTGGAAGGCGCAGTTATATCGTGGGCCAGTTTGTTGAATCTTGACACGAACCAATTTTAGAGCTAAGCAAAGAGCCAACGCAGGTTAAAGAACAACTAAAAAGAGAGTTTATAGAAATAGCAGGTGGAACCCTGGTGACCTGTGCGCATTCAGTATATATGGCTTTTGTATACATGTATATTTTTCCTACTGCGATGTGTTCATTTACACATTAAGAGTCTTTTTATTTTTGGAGCTTTTTGGTGCCAGAAAACCGCATGTGTACTTTTTCATCACCAAAAGTGATCCATGCAAAAACTGTACCCATACAAGAAATGGCAAGACCTTGTGTCTATCAGTGACATTATGTGCTTTATATAGTGAAAATCAGGCGCTAAAATGAGAAAGTGCAGTAAGGGCATTTACTGAGGGAGTCATTTCTATGGCAACGGGGCCCTGTGCACATGCCAGCAGGTAGACTGGTAGACTGGAGCGTTCAAGGAAATGAATGAGGCGGGTGAAATCTCCTCACTTGGTCACACCTTGATGGCTACCATACGGCTAGCATGCTAAAAGCTTTTGTAGTCCCATCGAGCAGCTCTGTGGAATCAAATTAGATTCATGCTTTGACATCATTCCCCAAAGATTTGACATTTTCCTGCTCCCCAATCAAATGATGAAGCTGACCTTGCTTAAAAGTGATCACAGAGTACTGTAAAAAACCAGAACCTTCTGCTAGCCTTAATGAGTCACACCTGTTAGCAAGCACTTCAGTGCAGGACGAACAGACAGGAGATTTGTAACCTTTGCAATTATAATAAAAGCTCACAGTTTCTGCTCTACCCTGAGGGGCTTGAAAGAACGCTTATAACTCTGAACAAATAGGAGGTCTTTCACTTTCTAGGTCCAGATCCCCATCTTGAGCGACTGCTTGGGCTCTGTTTGGTGAAGTGAGTGCATTCTCACTTGAGGAGGGCCGTCGCAGATCTCCATTGGCGCTTTCAAGCACATCTTTTATTATTTTTTATACTAAAATAGCACTAAGGCTATATTACTTCAGAAATGTCAAATCACCAGATTGCAATAAACCCCTGACCTTTTAAAATCCCATCCTAGACTAGGTTCGTTGAGCATTATTGTCTCTTTTGCACTTCTTTTTTCCCTGTTTACCCAAGCAGCAGCGCTAGCCAACCACGGTGACCAGCACGTTCGCACAAGATAAGGAGGATGTGTTCGGTTTGCCCCATATCATGTCAATGCGCCTAACTGAACTGATGGAGAAAATAGCTGCTCCAGCGGAACCGTCGTCCTCCAATTCCAGCCTCACCACAGGCCGTTTGGGTCATTTCACCGTGTTTGACTTGGCGCGTGGCCTGACTGTCAGACACCTGTTTCTTTGCCGCCCTCTCCTTCTTTCTCTTTTGTATTCATGACTTTTTCAGCAGGCTGCTCTGCTTAAGTGTGCTCCCTGCTAAGAATGCACTATGTCTCCACATTGCCTTTGTTATTTCTTCTTTTTCCTCTTCAAGCTGTAATATCAGCAGCCACCCACTATTCACTCTGTGAGCATAATACTGAGTACAGACCATTCACTTGCACTGACAAAAGATTAATAAAAGCAGGCCAAAAATAACTGAAGATCCAACGGGTCATCACATAAGGCTAGATCTGTACAAAAACATCAAATATTATTGTACACCTTTATTTCTTTATATGAGAGGTAGATTGGGGAAAATAAATCTTGCTTTCACTTTCACTGCTCTGAGAATTATCATTCTGTTAGCAGGGGTTTATTTTCTTCAAGTTATAAGGGACTGCCTCTTTTCATGGAGAGACCCATTTTCATTGACAGGATAATTTTCAAGGCTTATGAACCCCTAGAAGCCTGCATTAGGATCCATTAGGGTGTGTAGGGGGTGGGAAATCAAGGTACAACATGCTGCACTAACGTTTGTCTTCGACACAATAATGAGACAGATTCTTAAAGAACAAGGAATCTCAGGTGTGGGCTCTAGCCTAGACTGTAATAAGGCTGTCACATGTACAGCAGAAAAAAAAAACGACAGAGGATTACAACCACGGAGGGTTAAAGCTGTTTTCTTTTTTGTAAAGAGTAAAAACACAATGTGATAAATGTAATTTTTAACTCATTAGTAGATGCCATGTGTTTTCAGACTATTGCAGGGCATGGTGGTTTAGTGCTTAGCACGTTTGGCTCCATCTCCAAGGTTGGGGGTTCGATTCCTGCCTCTGCCCTGTGTGCAAGTTCTCAGTGTGCTTTGGGGGTTTCCTCCAGTTACTCCGGTTTCCTCCCCCAGTCCAAACACATGCATTATAGGCTGAATGGCATCTCTAAATTGTGTGTGATTGTGCCCTGCAGTGGGTTGAAACCCTGTCCGGGGAGTTCTCTGGAATAGTCTCTAGGCTTCCCATGACCCTGTATAGGATAAATGGTACAGATAATGGATGGACGGATGCTTGTTTGTTTTTCAGTTGTAATCAACAAGAGAAAAAAAGGAAAAAAAACATATTAACCATCACAAACACAACTTTTCATTTGAAATAGTAGTTTAAATACATGCTACAATTGGTTCACTGGTTCATGAAAAACCTTGATGCCATGGCACGCTGTTCTATCTCAAATCCCATCACCTGCCTCATTATAACGCACATTAATCAAGGTTTGCTAGGGGGTACTTTTCTCAGGGAATATTGAGTAACTTGAACAGATTTTAGGCAAAATCCTTGAACAGATTCCTGAATAAGGAAGATGAAGGGATTTGGAAAACCATGGCTAAACCGAGCAAACATACAGTACAGTGCAGCTCAGAATGGTTACATAACTCTAATGCTAGCACAACACACAGTCACACAGTCACCTTGCCTTTTAACACTTCATCGAATGAAAATGAAAACGCTAATAAGACTCAAATAGCATCTTTACATGTGACGAGAGAACACAGGTCATAGTCAAATGCTAGCCAAAGACTTGCCTTTTTATCTAGAAAGGTCACAGACATTATCTGCATAAAGTCACCTCTCCCTTGGAGAGGGTGCATTTGGTTCAGATAGTGCACTCTTCCTTGCATTTTAGCTGATTTAATTGAGCTTCTGGAAAAGTATAACATGGGCAACAGATGTTCCCTGGTGGAGAAGCTAATGACTTTATGATTTGTCCATTCCTGTACTATAATATAACCATAAATATTTTTGTTTGTTTGTTTGTTTTGGATATATTCCACCCAGTTTCTCTGTAATATATTCTTAGTCAATTCCCACCAATCAGCCATGTCTCCCTATCATATGATAGCTTCCAATCACATGAACCCAGCCAACCACATCTTTTCAAACTGTGTCACAGGGCAGAGTAAAACATTTGGAGGAAAATGCTCTACGCCCTCTCACGCAAACAGAGCTCATAGACACTCATGATTACCTAGTGTCATGGTGAATGACAGGGGTCAGAAAGTATGCCATTTCTCCCTCCCATCCAGTCAGCATGGCAGCATGCTATCTTGGACTCCTGGCCACAGGATTTGAACTCGCAATCTCCTGATAATCACACGAATGCAGCCATAAATGTTTTAACATCTGCCGTTGCGTAACATTACCATTTTAAGCAGTGGTGCAGTACTACGGAGAGTGGCGGCTCAGTGATTACTGATTAGAAAGTTGTCCAAACTGCCCCTTGACTTTTAACCCTCAACTGCTCAGTGGTTATTGTATTTTGGATAAATCAGTCATGAACAATAATTAATCAAGCCCACTAATCTGTAAATTCACAAATGGCACAACAAAATTGGTGGAGTGAAGGAACTGTAACGTGGTAATCCGAATTCTTTCCTCAACAGCACACAATGTCTTTAGTAGGAAGGGTAGCATTAACCTACAGGACAACTAACAAAAGAAACGGGTTTTGCTGACATTTTAGAACAAAGCATGACAGAAAGTCAAATCTCACATGTTTCTAAATAGCAAGAAACTCACGAGAAGGTAAAATCTTTTATTTTATAATGCAAAATAAACAAATAAATAACTCAAATGCCAAAGCATTCTCAATAAGTGATATCTTATTGTGAGATCGCTCACAAAGAAAACCCTATATTGTGAGTCAAATTGTACCACATCAGGCTTCAGAATTTGAATGCAGTTATGTTTTGTGCTATAGATTTTTGTAAAGTACTTATCTCACTGAGCTGCTGTTAAAAAGTATTAATGAAATTAATGAAAGCTACTTACATTTCCTGGCAAAAATTTAGCTAAGTGATTCATGTGACAATAGTGACAACAGTTAGCTTTTACTGCTTAGTCTTTAACAACAAATTTTGACTAGGATTAAAAGCAAATGAGACATTGAAACAGAGAATTAACAGATACCTCTCTGTCTAATCGTCCATAAACATTCTGTTTTCATCGACTTCTATACAAGCCATGTTATGTGTTCAATAATCAGACCAGAGAGGGTAAATTAAATGTTTATGTTTTAAAAATGTAAAAACTGTCTGCTACAGGGCATGTCTCTAGCCCTGTAGCTAGTTTCTGGTCCGATGTGCTGCTTTCAGCTAAATCATTTACATAAAAGCATGTGATGAGTCAATACAGCGCACAAGTTCATGTTTAAACTAGAGTCTCTGAATTACAGTTTTTTTTTCATACATTGATTGATTCTGGTACTTTTTTGTTTGATGCCGTCCACAAAAATATTTTGTTGTATCTGCATCTGGAGCGAAGTCTGCCAATTGAAGACCCTTGTATTAAAGAGATCACAAATAATTGCAGAAAGATTGCAGAAAAAGACAGACAGGTTATCACTCTGACAAACTGTCTGGACTGATAAATAAACTCTAAAACAGGAAAAGAACCACCAAAAGTCTGCACTTGAAGATACTCAGGTAGTCTCTGAATGCAAAAGAGCTGGGTTAAGGAGAGAGGAAATCCACTACTCCACGTTTTGGGGCAAGTCCTTTTCTAAATCTGGTCTTCAACAGATAGCTTGATCAAAGTTCACTGTAGCAATGTGGTATAAACAGCAAGTGGGGGAACACACACAAAGAGTGATAGAGAGAGAGAGAGAGAGAAGAGAGAGAGAGAGAGAGAGAGAGAGAGAGAGAAATAGCAAAAAGAGAAAAGGGAGGCAAAGAGAAAGAGAGATAAAAAAAAAAACCAGGAAATATTAGAGAAAGTTTTGAGAGTTTAGCGAAGCACTTCTTGTTCTAGAAATAGGAAACACTTCCTGCAGTGCATTCCTCAAGGTGTAAAGATCAGTCATCTGCAAAGGCTGCAAGCTAGAAGTGGAAGTTGTTCTGACTCACTTCTACACCAATAAAAATCCATCCATCCATTTTCTATAGTGCTTATCCTACACAGTGTTGCTGGAGGGCCTATCCCAGGGTACTCAGGGCACCAGGCGGGGGACAGCCTGGATGCGATGCGAATCCATCCCAAGGCACAATCACACCTACACTCACACACTATGGACAATTTAGAAATGCCAATCAGCCTACAACGCATGTCTTGGACTGAGGGAGAAACCGAAGTACCTGAAGCACAGGGTGAACATGCAAACTCCACAAACAAAGGGCGGAGGCGGGATTCAAACCCACAAACTTGGAGGTGTGAGCCAAATGTGCTATAATGTTAAGAATAATAAGCAAGCACTAAATCTTCCATCAGCTCAGGCATTTGTTTACAGCATATGGCTCTATGCCAACAGACCAGTCTGTCCTCTGTTAATAGATATCATAATTGATTTTTATTTCTCTTAATTTAGGGGTTTTCGTTGGCTCGCTTTCTTTAGGCTTCAAATCCTTAAATAATGCCAATAATATAAAAACGATTGGTTTTCACAAAATGTTCTTGATGGCACTCTTACACTCTGTCCTAGTGAACTAGCATGAAGATGTGTTTTTGTGGTAAGAGACTCCAAAGCACATCTAGAAGTCGCACTGTATAAGGGCGTCTGATAAACGCTGTAAATGTAATAAAAATAAGCAGTTTAAACTCGACAGCATATTCCATATGTAAAAGTGCAGTAATCCTAGCAAATTATATAATTAGAAAATATAGAATTTTTTTTCTGAATTTATAGGATTTTCACAAATACCCAATTTCTTGTGTGAATGCTCGTATAAACGATTTACGCATAAATCCGTTTGTATCCAGCTTCATAAATAAGGGTCATGGTGTGTGTTTTTCCATCAATCCTTAAAAAAAACAACCCATCTCCCAATGTTAGTAAAATTAAAAAACATTCCGGATAATGAAATGCTTCTTAAAGGACCCCTTTATGATTAGCAGAAGCACTGCATCCCAGCTGCAGAGTATATTCTGCAAAATATCTATAATCTTTCTGGATTGTAACAAAACCCAAAACTGAAGTAAATCTAATACAATATTATTAGGTGGTTGTTGGCTATTAACTATAAACAACAATTCTTTGATTCGGGGAGAATTTGTTTTGAAACAAAGTTAGCTTTCTTACTCAGTCACTTTAGACAGCTTTCCAGAAAGTTCCACAGGACGTCCAGATTCAGTAGGTGAAAAAAGTTACGAAGAGCTGCAAGCCATCGATTGCTACACTAATCTCATCAGCCAATTCATCAACCTGCATACTAGATCCCATACCTACATGTTTGTTTAAACAGATTTGTCCAGGAGTAATTAAGTCACTTTTAAATATAGTAAATTCTTCCCTAACCATTGGCTATGTACCTAAATCTCTTAAATTAGCTGTTATTAAACCATTGATAAAAAAACCTGACCTTGACCCGTCTCAATTGTCCAGCTATAGACCAATATCGAATCTCCCCTTCATCTCTAAGATTCTAGAAAAGGTAGTAGCAAAGCAGTTATGCTCATACTTAGAAAGGAATAACATTCATGAAATGTATCAGTCAGGATTTAGACCTCATCACAGCACAGAGACAGCATTAGTTAAAGTAGTAAATGACCTTCTTCTGACCTCAGATCAGGGTTGTGTCTCGCTGCTTGTGTTACTCGACCTTAGTGCAGCTTTTGATACTATAGATCATACTATTCTCCTTGATAGATTAGAAAATGTTGTTGGCATTAAGGGAACAGTCCTCTCCTTTCTCAGGTCTTATCTGACCGATCGTTATCATTTCGTAGATATAAATGGTGATTTCTCCATGTGTACTGAGGTTACTTTTGGAGTTCCACAAGGTTCTGTTTTAGGCCCACTGCTTTTTACTTTATATATGTTACCCCTAGGACAAATTATTCGTAAACATGGAATTAGCTTCCACTGTTATGCTGATGATACACAGCTGTATGTGTCAGCGAAGCCAGAGGACAGACAGAAGCTTAGTAAAGTTGAGGATTGTGTAAAGGACATTAGACGTTGGATGTTAACTAACTTCCTCCTACTTAACTCTGATAAAACAAAAATACTTTTATTAGGACCACGTGTAGCTAGAAGTAATCTTCCTGACTACACAGTAACTCTGGATGGTCTTTCTGTTTCATCATGTACAGCAGTTAAAGACCTCGGAGTGATTATTGACTCCAGTCTATCATTTGATGCTCATGTAGATAATATTACTAAGATAGCGTTCTTTCATCTCAGAAATATTTCTAAGATAAGAAACATGATGCAGAAATACTGGTTCATGCATTCGTCACCTCTAGATTAGATTACTGTAATGCCTTACTGTCTGGATGTTCCAGTAGGAATATAAATAAACTCCAGTTAGTCCAGAATGCAGCTGCTAGAGTCCTTACTAGAACTAGAAGATACGACCACATCACCCCGATCTTATCCACACTGCATTGGCTCCCTGTAAAATCTCGCATTAAGTTTAAAATATTTCTATTAACCTATAAAGCACTACACGGTCTTGCACCACAATATCTAAGCGACCTCCTGGTTTTATATGATCCACCACGCCTACTCAGATCAAAAGGTGCAGGCTATTTGACATTACCTAGAATAGTGAAGACTACAGCAGGGGGAAGAGCCTTCGCTTATAGAGCCCCACAGTTATGGAACAGTCTTCCTATTAGTGTTCGGGACTCAGACACAGTCTCAGTGTTTAAGTCTAGGCTTAAAACATATTTGTTTTCTCAAACTTACCCTGACTAGACTATATCTCACTACTTCACAGTCCTAATAATCGTTATTCTCCCTCTCTCTCTTTTTGCTGAGCCCCACACGAATTTATGGAGATATTGGAGATCCAGATCCCTTCTGCCTCTGGATTAGCCCAAATCTTCTGCTGGGTCTACGGCTACTCCTAAGGCCATACTTCTCATTTTCACATTATCTGTGTTATCTTCACATTCTGTGTTACCCAGATGAGAATGGGTTTCCCTTCTGAGTCGGGTTCGTCTCAAGGTTTCTTCCTCAAAAACATCTTAGGGAGTTTTTCCTTGCCACCGTTGCCACTCAGTGGCTTGCTCAGTTGGGATAAATTCCATTTGTTTTATACCTGTTAGTCTCTGTTTATCTGTTCCTGTTTGTCTCTCTTTATCTGTTTCTGACTGTTTATAACTGTTTTTAATTTCTGTAAAGCTGCTTTGAGACAATGACTATTGTAAAAAGCGCTATACAAATAAAATTGAATTGAATTGAATGTCAATTAGCCAAACATAGAAAATAATTCAAGCAGTTTGCTTGTTAGTATGGTATCATGTGGGAAAGAAATGAAGGAAGAAAGAAAGAAAGAAAGAAAGAAAGAAAGAAAGAAAAAGACACAGAGAGAGACATTATCTTTTTTGGAAAGTGACTTCTTTTGAATTATGAATGCTATTTTGGTCTGAGAAGTGTGGTTTGTGTATCGACCCATGCCTGGACAAGGAAACGCCCTGCAGATAATTACACTATTGACTTTTTTTGTTGTTAACAATTATGGACGACACATTTGGAAATGGTATCTATTCTTTACCGGGATTATTTCATCATTTAGTCTGAAAGCTCTGCACAAATTTTTAAATACACTACTTTTTGTCCACTAAGCATTCCATTACAGATGACCCCCTCATGCAATTCAGGAGAAATATCAACTTTTGGGTGGTAGCAACTCAGCATTGTGCCCTATCACATCACCGTGTCGTTGATCACATTCTTATAACAGCATGCATACAGTATTTACATTTTATTTTATTAAAGTGTACTTAAATGAAATACTCTAATAATTAACATATTTTGCAAAAACCTACAAGTATTTAACAAGAAGATAGAATTATATTTAATATGTGATTACTTCACTTGCAAACTTGCTAAACAATGGAAATTAATAGCTTCATATTAATAGCTTCATAGCACAATCCATATAGATAGATAGAGGAATATATCAGATTTGTTGTTCCAGTAAATTGAAAGGTGCCACAGTTTCCCTGAGTTTTAACCTCTGGTCCTCTCTAAAGTCCTCTTAAGCCCTATACATATAGCATTTTTTGCTATGTATATGTACAGTATCTCACAAAAGTGAGTACACCCCTCACATTTTTGTAAATATTTGATTATATCTTTTCATGTGACAACACTGAAGAAATGACACTTTGCTACAATCTAAAGTAGAGAGTGTACAGCTTATGTAACAGTGTAAATTTGCTGTCCCCTCAAAATAAATCAACACACAGGCATTAATGTCTAAACTGCTGGCAACAAAAGTGAGTACACCCCTAAGTGAAAATGTCCAAATTGGGCCCAAAGTGTCACGTTAGCAAGGCAGTGGTCATCTTGGAGGTGTGTTTGGGGTCGTTATCATGCTGGAATACTGCATACTGATCATGCTTCATTATGTCACAGTACATGTTGGCATTCATGGTTCAGACAATTAACTGTTTCTCAGCCTCATATCCAGAGGTTGTTTTTGGGAAATAGACATATGAGTGCTGCCAGTATTGCTGCAGAGGTTGAAGGGGTGGGAGGTCAGCCTGTCAGTGCTCAGACCATATGCCGCACACTGCATCAAATTGGTCTGCATGGCTGTCGTCCCAGAAGGAAGCCTCTTCTAAAGATGATGCACAACAAAGCCCACAAACAACTTGCTGAAGACAAGCAGACTAAGGACATGGATTACTGGAGCTAAGGTAAACTTATTTGGTTCAGATAGTGTCAAGCGTGATTGGCTGCAACCAGGTGACGAGAACAAAGATGAGTGTGTCTTGCCTACAGTCAAGCATGGTGGTGGGAGTGTCATGGTCTGGGGCTGCATGAGTGCTGCCGGCACTGGGGAGCTACAGTTCATTGAGGGAATTATGAATGCCAACATGTACTGTGATAGAGCATGATCCCCTCCCTTCGGATAAGGTCCCCAAACATACCGCCAAGACGACTACTGCCTTGCTAAAGAAGCTGAGGGTGAAGGTGATGGACTGGCCAAGCATGTCTCTAGACCTAAATCCTATTGAGCATCTGTGGGGCACTTTGGGCCCAATTTCTCACTTAGGGCTGTACTCACTTTTGTTGCCAGCAGTTTAGACATTAATGGCTGTGTGTTGAGTTATTTTGAGGAAATAGCAAATTTACAGTGTTATACAAGCTGTACACTCACTACTTTGCATTGTTGCAAAGTGTCATTTCTTCAGTGTTGTCACATGAAAAGTTATAATCAAATATTTACAAAAATGTGAGGGTTGTACTCACTTTTGTGAGATTCTGTATGTATCCAATATACATATTGGATTTTAATTGCTGCCATCGCATCAATGGGATGCTCCGTTCACAGCATGGCATCCAATTGGTTGAGGAGTCACTGGAGTAGAGAAGAGACGCTGGTTCTTGTTTCAGTGTGGGGTAAACCCTGGTTCAGTAACAATTTGAAAATACACACACTATATATGAGAAGCATACATTTATATATCACAAAGTTTATATGAGAAGCATACATTTATATTGAGAAGCATACATTAGATGACGTGGCAATTAAGCGTGTCGCGTGATACATATTCCCTTTCAAAGGGAACTCCACATTGCGTTTACCATAACACTATGGGAACGAGAATAGCCACTCCGTCATACCGAGGGTATGGCCTGTTCAAAAAGACCCAAGCCCGAGGGTCAGTGCAAGACACTCGAGCCTGGGGCGGAATGAATATCTTGGCTGTAATATTGAAAGAATATGTGTGGCGTAGATCACCCTGCAGCAGCACACACATCCTGAAAGGATACCCCGTTGCATAAAGCCTTCGAGGAGGTGACCCCCCTAGTGGAATGAGCCCTTATGCCCAGAAGCGTAGCGAGACCATGTGCCTCATAAGCAATAGAGATTGCTTCCACTATTTAGAGATGCACTGCTTTGACCCAGCATCACCTCTACTGTCGACGCCTAGCAGACCAGCAGCTGCTCCGACTTGCGCCACTGGCCGGAGCGGTGGACATTAGTACAGAGAGCCCTTACTGGACACAGCAGGTGCATTCTCTCGTGTTCTGGTGTGAGGAACAGAGGAGGGCAGAAAACCTGCAACATCACAGGCTGGGCAGCAGATGTAGGCACCTTAGGAAAATAATCGGCCTAGGATACAGGAAGGCCTTGGCTAATCTAGGGGTAAAGTCAAGGCAGGAAGGGGAAACAGAGAGAGCTTGTAGTCACTTGAGAGATGTCAGGGCCATCAGAAGAGCTACCTTGAGAGTCAGAAGTTTCTCAAAGACTCTAAGAGGTCAAATGGGGCACCTGACAGACTTTCCAGGACCACAGAAAGGTCCCAGGAAGGTATGCGCAGCCTGCAGATGGGTATCAGCTGCCTGATACCACACATAAACCCCAAAGTTAGAGGACGTTGCCCCAAGGAGGCCCCACCAGACTCCAGGACTGTGCTATTGCACAGTTCACTGGGTCTAGATGGCATTCCTCAGACCACAAGACAAAAAGTCGCCACTTGAGTGCATACAATTTCCTCGTGGATGGTGCCCTATGGTTCATACAACCTCAGTTGTCAGACTAGAATATATGAGCAGGTGCATCTCAGAGGCCAGACCACAGTTTCCATGGGTCTGGCAGATGGTGATAAATCGGCCCTCTGGCTTGAGACAGTAGATCCCTGCGGATGGGAATCTCTCAAGCAGTGCTATCTAGCAGGAATATTATCTCAGAGAACCATATTTGAGCTGGCCAATAAGGTGTTACTAGCAGCAGATATAGACTGTCTTGGCGAACTCTCGCTAGAACTTGTGGGAGCAGAGCGATTGGGGGAAAAGCATATAGATGCAACCTTGGCCACATGTACACCATGGCATCCAGCCCTAATTGTGTGGGAGGAGTGAGGGTGAACCACAGCGGACAGTGTGTTCTCTCCTTGGAGGCAAAACATGCAGTCCCGCTTGGCCAAATGTTCGAAATATGGACTCCACCACTTGTGGATGGAGCCACCAACCCCTGTATCTCAGCCCCTTCCTCAACAGGATGTCTGCCCACACATTCCAGTTGCCCAGAATGTACATTGCACTCATTGCCAAAACTTTCCCTCTGCCCAGAGAAGAATTAGTTGTTCCTGCCCGAACAGGGGACGCGGACATAATCCTCCCTGGTGGTCAATATATGAGACCACCGCTGTGTTGTCTGTAAACACTTGGTGACCTCTCAATTAACATTGACTGCTGCTGCCATATGTGCCAATAGTGTCCCATAGAGACTGGAGGGGATGCCAAGATCAAGCTTTATGTTGCTCAATGTTGATAGGATTGACCCTAAGCATGTTGGGGATAGAAACGCTCTCATTGTAGTAGAATGCTTATAACTAGTGAAGCTGGTGTGACTGCACTTGATGTAAGTCACACTCACGTCTAAAAACTATTCAGAAGCATGGTGTGTGTTGTGCTGGCAGTGGCTTAACCAGAAATTAATTTCAGTCAGATGAAACAATATACAAAATAAAATCACAATAGTTTTTCTCATCTGTACAATTAAATGTTCTCATAAATTTCAGACAGAACTAGGAGCTGTCACGAATCGTGACGGAGCGGAGATAGGACGGATGCAAGCACAGTAAAGAATAATAGTTTTATTTAAGAGAGACAGGCTGACAAATCCAAAACGTGATCCACAAACAAGCGAAGGTCAGGCGATTGGCAAACAAGCATATACGGGGTTAAGCATGAATCAAGGTCATGGTACAGTAAACGGGGTCGAGATAACAAACAATAAACAGGCACCTGAGCGAGGGACTGGTAGCAGAGAACCAGTAAGCTAAACTAACTAACCTAACCATAAACTAAGACATGAAACTATGGATATGAAACAAGGACAACTATCACAAATACGAAGTCTAACTCTAAACTATGCTACGATACTCTAATTTAATCTTCCGCATTGTGTGCTGGGAGGTGCGCGCTATATATTCTGGCATGATTCAGCCTCGTAATTGTATACAGCTGAGGGCAAAACAGATACACGTGACAGCACAACCAATGATAAGACGGGGAGGAGACATGACATAAACATAAACAAATACACATGTAGAAATGTTACTGATGTCCACAACAGAAGCAGGTGCTCGTGCTCTCACATATTCTATAGCGCGCTGCACAAAGGGGGACTCATGACAGGAGTGCAAATGACACCATTTTTTAATTTAATAATTTAAGACACAATCTACCGTCAAACGATCTTTCGGTATTAATAATGTTGCAATGAAATATATTTATGACACTGAAAAATGTTGATAATAGGGGAAATTTTCATTATACAGTCCCCTCTGAAACTATTGGAACAGCAAGGCCAATTCATTTATTTTTACTAAACACCAAAGACATTTGGGTTTCAGATCAATAGATGGATATTAGAAAAGAGATTAGGATTTTAGCTTTTATTTCCTGGAATTTACATCTAGATGTGTTAAACAACATAAAACATATAACCTTTTCTATAAGACCAACCGATTTTTAGGCAAGCAAAAGTATAAGTACAGATAAGCCCTGAAGTAAATAACACTTAATATTTGGTTGTATATCCCTCGCTTGCAATAACTGCATCAAGCATGTGACTCATTGACATGAACAAATTGTTGGTTTATTCTTTTGTGAGGCTTTTCCAGGCTTTTACTGCAGCCTCTTTCATTTGTTGTTTGTTTTGCTTAGTACACCAGTGGTTTCTTTCTTTTTCAGGACATTCCAAATTGTTGTATTGGCTATGCCTAATCTTCATGCAATGCTTCTCATTGGGTTTCCCTCTTTTCTCAGCTTCAAAATGGCTTGCTTTTCTCCCATAGACAGCTTAGTGATCTCCATGTTGGCTTATCCTTTTGTAACAACAAATGCAGTCTTCACAGAAGGCTAAAAGCAAGAGTAGCAAGAGTAGAGCTATTTATTATTTAAACAGTCAATCTAACAGGACACACCTGGATAACAATTAACATATATCAATCACATGATCCAATCTTTTTGCTCGTCTACAAATTGCTTGGTCTGATACAAAATGTTCTATGCCATTTAACACATCTACATATACATGCCAGGAAATAGAAGCTGAAATTCTAAAACTCTCTTCTCATATTCATCTTCTCATATTGATCACAAACCCAAATGTCTTCAGTCTACAGCAAAAATAACAAGGCGTTTCTATTGAACAGGTTAATGCATCATTATTTCCTTTCTTTTTCTTGTCTTGTGTAAGGCTGAACAAATCTGGTGGAAGTGTAACTATTTTCAAGTGCAGCACAGTTCATCTAGTTGATGGTCCATATGACTAATCAGATGGTAGAGTTGGCTGAAACGTTGCTTACATAAACACAGGAAAGAGGAACTTATCGAGTGACAGCAAGGCCAAGTGCACTCTTGGGTCCTCCAAGCCTCGGATGGTGTGCGGTACAAACGGTGCTTAAACTCTAGGTCCCAGAAGCAGTATTCACATCTGCTCTTCACAATCCATGTCTCAGCTGGAAGAGCTGATGAAATATGAAAGATGTAATAGATTCTGTGCACTGCTGAGGCAATATAATTCTTTATTCTGCACCAAAACCTTATTTACATATACTATATGAGCACTATATAGCTAGTGTTTCTAGGGATCTCCAGCCAATCTCCATTTTAATCTCAATTTTTATTCCAGCTCTCAGTGTACCTGGCCAGGTAATCAAGGGCTGCACATCGTTCATTACCTTATTCAGTTGGGAGCTGGAATGGAGGGAACGTGTGGTCTGAAATTCGAGGTTTTTATAAGATCCATGATCTGTGTTATTAATGGGAAAATATGTTGATTTATCTTTTAACAACACATGTACGAGATGTTTTAATGTGCATACTCAGATCGACCAAAGAACACATTGTCAGTTTTCTTCCTACTGCCCGCAGGGGAGATAATTAATTGCTTCAGAGAATAAATAACAAGTCATAACAATCCCTGTTAATGAAAATTAGCATGTGTGCCATTCATTTACCCTACCTTATCTCTTTTCTATTTAATTATATTTAGACATTCACAAAATGATTGTGTTGCTAACACATTTTGCAGAAAGACGTGTTAGCAACAGGATCTTTTTTCTCAGATATTTTTTTTCATGAATCCCTCTATGCCCTTGAGACTACATGGCCCCCGATCTCTCTAAATGAGAATAATATCTATTATTTAAAAAAATATATACTAACATTTAAGTTGATCCTGCACCGATACTGACCACTGTAAATGAGAATACATACTAAACACATTCCTACACAGGTTCTGATGTCTCTAAGTAAGAATACATTTTATTTTTATTATATAAAAAAGCTTGAATGTTGCGGTATGAATTCTGAAATATTTAAAACATGGAAAGCCTTTTACACTTAATCAGACCTTGGGCGTCATCTCCAGAGACGTATACAGTACACATATTCCATAAGCTCTGTGTTGCTGGAAGAGAGGACAGGAGAGGAGGAGAGGAGAAGAGGAATGGAGAGGAGGAGAGGACAGGAGAGGAGGAGGAGAAGACAGGGGAGAAGAGGACAGGAGAGGAAAGAGAGAGAGGAGAAGAGAATAGGAGAGGATAGGGGAGGAGGAGAAGACAGGGGAGAAGAGGACAGGGGAGGAGAGGAGGACAGGAGAGGAGGAGAAGACAGGGGAGGAGAGGACAGGAGAGGAGGAGAAGACAGGGGAGGAGAGGACAGGAGTGGAGAAGATGGGGAGGAGAAGACAGGGGAGGAGAGGACAGGAGATGAAAGAGAGAGAGGAGAGGAGGATAGGTGAGTAGAAGACAGGTGAGAAGAGGACAGGGGAGGAGAGGAGGACAGGAGAGGAGGAGAGAAGAGGAGAGGAAATGAGAGGAGAAGAGAGGACAGGGGAGGAGAGGGGGGAGAGGAAGAGAGGACAGGAAAGGAGAGAGAGAGGAGAGGACAGGAGAGGAGGAGAGGAGAGGACAGGAGAGGAGGAGAGGTGAGGAGGAGAGAACAGAAGGAGAGGAGGACAGGAAAAGATAGGAGGATAGGTGAGGAGAGGAGAGAGGAGGCTAGGACAGGAGAGGAGGAGAGAAGAGGAGAGGAAAGGAGAGGAGAAGAGAGGACAGGGGAGGAGAGGGGGAGAGGAGGAGAGGACAGGAAAGGAGAGAGAGAGGAGAGGACAGAAGAGGACATTAGATGAGGAGAGAAGAGGAGAGGACAGGGCAGAGGAGGACAGGAGAGGAGGACAGGAGAGGGGAAGAGAGAACAGGGGAGGAGAGGGGGAGAGGAGGAGAGGATAGGAAAGGAGAGAGAGAGGAGAGGACAGGAGAGGAGGAGAGGAGAGGACAGGAGAGAAGGAGAGGTGAGGAGGAGAGAACAGAAGGAGAGGAGGACAGGAAAGGATAGGAGAGGAGTACATGAGAGGAGGAGAGGACAGGAGAGGAGGAGGGCAGGAGAGGAGAAGAGGACAGGAAAGAAGAGAACACAATGGAACAGAAAATAGAGAACAGGAAAAAACAAAACAGAACCAGAAAGGACATATGAGACTCGAAAGAAACAGAACAGAACTAAAAAGGTATGAAAAGAATGCAAAAAAACAGATGAGAACAGAACAGAATGCGTAGAGAAGAGGAGAGAAGAGCAGAACCAAGAAGCAAAGAGAACAGAAAATTAGAGAATAGAAAAGAACCAAAAAGAAGACCAAAGAAGAGAAGATAACAGAACAGAAGGTGGTGCCATTTATTACATTACCCGTATGCCCCTGCACAGAGCACAAACAGTACACCACTGGGTGCAATCAAAGTCTCCCTCCACAAGTCAAGGTTAACTTTTACATGAACAGAAAAATCCCAAAGACCCCAGCTGCTGCACATCAACACTGAACAGAGCAGCACAAACACAGCTCCTTTTTTTACACAGTGTTTGGTCAGCGCATGATCACAGATTCCTCACTGCTGTGCTCTGGTTGTCTAGAAATCAAGTTCATTCATATTCCACTGCATCCTCAGTACCACACACACACTCACACACACACACACACACACACACACACACAACACACACACACACACACACACACCTCTGAAGCATTGGCCAAATGTCCTTCTCTACAAAAGGGAAATGATCATTAATTGCAAGCCATATACTAATCCATTCACATAATAGCAGCATGTAGGAGGGAATAAAAGAGTAACATTAATGCATAATTTAATTTTCGTTGCGAGTTAAAGAGTACGAACGTGAATACATTAGAGCAATGTTCCTCATGGTCAACTTTGAGAGCCACTAGCAATCGTTTTAAATGAAATCCACATTATTTTACAACAAAAGCAGCTGAATATGTTGACTAGATACAGTAAATAAGCTTTCTTTTCTTTTCCACTCTTCTCTCCTCCTTGTACATTTACTCATTATCGAATCCACTTTTTTCTTCCTCTTGTCGTCAGTTCAGCGATCTGCTGTTTGGGTGTTAAGTGCAGCCTTAGATATTAAAAGAGCGTGACAGCAGATGTTGTGGAGCCATAACATGCCCCAAAAGGGAGGAACAGGGAGTGCTTGTGCTGCCTGAGAAGCACTTCACTTCCACACACGGACTTTACGAGCGTTCAAGGACCTTCTCACCTCCCTAACCATATGGCCCCCACTGATGCAGAAGCCCTGCTGAGTCCGTCATAGCACACAAACCCAGGGCTGCCAACACTGCTCCCTGTTCCTCCATCAGGGATAATAGGAAATTAAAGCAAGGCCATGAAATGCGACTGGATATCAAGCACCCAGCATGGGTTGATTTAGGTTTGTTAGCCAAGAACAGGTTAGTGCGAGTGCCTATTTACACATATGCAAGATTTATTCAGTTTAAACAAAAAAAAAAAGAAAACATCCTGTCAGAGAGCACAGTCCACTTCCAATAGAACCCGATTTGACCATGATTCTGCACTTTTTTGTTTGTGAGTTGCTAATTTTGTTCTGCTTTTTTTTTGTTTTGCTTTTTGTTCTGTATAAAACAAAAGAAGGAAATGCCAAATAGAGTTAATCTATCCATTTTCTGTACTACTTCTCCTACACAGAGTCAGGGAACTCGGTGCACAAGGCGGGGGGCACCCTGGAAGGGGAGCCAACACATTGCAGGGCACAATCGCACACTCATTCACACACTATGGACAATTTGGAAATGCCAATCAACCTACAATGTATGTCTTTGGACTGGGGGAGGAAACTGGAGTACCCAGAGGAAACCTCCGAAGCATGGGGAGAATGTGCAAACTCTGTGCATACAAGGAGACAGTATTTGAGCCCCCAACCCCGGAGATGTGAGCCAAATGTGTTAACCACTAAGTTCATGTAACGTTAAACTAATTAATGATTCATTCACTCATCTTTAGTGACAGTTTTATCGAGAGCCTATCCTGGGAACACTGGACATTAGTTGGGAATACACCCAAAATCATATGCTAGTCCATTGTATGGTACCATTCACTCCACTTGTGCACATGCACACACTCATTCACAGATAATGTAGTGCAGCAAATCAACCAAGCAGCATGTTTTTGGTAGGTAGGAGGAAACCGGAGAACCCAAAACAACCCACACTGACTGAGGTGGCAACGCTACATAATAGCCCACTACCTATTAATGGCTATTAATGTCTACTCATCTGTGTTCTGCATGCTCGGCTCATTTCCATTAGCATAGGTGTGGTCAAGTGCTGGTTCTGAAGCAAGTCACGGAGAACGAGGTAATGAGTGAGCGTCTACACCTGTACAGTTAATGAAATCCTATTAATATGATCTGTGTGTTGTTTTAAAGCTGTGCATTACTCGCTGTGGTTTTCTGTCCATGTTGGGGTTGAAAACAGAGATATGAATGTCTTGGTGTTTATACTTTGAGTTTTTGAGTTCTAGCTCATGTTGAAATGAGATATTTATCATAACAATGCACATTAGCATCAATCTTTTGGACAAATTCTATCTTTGATGCCCTCATTCTCTTCTCTCACCTATAAAGGTGTCACTGCTGCATTTCTGACCAAATAACAAGAGAGTACCCTATAAGTCCCTCAGCAATTTTGTGCTTTTTACTTTGTTCAATTATATGTAGTGTGAAAGTATTCATTTCACTCTGATATGGACTAATAGTTGAGAAAGCACCTTAACAAAGCGCAAGAAACAAATGCAATGCTTAGCAGTACTGATACAGTGTCTTATTCCCTTACACCTCATTTTATGTCTCTATCATTCTATTTGTATCTGTGGCCCCTCCAAGCTATCCATCCCATAGAGGAGTTGTCTGTGTGAAAATTGAGTGTGACTAGAGTACGAGCTAGCTGCTCTATTTTACTGCGGCTGCATTGGGAGAGGAGCAGGGACAAGGTCACTTCTCGCTTAAGGGAGATGGAGATTTTCTGTAATGAGATGTAGGCTCAGGTAGATCAGGTAGATGCTCACGTTTCATCTGTGCCTGCTAGTTTCTTAGATTTTGATCAGAGCTAGTGTCTAGGGGAATTCTACTGAAATTTGTGAAGGTCTACTTACATAACTTTACAGATAACTACAATGACTGAATTGTGAAAACAGTTGCCCTAGAATGGTTATCCATTCTGACTATTCTAACCATTTAACTATTAAGGTTTTTTTATTTTTATTTTTGGCTATAAATAAAACCATTCAGATTGATGAATGGTCTTATTTATAAACAGGTGTTCAGGTTTGGTTTTCTTAAAAAAAACACACGGGTCCAGAAAGTGCATATTTAAACAAAGCTACTATACCCAGTTTCATAATAGCATTGAGCAGTTAAGATGTGATTGAGCTTTCTTATCAGTGAACTGTTGAGCAGGTAAGATGTGATCAACAATGGTTATATAGGTAGTGAATAAATAAAGAAAACACCACATGACTGAGGTAATTAACCTGTTAGCACTCACTGACCAGTGAAATCGATTGACATTCATTACTGGGTTATTCCACCAATTAAGCCTGAACAAGACCCTAAGTCATTGTATGCACCAGTTTAAGCCAATTAAGACTTAAATGGGCAAATAACAAGACATTGTTATTGGTCCAATTTGTGTCGATCCTGGTCTAATTGGATCTGTTCATTAAACAATCCGTAAATAACTCGGAGAGCTATTTATATGTGGATTTTTATTCCTTCTTATTTGTAGTATTATGAGTTTTGGTGCATTTTTAGACTTGTGAACTGCTAAATCTCAGTCATCCCTGTTGCTCTTGTGCTGTGGTTGTTGTGACACCAAATTAAGTACTCTCTAAAGGAGACATTTTAAAATAAATTTGATGTTGTTTATAGCAATATACATATTTTGGTAAAAAATTAATTAACCGCAAAAACTTAAAAACTGGGGGATACTTTATTCTCCCCGTTGTGTTCAACCTCCAAACTTAGTTGAACTTGGTGTTATAAGATTCTATCTTCCAGCCAATCATCATTCAGGATGACCAGTAAATGAATACAACACTGACAAATAAATATCCATCCATCCATCTTCAACCGCTTACTCCTTTTCAGGGTCGCGGCGAACCTGGAGCCTATCCCAGGAAGCATCGGGCACAAGACGACAAATACATATCTACATTCTATTTAAACTCCAACAGAAAACAAAACAGATTAGCTGTAGATGCTTTATATACAGTATCTCACAAAAGTGAGTACACCCCTCACATTTTTGTAAATATTTGAATATAACTTTTAATGTGACGACACTGAAGAAATGACACTTTGCTACAATGTAAAGTAGTGAGTGTACAGCTTGTGTAAAAGTGTAAATTTGCTGTTCCCTCAAAATAACTCAAGACACAGCCATTAATGTCTAAACTGCTGACAACAAAACGTGAGTACACCCCTAAGTAAAAATGTCCAAATTGGGCCCAAAGTGTCAATATTTTGTGTGGCCACCATTATTTTCCAGCACTGCCTTAACCCTCTTGGGCATGGAGTTCACCAGAGCTTCACCAGTTGCCACTGGAGTCTTCTTCCACTCCTCCATGAGGACATCATGGAGCTGGTGGATGTTAGAGACCTTGTGCTCATCCACCTTCCATTTGAGGATGCCCCACAGATGCTCAATAGGGTTTAGGTATAGAGACATGCTTGGCCAGTCCATCACCTTCACCCTTAGCTTCTTTAGCAAGGCAGTGGTCATCTTGGAGGTGTGTTTGGGGCCATTATCATGCAATACTGCATACTGATCATGCTCTGCTTCAGTATGTCACAGTACATGTTGGCATTCATTGTTCCCTCAATTAACTGTAGCTCCCCAGTGCCGGCAGCACTCATGCAGCCCCAGAAATTGACACTCCCACCACCATGCTTGACTGTAGGCAAGACAAACTTGTCTTTGTTCTCCTCACCTGGTTGCCGCCACACATGCTTGACACCATCTGAACCAAGTTTATTTTGGTCTCATCAGACCACAGGTCATGGTTCCAGGAATCTACGTACTTAGTCTGCTTGTCAACAAGTTGTTTGCGGGCTTTCTTGTGCATCATCTTTAGAAGAGGCTTCCTTCTGGGATGACAGCCATGTAGACCAATTTGATGCAGTGTGCGGTGTATGGTCTGAGTACTGACAGGCTGACTCACCATCCCTTCAACCTCTGCAGCAATGCTGGCAGCACTCATACGTCTATTTCCCAAAAACAACCTCTGGATATGACGCTGAGCACATGAACTCAACTTCTTTGGTCAACCATGGCGAGGCCTGTTCTGAGTGGAACCTTTCCTGTTAAACCGCTGTATGGTCTTGGCCACCGTGCTGCAGCTCAGTGTCATGTTCTTGGCAATCTTCTTTTAGCCTGGGCCATCTTTATGTAGAGCAACAATTCTTTTTTTTCAGGTCCTCTGAGAATTCTTTGCCATGAGGTGCTATGTTGAACTTCCAGTGACCAGTATGAGGTAGTGTGAGAGCGATGAACCAATTTTAACACACCTGCTCCCCATTCACACCTGAGACCTTGTAACACTAACAGGCGACACGACACAGAGGAGGGAAAATGGCTAATTGGGCCCAATATGGAAATTTTTGCTTAGAGGTGTACTCACATTTTTTGCCAGCGGTTTAGGACATTAATGGCTGTATGTTGAGTTATTTTAAGGGGACAGCAAATTTACACTGTTGTACAAGCTGTACACTCACTACTTTACATTGTAGCAAAGTGTCATTTCTTCAGTGTTGTCGCATGAAAAGATATATTCAAATACTTACAAAAATGTGAGGGGTGTTCTCCCTTTTGTGAGATACTGTGCATGAAAAGAGAGGTTGATTAGTCATGAAGCACATACAAGTGTTCTTTATTAGGGCAAATCTAACAGAAATCAATAACTCAATACACAGAAAAGCAGCAATAAACGATAGTAATCGGTTGAGGGTCATAAACTAGGAAATCAAAGTACATGAAAATACAAAAATTAACACCACAAAGATCCTTCGCAAAGATACTCAGACACCAAAGGGTGTATATGGTATATAGGCAAAGTAATCAAGAACTAGCACAAAACAGGTGGACACAGTCAGATAACAAGAACACAAGATAACAATTACAGTACAGAGCAGAGACATGATAAGAAAAAACAAACAAATAGGCTCACATGGCACACATGGTAGTTGTTGCAATGGGAACCGGAACAGGTAGAGAATTTGCTGTTTTCCCTCACGAAACCTGTCAGTGATGGCATTAACTGTGCTGCTGAACAGGTTCAACAGGGGCATCCAGCAAGGAGACCTTATCTTTGTCCTCCATCCCTAAGAGGTTGAGCCATAGGTGCCTCTCCGCTGCAACCAAGCTACCTATTGAACGGCCGATAGAACAGGCCATTTCCTTCGTTGCACTCCCTACTGGCTCCACGCAGTCTGAAAGGGTGTTTTGGTTTTCCACAGTGGAAGAAGGAGTCGCAACACAAGCTCCAAAATCCGTCTGAGAGCTGGACCCGGAAGATAAAGCAAGACATATAGCAGTGCTCGTCTCTAGCTCCTCTTCCAGATCCATACAAGATCACAGGATCTGTGAGGGTCTGAAACCCAACTCCCTTTGGCTGAGAAGAGAGCAAGCCGCAAGCGGACCTGCCTGATTGTAAGGTGTTCACAATGGGCAGTGTCAGGGCTCTCTCTCGAGGGCTGCCCTGGTGTGCTCCACCACTAGATACTTCTTACAGAAAGTTTGTCAGTCCCCCACATGATGAAATGGGAGCAAGGTATGACTTCCTCTTCTCTTTTCTTTAAAAGGACAGAAAAGTAAAGAGATTTTTCTTTCTTTTTTTGAAAAGATGGAATGAAGGAAATTAAGTCTTTTTGCAAGCGTCACACAAACAACCAACATGCAGTCTCACTGAAAATAATAAGGCTGACGGCACAGTTCACAGGTGCCATTTTTATGGCAGACCTATAAATAGGCATGATGTTACACAAGCTTCAGATGCTGGTCATGTGTAAGGGCGCTTCCCACAAAGTGAAGCTCACGCAACATTTAGTTCCCTTTCAAAGGGAACTGAATGTTGCGTGAGCTTCACTGTGTGGTTACAACATTGTGGTTGAGATAACATTAGAGGTAATATTTGTAATTAAGTAACATTGGAATTAATATTTTCTAACATTAGCTAGCTACATGAAATTTGCTTTATAGACTACAGTTTCCAGTGTAACCAGGGAATAACGGTTTGTTTGGTATTTTAAATTTAATTTTAAAACATTTAACAATATTAAAATACTGTTTTTAAGTTATTTTTTTGAGATATTTGATATTTTACTCAACTTTAACTTCAGATATCTATTTTAGATTTTATAGAAAACACATCAAGAAAAAAAAAAAAAAATTTCCTAATCATCTCATAATTTCAATAATGTCAATTCCAAGTAACCTTAAAGTCTAGACCTGTAAATATAAATCTTCAGTACTGCTGAGCATTTCTAGCCTGAATATTGAGACTTTTAATGGTCCATATCATCACCCAGATGTAACCTTACAACACAAAGGTCTGTTGTACAGAACCACAATGGCCTTTTCAATGTCCTCAAATGTCTATTACCATTAATTCTGGCAAATCATATGCAGTTAAATGTGAATTAACAGTACGTTATACAGTTATGGTAATAATGGTTATGGTAATATGGTAAAGCACTAGACACAAAATAATGGGTCAAAAGGACAGTCTCAAAATTCCTGACAGAAAAAACAAGGACAAAGTGCACCAGGAAATGAGACACGAGTGCCACGGGTTTTAGTGATAATTGGTAATTAAACCACTAAACTGCAAAAGAGCTGTTATTCTTCTCAGCTGTGTATCGCTCATACTCACCTTATTTACTGCTTCCTATTCAGCAGCACAATTATACTGAATATCTCATACACAGTAATAACCTCATTACCAATAAACCAAATATCAGATGGTTCTTTAGTATCTAACCACAAAAAATAACAAATTCTAATATTTATATTAAAAGAGATAAATAGCATCTGTCGCTAACTGTGGTCTCATATGATTTCACTTCTATTGGGAATACTAGGACATAATGTTCTACTCTGTTTATTCATTCATTCATCTTCAGTACTTGCTTAGTAACTTCGGCCAAAATCAACATATTTCGTTAAATAAGAGTTAACATCATGTTATATTTTTATGGTAATTTATGGTTGAACTTACAGATGCACTAGACTATTATGTGTCAAGGGGACAGATTCGAAACTCATGACAAAAATTTAGCATAGCCAGTCCTTCAACTGGCATGATTTTGGGACATAGGAGAAAACTGGAGAACCCAGAGGAAACCCACATGTACACACAGAGAACGTATGATGCACCACACAGACAGAAACCCAAACTCAGAATTTAACCAGGGATCCTGGCAGCACTGCCCACTATACCACTTTCCATTCATTTTCTGTACTGCTTATCCTACACAGAGATGCAGAGGGCTCCTATCCCAGGAAATTTGGGGCACAGGGCACCCTGGACCGGGTGCCAACCTATCACAGGGCACATTTGCACACCCATTCTCACACCCATTCAAACACTACGGAAAATTTGGAAATGCCAATCATCCTATAACGCATGTCTTTAGACTGGGGGAGGAAACTGGAGTACCCGGAGAAAACCCTCTAAGCATGGGGAGAGCTCCACACACACAGAGTGGAGGCATGATTTGAGCCCTCAACCCCAAACATGAAAGGCAAATGTGCTAACCACTAAGTCACCATTGCAATTGAGCAAATAACCTTACTGTGATCTTCACCCCATTGGAATTCAATTCCAAAATCGAGTTCATCTGCTGGTTACAATGATAATTCCATACAAATCCTACAACCATCCAACCACTCGTTCTTAAGATATGTTGGACAGATGCATACATGGAACGACACATAGAAGGACTGATACCAAAAATAGGAGCTAGCCAAAAAATGAGTTCCTGACCATTAACCTGTAACTAACAGGAAGGAAGCTACTGAAGAACCTATTTCAGATATTTGACCTTGCTGTGATCTTGACCATGCTGACCACTTTACACCCAAAATCAATCAATTCATCAATTCCATATAAATCAATCAATTCATTTAATCAATTCATCTTCCACATAAATCCTACAAACATTCGACCACTCATTCTTGAGATATTGCACTAATAAGAATATCGGACAGACAGAAGGATGGATGGAAAAGCTGAAAATATAATCCCTCCATAATCCTTTTAGTGACAGAGCCATAAAAAATAATGACACATAAATATTAGAAGATTTAGAAGACCTAACTAAAACAACCCAATTGAACCAACTCAGAATGAACTTACACAAATGCAATTAAACGAACTCACATGTACAAAGAGTCAATTCCTACTACAGAACCTGAATACATTAAAATGTCTAGCACATTTATTTAAAAGAAATAACAATCCTGGTTCTCAGCAGGGAACACAACAGACCCCAAAGGAAGAAAGGAAATAATGCCTCTTGCAACTTTTCTGTCAAATCACACACACTAGAATACAACCTAGAAGACATCAACACCTTTATTAATAACACTGATGTAGCGATGTGACTGAGATGATTTGAGGATCAAGTAAATGACATTAACAACTGATAATAAATCTCCAGCACCTGGCGGTTACCCAGGTCCAACAGCATGTTTGCTCCTAGAAACAGTCTTAAATAGATTACCAAAGAAAAATGATACCCAACTCTCTCTACAGATAAAAATACTGCCATGAGTTTACTTCACTTATAACCCAATAGAGATTCCACCTTACCCAGCAGCTACTGCTTCCTATCACTCATTAACACTGACACAGAAATTATTAAGGTGCCGGCTGCCAGAATGAAAAGTCGTCCCATCCATAACTCATCCTGATCTAAAAGGGCTTCATTAAAAGCATGCAGTCATCCACTGACATATACAGTCTATTTAACCGAATGCATTACTCATCTGTGCAAAAGTTTGAGACATCTGAGAATGCAACTGATAACGTTTTGTTTATTAAATGTATCAGGTATCTACATTTCACCTTCAATCTCAATCAATAATGACTGGTTAATATCTCTTTTCTACCCCAGTGCTGTTGAATTCTTGCCTTTGATTGGTCAGAAATTGTTGATTAAAATCCAATAAAAACCAAAAAACGTGTTGACGTGGACGTGCGTGCACACACACGCACACACTTGCACACAGACGTGCACACACACATACACACGCACCATATACTCTGAATGCAAGCATTAGTTTAAATTCACTGATATGGTGGTAGACCAAAAAGATTTATTAAAAGTGTGAATATTTGAATAATTATTAGTGACATTAGGTTACATTTAGCTGACAGCACAAGGGCTGAATGGCGATGCATGGTGGCCCATTAGGAGGTAGTTTATAACATTGCAATGTGTTAGTGTCGTTATAACTGGCTATTGCAAACATTACATGGAGTATAACGTTAGCTGGTTTCACGGCAAGAATACCAGTTGCCTCAAACAAACATAATATAGGACCACCTTTCAGGTGCTTCGCCAAATTCCAGGTGTTTCCTCGCTTTGTTTGAAATGAAGGATAGCCTTCACTTCAAACCGATACTAGCTTTCCTGTCTTTTCCTTTCAACGAGTCAGGGTGGAGCTAAACTTGTTAAACTAAGCTAATCTTCTGTAGTTCCCTTTCAAAGGGAACTTCGACGTTGCATTTAGCAGTATGGGAACGCCTTGTGCGCGTGACCGGTATCTGAAGCTTGTGTAAAATCATGACTCTACTTATAGGCCTGCCATGATCAGGTGACGTGGCAATTAAGTGCGTCCCATGATATATATATGGCACCTGTGAACCACGCCGCCAGCCTTATTATCTTCAGCGAGACTGCATGTCTGTTGTTTGTGTGACAAAAACGCTTCATTTCTACTCAATATTTTCTCAAAATCTCTTAACTTTTCTATCCCTTTTTAAAGAAAAGGAGAGGTAAGTAATGAGCGAGAAAGAGTTAAAGATGTGTGTAACGTGCTCCCGTTTCATCACAGGGGAAAAGTGCACACTTTCTGGGTGAAGTGTTAGTGGTGTAGTATGCGATGGCAACCTCGAGAGGCTGCGCATGGTAACGCTAGTTTCAAAGCCTCGCGGATCTGGTCCGGCCGCTGCCGAGGCAGCCAACCGTCTCAGGTTCAGGGGATTTTTTAAATCCGGAAGAGGAGCCGGAGACGAGCGCTGCTCTATCTCTTACTCTGTCTTCCGGGTTCAGCTCTCCGCTGGATTTTGGAGTTCGCGTCGCGACTCCTCCTCCCGCTATGGAAAGCCAAAGGGGTAATAATCCCTCTCTGACTACGAAGAGTTAGAAGGATGTGTTAAAAACTAAGAGCAGCGTATGAAGAGCTGCTTGAAGTGATTACCTAGTGAAAGTAAATACTTCACACTGCAGAAACTCCCCTGTCTTCCAGAAGTTCTCAAACTTCTGGGGGAAAACCAAGCTTAAGCCATAGTCATAACCCCACGATGTTGGATTATTCTGCCATTGTGGGAATGAATGGCATGGCTATTTAGCTATGCCCGAGGTGGAGGAGGCGCTTGCTAGCTTCCTCTCTCCACCGAAGGCAGGTAATTACAGGGGCCGGCTTGCATCCAAGGTGGAACCAAATTAAAAGAAGCATTGGTGGGCAAGCCTATGCAGTAGTAGTCTTGCTTGTGGGTCACTGCAGACAATTACAGGGTTGCAGGCCTACCAAGCAGACCTGCTGAGTGAGCTCGACTTATGGCAAAAAAAAAAAAAAAAAAGTTGTCTCAAGCTCATCCGGATGTCCACGAGTGGAGCCTGGGCCAGCACTAGTATGGGGGAAACCCAGAAGGCGAGTATGGCAGCCCACCAACCCCCGCAGACAGCCAGGGGAACCGGGCGGCCACAGTCGCGGTCTGCTGTTAGGCCTGATCTGAGAATGGTCATAAAGGCCAAGCAGGCAAAGATGAGCGGTCCTGAGGGGCTGTGGAGGGATGTATCCGGGGACATGAGGTTGTTAGGGCAGGTAGCCCCCAGTGCTACTGTAGGGCCTCCCCTAGCCAAGGTGGTCCCCAAGTTTTCGTGTTCCCTGGTCAGCAAGCTGTCACAGGGCAACGAAAATCTGATGCTTCTCTCCAATAGAATGTGGAATAGCTAACGTCACTAGAAGACCATCGGGCAGCGTGCAAGCTACGGCCAAATGTGTCTCCATGGGTTCTGTCTACCATAGAAAGGGTTACCGGGTCCAGTTATAGCTCGACACCCCCCCCCCACCCGCCCTCTCACAGGTGTGCTCACCACAGAAGTCAGCACAGACCAGAGCCCAACGTTAGCGCAGGAAGTAAGCCCCCTTTTGGACAATGGGGTCCTGAAACATGCACCCCGTTCCCTCAGGGAGGGAGGTTTACAACCTTTATTTCCTGTTCCGCAAAAAAGTGAGAATATGCGGCCAATTTTAGATCTGCATCATCTGAACCGTACTCTTCGGACATACAGGTTCAGAGGCTGATGTTCAAACTTATCGTGCCACAGATCCAGTTCGAGAACTGGTTTGTGGCGATAGATCTAAAAAGGTTTGTGTTTCCGCATAGGAATATTGCTAGCTTTATCCCTTCGCACCTTCACAAAGTGCATGGATGTCACTCTGGCTCCATTGGGACTCCAGGGCATCTGTGTACCAAACTACCTGGACGACTGGTTAATTCTAGCACAATCCAGGGAGCTGGCGGTTCAACATTGAGATGTTGTTCTCGCCCACGTGAAGAACTGGGGGCTCAGGTTGAATCTCAGAAAAGCTTTCCCCGGTGCAGTGGACAACTTTTCTAGGGGTTATAGGATTCTACTTCGATGAGGGCGTTTCTATCCCCAACAGGCGTAGTGTCAATCCTATCAACACTGAGCTAGATAAAGCTGTATCTTGAGAGCCTAGGGTGGAATCCACACATGTGGCTGAGGTCACATCTGTATGCTGCCCCCCCATCACTGCTCCCACTAGCTCTAGCAAGAGTTCGCCAAGATAGCCTGCTAGTAGCACCTTTTTGGCAGCTCAAACATGGTTCTGAGAGATAATATCTCTGCAAGATGGCACTCCTTGGGAGATTCCCGTCCGCAGGGGTTCACTGTGGACCCAGTAACTGCGCAATAGCTACAGTCCTGGAGCTCCTACAATAACATTTCTCAGCAGGGTGAGCTCCTTCTACAATCAGGGTTATGTGGCCGCCATTTCGGCCAGCCACGCCCTGTTGAGGGAGCCTCTGTGGTGCAACATCCTCTAACTTCGAGGTTCATGCGTGGTCTCAGATGGCTGAGGCCCATCTGCAGGCCACGCATACCTTCCTGGGACCTTCTATGGCCCTGGAAGGTCTGTCGGCTGCCCCATTCGAGCCCCTAGAGCGGATCTACTGTCTCAAGCCGGAGGGCTGATTTAACACGCTCGGCCAGATCTCGGCAACTGTGGGTCTGGCTCCTGAGGGGCACCAGCTCATAGATTCGGGTCTCACAACTGAGATTGTTGAAACCATGTTAAAAGTTAGAGCACCATCCACAAGGAAAGCGTATTCACTCAAGTGTCAGCTTTTTGTCTTGTGGCATGAGGAACGTCACCTAGACCCAGTGAACTGCACAATTGCTACAGTCCTGGAATTCTTACAGAACGTTTCTCAGCGGGCTGGGCTCCGTCTTCAATAAGGGAACTTGGCTGCCGTTTCGGCCAGCCATGACCCTGTTGATGGCGCCTCTGTGGGGCAACATCCTCTACCTTTGAGGTTCATGCGTGGTGTCAGACGGCTGCGGCACATCTGCAGGCCATGCATACCTTCCTGGGACCTTGCTGTGGTCTTGGAAGGTCTGTCAGGGACCCCATTTGAGCCCTTAGAGTCAGCCTCTGAGAAGCTTCTGACTCTAAACGTAGCTCTTTTACAGGCTCTGACATCTCTCAAGCGAGTGGGAGGTCTACAAGCTCTCCCTGTTGCCCCTCCTGCCTTGACTTTACCCCTAGATAAGCCAAGTCCTTCCTGTATCCTAGGCCAGATTATATTCCTAAAGTGCCTACATTGGCTGCCCACCCTGTGGTGTTGCAGGCTTTCTCCCCTCCTCTGTCCTCTGACCAGAACAAGAGAGGATGCACCCGCTGTGTCCAGTAAGCGCTCTCTGCACTTACGTCCACCGCTCCGGCCAGTGGCGTAAGTCAGAGCAGCTACTAGTCTGCTTTGGCAGTGACAGGAAAAGTGATGCTGTGTCAAAGCAGTGCATCTCTACTGGGATTGTTGAAGGCTTTGTCCAAAGGGGTTTCCTTGCAGGATGTGTGTGCGGCTGCAGGGTGGTCTATGCCTCACACGGTCATTTGTTATTACAGCCTGGATATTCATTCCTCCCCAGGCTCGAGTGTCCTGCAGTGACCCTCGGGCTTGGGTATTTTTGAACAAGCTGTACCCTCTGTATGACGGAGTGGGTATTCACATTCCCATACTGCTAAATGCAACGTTGAAGTTCCCTTTGAAAGGGAACGTCGGGGTTGTATAGTATACCCCTGTTCCCTGAGAAGGAACGAACGTGTGTGTACACGCGCTGTCATACCGGGGCTGGCCTGTGAATTGCGTCTTTGCTTCAGATAATAGAGGCTGGCGGCGTGGTTCACAGGTGCCATATATACATCATGCGACGCGCTTAATTGCCACGTCTCCTGATCATGGCAGGCCCCAAGCTTCAGATACCGGTCACGCGCACAAGGCGTTCCCATACTGATATATGCAACGTCTCGTTCCCTTCTCAGGGAACAGGGTTACATGCGTAACCCTGACGTTTTTCCCATGTGCTTGAAGGCGTTCTTCTTCTTCTTCTTCACCACTTGTGGACCGACTACTACACTTGCGGAAATGCAGAAAAACAAGTACCGTCATGTTTTAAGAATGCTGGTACCAACTTGGTACCGAAGTATTGGTTCTCGTGACATCCCTAGTTGATGTCCAGTGCGCCCAGCCTTGAACCTCGAGTTCCCTGGGATACTCCTCCACAGAAGCGCTGTAATGGGACAGAGGGCCCAGCAGAACCCTATAATTTCCTCAATGATTTTGGTATTTAAATGGTTTCTTTGCACAATAATCTATTAAGGAGCAGGCTATAATGAATGCCCTCAGAATGGTCCAAGCGCATGTGTGTGTCCCCTTAAGATGTTCACAGATTACTCAGAAATGCAGCACTTCACAGTTGTGAGTCGTCCCATGCATCAGGTAGATGGCAAGAGAGCAATAGTAATCGAGCACTGAGTTTCAAAAAGGACAGGAAAACACCAAGCGACAGTGAAACTAGTCCCATGTTGTATATATTCAAGCTTTCTGAAGCCTTGCAACAGCTTCCTGTTAGGAATCGATCTAAATTTAATGTAATTATATAAATCTGCTTTAATTGTCACAAGTGAGTTTATGAGAAGTGTTGTAATGATGTCCGTTTCGTGAGTGAATCATTTGTTTGAGTCAGTTAATTTCAACGAATTGGACCCGTTGCTAAAACCAGTTTGAATGATTCATTCCCGAATAGAACCGATTTGATTCTCGAGTTCATTGTTCTTGTTGCTTGGGGAATAAGAAATTACAAGTCGACAGCTTGTAGACATCCAGACTTATTTTTCTATAGTGTCTTTGTATGAGAGAGAGTACAATGGTGTTAATTACTTGTACAGTATATTCAGTGGCAAGAAAAAGTATGTGAACCTTTCGGAATTTCATGGTTTTCTGAATAAATATGTCATAATATGTGATCTGATCTTCATCTAAGTCAGGGGTATTGACAAATGTAATGTGCCTAAAATAATAACACAAAAAAAAATTCTGATATTTCATGTCTTTATTGAAAACAACCAAAAAAAACTCATAGTCCTTGTGGAAAAAGTATGTGAACCCTTGAGTTAATGACCTCAAAAAATCTTTTCTTTTTTTTTTCCACACCTGGAGTCTCGTTAAGAAAATGAGTTTGGAGGTGTGGACTACAGTTACTTTCACTGATAAAAACCCCTCAAACTTTTGGAGTTTGCTCTGCACAAGAAGCACATGCTTATGTGAGCCATGCCTCGCCAAAAACAGCTTTCGGAGGATCTACGATCAAGAATAGTTGATTTATATAAAGCTGACAAGGGTTACAAAGTGATTTCAAAGACTTTAGAAATTCACCAGTCTACAGTTAGGCAAACATTCTACAAATGGAGACATTTTGGGACTGTTGCTACTCTACCAAGAATTGCACACGAAGGTGACACCAAGAGCACATCGAAGATTCATCAGTGAGGTAAAGAAACAACCCTGAATGACAGCCAAAGATTTGAAGGCATCATTGGAACTGGCTAACATCTCTGTTCATGAGTCTACAATATGCAAAACATTGAACAAGCAGGGTATCTACGGCAGGACACCATGAAGGAAGCCACTGCTTACTAAAAAGAACATTGCTGCACGCCTGAAGTTTGCAAAAGAGCACACTGACACTACACAACGGTATTGGCAAAATGTTTTGTGGACTGATTAAACTTAGATTGAACTATTTAGAAAAACCACACAGCACTACATCTGGCGTAGAAAGGGCACGGCATATCATCATGAAAACATCATCCCAACCATAAAGTATGGTGATTGATCCATGATTTGCCTGCTTTGCTTCATCAGGGCCTGGCCAGCTTGCAATCATTGAGAGGAAGATGAATTCCCAAGTATATCAGAGAATTCTTCAGGATAATGTGAGAATGTCTGTACGTCTGCTGAAACTGTCTAGAAGTTAGGTGATGCAACAGGACAACGACCCAAAACACCGGAGCAAGTCCACAACAATGGCTTCAGAAAAACAAAATCAAATGGACAAAAAACAAAATGGAGTGGCCAAGGCAGCGCCCAGACCTCAACCGAATAGAGATGGATGGAATGACTTGAAGAAAGCCATACACATGAGAAGTCCAAAGAATATGACCGAGCTAAAGCAGTTCTGCCAGGAAGAATGGGCTAAAATTCCTCCTGAACGATGTGCAGGTCTGATCCACAGCTACAGGAAGCGCCTGATTGAGTTTATTGCTGCCAGGGGAGGGGGGGTCAACCAGTTATTAATTCTAAGGGTTCACTTACTTTTTCCACTGCCATTTTGAATATTGAATGAGTGTGTTCAATAAAGACATGAAAGATCAGAATTTTTTTTGTGTTATTCTTTTAGGCACATTATATTTGTAAATACCCCTTGACTTAGATCAGGGGTGCACAATACGTCGATCGCGATCGACCGGTCGATCGCAAAGGAAGTGCGGGTAGATTGCCATTCCAAAAAAAAAAAAAAAATAGATTTTAGCGTTGATGTACAGGACAGCTAGTCTGTGATCTCGTCATTTCTCTCTCCATGCGTGTGCGATCAAACGTGCCAGAGCTAAAGGCTAACAAGTGAAATCACTGAGATAACTTCCCAGTTTATTCCTACTGAAGAAAGGGGACAAAATGAGTGAGGTTGCGGGATCAAGCAAGAAACCAAAGACTTATCACTTCCATGCGGAATGGTAGGATGATTTTTTTTTCACGGCTGACTTCAAATGCTAAGGCAGCCACCGAAGCATCGTTCTGGGTGAGTCACTCCATCATTAAACACAAGAAGTCATTCCAAGATGGAGAGATGATAAAAAGGCATTCGTAGACGCAGCTGACTCGTTGTTTCGGGACTTTAAAAACAAAACCGAAATATTAGCTTCAATCCAAGCTCTCCAGCTATCAAGAAGTAGTTACACAGCACTGTGAAGTCATGGCCAAGGATTTAGGGAGATAAGGGAGTTTCTCTTTGCTGTTAAACATGCAAAACACACCCAACTCAAAGATGATCGGTGGCTGCTGGACTTGGCATTTTTAACCGATCTTACCAACATGTTAAATGAGCTTAATTTGGAGGTGCAGACAAAACCGTGGTCAATATGATCGGCTCAGTTAATGCCTTTAAACGGAAAATGCAACTTCTGTCCTCAAAGCTGCAGCGCCATGATTTTGGGAACTTCCTAAACCTCGCGTCAGATCTGGAGACGCAGCGGAAGGCTTGTGCACAGTTGAACATTGCACGCTACACGGAGCAGATTGTCAGCTGTCAGTCAGAGTTTCACAGATGCTTTCAAGACTACATTCATGTTTAGGGACAATGTTGTGGTTGATTCACTCGCACTGAAAATTGCAACGCTGTTTCACCTGAACTCGTCTGAAGTGGAGGATGAGATTTTGAAACTACAGACTGACCTTCAGCTGAAGTCCAGGGCTCATGGACAGTTTTGGAACTTACTCACAGGGGAAAAGTACCCAAACATGAGGAAATGTGCAACCTCCTTGACTGCATTATTTGGCTCTACTTATGTATGTGAATCAGCGTTTTCCCACATGAAGATTATTAAGTCCAAATACTGTTCCACAATGACTGATCATCATTTGGTGTCCTGCTTGAGGCTAGCTACCAGCAGCTATTGTCTGGACTGTGCCAACCCTGACTGGTTCTATTCAGTGCAAGTCATCAGAGTAAGGTATTGACCAAAAATAATGTACTGAAGGGCTCTGACATATATATATGTTTCGCATTTTTAACGTACGTAGATCTCCTTGACTGGTCATGTTAAAAGTAGCTCGCAAGTCAAATAAGTGTGAGCACCCCTGACTTAGATGAAAAGTAGATCACATTTTATGACAAATTTATTCAAAAAACCACGAAATTCCAAAGGGTTCACATACTTTTTCTAGCCACTGTATAGTTATTTGTATATAGTTATCAATGCATAATTTCAGTTAATTTAATAAACTGTTCAAATTTAGTTCTTTATAGTCGCTTATTGAATATGCAATAATTGTTATGCTTATTGATAATGATTGTTTTTACATGTGGCAATAAGAAAGGATAATTGGGGGATGGAGGCTTGGGGCCCGGAGTACAAATTAGCCAGGGGGCCCAAAAACCCTAGCAACACCCCTGCTCCTCCACAACCCTGTATAGTATAAGCAGTATGGAAAATGGATGGATGGAGGAATGGATGATGTGTTGTTTGCTAGTGTTGGCAAATTGCTGTGTTTTAAGATGAAATGCTGTTATAAGATAATAATCAGCTTCAGTGCAGTACTGCATCACACCATGCCATGGTTGATTATTATACTGTAACAGCATCTCCTGTCATGTTTTATTCCTTATGTGTGACATTGCGTGGAGCTACTAGGCAGGGATGCCCACTCTCCTACTTCCAATTTGGCATTTTAATCAAGCCCTTATCCACAGCTTTGTGTCAAAATATAAACATAAAATGCATTCAAACAACAAGCAGAAGATCTATGAGTCTATATGCTTATAGACCTGTACATTTCTCATCCAATAATATCCTTCCTTCTCATAAACCTCCAATTACTTTTTTAACTGGAGCCAATTCACCATCTCTGCACAGGAGGCAACTGTCCAAACACACTGGTAACATCACATGCTGGGGTATTATCATGGCTTTCCAACTGTCAGGATTGTTTATACTTTATTTTAATGTACTGTTAAAAACAATAGATAATGAGCTCCCACCTTGTCTAACATCTCCATACCGTATCTCTTTTTGGCTATAATTAGTGACAACACATCCAGAAACCAGAAATAATTTCCTGCCCAAATAATCCAATCACCACCAATTCCTACCCAACAGCCAACTCTTGCCTTTCATACGAAAGCTAGCAACTGAGGAAGGTGAAGGCTAGCATGTGTATTCTCTGAGAAACAGGAAGCCGGCCAACCGCATCTTTTCAAACTGCTGCGGTAACAGGGCGTGTGAGAAACGTTAAGAAAAGTGCACTCAGCCCTCTTCCGCATACATGAGCTCACAGGCGCCTATGATGTCGCAAATGATCTCTCTGTGACTACAGTTCACCTGAGAAATGTATATATTAAAATATACCAAACTCTCTCATTAGACTCATTGGCCATATTCCACTAACATCTTTTGTAGCTACCCTTGACTCACCTTACCCCCCACACCTCCTGTACTATAACCCCAGACCACAGGTGTATTCTGAGCCCATCAGCACGTGAGGACCTTCTAAGCCTCTTAAGCCAAAACCCCCTGCAATAACCAAGCCGATGTTCCTCGAGAATTGCTCAGGCCACTTAACACCACCAGCAGGTACTCTGTGTGACCCTGCTGCGTACACTGACTACTAAAAGACTTTCACATCTCACACAGGCACAAACACATGGTTTCACACACACACACACACACACACACACACACACACACACACACGCACCCTACTACAAAGTTCATAACTGAAGTTGTTCTATAAGCTCTACAACCTACTTAATATTAATCTGTTGTAAGGTTGTAAGTTGCTTTTATTGTTTTGGGTTGTTTTTTTCTGATTGGATGAGAACCTTTGAAGTTGTTCGAACTTGCACTGCAGCAACTGATTTGTGTTTATTACCTAATCCCCAAATCCTGTTCATGAGGACATTGTATCTGTGCTATTTCTCTTTAGAAAAATGGGAAAAATGTGTGGAGATGTCAACAAGAATAGTCTGTTCTGCAAAGAGAGTATATAGTTAAAAGAATTAATTTTGTACTGTGCACCAAGAGGAGTCATGTAGTGTTTATTTTGTTTTTGCTATTTCTAACCATCATTTGGATATAACATCATGAAATTTCTTATCAAAGCATTAGCACTGAACTTAAAGCAGATTCAGGGATCTGCAGTGCACGACATCTGATGAATTTTCTCACAGGCTCTCATTGGCAGCTTCTCAGCGCTGTTCTTGCTAATAGATGTAGAGGTGTTCACACTTGGTTATTCATCACCAAGAACATCAAACAAGCTTATAGGATATATGAGAGCATAAGCCATTGTTATGTCCATGGACTGTGTGCTTAGCAAGCAAAGCTTACTGCACATTGTGTGGTAAACAAGTAGTGCCTAACAACACCTTCACCTGTGATAAAATTATTGCATAACAATGCCTCCAATGCCTCTATCATGTGGCATCCCCCCCCCATATTGGACCAGATATAATGTTTCTATATATATATATGGTCTAGATAGATGGATGGATATATAAATAGATGGATAAATAGATTGTTTTTTGCTTTTGTTTCTTTATACTTTTTTAATTACTTTTCATAGCTTTTTTGATTTTGTAAAATAACTTTTATGACTTATATAAAACTATATAACGGACAGGTATGGAACATGAATGATCAAAAATGTTTCTGAACACTATAACTACTTTGAACAAGAGAACTAGGCTGTATTAACATGTACTATTTTACATGTAAAACATGTTGCATTACATTTGTCTTGCGTTCTAAAAACATTCGCATAAGAGTGATGTAAATTGGGACGAAGGGCGCGTCTCGTTATGATATTGTTAAATCTCCGGCTCTCAGACACTCACTGAACAGAGCAGATGCAGAGAGAGGTGTGAGTGCAGCGGGAAAGCAAGACCTCGCGCTTGCTATAGTACTCGAGACATTTGTAAAGTTGCTAAGGTTTGTCCAAAAAGACCTTTTTTCCCCCGAAAAAGTAGCTAAAGGGGTTTGAAAAGTTGCTAAGTTGGCAACACTGGTCTGCACTGACAGCTAGATAAAACGCAGGCTAAGCTCCGCCTCTCCCTAGCAAAAAGAAAATACAGAGGGAGAGGGAACGCGGGGTTTTTCGTTTATGCATATTCTATTTGAAAAGCAACAAAATACACAGAGTACCTAAATGATACCCTGTCTGTGTTTTTTTCTTGAAAACAATTTGCGCCCCCCTTCCGATCTCTCCCCCTGTATGAGAACCACTGGTCTATGCCATTACCACAGATTTTTACACATTCATTCATCTTCACTAACCACTTAATCCTGTTTATGGTTGCAGTGGCTCTGGAGTCTATCCTGGGAACCATGGGCACAAGTCAGAGCTACACCCTGGATGGGATGCCAGTCCTTTACAGGGCACCATGCATACACACATTAACCATAGAGCCAAGTGGGATGTTTTTGGGAGGTAGAAGAAAACCCGAGAACCCAAAGGAACCCATGTCAGCGCGGGGAGAACTTGTGAAACCACATACAGGTACCATGTTTCTGTGAGGCAGCAAAATGCTATGCCACCCATATATACAATTATAGAAAACATTATTACATAGATTTTCATATTAATGCAATGTAGTTCTCAGTTGTGTTTAAAAATACATTTTGACATTCTGTGTTTGGGATAATGCGTTTGTTAAGTCCTTGAAAATAACTTATTAGGTTGTCGTTAAAACCCAGCTAAATTCTGTTTTAGTTTTGGTTGCTTATAATTATTATTAATTTTTTTTTATTAAACCCTTAAAGTGTTTTTTTAACTAAGAAGTTTCACCCTGTCAATCCAACTTCATTAGTTTTCAGAATGAGGTACAATGAGGGAACCTTGTTGTTTAAAACATAGTTGTATAATTATAGTGCAAAAACTGAAGAACATGTTGGAAAAGTGGATGACAATCTAATTCACGTTAATCACTAGTGTCTTTCTAAATCAGGGAGATAGAGAAAACAAGCTGTATTACCACTGATTAAAACTGTCTTACATGCATCTATTCCTTAGGCAATATCTCCCCGAGAGTCTTTTGAATTTGCTCGGCTGTGTCTCACGAAGTAGACAACAGCTACGGTTGCTTACTTAAAGTTATAAATGTATCAAAATAGATTTTCTCAATAGCTGCAAATGAAAATTTCATCGTGCCTGAAAATCCAATTACTTCTGGATTCATAAACAAGCATTAATGGATTACGCAGAGATCAAATCTAATCATGATGCCATTTGTTTTAGAATTTCTATTAGTCAGAGTGAAGACAGGAGTTAAGCATCTTTTTCCCCATCTCTAGAATGAGTGCAGAAAATAATCATTTGAGAATGGCTGAGAGGGATAAAAGAGTGTGCTGAGTTTCACCTTGCCCGACATATTCTACTGTCTCGGGCCCGTAGTGCATTCGTGCTTCCTGCTCATAGGCTGTAAGCGTCTCGCTGGAGCTGTAGCATTTCTGTTGGGCCACATGACACTTGTCTGCACCTATAGAGGAGGTGGCATAGTGAGGTTCTTTCCTGCACCTGGCTCGCGTCAGAGAGCGGTGCTGCTTCTCTTTCATGTCCATCCCAGCAGCAGCCAATCAGCTCACAGGAGAGCAATGTAGGTTATGTTAATCACCTGGAAAAGGGGAAGGAGAAGGAAGAAGAAAAAAATTAGTGAGTGCAAACTGTTTTCTCACCTCCGAAATTAATTTCCTAGAGTTACAAGATGTGTGTAGACCAAGTCTACACACATGTACTGTATACTAAAAAAGTAGAACTACATTTTGGGAACGTTTAAAAAAATGTACTTGTCTATAAATGTTTGTCAACTTTAACTTTTCCCTTACTCTGTTCTAAAAGCAAACGGTTATTTTTCTATTCTGCTAAACTTTCACAGAGGCCTTTGTTACTTACTGTAATCTTAGCTCGTTTATGCTACCCACTCTCCATTATTTCTTGTCTATACATCACCAAAACTGCTTTTCATATATGACAATAAGGTCCTAATGCTCAAACATCACACTCATTTTACAAGCATCACTACTTTTACCTCAACAAGGACAACTCCAAGAGTATCACTGGGGTAAGAAAGCTAGAGCTGGTACAGCTATTACCATTATTTTTCAGTTCAACTATTGGGCTATATTTTAACAATTAACCTTTCCCAACAACATAGTCAAGTTGAAAATTAGCTGTCTAGTTTTAGCCCTACTTAGGACCGCAGTGAAGTGACAGAAATGTTCTATGTAAAAAGGAAACCGTGACACGGCATGCTGTTTTAGTCAATAATTAGTCAAATCAATCAAAATGTACACTTTTCCAATAATAGTGTAACATCCACAACAAGTGGAGGCAAATGCTTTGGGGCTCCGAGTTTTGAGAGTCCCTCTCAAAACTATAGCTCTACAACTTATTAGAATGAGCGCATGGATATAAACAGTGACATGAATTATAACCAGCAGTACTGTCAGAGCTACTGCTTTAGGAAATGAATCAACACTCTGAACACCTGACCAATCAGAATCAACTCAATAGTGATGTGGTATAATAACATTTAGATAAGATCAGATATAGGTAAACATCGACTTGAGTAGTTTTCTCATAGATTTCCTTTGAGTATATATGAGTATACATTTATTTGAGTATATTTTTTTACTGCTGAATATTAGAAATACAGTCCCCTCTAAAACTATTGGAACAGCAAGGAAAATTAGTTTATAAAATAATGGAATGTGTAAAAGCCACGAAAAAGCATCACAAAAGAAGAAACCAACAATAATATTAAATGTGATGTACTTTAATTTACTTCAAGACTTATCTGTTCCTATATTTCTGCTCACCTAAAAACTTGGTTCTATATTTTATGTTGTTTAACACATCTACATGTAAATACCAGGAAATAAAAGTTGAAATCGTTAACTCTCATCGCATATCCATCTATTGATCTCAAAGCTAAATGTCTTTAGTGTATGGCACAAACAAAAAATTAATTGGCGGGGACAGTAAAAACAGTTCCTCTATTAAAACAGATTGTTTGTAATAATATTTCAAAATGTTACTGGGAGTCACATTCAGACAAGCCAGGCTTATATGAATGCATAAGTCTTTTATACTATGCTGACATGTTACACTAGTGTAACTCAACAATACAAATGGACACATTTCCCCATCTATATACCTCCATCAAACAAACTTGTGTTTGTCTCAAATCTCAAACTTATGCACTACTCTAAATTGTTACTGAGTACTAACACTAATCAGTTTTCTTATTACAGTTACTGTTGGAATTTTAAAAACCTCTCATGTTGGATTTTCGAGATTTCAAGAGTAGATATTTTTGAATGTAAGGCCAAAGTTTTCGATTAGAGATGCAATCATGACTACAGTGAAAACATTTTAAGCAAGACAGAGCTCATCAGTGTGTTTAACATTGCTGTGCATAAAATTGCTAAATGTTGACATACCAATGTTTCAGAGCTTTCACATAGAGCACAAGGTGCTATCTATTAAAATAAAAGGTAACCAAAAATAAAATTAGGCTAAATGTATTCCCAAGTCATCATGCTTGCTGTCAATGCAAATGCTACTGTCCAAACATTGAGCCTACATCTTGAGATGTTGAGAAGCTATGTGATGACCCGTAGAGTTAATGCTTTATTTGCGACAGACAGATGAATGATAGGGACCATTAGACACTGCGAAACACCATAAACATGCTCATCCATACACAAACAGAACCTGATGACTGCAGATCAAGCCCAGGCTGAGGCGCACCAGCAGGGGGGAGGTGAGCGGAGATAGTGACTCGCCATCTTATTATCACCCACCGAGAGCAAAGTGAGAGAATGCACGATGGGGAGGCATAGAGAGAAAGAGAGAGAGAGAGATGGCCATGCACCCTCTTCGACACCCTCCTACTCTGCATCTGTGACTTGGTGGTGAGTCATCACCAGGGACTCTAATCAGATCGTTTGTCATTGGCATGGTACATAGAAACCCTTCCTACAGAAACACTCTGCTATTGTCATTATCAGGAATAGAAAATACTTGAGAAATTTTACTTTGTACAATTTCACCTAATCGGCTAGGCAGCAAGTCAAATTGTAGCTAATAATAAATATCTGTTGTTTATAGGATATTTTACTTTTGATTAGTTCATTACTAAACTATACGAGTAGCAAACAGAGACTGAACATTCTCGGGCAAAAACGTGTTGTTACTTATAACAGTTTTCAATACGTAATAAAAGTTCACCCTCACATTAAAACATGGCATTGACATAATTTCCTCAGTTTAAAACATTGCTTTTTTTTTTTTTTTTTTTTTTTTTTACTATTTCATACATGGCTACATTTAAAAGTTGTAGCTTTCACTTGGCTGGATACTTTTAATTGTGCAAGATTTTGACTCCTACTCTCTATATCTATAATTATATACCTATATAAATAAATATCTATAAAATCCAATCTTCTGTATTAGGCTTGGTCTGAAGAAGATGGAGTGTTCTAATGACACAAAAGCTGCACAGCAGGTACAAGACAAAATGTCTTAATAATCAGTCCCTCCGGGATTTAGCAATTTTGCAATTGAAGCAGTGAACGCAAAATCAAGCAAACGCCGCAATATTCTAAAGTAGTTCAGATTTGGGCCAAGATGTACTGTGTGATGTCATCACAACGTGCATTCAGCCAAACCCCTCTTCGATTCAAATGCATTGAACATTGTAGGTACGGCTAAAAGATTTCATTTCCCAACAATCGTCACTGTGAAAGACAAAGCAACTTTGTGCAATCGCAATTTCCCCAATTCAATAGTTTTCCGCAATAAAGCACAAACTCTGCATGTTGCATTACAAATAATAAAAAAAGCAGCAAAATCAAGCATTTTTGGCTGGAACAGTCACAAAACTACTCCAAAAAATCCTGTACGGACTGAATAAAGCACAGGATTGAGTGTGCTGCTGTAGAGACTTCCATGTACACAGAGCAGGAAATGGCTTTGTAATGCTTTAAGTGCTTACTTAGGACACAGATGTCTCGGTTTATTTAAACACTCAATCAGCACTATTCAGACACTAAAGAGCCAATTATATGATATTTAGTGGCAAATCAATGCACAAGCGCCTCGAAAAAGCAGCACTGTAACATACATCGAAGGAACACATATCACATGCTGTCCAGTCAATACTCTCATTGAAGCTTTAAGCATGTTTAGATAAGGGCAAGGCCTTTGAGTGGTGTTCACTGATCAACAATTTGTATTCATGCTGTATAAATACATGGAGCATGTACAGCGCATGCTAATTATGTAAAGCATTCAGGCTTTGGGAAAATGTGCTAATTGGATCCACATCTGCGGTTAGCTGTGATAGTATGGCCTTGGTCTAGATTGACCATGAATTATAGAAAGTATCAAACAGAAAATCATAACTCTAATCAAGGGAATTTTTTTCTTTTTTTCTTTTTCAACCTGCTGCCAAATGTTAGACTGGTGCTCACAGTCAGCAGTGGTTTGAAAGATATGGAAAAAGACCAAGCATCAATTTAACAATACTTTTCCATAATACTGTAATAGATGTTATGGCTACGGTAACAAGATGTAATTCTACATTTGTTGTTTTTTCTAATTTGCCCATACTGAAAACCTGTCCTTATTTGGTTCCCCTAATTGCTGGTCATGGTATTAATTAAGAGCTAAAATATATTATTTTTCAATGGCTCAAACATGAAACTGTTAGGGTAGAGCAGTGCATTATATCATGAGGTCTCAGTGATGGCATAATACAAAGGATGTGCGCCATACTGACAGTTGGTTACAACAAATAATCTAATGTGGATGCCAAAAATGAAACTAGAACAGTTTGTTTTTTACTAGACGGTATGGATCAGCAAACTTCTTTAGCAGTGTGGTGACTGACAAAATTACTTTCTCGGTTAAAATGTCTCTTGGCACCACAGATTTATCACATAATTAATTTAGTTGGCGTTTGTTTATACAACCCCAATTCCTAAAAAGGTTGGGACACTATGTAAAATGTAAAGAAAAACAGAATGCAATGGTTTGCAAATCTCATAAAACCATGTTATTCACAACAGAACATAATAACCTGAGGAAACGTACAATTTTAAGGAAAAAACAAGATATTTTTTCTATTTGATGGCTACAACACGTCTCAAAAAAAGTTGGGACAGGGGCAAAAAAAAGGCTGGAAAAATAAGTGTTACTAAAAGGAAACAGATGGAGGAACATTTTGCAACTAATTAGGTTAATTAGTAACAGGTCAGTAACATGATTGGGTATAAAAAAGTGTATCACTGAGAGGGAGAGTCATTCAGAAGTCAATATGGGATGGACTCTGAATGGAACCATATGTTGCTCTAAAACCTGTACATTCCAGATGTGCAAGTTGCCCATTCCATAGGCACTAATGCATCCCCATACTACATTACGACATACAGAAATGCAGGCTTTTGAACTGAGCGCTGATAAAACACCGAATGGTCCCTCTCCTCTTTAATTCTCTTTAGTTTAGAGGACGTGGCGTCAAAAAGAATTAAAAATTTCGATTCGTATGACCACAGAGCAGTTTTCCACTATGCCTCAGTCCATTTTAAATGAGCTTTGGCCCAGAGAAGATGGCAGCATTTCTGGATCCTCTTCACATATGGCTTCTTCAATGCGTGATAAGAGGTTTATCCAGCATTTGTGGATGACACAGCGAACTGTGTTCACAGACAATTAGTTCTGGAGGTGTTTCTGAGCTCATGCAGTGATTTCTTTTACAGAATCATGCCTGTTTTTAATTCAGTGCCGCCTGAGGGCCCGAAGATCACAGGCATGTGATATTGATTTTCACCCTTGTCCCTTGAGTTTTCTCCGGATTCTTGGAATTTTTTGATGATATTATGCACTATAGATGATGAGATATTCATAGTCTCTGCAATTTTACGTTGAGGAACATTATTCTGAAATTGTTCCACAAATTGTTGACATAGTTTTTTGCAGATTGGTGAACCTCTGCCCATCTTTACTTCTGAAAGATATTCTTTTTATACCTAATCATGTCACTGACCTGTTGCCAATTATCCTCCAGCTGTTTCTTTTTAGTAACACTTACTTTTCCAGCCTTTGGTTGCCCCGTCCCAACTTTTTTGATATGTGTTGCGGCCATTTCCTCAGTTTAAACACTTGATATGTTTTCTATGTTCTATTGTGAATAACATATGGTTTTATGAGATTTGAAAATCACTGCATTCTATTTTTATTTACATTTTACACAGTGTCCCAACTTTTTTTGAACTGGGGTTGTATTTATTTACCATTTTTTTTCTAATTTATTGTCACTGATTTAACTCGACGTTCCATTCCAAAAAACATAAAGATACATAAAAAAGCCGTTCTTAATTTAGGCAGGATTCAAAATGGATTCCTATTCACTGTGTCTGTTCAGAACATACAGTATGTAATAACATACACCAGCATGTGAGATTTTGCAAAAAGTGCAGGACATATGTTTTGATGTATTTTATCATCGTCTGGCATGGTCTTTTTCTCCATTTCTACTAAGGTCAAAGTATTGGCCCCCTTGACTTCATCTGGCTTGCTTGTACGTTTCTGAATAGTTTCAACTTCAAATGTCAGACCATCAGACCACAATAATGTATTCGAAACATCACAGCTCTAATCAACATTCTCTAGCAAGTATAAGTACTAATTTACACTTACTAAACACATCATTTGTCATCAATAATTCATGTTATTGTGGTCACATGCAATGCAAAAAAACACGAAATCTAGCCAGTGGGTGTTTGTCAGCTGTTAAGTACTCTTAATGTTCCCTTCAAATGCAAAGTTTTATGCCATAATGCTGTAGGATGGCTGTCATATTTGTACAGAACTAAGCCATCACTGATACCATTTTTTCATTTTTTATATAATATTAATATCAAAGTCAAAGTATCGGCTCATACTTATCCAATACCACTTGCAAATGTTATCAGAGCATGCAGCTTCCCTGCGTCTCTCCACCCAGCACTGATGTATGCATATAGTATCACTGATCTATGACATTTCTCCTCTTCCTCCTCATTTATTTAATGGTATATTGCATGGAACTCCATCATATGATTTTTAGAAGTGAATTAAAATTCTTTCTGCTTGGGCAATTGTGGGATAGGAGCTATAAAAGAGCAGAAGAAGAGAGGAAGTAGACAAAATACCAGAAATGCAGTAATGACCTAACAGAAACAAAGGACAATAGAGAAGAACCTGAGAAACCTGGTAAAGCTTCTCCTACTTGGCAAATTTTTTAATGTTAAATGGGTTGCAAGTTACTTTAAATTATATTGTAATCTAAAAGCACTGATCACACAAAAATACCAACCCTTCAATTCATACCAGAGGTTAACACCTCAGAACTGTGGCTAAATTAGAAATGGTTCACAACAGTAATATCAAACATACAGTATTATATACAGACCAACAAGGTCAAACGTGCCTATTAAGGCTCCTGAGAGGCAGAACATCGTCGATCATGATCGAAGACTGTGAGTTTGAATGCCAATGATGTCACAGCCATTCATGGCCAGGAGCCAAGGGAGCTAAAATAGCCAAGCGCTCTGGGTGGAAGGGATGATATATTCACTCCCCTGTCAATCATAGTTACACTAACCAATCGTGGGTGTCGGTGAGCTCATGAATACGAAAGAGGGAAGATAGCACTTACCTCTGAATTCGATATATTGCTCTGTGGCACAGTTTGAAGGGATGTGGTTGGCTAGCATAGATGAAGCCTCCAAGATTTAGCGATTTTGTGATTGCAGAAATTAACGCAAAATAAAGCAAACTCTGTAATATTTGGAAGAGCTTGCAATTTTTTTCAAAATTACAGCAGATTTTTCACAGGTTTGGACCAAGATGTGTCATGTGACGTCTGCACAATGTGCATTCAGTCAAAGCCATCTTCGATTCACGTGTGTCGAACATGAGTACAGATAAAAGGTCTCATTTACCAACAAATCAATGCAAAACAATTTTCTGCAATTGCAATTTTGCCAATTCAAGTAGTTTTCTACCAAAAAACACAAAAATCTCAGCTAATTGCATCGCAATTTTGAAAATAGATGCAGCAAAATAAAACGTTTTTGGTCGCAACAATCACAAAATCGTGTATGGACTGAAGTATTAGCTTTTCACTCCCCAGTTCATAGCTGTCTTGTGATATGGGAGAGCTGGCTGGTGGGTAGGACCTGGCAGGTGAGAAATTTGAGGAGAAAATGTAGCCGTATTTCTTACTGAAGAACTGAAGAACCAAAAAGCTAGAAAGGGAATCCCCCACAGGTCATGTTTGCTGACAGAGAAATGGTAGTGGTGAAAAGCATGGCCTCTCAGGCAAGAATGTAGTGGAGACTTGCTCTCAGTATCAATAAGTAATAATCAAGCTGAGCAGTCATCTTCCTGGCAAACTGAGGAAGTTTCTGTCATGGGGCTCCATTAAAATTAATCCCCTAAAATCCACCTCGGGCAGTGCAGAGCACGACTCAAAAGTCCACAGCACGAGCCATGCTGTCACTGAACAGCAGCCGGCTGACAATAAATGGACTACGGTTTAGCAAGGAAGAGAACAAAGTAGAGAACAGAGTAAAAGAACCAGAGAAAGTAGTGCCTTCAGTTGCAGTGATGTAGTGCAGAAAGAAGTGTAAAGGACAAGTGCACAGAGTGGCTTTTAAACTCTGAGGACTGGGAAAAACACCAGGGTGAGGTTTTTAGAGAAGTATAATAGTGAGTTCCCTGTTGAAGGCAATTGGCAGTTATGGATAAGAACCAGAGGAACAGATCTATGCTAACAGATTCATACCTTTAACACACTACAGCAGTAATTCAGTAAGCAATGAGTAAGGGTGATGGTGCTTCAACACCTCTCTAGAACATACAAGTGTTTCTAGGACACATTAAAAGCACTACACAGGTTAACCTATTTGGTACATTTCATACCAAATCACTTCACCATTGCCGAAAAAGAAAGATTTCAAGTGCTGCGAGGCCTCGGAAATTAAATCAAGGCGGCATTTAGCTGACTGTTGATTCTGGCAAAACATGCTAGGTGGAGACATAGGTTGTGTTCTCAATGATCTAATTGAAACGGTCCTTTTAGCTGAAAATGTCAGAAGTGAAGTAACAAATTATCACAGCATTGAGCCATTGAGAGCGGTGGGGGTTTTTTTTCAGCCATTTTTTTCTTCTTCTTTTTAGTCTCCAAGAACATATTGGAGATGTCTATTTCTGATTCCTCAAATAGTAGGTAAAGTGGAAATGTCAAGTCCTCCTCCTCCTCGTGTATGAAGGATGTGAAGGGATTTTTTCTGCCAGATTCTCAAGGTACACTGTGGTGCAGTGCACCAGGGTTTCTGTAATTCAGACTGAAGACAGCGTGAAGACTAGCTGGAGTGTAGAACATCTCAGGAGAAACCACAGCGTGGTTCACCTTTTCCTCTAGTCCTGAGGCAAGAATGTGTTCAGTCTCCTGAGCTGAAGGGAAAAAAACATGATTGTGACTGCAAGGCCTTTGCGTCTGGTTAGTGTATCCCTTAATATCCTCCAGGTTCCCCAATTCTGTTATGATACCTTTTCTGTAGTCATCTAGCTCTGACATGCTTTACTTATGCTTTGGTAGATTTTTCACAACAGTTCATTTTTTCTCTTGATGAGCAATCCAGAGGCAACAGTGACAAAAAAAAAAAAAAAAAAAAAAACTTCCTGAAACTTTCACAAGGAAAAAAGAGGTTCCTTCAGAGGAACCAGACTCAAAAGGAAACCCATTTTCTTCTGGGTAACACTGGATAACGGGATGATAAATCATTACTCATCTACAACTATATACTCTGACGTTAAATAGTACTTAGTGTACTGGAAGGATGTTGAGTATGAGCAGAGTCCTGAGACAAGAAACGGACAGTCTTCATGATTACAGCGGCAGTTCATGGGTACAAATGTGCAGTATCGAGAAGATTTTATCCACTGAAGTAAGGGTGGGATTTTGGAAAAACTCTTTATGTGAAGTGCAAAATTTTAGGGTATCCATGTGGGACCATCCACAGCAGCAGAATAAAGTGAGTCAAAATTTCAGACTCTCCAAGCCCGAAGCAGAGCATCAGGATGAATCAGACAAGTGAATAAATGAAAAAGTCCAGAGGGCGAGACGAGCCACATCATTAAAAGTGTCAGGATCTGGCACCGGCATCGTATCAGACACATGGCGGAGTACACATACAGCTTGGCAATGAGAGAGAGAGGGAACAGATTATTAGATATGCGCTTATCATACGGTGGTTTAAATGTGTATACATTGTGATCAGAGTGTATGTGGGGACTCGAGCAGGTCTCGCTATGACAGCAGAACTAAAAGGGAGAGCCAGGAGGAAACACAGGCATGAGGGCACCCTTGTGATATTTCTTTCTCTCTTGGCTCATTAAACCTTATTTCTCTTTTAAAGTTCAATTTCTTCACGAGAGAGAAAATAGCACTCAACCAAAATTGGCAGGACCTGGTTGACAGTTGAGCAAATGGTAGAATGACATTATTGTGATTTTAATTACTTGATTACATCACTGCCTTCCTGATGTAACAATTTTCTAAAATTAAAAACATTAAAACTGACAGTAATGTTTCTTAGTCACCAAAATTCAACAATTGGGTATAACAAACCTTATACTGGGTGAGACGAAACAAACACAGCACAAAAACAGAATAGAAAGTAGAGTGACATTGGTAATGACTTTCATTGTATTTTTGACTGTTCACTGTGCTGTATGTTTCTCGGTGTAAGGGTATGTTTTGTCTATGTGCCTTGTTCTGGTTCCTCATTAGATGACCACTGATTGCTGCATGCCTTGCCCCTGCCGGTGGTTTCTTGGTTGGAATGAAACTTCTGGATTTCAGTTAGATAATTCATCATTCGAATACAAATACATTATTGGGAAGAAACATATTTCATATTCTATACAGGTAGAAATACAGACATGAATAAGCACTATTGTTTTCTATTTTAGGGTACGAAGTGCACATGATAAACAGAGATTGTGTTTATTAATGTGTAATGCATTTACAGCATTCGTTCATTCATCCATAGTAGCTGCCTAGTCACAGTGGTATAAATTAGACTATTAGTTTGTTGATATTTTGGGTAGTAGATCCAACTATACTACTCACACAGATACTGAAAAAATAGTGAATAAATGCAAGATTAAAAAAAAAACAGACTCTTGCACATATCTAGTTGAGACCAATTATGTACTCAAGTGATGTAGTTGAAGTTGAGAAATTGTCACAGCCAGAATTTACACACCATGTTGACATTAACAGTTCTACCTCTGGGTTTCCAGGGGCATAGTGGTAGGGTTCATATTTAATAAAAACACATGTCAGGAGATCACAAGTTTGAATCCAGTTGATGACAGCCAGCCGTGGCCGGGAGCCAAGGAAGCGTTACAGAGAGAAGTGGGAGAGAAAGGCATCCTCTCTCTCCCCTGTCAATCACTAGCCAATCATGGTTGTCTGTGAGTTCATGCATGTGGAACAGGGCAGATGGTGCTTTCTTTTTTGCTAGTCTTCACCCTCTATGGTTGGTAGCAGTCATATGATAGCATAGGATTGGCTGGTGGGTTGGAATTGGCAGGTGACCAAATTGTGGAGGAAAATAGAGGAAAAAAGGACTTTTGGCTCTGCCACACCCACTTTGGTTTTAAATCTGATTACAGATATGGATGATTGGATCACTAATCAGTCCCTCCAGGATTTTGCGGTCACAGAAATGAATGCAAAATCAAGCAAATTCCAAAATATTCTGAGGAATTTTTAATTTTTCAAAATTACTGCAGAATTTCTGAAGATTTGGGCCAAGACGTGTCATGTAACGTCTGCACAATGTACATTCATTCAAAGCCATCTTCGATTCCCGTGTGTAGAATATGAGTACAAGTAAAAGTTGTATTAGTGAGGACAGCAGGGGGTGCTCACCATATGGTCTATGTGGGTCCTTATGCCCCAGTATAGTGACTGGGACACTATACTGTAAAAACAGAACTGTCTTACTGATGAGACGTTAAATCGAGTTTCTGACTCTCTGTAGTCATTAAAAATCCCCATTGACCCTTAACTATCATGGCCCTCTAATAATCTCCATCTCTGAATTGGCTACATCGCTCTCCTCTCCACTCATAGCTGGTGTGTGGTGGGTGTTCTGGTACAGTATAGCTGCCGTCACATCATCCAGGTGGATGCTACATACTAGTGGTGGTTGAGGAGATTCCCCCCATACAATGTAAAGCGCTTTGAGTCCCTATGAAAACGCTATATAAATCTAAGGAATTATTATTATTAATTATTGATTATTAAAAGGTCTCATTTAACAACAAACATCACTGCGAAAGACAATTGTGTTCAATTGCAATTTTGCCAATTCATGTACCACCAAAAAATAAAGCACAAATGACACCTCAAGTTGCATTGCAAATTTTGAAAACAACTGCAGCAAAATCAAGCATTTTTGGCCACAACACCCACAGAACAACTCCTGTACGGACTGAGTAAATAGGCCCAGATACAGACTATCATGTACGATCATCTGCCTATTCTTGATCTCCTTTATAACTGGCCCTTTTTGCGTTTAGTTCATTTTCACGTTTGATATATTTAAATTGCATGTAGCACACACACACACAAACACACACAAACAATGGTAAATCAAGACATTGTTTCCTTCGGTATACTCATCAGATAGGGAGTAAATAAACAAAGTTAGCCTCAACACCTCTATACAACATACAAATCTTTAAATAGAACTGCACATGTTCACCAATTAATCCTGTTTGGTTCATTTCTTACAAGATCACTTACAGTGTCCTCCAATAATATTGTCTCCCTTGTTAAATACGAGCAAAGAAGGCTGTGAAAAATGGTCTTTGTTGTTTAACCTTTTGATCTTTTGTTTAAAAAATTCACAGAAATACAGGGATGGCCATGGCAGGACCTTGATTTTGTGGTCAGTAAACCATTTTTTGTCGATTTTGATGTATTTCAGTCATTGTCCTGCTGGAGGATCTAACCCTGGCTTTCTGGCAGAGGCTGTCAGGTTTTCATTTAATATCTGTTGATATTTGATCGTCCATGATACCATGGATCCTAACAAAATGTCCAGGTCCTCTGACAGAAAAACAGCCCCAAAACATTAAAGAGCCACCACCATATTTAACCGTGGTACTTTTCCATATGGCTATTTCCATATGGCTACCTCTCTGTGTGCGCCAAAACCACCTCTCTGTTTATTGCCAAAAAGCTCTATTTTGGTTTCATCTAACCACAGGACTGGGTCCCATTTGAAGCTCCAGTAGTGTCTGGCAAACTGAAGATGCTTGAGTATGTTTTTGGAGGAGAGTACAGGATTTTTTCTGAAACCTTTCCAAACAACTTGTGGTGATGTAGGTGGCTTCAGATTGTAGTTTTGGAGACTTTCTGACCCCAAGACGCAACTAACTTCTGCAATTCTCCAGCTGTGATCCTTGAACATCCTTGAACCATCCTCTTCACAGTGCATTGAGACAATATAGACACATGTCCAGGTTGATTCATAACATTTCCAATTGACTGGAACTGCTTAATTATTGCCCTGATGGTGAAAATGGGCATTTTCAATGCTTGGGCTGTTTTCTTCTAGCCACCTCCCATTTTGTCAAGTTCAACAACATTTTGCTGCACATCACAGCTATATTCCCTGGTTTTACCAATTGTTATGAATGACTAATGAATTTGGCCTGTGTGTTAACTCATATTTATACCCCTGTGAAACAGGAAGTCATGGTTGAACAATTTCCTGTTCCTAGTCACCCATGTGTGATAAAAAAAAAAAAATATCAATGGAAATAAACTTTAAATATATTTTTCTCATATGAATCCAAAGGGTATATTTAACAGATTTATTTATATATACATATATATATATATATATATATATATATATATATATATATATATATATATATATATATATATAAACCTGCAATTGTTCTAAATCCATGAGTATCCAGATATCCAGAGTATTTTTGTGATTTTTTTTTTTTTTAAGGTTAAACAATAAAGATAATTTTTCACAGCCTTCTTTGCTCATATTTACCAAGGGTGCCAATAGTAGGGGAGGGCACTGTATATGTAGTGTTTAAAAAAAAAAAAGATATTTCAAGTAGTACTGCAAGGGTTCGGGAATAACATCAAGGCAGCATTTAGTCCCCATCCCCCGGTCCGCACAGAAAGAATAAATAACTTACATTATTTCCATTTTATTTATTATCTGGATCTGAAAAATTACCAGATTCTCTCCGTTACATATTTCTACGACTCACTCTTGACTCATGTCAAGACGCTTATCTCGGTCACGTGATAGGTTGAAACCTTACCATAGAGACCAGAGAGCGTTAGGGGGGAGAGAGGATGTTACGAGGACGCTGCTAATAAAGTTGCTAATAAAGTTTCACATTGGTTCACGTTTATTATTATATTTAAAAATACCCCAGTTTTTATGCCGGTTGTATCATTTTATTTTGTTGTATTTATCCACCACACCTAAAAGGCCGGTCCGTGAAAATATTGTCTGATATTAAACCGGTCCGTGGCGCAAAAAAGGTTGGGGACCGCTGATTTAGCCAATTCTGGCAAAACAGACTAGGTAAGGATGTAAGTTATGATCTCAATGTTCTAACTGAAAGAATCCTTTTAGATAAAAATGTCAGAATTGAACTAACAAATGATCACAGTATTGAGCCCAAGAGAGCTGTTCGACAGCTTTTTTCCCCACTTCTTCTTTACAGAAGACACATGAGATAAAGTATGGTGTAGTATAAGAAATTTTACAGTAACCACTCTACCAAGTGGTTTGGGGGATGATGGAGAACTTGCAGGGAAACCCAAATGTACACGAGAACATACAAAACACCATACAGCGCGAAACCTGAGGTCAGGATCAAACCCTGGATCTTGGAGCTGTCACTATCTACTACATCATGTGCCAACCGTTGACATGATTATTATTATTATTATTATTATTATTATTATTATTATTATTATTAATATTTTGAATGAGCTTCAGAATTATTGGTGCCTGTGGTAAAAATGTCTTTAGGGTTAATTAGTTTTAATCTTACACTAAAAAGTATGAAGGAACAATTTATGGTTAATTAGCTTGAAACTCTAGGCAAACTAAATTTATTTCAAGAAATACAAAACCTTTCAGCCAAATGAAAAACATATTTGTGACAGAAAATGTCAATAATGGAGGGACAATCAGACAAAATTGGAATAGAAGAAAAGCTGAATGATATGGTAGTGTGAGTGAGAGCCCTTGTGGGTGTTTGCTCAGGTTCACTTCCTTTCAGCTAAGCAAGAGGGCCTGTTTCGAGGAGCGCTACTAATGAAGACAGAGCTAGTACTGGGAAGTGTCACTCACACACAGACACACAGACACACACACACCTGTCTAAAGGGCCGTTTCATAGGCCACTTCAGCTCCTTCCCCCCTCCAATGCCAGGATAATGGGCTACCTCTCCAAACACATAATATTCCATTGCCAGCAGGCTGCATGAGTGGCTGGAGAGGCCCCCACTCTTTACTCCTAAGTGCCATAAAATTAGAATGCAGACCGCACAGTGCTTCAATTCGAGCTCTTAGAGGATCTCTACCTCTCATGGAGGCTCATTATTTGCCCTCGTCCCATTGTGGAAATAATGTATTTCTCACCATATTTCTTAAAATTACCATGAATAAAGCATTCTTACTCCCTCTTCTCTATGTATTGTAGTGGATATTGATGGGTCTTTCAACCTTTATCCCTCTAATCTCCTCTACAGACTCACAGCCAGACTTGCACCTAGTCTTACAGAGAACTTTATTTAAGTCAAGAGGGTTTTTATTGTTATTCCACTGAATAACTGGAAGGAAATTTCACATACACATACTGTAGCAATGCAATACAGTAACACGGTCGCAAATTCCCATGTTTTGTTTTAAGCTCACTCCATGGGCTTTTGTTTTGATTTTGATCCCGTCTCCACCCCTGTCCTGTCATTAGTGGTTTACTTGATTGTGTCCAGGTGGTTTGCGTTAAGCCCTTGTTTATTTGACCTATTTACACCCCATTGTTTCAGTGTCTCATAGTGATGGGAAGTTCGGATCATTTTACTGACTAAGATCTTTGAATATCGTTCAGCAAAATATATTAATAATTTTTCGAGTCATTTCGTTCATTTCAGCAGAATATAATTAAATCTCTCTCTCTCTCTCTCTCTCTGTGTGTGTGTGTCAGGAAACGAATCACTCTCTAAGACAACTCGTTCTTTCTGAGTCACAGTAGAGATTCGTTCAAAATCATTCATGAACGGCACATCACTAGTGTCTTGCTGAGACGTCTTATCGTGCTATTCATCTTATTCATTCCTGAGCCTTGTTTCCTTTTTCTCGTGTTTTCAAGTTATATTCTGAGCTCTGTATTTCATGTTCAAACCCATGCTTATGATATTGTTCATGATAACAGATATGCCAGTGATTAGACTGTCTGCCTGTATTTTGACCTCATTTTCATGTTTCATGATCGCAATTTATAGATTGCCCTGAATAATAAAGAACATAATTTGTTACATACTTGTGTCCTACCTCCAAGTACCAACCATCACAAGGACTGTATAATAAGTGAAAATGCACGATAGTATGAGACGTTGTGATGGGTTTTGATAAGTCCAGGTGGGTGTTGGTGTTTCCTGGGTTCATTTTCAGTGGATAGCCTGCTCTCAACCAATCACCAGAGTCCACAACGACATATGGAAATAACAGATCATGACCAATAAGCTGTTTAAATCAAATATGTGGTTACTGAGAACCAAATGTTTAGCTAATTTAATTAAACCATTTTCTACCCCTGCTATTAACATTTAAACGATGATGAAATTCCAAAATTGGAGTAACAAAATGCACATTTTAGTGAGACCTAAGTCAATAGATACGCTAAATAATCTGCCAAATAATTCCTATTCATTCAAGTGCTTTTATCCTGATCAGGGTCAAGGTGGATCCAGAACCTATTCCAGGAACTCTGGGTACACGATGGGAATATACCCTGAATGGGATGCTAGTCCATCTCAGTAACCCATGTACACATACATTCACACCAAGGAGTAATTTAACACTACTCCACCTACTTACATGTTTTTGGAAGTGTGAGGAAATTGAAGAACCTACAGTTTTTGGAGGAAACCTACACAGGCATGAGAAGAACATGTGAAACTCCATACACACAGTAACCCAAGTACAGACTCAAACTAGGGGCCATGAAGCTGTGAGGTGACAAACTACACCACCATGCTGCCAAAAAATTATTCCTAATTGTTAATAAATAAAGTGTAACATCATCCTTCCACTGCTTCACTAATGTTTTATTCATTATACAAAAGGGGAAACAATGCCTGAAAAGAAAACAGAAGTACTTGCATTCTTTATGCCAGCAGGATTTTAAAAAATTGGTTTTGGACAGCTAATTGTGCAGACAATGTTCCAACCATTGAGCAGAAAGGCTATTTAAGTTCTTTCAGAATTCCTTAATGGCCTTAATGCCCTCAATCAGCTAAATTATGAGTGTAGCTCTGAAGAATTCTGTAGACAGAATACTTTGCCCTGGTTAAAGTATCTGTTAAACTCATCAACCACTTTAATAGGAATGCCTGGACATTTCCACCTTCATGCAATGATCCAATCAGCCTGTCATGTGGCAGCAGCACAATGTGTACAATTATGCAGACACAGGTCAAGAGCTTCAGTTAATGTTCACAGCCATCAGAATAGGAAAATGATTTAATCTTAGTGACTGTGGCATGGTTGTTGGTGTCAGACGGGCTAGTCTGTATATTTCAGAAACCTTTGATTTGGGATTCACACGCAACAGTCTGTTAGTTATAATGGTGCAAAACAATCTAGTGAACGGCACCTCTGCCATTCAGTTCTTGACGAAAGAAATCAGAGGAGACTGTCCAGGCTATTTCGAGCTGACAGGAAGGCCACAGTAACTCAAATAATTCTTTACAACCGTGGTGAACAAAAAAGCATATCAGAATACACAACTTGTCTAACCTTAAAGCAAATATGCTACAACAGCAGAAGACCATCATGTCCCACTCCTGTCAGACAAGAACTGGAGTCGAAATTGGACATTTGATAATGGGGAAAAACGTGGTCTGATCTGATGAATCTTGTATTCTACTGATGGTAGGGTCAGAATTGGTGAGCCACCATGTTGTGTCAACAGTTCAGGCTGGTGGTGGTGGTGGTGTAATGGTGTGGGGAATGTTTTCTTGCTACAAAATCTTGCATCATTTGAATGCCACAGCCTATCTAAGTAAAATGGTAAATATGCACTTATATAACTTTTATCCAAAGCACTTTACACTGTGTCTCATTCACCCATTCACACACCAATGGTAGCACAGCTGCCATGCAAGGTGCTAGCTTGCCATCGGGAGCAACTTGGGGTTCAGTGTCTTGCCCAAGGACACTTCGGCATGTGGAGTCACCCAGGCCAGGAATCGAACCGCCAACCCTACGATTAGTGGACAACCCACTCTACCAACTGCACCACAACCGTGCCACAAGTATTGTTGCTGACCACTTGCCTCCCTTTTTGGCTCCTATTTACCCATCTTATGATGGATACTGATAATGCCTGATAATGCATCATGTCACAAAGCATGCACAGATCGTCTCAAACTGGTTCCATGATCATGACAATGAGTACACTCTACGCCTGTGGCCTCCAGTCACCAGATTTAAATCCAATAGTGAACAATTGGCATGTTGTAGAAATTCACAAACACATCTAGCTGACAAATCTGCAACAATTATGTGGCACAGTCATGTCAACATGGACCATAATCTCAGAGAAATGCTTGTGCAACCCAGGCCACAAAGAACTGAGGCTATTCTGAGCAAAAAGAGTTCTAGCCAGTAATAGTGTGGTGTTTCTAAGTGGCCAACGAGTATATGCTAAACTCCATATAAGCACAAGGTCTACTGTGACCTTTCTGCTGAGCCAGACCATGCTTTCAAATCTCAAGAAATGTTAATTATCAGATAGTGATTAGTGCCAATTTGTCACTGTGCGCCATTGTGAGATGGAAAGAAAAACCTCTTGTGGTTTGTGTCAGATTCTATGCTGATGGAACAAGCCAAGGTCAGAGACGAAAGAGCTAATTAAAGAATCCTCTGGTTAACATTTTCGCTGGCAGAAAGAGCTGAAAAGGAAAGAGGAACAAAACAGTCTAAAATCACGTCATTTCACGCCAATGTGTTAAGTCATGACATGGTTTGGAAATCATCAAAACAGATTTCATGACTAAGAGGCTACAGAAATATTTGAGCAGCCCGATCCTCGATCCTCAGGAACTCAAAAGTACAGGAATCTGTTTGAGTTTTATTTTAAAGAGATTAGTCATTTCTGTTGTTTTGTCTTCCTAGGTATTTAGCCTTTGGTTAAGGCCCCTGATCACAATGCAGCTGTTTGATGCAACTCCATAAAATGTTTTAAAAAAATTACGCTTGACGTCTCCAGATGGAGTAACACAGTCAATGAGATATAAATTAAGTCAGCCGACATCATCTCACCTGACATCAAATCAGTTTTCTGCTTCCATTTGCAGGAAATGTTCATACTGTCCAAGAGCCCCTGAGTTTGTGTAAATTTACATATAAGGAGACTCATTAATTTGAGCCTCAGCTTCAAATCATATAATTGCCATTTCATATTAATCACTTGAAACAAAGAAATCTAATACAAATACAGTCTGTACAGGATTTCACAGAGTATTTTTTTGTGATTGTTGTGGCCAAAAATGCTTGATTTTGCTGTGGATTTTATCAGAATTTGTGAGACAACTTGCAGAGTTTATTGTGGTAAACAACTTGAATTGGCGAAATTGCAGTTGTCCTTAGTGATGGTTGTTGATAAATTTGACTTTTTAGCTGTACTCATGTTTGACACATTTGAATTGAAGAGGGCTTTGGCTGAATGCACGTAGTGATGACATAGCGCATTTTGGCCCAAATCTGTGGTCATTTTTAAAAATTGCAAGCTCCTCCTCAAGTTGACTTGATTTTGTGTTAATTCCTGTGATCACAAAAAGAAGAAAAAAAGAAGAAAGCGTTAATATGCATTATGGTCCATGGTAGCTGATGTGCCGCAGTAGCTGAGTTGCATTACTGGAAGATTTGGAACATGTCACACTTTGGAGGCAGTCTTTTACTGTTTAGTCATCTTTTTACTTTCAGCACTCTGTGAAATGCAACTTTTATGGAATTTTGTGGACATCACTGAATGTAAATCAGCATTGCTGTGAGCTGTGATAATTACGACTGATTGGCATTTGCACGTAAATACAAAGACAATCAGCTTTACCAAAACTTTTCTAAATCAGGTTTAGCCTACAAAAATATTTGCACACAGCTTTACTAAAAGTTGATCAACTGTGAGTACCATCTTAGCTGATCACAGCAACAAATGCAATTTAAGTTAGAAAGAGTGGTAGGAAAGACATAGTTGGTAGCTGTAGCTCTTCTTATGACTTTGTTTGTATTAAAATTGACTAAAGTCACCTACGCTCACAGTTGCAAAAAATGTTGTGTTGGATCAGGAAATCCAAGAAGCCGCTAAGTATGAGTGTCAGCGGCAAGCGAGCATCAGGGAGTCCTCTCCGAGCACTTTACACCAGACAAATAAACCAGGCCACAAAAAACACATTCCCTCACATCCCCACGGATTGCTTTTAATGCCACACAGACATGAGGGACATGACGAAGGCCTTGACCATGTACTGCATCGACATAAACACCACACACTCACACTCACCATTACTTGTCTGCTCTTGGTGGTTAGAGTGATGCAGTGTGAGCTGAGAAAAGGGCAAAATTATATGGTCTAGCAACAAATAATGGCAACAAATTGGTATTAACATTATCTTAATTTTAGTAATGAAGGTCAACTTAAACATGAGCATAAATATAATACCATGATTTGAGACAAATTCAGCAGAGATTAATTTGCTATAGGTGACAACTTTCCATTACATAATTACAATGGAGCATTAAAATGTTGAGAGTGGAAATCCTCTGGAAACTCCAGAGTTAATCATCCATTCATCCATCCATCTTCTACCGCTTATTCCTTCTTCAGGGTTCTTCAGAACCTGGAGCCTATCTCAAGAAGCATCGGGCACAAGGCAGGGTACACCCTGGAAAGGGTGCCAATCCATCGCAGCAGAGTTAATCAGTTAGGCATGAATTCCACTTCTTGAAGTACATCATGTTTTCCAGTGTAACAAGCAGTACTTTCACATCTTTTGCCATTAGTTTTTCATGTGCTTTTGTTAATGCTTTGCATTAATTTTCTATTCCCCTATTAATTCATTGGTTTTCATGTGTTTTGTTTGTTATCAGTGTCCGCTCTCATGAATTCCGCCTCTGAAACATTTTGGGTTTATTATGTGCTTTTTTTGTGTTCTAGACCTGACACCCCCCTGTCCTGTGAATATACCCTGCCTCATTTGGTTCTGAGCCTTGTTTTCTGTTTTTTACCCTTGTTTTCTCTAACTGTGAATATGGATTATCCTTGTGTAAAGCTACCTGCTTGCATTTTGAACTCTGATAATAAGAATTACGTTCATCCTAATAAAGAACATGCAGAGTTGACACACTTGTGTCTTGTGTCATCTAACGGCTTCTTGTTTTGAGTTAATAATAATGTGGACATATTTATGCATCTGTCCTCACAGATTCTTGTTTCTTTAATATAAGTTTCTTGTTAAAAACCGTTGTGCATTCATATACTGGCTTCCCATATTTACTGATACTGAGTCTTCACAGTAAACAATAAGTTTTTTTTTTTTATCTCAAATGATCCCTCCATAAATCCATCCATCCATTTTCTGTACTGCTTATCCTTGCTGGGTCAAGGGGAGCCTGGAGCCTATCCCAAGGAGAATGGGGCACAGGACGGGGGACATCCTGGACGAGGTGACAATCCATCACAGGACACAATCACATACCCACTCATACACTACAGACACTTTTGGACATGCCAATCAGTCTACAATGCATGTCTTTGGGCTTAGGGGCTGGGGTGCCTGGGTGGGACCCATGAGGCTTTGGGAGAGCATACAGGTTCAGCACACACAGGGCCGTGGCGAGAATCAAGCCCTCATCCCCAGGGGTGTGAGGCAAGCACGCTAACCACTAAGCCACTGTGCCACCCTCTATCCATAAATGTAAAATACACAATATTGAGTCTGCAAATTTGGTTTATCATTACACTGCTCAAACCCAAACAGGTTTATTGAAACACTTTGGATATGTAACTCACTTTGAAGTAAAAATTAGTACATATCCTTCATCAAACATTTTGTAAAGCAAGTTTTTAATTACACTACTATTCCCCATTGTACATGCCTCCAGACTCACTTATAATAACATCAATCCACTTTAACTCACTCATCTGCCCTCATATGATTCACAAAATACAGTGGCACACAGGGTAAGAGCTTCAACATGTCACCTCCTTTAGAAATGTTTCCTTTCCGCTGCTGGGATAAGTAGCAGACCATACATGCATAATTAACACAAATCAACTCACATTTGCACGAAGATAAATTAACAACATAAACATGTCAGTTAAAACAGGGTGCACTTTTCCCAGACATTTTTTCATTTATATACCTATACTTACAGGTTTTTTTTTTCAGTCAGGTCAATAAACAGCAGACAACTGAAGGTGAGGTCATTGAGTTTGGAGGATGTTACATGTTTCGAATTTTTTTTTAATTCAAACAAATGACACTCTTAACCAATCCTATCCCATCCTTCAGACTAACTGACTAATCTTACTAATCGTACTGCAGACACACTTGACCAATCCTGCCACTACTGGTAGTCACTCTTGACCAATCTCCCACACTACCGCAGTCACTCTTGACCAATCTCACCTACTACCTCAGTCGCTCTTGACCAATCTTGCAACTTTTGCAGACACTCTTGACCACTCACCCACTACCGCAGACACTCTTTCCCAATCTCACCCACTACAGCAGACACTCTTGACCAACAAGGATCAAAACTGCAACCATTTTGGTCGCATATGCGCTACGGCTGAACAGTTAATCGAATATCAATCTCGATTACAATTTTGACTTCCCACAATTACATGAACATGATCGACTGTGATATTGACGTTTAAATTTTGTCCTACACTCATAGAAAACTCTGCAGCATATCAAATCAAGCGCTTCCTAAACTTACAGCCAGTCACCATAGAGTCGCTCAGGGATGACGTCATTTTGTACGGCAAAACCCGGAAACAAGTTAGCATTTTTAGTGCTCAAACTGCCAGCTACGCTTCATGCTCCACTGCTTGTGTGAGGGGAAATCATGACACTAACATGTTACTAAATGGTACTACACATGTTGTTGGGGATATTAAATGTCATCACGCTGAACAGGAAAAGTCTTTGCAGATAAACCGGTTCAGATGTGCTGTGCACAATTCCCCCCCAAAAAACGTGGATGAAGATTCATCCACAGAGTAAATCTGTATTATGGAAAATGTTTTGGAAATGTTGTTGGAAGCTTGGTGATAGTGACGTTGTAGTCTAGCAACCGTGGTATTGTTTCGTTTATAGCATACAGTTAGCTTATTTCTGCCGATTGTATTTAGGCTTCAAACTTCATAAAACTTCTGTTAATTTGTGAAAATTATTTTGATGGACAAAATGTGTTAGTGTTGTAAACTTTTGTTGATCACTGAGCTTATTTTTTTGTGATAATCCAAAAGCCTATGGGAAAATCCTATTGGGTTTTTGTCGCGGGAACCAGTGTGATGCTAAATATTTGGTGATTTGTCTGCATCTCTCCTCCTGTAAACACTGTTATTGCCTTGTCTGCATATGCCTGAATTGTTTTCATTTGGTTGCATATTGTTATATTGGATTGCATATTTTCATTTGGTTGATGGCATTTTTTATTTTTACTCATCCTATATTTTGGGTACAATTTTATTTATATTTTGTTTCTACGAGATGATGCACTTTAAGGATCAGTCTAATTTGATGCAAAGATTGTGTCACGTCACAGCAAACCAGTGACTACACTTCCCATCCTGCACAGCAGCCTACAAACATGGCCGCCATGGACTACACTTCCCCCAAACACACCCACACACACACATGTTCACCTTCTTTGGAATACTAATCACACACCTGTTTCCAATCTCATACACACTTACAGCACAGTATATAAGAGACTGCTCAAACACTATGACTTTGTTTAATATTGAGTTTAACTCACTTACCAAGCGGTTGTCCTTTGTTCTCATTTCGTTTCATGTTCTCTGACCTTGTTTATTGTTTCTTGACTCTGATTATTGCCTCACCCTATTTATGCCTGTTTGCTGATCGCCTGACCTTTTGCATGTTTTTGGACCACGCTTTGGATTACTTATTTGCATTTGTCTGCCTTTGTCTCCTTTAATAAAACTGTTTAACTGCACTTGCAGCCATCCTAATCTCCATTACAAGAGTATTGTGACAAACACAACATGTAGGTGCAAGCAGTGGTCTGTTTATTTAAATGTGAAAGTGTATTAAAAAATATTTTGCCCCTAAAATCTATAAATAATTGTAATCTCAATATTGATCAAAATAATCGTGATTATCATTTTGGCCATAATCGTGCAGCCCTAACAGCCCAAAATTTAGTCTGTGCGACCTCAAAATATATTTAGAGTGTTGTGGTGCGACCTGCTTTCATTTCTCTACAAAACGTTCACTAATTACTGCACAGTATGTGCCTGCTGTGAGCTGATACAGGTACTGGTCCACCGCTCCATCCACCATTACATAGCTAATTAAACTTCATCTTTGCATTCTTAACTTTAATGCAGGTTTTAGATTGGTTAATATTAGCCGTCAATCGATCCCTTTCACTCACTAGTGCACAAAATGTAAAGAGCTGAAGAGAGAAGAAGAAAAGAACACAGAGATTTCTTTTGTAAACCGCCTATAGTTACAGATAATGTAACTCCTCGAGCTGGTGATGGCGATCATGTGGTGAATCTGGATTCACCAGTGGAAAAGAAGGCTTACAGTTTTTGGAGAGAGTGGCTGAAAGACTTTGAGTGGCTCAGCTATGAAAATGTCTCAATGCTTTGCGTTCACTGTAAAGCCTGTTAAATAGAGGTTCCATGTAACACTGCGTTCGCTACTGAATCCACACATTTTAAGAACGATTGGTGTTGTGGTTTTTAAATAAAAGAAATCTGCTAATATATAAATATAAATTTTAGCTTTGGTGCTCCTAAATTTTTACTGGTGCTCCCAACCTTTTTAAAATTGGGAGCACCAGTGCTACCAAGTACAAAATATTTAATTTCGAGCCCTGGGCAATGCTACCACTTCCACAGAAACTCTTAACCAATCCCGTCCCCTCCCACAGACAGTCTTTACCAACCTCACCCACTACCGCAGACACTCTTGATGAATCTCATCCATTACCACAGGCACTCTAGACCAATCTCCCCCACTACCACAGACACACTTAACCAATCCCATCCTCTCCCACAGATACTCTTAAACAATCCTGTCCGCTCCTGCAAACATTCTTGACAAATTCATTATGTGCAGGTTACAGCCTTTGTATATATTTGTTTGACTGTTTTATCCTGATTTTATATAGGCCATACTTTGAGCCAGAATGGAGTCACCGATACAGACTGTCTAGCACTATGGAAATTAATCCAAAAAAAGTTTGACCCAGGAGCACATTTTTTCCCTTGTCCTTCAGGCCTTCGTTTTTTGCAGTTGCATGTTGGAGAAAACAATGCCATCCTCTTCATTTTGTACACTTTTCCACATTTCTCAATGGCCTTTCCATTCTAAACCTCACCACTGAGCACTATATTCCTCATCCCTTTCCCTAACTGTGCTTCCTACAAAATGGAGCAGTTACTGCTAAACATCCCAACCATGTATGAATAAAAAACTAAGAAACTCTAGCAGTGATGCTGGCTTCTATATTCCACATTCATCTATTCAGCAGGCTTGGAAGGAAGGAAGCTACCAAGTTGATCAATTAACTTTGAAGACTGTAATAAAATAGCACACACATGCAATCTTCACATGACATCACTTCAGCCCGCCTCTCTCTCTTTCTCACTCTTCTCTGTCCTAATGGAGTCTCTTCAGAGTTGGAGAGGGATGGCAGGACTCCTGCCTGACAATAATCAGATTTGTCTGTCCAGCAAAAGCGCTCAGAGATAAAAGTGCCGTAGACTCTCCACACAATGACCCATTACTGATAGAGATGGGGGATGGGGGGAGGGGGGTTGAATACTCGTCATTATCACTGCAACTGTCTGTCTTGATGCACTGGTCAAATGGGTACAAAAAAGGATGATAACTGGTCTGTTTAGCAACTGAATCACTTTGCACCATCAGCCAGACCTGCGTCTCTGAGATAACGCTCTTGTAGAAATACATTATTGTGCTAAGCTTTTACAAAAATGAGAAACCTCTAATTACACACCACAGTAGAGCAAGCTGAAAATACAGAGCTGACTACAGATTATCAGATGGCTCAAACAAGTCCAATCCAATCCTAGAGCTATTGTGTTTAATTCCATCTCATCTCATCTATAGACCTCTAATGACCTGGCTTTTCTTTGCAGCAAAAATTGTGTGAGACAAGCAACAATAAAAAAAAACTTTATGGAAATGAGAAACGAGTGAGCAATGATGGGTGTGGTTCTTTTTTTTGTTTTCACTGAGACATTATCAGTGTTTTGTCTTTTTTAAGTTTTCGTATACATACCTCATCACAGAGGTGATACTCTGTGTTTTAAAAAGTGTATAGCCATTTCTCAATATGCATTCTTTTGAGATCTTGTGTCCTTGTGTACTCATTCTACGTCATCCTCCACTAACGTAGTTTAATTCCAAAACTTAAGAACACAAGTACCGGGGATGCATGAAATTACCGGATGTGTTTTGATATTGAGGATACATCGGCTGTAGACTTGAACACACAGAACCTGCTTGAAATCCCAGAAGCCACAGCAGCAAAACAATGCAGGATGACGGAAGCCTGACCCATAACCAGTGTTGGATAAATTACACAAAAACATAATCCACTAGAGATTACTAATTACTACTTTCAAATTGTAATCTGATTACATTACTGATTACTGCATGTAAAAAGTAATCAGATTACTAATTACTTTACTTTCACATTACAAACCTACAAAAATCCATCCATCCATACATCTTCTACCGCTTATTCCTTCTTCAGGGTCGCGGGGAACCTGGAGCCTATCCCAGGAAGCATCGGGCACAAGGCGGGGTACCTACAAAAATACACTACAAAATGAAACTCATGGTTCTTTCAGTAATTTTAGTGTGTGTCAATGTATGACATGATCAGAAAAAGTTGGATTTATCATAAAACTTGCCTCAGGTGTTGTCACTGTAGGAATACCAGACCGATAAAATATCAAACTTTTCTAACTAGTTTACGGAGGTTAAGCCAGCCAGCCACTCTTCCTGAAAGCACTGTTAATCTAGCCACACATACATTTTAGGGGCGTGGCTTTTACATACTTAGTGGTAATGGCACCTACACAACAAAAGCAAATTAACTTTTATACAAAATTATCTTTTTAAATAAATAAATTACAAAACAAATATAACAATTTGGTTTCGTTAGCCAAGTGGAGGCACAGCTAAGCTATTATTGTATGAGTATAGCTGCTACAGTGCCATGCGAAGTACATTATTTTTCCTTCTGCTCTGCTCATATCATTTTCAGGTAAACTGGAACTCATATAGACATTTACACACCTTGTTTTCCTGCTCAGCATCAGAGGATGTTACTGTTTCAGTTTCAACCCATTGTCACGTATCGAGGGGATGAGGCACGGAAGCAGAAGCAGGCGGCAGATGTAAGCGTAGTGTTAAAGGATGTTCAAGGTGCGTAAACGAGAAACAGGCAGTGGTCAGGCGATCGGACAAACAAAGCATAGAGGGCAAGGCAAAACCATGGTCAGAGACGTAATCAAGGGTCAAGGTAACTAGGCAAACAAACGACAAGAGTAAAGGCTTGGAAACGCAGAGAACGAGTCAACTGAACGTATGGGGGGGGTTGATCTTGAGGGAAAGTAAATAGAAAAAGTAGGTAGGGGGGGAGGGGGGGTGTGTGTGTGTGTGTGTGGGTGTGGGGGGGGGTGTATGAAAAGTATTGGGGGGGTGGGGGGGGGAAAAAAAAAAAAAAAAAAAAGGGTTGTATGTTAAAAATTTTTTTTGTTTTGGGTGGGAGGTAAAACCAATTTATAGATAAAAAAAAAAAAAAAATATATCTTTTTTTTTTAAAAACAATAAGGAGGGGGGTTGTGGCAGAATTGAGAGGTGCCAGCCAGTTTGGGTTGTGGGTGTGTGTTTGTTTTTTTTTTTTGTGGTTTTTTTTTTTTTTTTTTTTTTTTTTTTTTTTTTTTTTTTTTTTTTTTTTTTTTTTTTTTTTTTTTTTTTTTTTTTTTTTTTTTTTTTTTAAAAAAAAGTTTTGTTTTTTTTTTTTTATTTTTTTTTTTTTTTTTTTTTTTGTTTCTTTTTTTTTTTTTTTTATAAAAAAAAATATATATTTTTTTTTTTTTTTTTTATTTTTTATTTTTTTTTTTGTGGAATTTAGAAGTGCCCGCCCATAAGATATGAGTGTTTCCACATAGTTTCCTGTAAACTGTCTGATTGGTCTCGCCTCTGTTCACTGAAGATATCGAAGGCAGGCGGTCTTCTTTTACTGATGTTAAGTGCCATAGTGACAAACAGATCCAAGTGGAGAATTATTCAGGGTTAAATATTGTTTCTGTAACAATACATTTGTAACACAAGTAACATTTGTAACACAAGTAATCTTATTGACATCAGTAACTGTAATCAAATTACATAAATTTTAAATGTAATGTGTTACATTACTGTTATCAGAAAAAGTCATTAGAGTACAGTAGCACATTATAAGCCAACTCTGCCCATAACTAAGTTTTAAAGTGTTTTTAAAGACAATAATCTATATATGCATCTAAAAAGAATGATTTTGATATATGATTTACATTGAGATATATGAGGTTGTTGAAAAGTCTAATTCATCCCTTAGAAGTATTTTATGTCATAACTAAGATAGCTTCCATCTTGAGAAAGTGCTGACACTGTAGACTCCTTCCATTAATATTAAATAAACATTTCCTAAGAGAAAGATTCAAAATATCTCCTGTCTATATCGTATGAGTCTTGGAATTTTTGACACAGCAATGCCGTTGCTTACTACTTCGAGGGACCAATATATAAAGCGACAGGGAGGGATTCCATAACTGCACCATGCAGACTATCCACTGGTGTCCCACAAGGGTCAGTGCTGGGTCCTCTTATGTTCTCTCTCTCTTGGTGAGGTCATATCCTCACATTGGTTTTTATACCACTGCTATACCAATGACCCTCAACTCATCCTTCTTTCCCCCCTCCCTCCAAAACCCATGTTTCTGCACGGATGGATCTCAGCATGTCTGGCAGACATCTCATCATGGATAACAGCTTATCAACTGAACCTTAATTCCAGCAAGACTGAGCTTTTGTACACCCCAGAGACAAATCCCCATGTCAAGATCTTGTGATCTCTTTGGACAACTCTCAAATCTCACCATCTGTCATTTCACAAAACCTTGGGGAAACCATGGAGAACCACCTGTCCTTCTTGTCTCACATCGCTCGTGGCAGTTCTTCCTCTGCAACATTAGGGAGATCTGGCCACTTTTTATTCACAGAGGCCACTCTGGTGTTCGTTCAGTCCCTTGTAATTTCGAGACTGGATTACTACAACTCTCTTCTGGAAGGGCTTCCACTGCGCTTTGTTTTTAAATATGTATCTTGTGTTTTCCATACTGTACTAACCTACCAACTAGCCCCTGACCTAGCAAACTAGCATGCGGATGCGTTTTCATAAAGACTTCAAAGCATTTGTGTACTTCGCACTGGATAACTTTACTTTCTATGTCACATATAGGTGTTGCATAAGCTTTTTCTTTCAATAACGCGCTCTTGATGCTTTGTTCTACTAGTGGCTGGCATAGACAAAAGGAAGAATATTATATATAAGAAACAGATTAAAAACATGAATCAGGTACTTTAATGCATGTCACCATTTCTAGATACGAGTTAAAACCTGACAGGTGTCAGTGCTGGATTGGAATTGCTAAATTGAGACTGATATTCTAAATGTTAAGTTTAATAAATAGTTTACACATTAGATCAAATTCTGATATTTCTCTGCATTTCCATTTCCATGCAACAGCTGGCATTTTTCTTAACTCACAAACTCCTCCAATAAGGTTTTACCTCTGAATCTCTGTCTCTGTCTAGCTCACACTCTTTTCTCATTAATATTTTGTAGGACAGTGGTATTGTGCCACAGGAGGTACAGAAGAACGGTTCCCCCAGCATCGATCAAATACGTTCAGGATAAATAATTCAAATGTTCATGCTCCCCAGAACAAGGTTTCTTAACTCTGATATACTAACAATGTTCAGAGCTCACCTTCACATGAGCATTTTTTCTCCTTGCACTTTTTGAACCTTTAATGTCAAAAGAACTGTCAGTAGTCCTACAGATAAAAATGCAAACGTGCTCCTGAAATGAGAAGCAGGACAGAGGCCAATTCAGCACTTGGATGACTCCCTCAGAGATTTGTTTTGGTAAGCACATCACACACTAGCCACTACAGCCTACATATTCTTAGTTTTAATCAGAGAGGAGAAAGGCTGGCCTGAGTACACTAATGAAACGGGGGAGCAGCTGTGCTCGGACACACACGCAGTTCGGACACATGCTGCGTCTCAGTGAGGTGAGAGAAGACATGTAAGGAAGTTACCGGGACAGGAAAATTAATCATTAGACAGGAATATTTTTCCCCTGATACCTAATGACTTAACCCTCAGGTGAATGCGTTCACATTACTCATTAGCACAGCACATCTATTCTACATTATGACATTAACTTTGTAATTTCTTCTCTCTCCATCGACTCTTCTAGTTTCTGGAATAATGTCAAGATTTTATTAGCAATTCAACAGCCTTCATATGGCAGTAAATAAACCTGAAAGATAATGCGATAAGAAATAGTGTTTTAATATTTATTTTACCCTCAAGGAATGATTTTATGAATAATAATAGCCAATTTTACATGTTAGAGTACTTATTGCTTAAATGCAAGAATGTGATTAAAATCCCAGCCGTTTAGATATTTAAATAAAGAACAAATAAAATAAACAAAAGTACATACAATAAACATCTAAAATGATGTTATAGGAAAACAATCAACAATGCATCACACCAGGTCAACATCACCCTAAAGTTGATTATTTTCCAATAACAACATGCCCCATAGTGGAATATTTCTCTTATACGACATCAATTTCCCACTGATTACGTATATATTATTTGTTTAAGAACAAGATGATGCAGATTTTATCCGTTCATAGTTACATCAAATATTGTGGAATATACAGTAACTTGTGTTATAGCAGCTGTAAACCGTCATTCCAGCTTTTTCTTTGACTGTTAGAAAACACTGATATTTCCAAAAACACTAAATAAAACTCTGTTCATAGATAACTTCGCCATATCAATGATTACACATTTTATTACAACAACAAAGGTGGTCTAAATCTGAAATGTGATTTTCAACAAGCACATTTTGGTCACATAGTGTATAAATCACTTGCATCTTAATTGGATACATGCATGGTTATGGTTTTGTAGGAATTCAAAATGGATGCTCATAATGCTGCACTAAAATTTGATAATACATACCTGTACTTGTAAAAAATTTTTAGCTCTGGTACCAAATGACAAGCTGAAACTGCAATATTTGGAGGAGCTTGCAATTTTTCAAAATTAATGGAGATTTGGGCCAAGATTTGTCATGACATCATCAGAACGTGCATTCAGTGGAAGCCCTCTTCAATTCACATGCGTTGAAAATGAGTACAGCTGAAAGGTCTCATTTACCAACAAACGCCACTGCAAAATTTTATATCTAAATCTCATTTCTATATAAATTTATATATAAATTTCACTTTTTCTTTCAAACTATACACCCAAATCCCATATCAAACTTTAAGTCAAATGTAACTGTGGTGCAATTTATTACAATATCCATTTTATATCGCAATATTGCCCATCAGAGGTATCAGAGCATTTTTATGAACACAAGTACAAGTAAACAAGCATGGTATTGCCCTGATACCTGGTTCCAGTATCAATATCAATGCATCTTTAAAGCTAACAATATAGTGTGCTTCGAATAACTGATACGGATAACAGATACATTCCTGTTTTGAAAACTGCAAAAAAGAATTAGAGCCTGAGGGAAATGTTATGTACTGTAGCAGGTCTGATATTGATAGTGCTCTGTGGTAATGAGGGAGAAGCAGTTGGCATGGCTGGCCTTGTGTTCGGCTTCAGAAGATAACCTGGACGCATTCCAGACTCCCTGATAACCCGCAACGCATTGCACTTTTCCTTTCAATTACACTTTAAATGTAATAATGACTGTTCAGAAGGATGTCAATGAAATGTTGTATGCAAGCAAGGATGTAGAAGTTAAGAGATATTTTGCATGGGTTATTGATGGGATTAAATGTGTCATAACATCATGAGTGATTTATTTCTGTTACAATCTCAGCTATATTTAAGGTTTTGGCTTATGGTTTGCTTTTCTGTTCCTGGTGCACACCTACCATTCCCTGATTGGCTGGTTTCCAACTTCCTTTCAAACATAATACACACGCTCACAGCACTAAACCATTGCGTCTGTCTTATTTGTTTGCCTTTGCACTGTTTGGATAGTGAGGTGTTTGTGAGTTTGGCCTGTCGTTAAAGTACATTTGCTTACTTTTTTACTCAAGTTTGCCTAACGCTTATGATTTGGATGTGTGTGAGAGTCTCACGATAGCTTTCAGAATCCTATGTAATAGAAAGATGTGTAATAAACTAAACTGGCAACTCAGTACTCACTACATCACAAAAAAATTTGTAAAATGTTTAGGGCTGCAACTAAAGATCATAATCGATTAGTTGGTTGATTATTTTCGATTAATCAGGAAAGGAATCAAACTTTCAGTAACCTTTTTTTGTTTATTTAAAATAAAATCCACAAACTGAGTGTCACAAGTATAAACTTCAGAATAAAACTTACCGAACTGTTTTTCCCATTATATAAGACTGAAAAGAACCCAATACACACACACACACACCAGAATATATATTATTAATTTAGGACTGTAGTTTAATTCAGTGCCTTTTGTGCATCCATAAAAATAAGGCATACATGCTTATGTATCATATCAACTAATATATAAGTTATATAATAGCATTTATGCATTACATTTTATAAAGGGTAACAGTGACATAAACAGTATACTGAAGAAAGTTATTTGTCGATGACTCTGGTTATCTGCTAAAGCTCGCGGCGTCAGATTACATCATGTGCCATCGAATAGTAAGTGGTTTATACCTCCAGTTAGTAAAAAAATGCTAATGTTCCCTTTGAGATGATATTACCTTTCTAATATTCATACACTAGACAGTATAGTACACAGTGCATAGTGTATAGTACGTCATTTGGGGCACAACTTTAATATTTACTCTCCCAGGCATGTTTTTAGAACAGAAGTAATGTAATGAGTAAACATGCCCCGTGCCGAGCGCAGACCAACTAATCGATAATGAGATTCATTGACAACAATTTATATAACTGATTACTATCGATTTTATCCATTAGTTATTGCAGCTCTAAACATTTTGACTACTTTTTTCTAATGATTTTCATCACTCTGACTCTCTAACACTCTAATTATCCACTTGTACCACATAACATTTTTATCGTACTTATCTCACAATCGATACAAGCATATCTCTAATTCTTTTATCTATAAGCTTTAACACTTCTACTCTCTCACTGCATCCTTTAATAAAACAGTCTTTTAGAGCCCCACTAGGATCTGTAGCATCTGATAGCTTTATAATATAAGATTTGGTACTTATTTAAGAAAGCACTTATTGAATTTTTGTTTAATTGTCACTCTGTAAATTTTAGTCTGGTTAAAAAAAAATTCCATTGTATTAAAATGTAAGACAGTAAATGTCATAAAAGACTACGGACATTTACTTTTATTGATTTTTTTTTTCACATATATTACTAGTTACAGATTTAGGGAAGGCCTCTTTATTTACTTTTGAGTTACAAAATTTACCCCTGTCCAGTTAGCGGTGCTTGTTATTTTGGCCTGGTCGACTACTGAAGCTGTTCTACTCCAACTCAGTTAATTAGGGAAAACAAAAAAGGAGTCTAATTAACTTGTGATCTCATCTACATTTTATGTAAAAGTCTGACCATAGACCAGGCTGTAAAATGTAACAAATATTAAATACTGTATTTTCAAACACAAAAATGTTTAGGGATCTGGACATGATATGGCTGGGAACACAAAATAAAAATATTTGACATCTCTCTAAGAGGAAATGGTTTTATTTAGACTACTTTCTGACCTTTCTTGCTGTCTGCCTGCAAAAATCACATTGTGTAAGGAGCCAGTTTAACAAACTGAGCAAACAGTCAGTCTAAAGATGTCTAAAATCTTGCTAACTATCTAGACCTTGAGCATGATCAAGTTTTCAATGGCTACACATCACAGTGAAACTGACATAAGCCTAATCAATAAAGTTGGGGATCAGATATAGGCTGTCAAAATGTGTGCAATGCGTTTCAAAGCGGTTACACACTCTGCTTGACCGAATAAAGAAAGAAATTTACCCAAGAGGACAGAAGTTAGTGAACAAATCAGTGATTATTTTGTTAAGGATGTTAGCGTTAACAGAGATCAGCCAAGTTTAAAATCTCGTGAGTGATGAGTGACTTTTGTCTCAGGTGATGAAACAGACTGATGGCCATGATGCTGATAATCAAAGTGAGAACTAATTTCTATAGTCGGAGTACTCAAACCTAGACTCGAGTCTAATTATGAATGAACTCGGACTTGTCACACACTCGGGTAAATTTGTACTCGAATTTGACATGGACTGGGACATTGTGTCCCCTGCCTTGTGCTCCGAGTCCCCTGGGATAGGCTCCAGGCTCCCCCACGATAAGCAGTATGGAAAATGGATGGATGGATGTTAGCAGGAACAGAGATCAGTTGAGTGAAGAGACTCTTGTGACAAGTCACTTTTACCTCAGGTGATGAAACAGACTGAAAGTGAGAACTCATTTCCCATTCTAAACTTAGAATTTATTCAAATTTTGTCTCTTTGCTTTCACCCATCATGAGATGTTTCTTGTGTGAAACTTTGGTAACAAAAAGCCTTTTTATAGACCATCAATTTACTTACCCAGAATTTGCACAAATAAGGGGTATAATTACTTGTGGATTTCAGCTGGTTCATTGCCTTACCTTGCCTTGGAGAACTGCTTTTTCTTAGTGTGTTCAATACTTTTTTCCTGTGTCATTCCACTTTATTACACATAACTTCATTTATGGACTTTAATGTAGTGAATTCTTTATATTTCCAGATTTCTTGAGTTAATACTGATATCTGGTGAAAATTTCATGTGAATAAACTCATTGGAAATATATTTACTGAAAAAAATGTTGATCCGTCCAATACTTATTTCCCTCACACACACACACACACACACACACACACACACACACACACACACACACACATACACACACACACACACACACACACACACATAATGTATTGTATAAGCACATTGTTACTGTGAGAGACCATCACAGTTTCACACTTCACAGCTCTGACTGATTCATTGAAAGAGTTGCTCAATCATTTGACTGAATTTAACTGCATGGCGTATGCTGTTAACTGTATGTGCTGCTAATTTCACTTTAATTAACTTTTTAATTAGACTTTTTTTTTAAAATGGCAAAAGTATTGTTCATGGTTAACTTCACATTACGAATCAGCACCATTACTTGAGCAAACGGTCTGTGTTGACGTTTGACTGATCAGGTTAATTAAAGTGGTTTGATGACAGATTAACCAGAGGAACACATTCAGCACATACTGGATGTGGTATTATTCTGCTTGTTTGGCCGTGTATGCAGCGAGTGCGCGCGTGAGCAACAGGTGGCACTTTCATTGCCGCGCGTGCCGGCTGATTTGCAGAGTGTGTGTATGCGCTGAAGGCTGATTATCCTCCTCTCAGAGTGGGCTTGTCTTCGCCTTGCTCATTAAAACAGGCCTGTGAGTAATCTACTTAAAGCTGTCAGGCATCGGTGCCGGCTTTCTGTGAAGAGCTAAAGCAAGGCAAGGAGAAATAAAAGCAACAGATTGCAGCAGATTGCACACTATTTTGTTTCGGCTCGGAAAACGGGACCTTTTAAGGAGCTGAAATAAAAATAAAAAAAAACCCAGAACGACACGAAATTGTGCAGCCAGGAAATGGGAATGCGCAACAGTGTATGGCGTGACGATTTGAAACCTGCCACTGGAGCAAATAATCGCTTGTTGTTTGTTGTTTAATAGGCGCCACCTATATAGTTCCTTATTAAACTGGCAGCTTGATTTATATTGGAGAGAAAACAACAAGAACAACAACAATATCCACTCGGATGCTGGTTTATTATCTGCCACCTACAGTAGGTGTACCTAATAAACTGGCAATGCAGTGTATATACTAAATATTGATGAGCTGCCTTGTTGATTTCTGTATGCTGAATATTACATGGCACACATGGAGCCTGCGCTTCATTGCATTCCTTAGTTGTTGTTTTTTTTTAGAGGAAATAAAAACTGAAAATCATATCACACACCGTGTCGTCCAGTGAGCAGCCAATATATCACCTTCTCAGGAATTTTTACTCAAGGAAATACGAAGCTACTGTGCATGGGTGATAACGCGCATATTAAACATTAGGGATTGGAGCGAGGAGGGACGGCTTTTTATCCCTAGCGCAAGCTCGATTTACCGAGCGATCAGGGATTAATGTCGTTCTCTGTCTATAAATCAGCATTTCTATCATGCCCCAGACCTCCTCAGCATGCTAATGGACAGCAATGAGAGCATCTCGAGTGCCGAGAGAAACGAGTCCGCTGCAGTAATTAGAACTGTTTCCCCCACAGGTCAGAGAGAGAGTGAGAGAGAGAGAAAGAGAGAGAGAGAGAGAGAGAGAAGAGAGAGAGAGAGAGAGAGGGAGAGAGAGAGAGAGCGACAGTGAGACAGGGAGTATATTAAGTAAATACTGCTTCAAAATCACTTAAGTAGCGAGTGCTACAGACTGGGACAGCTCCAAACCAATAAACAATTGGGTTTACAGTAGCTCCTCTATCACCAGTATGGAGCTTGGAAGCTGATAAAACCATTTGAATATTCATTTTGTTTATTTGAATTACGTGCACATCAGATAAAATACAATTCTTTTAATTTTTCTGTGGTGTATTTAATACATTTACTTCTAACAATCATAGTTTTGAACTTGATAGTAAAATCTGCCTTTAGATAGCCTCCATAGCATTCAAAATGTACAGGTTACAGTTTTAAGATATTTAAAACTCTCTAAAAAGAAATCTCAAAAATTCCAACTTCAGTAATACAGATTTAATGTAGACCAAAGGTAGAGCATCTGGGATGTCAGGCGGAAAAGTAGATGCTTTCAGAATGAACAAACAAATAAAATGTTTTTAAATTCCACTCAAATATCTGGTTTTCTACAATACTGTTATATACTCTATGCCGGCATAAGTCATTATTAACAATTCTTCTGTTTTTGGCTAAAAAATTAATTTGTTGCAGTGGTCTGCACCCCAAGTTCCCCCGGCTGCCATGTGGATATCACAGTTATTAGCTTTATTTCCTTTGGAGAAACTGACTTATGACCTCAATCATAAGTCGGAGACTCTGGAAGCCTTTGCATTCATTTTTTTTTTTTACAGAAACTCTGTAAAAAACATCAGGGTTAGTGCGTTGCGCACTTGACCTTTAAGCTTGTGTAAAATCATGCCTCTACTTATAGGCCTGCCATGATCAGGCGACAATTAAGCATGTTGCATGAGACATATAAATATACACACATATATATATATATATATATATATATATATATCCATCCATCTTCTACCGCTTATTCCTTCTTCAGGGTCGCGAGGAACCTGGAGCCAATCCCAGGAAGCATCGGGCACAGGCGGGGTACACACTGGACACACAATCACACACCCATTCATACACTACGGACAATTTAGACATGCCAATCAACCTACCGGAAACCGGAGTATGCTGAAGCACGGGGAGAACATGCAAACTCCGCACACACGTGGCCCTGGCGGGAATCGAACCCCGGACCCTGGAGGTGTGAGGCGAACGTGCTAAACACTAATATAATGCCATATATACATTATATATGTATACATATACATTATATATATATATACACATTTGTATGGCACCTGTGAACCACGCCACCAGCCTCTATTATCTGAAGCGAAGATGCAATTCACAGGCCTGCCCTGGTATGACAATTCTATGCAACGTCTCGTTCCCTTCTCAGGGAACAGGGTTATATGCGTAACCCCGATGTTGCCTTTCAATGGGAACTTCGACGTTGCATTTAGCATAACAGTATGGGTACGGGAATACCCACTCCGTCATACAGTGGGTATGGCCTGTTCAAAAAGACCCAAGCCTGAGGGTCACTGCAAGACACTCAAGCCTGGGGTGGAATTAATATCCAGGCTGTAATAATGAATGAACGTGTATGGTTAGACCATCCTGCAGCAGCACACACATCCTGCAAGGATAACCCTTTTGACAAAGCCTTCGAGGAGGCGACCACCCTAGTGGAATGAGCTCTTATGCCCAGAGAAATTGCAAGACCACAATCCTCGTAAGCCATAGCGATTGCTTCCACTATCCAATTAGAGATGCTCTGCTTTGACACAGCATCACCTTTAAGGGCGCCGCCAAAGCAGACCAGCAGCTGCTCCGACTTCCACCTCTGGCTGGAGCGGTGGACGTAAGTACAGAGAGCCCTTACTGGACACAGCAGGTGCATCCTCTCTTGTTCCAGAGTGAGGAACAGAGGAGGGCAGGAAGCCTGCAACATCACAGGGTGGGCAGCCGATGTAGGCTCTTTAAGAATATAATTTGGCCTAGGATACGGGGAGCACTTGGCTAATCTCCCAAGGAGTACCATCGAGCAGGGAAATTATCTCCGAGAACCATATTTGAGCTGGCCTATAAGGTGCTACTAGCAGCAGACGTGGACGGTCTTGGTGAACTCTCGCTAGAACTTGTGGGAGCAGAGCAATTGGGGGAAGGCATATAGACTTGACCTCTGCCACGTGTGCACCATGGAGTCCAGCCCCAATAGTGCGGGAGGAATGAGGGCGAACCACAACGAACCTCTGCCATATGTACTCCACCTCTTATGGATGGAGCCTCCAACCCCCGGGCCTTAGCAACTGCCTCGACAGGATGTCTGTCCCTACATACTGGCTGCCCGGAATGCCCATTGCACTCACTGACAAGAACTTTCCCATTGCCCGGAGAATTATTAGTTGCGCTTGCCTGAACAGGGGGCGTCAACGTAACCCTCCCTGGTGGTTGATATATGAGACCATAGCTGTATTGTCTGACACTAGCACATGGTGACCTCTCAACTGAGGAAGAAAGAATTTCAATGCTAGGAATAAGGCCCGTATCCCTAGGCGATTTATATGCCACTTCAGATGAGGGCTGCCCCAAAGACCGTGAGCTGGACAGCCATTTAAGACTGCATCCCAGCCCATGAGGGACGCGTCTGTCATTTCTGTCTTGCGGTAAGGAGATGCCCCTAGAGTGTGACTCGAGGGTAGAAACTGCGAGCACCTCCAAATAATCAGAGCACATAGGCATCGCCGCATGGCACTGATTACTCTCAGAGGTTTCATCCTCGGATGAAACCCCTGACTTTTTAGCCACCAATAGGCCCAACGGTATGACATTGGCTGCTGCTGCCTTAAGGCCCAACAGTCTCTCGTAGAGACTGGAGGGGGTGCCCAGACCTAGCTTTATCTTGCTCAAAGTTGATAGGATCGATCCTACTCATGTTGGGGATAGAAATGCCCGCATCGTAGTAGAATCCCATATAATCCCTAGATGTTGTCCTCTGCACTGGAGAAAGCATACTTTTCTTGACGTTCAACCTGAGCCCCAAGCTCCTCATGTGGGTGAGAACAACATCTCGATGTTGAACCGCCTGTTCCCTGGATCGTGCAAGTATTAACTAGTCATACAGGTAGTTTAGTACATGAATCCCCTTTAGTCGCAAGGGAGCCAGAGCAACATCCATGCACTTTGTGAAGGTGCGAGGGGATAAAGCTAGCCCGAAGGGAAGAACCGGAAATTGGTATGTGTCTTCTCCAAACACAAACCTCATGAACTTGCTGTTGCTGGGCAATATTCCAATGTGGAAATATGCATCTTTCAGATCTATCGCCACAAACCAGTCCTCGAACTGAATCTGTGGCAAGATAAGTTTGAGCGTCAGCATCTTGAACCTGTATGTCCAAAGAGTACGTTTCAGATGACGCAGATCTAAAATTGGCCGCATACTCCCATCTTTTTTGCAGACCAGGAAATAAAGGTTGTAAAAACCTCCCTCCCTTAGGGAATGGGGTACATGTTCTATGGCCCCTTTGTCTAAAAGGGAACTTACTTCTTGCGCTAACGTCGGGCTCTGGTCTGTGCTGACTACTGTGGTGAGCACACCTCTGAACCAGGGGGGTCGAGCTATAAACTGGATCCAGTAACCCTTTTCTACGGTACACAGATCCAATGTAGACACATTTGGCAGTAGCTTCCACGCATTCTGGAAGAAATGGGAGTTACTTTCACTGGGGAGAAAAAGGCTCATCCAGCCTTAGTAATCACTTCAAGCAGCTCTTTATATGCTGCTGTCAGTTTTCAGCACATCCTTCTGGCAGACAGAGCAAGAGATAGAGCAGCGCTCGTCTCCGGCTCCTCCTCTGGATCATAAGAGATCCCCCGAACCTGAGACGGCTAGCTGCCTCGGCAGCGGCCGGGCCATATCCGTGAGGCTCTGAAACCCAACTCGCGTCGGCTTCCGAGAAAAGTCGAGCCGCTTAATGTAGGCTTATCCATGCGCTTTCTCTCAAGGCTACCTTCGCATGATACACTCATAAACCCTTCACCCAAAAAGTGTGAGTTATTCCCCGTGCTGAAACGGGAGCAAGGCGTAACATACTTTCTAAATTCTTTCTCACTCATTACTTCCCTCCCTTTTCTTTTCTTTTTTTCTAAAAAAGGAATCGAAAAGTTTGGAGATTTTGAGAAAATATCGAGTAGAAATGAAGCGTTTTTTGTCACACAGACCACAGACATGCAGTCTCGCTGAAGATAATAAGGCTGGCGGTGTGGTTCACAGGTGCCATATATTTCATGTGACGCACTTAATTGCCACATCGCCTGATCATGGCAGGCCTATAAGTAGAGGCATGGTTTTACACAAGGTTCAGATACCGGTCACCTACTGTTATGCTAAATGCAACTTCGAAGTTCCCTTTGAAAGGGGACTCTGTAGACTCTACAGAAAATTTTTATTAAAGGGAAACAGAAAACAGAAATTCTGTCAAAACTGCCTGTCTCAGTATCTGAACAATTTATGCAGGAAGATATATATATATATATATATCTTCCTGCATAAATTGTTCATTTTCATTTCATTTCATTGTCATACATTTCAATGCTATGAGTTTATTTGTCATGTTTGTTTGTTGATGTTATTGTATGTGTCTGTTAAATTTGGAAATTCATTAAAAAAATCATTAATTAAGTAAAAAAAAAACACTATGATGAGGATAACTATTTAGGTAACATTATATCTAGTTACACTACAATATGATTAGATTGCTGGCAATCATTAGCCAGCTAACAGGCAAAGTGAACTGCTTGAAAGGAATGTAGCTATTTCAGTAGAACATAAAAACGTCAATACATTTATATCATTTAGGTTCATGTTGTCCATTTCCCCCATTCATCCATTATGCATTTCTTCAACTGCTCAACTATATGGGGCTTTCGTTGCTTTTTGCACTTCATAATGTGCCACACATTCTCAACCAGAGACAAGTCAGGATCGTAGGAAGGCCATGCTAGCACCTGCACTCTCTTCTTACGCAACCATGCGCTTGTAATCTGGACAGAATGTGGTTTGGCATTGTCCTGCTCTGGATGGCAGCATATGTTGCTACAGAATGTGTACATATCTTTGTACACATATGACGCTGACAACAGCTTGGACGGTCCATTTGGCCCAAAGAACATGACGGCTGTTTTGTCCAAAATGTATTTGAAATGTCGATTTGTCAGACCACAAAACACGATTCCACTGTGCTACTGTCCATCTCAGATGAGACCAAGCATAGAGGAATCAGCGGTGCTTCTGGACAGTGTTGATGTATGGCTTGTGCTTTGCATACTAAATCCTTACTTGCATCTGCAGATGCAGTGGCAAATGTTGTTGACTGACAAAGGTTTACCAAAGTATTCCTGAGCCCATGTCAATATATCCATTCTAGACTCATGACTGCTTTTAAGACAGTCAGTGCGTTTACATGGACAACAATAATCCAATATCAACCCGATTAAGATAATACTCTACCATGTAAACAGCTATTTTGAATTACCTTAATCTGATTAAGGTCATACTCGAAGTAAACACAAATGGAAGTAAGACATGTGGGGTATTCATGTTTTAGTCATATTATCGACATGTAAACACCTTTAATCACATTATTAACGTCGTGTGAGAGTTTTCACAGAATATTGCAAAAGGACATGATCACACACGGCAGTGCTCAACCGTTTTACAGATATCACATTACAGATAGATATCACAATCAATATTCGCGAATTGATTGCTGCTAATTTCTGTATTTCAACTTTTTTCTAAAATGCAATTTATTTGTATGCAAATGAGGCTTTAAGTACCTATGAGTCAATGCTATACATAATAAAACCAAAAATCTGGTCTTTGAATGTTGTTAGAATTAAAATGTCAATTCTGTTGTGAAGACACTCTCAAAACATCAACAACCACAACAACAACAACAACAACAACAACAACAACAAAACTTTAACTGAACACTTTGTTCGAAAATAATTTTATTTCTTTACTATAAAACACCACAGGTGTTTATTTAGTATAAAGTTTTATGCAAAATGTAAATAAACTTGCTGGTTTAATGTGCGTTTATTGTAGGTATTTAAGGTACTTATTTAAATACTAGGTATATAAAGGAATTTGACACATATTTCAGGAAACAAGCTTTCCAAAGATACATTACATATGATGTGATTGGAGTGGAGGCGGAGCTTTAAGACAATGCAGTGTACATGAGTGGACAAAAACAGTGAAATTAAGTCGAATGAACACTTTACTGTTGAATTTTATTACTATAGTTTTATGTCATAGATGGACTTTATAAAAAAAAATCTGAAAATCTTACTAAAATAGTTTGTAGTTACGTAAGCGCAACTACACGTGAAAGGGTTCACCTGAAGTCTAATTGCCCAAAACCAAGTGATTTGGACAGAATGTTGGCTGCAGTAATGCAAATCCCCAAGAGCACGGGCATGAAAGAAAAAAAAAAAAAAAAGTCTTTTAACTGCATCACCTAGAGACTGCATGCCTCCAGCACAGTGCAGGTAGAATCAATGCTCAATTTATCCGCTTATAGTGAATTACAGAAATAATTACATTTGCCAACATCATATTTCATATCCACTGGAAGAGAAGAAGAATCTGAGGAAGAGAGGGAGAAATTTCCCCTCACACAGTCCCATACCATTATGTGAATAATGGCCCAGGAGAAGCAGTCAGAGAGATCCTGCTGGAGTTATCAGATTCCTCTCTAGTAATGAAAAAGTCAACCATGTTAATGTCTCTGAAATTACACCCAGAAAATAGCTATTTAAATGTAGCACTTGACCACAATAAAAACGAGTTTCTTTCTCCATTAGCTCAGCTGTATCCTGCATCAAGCAAAGATTACACACTCCTGATTTCATTAGAGTTCAGCTGACGTACAATTACGCCGGCTAGCGTCGACTGGATCGCTGCGATGAGCTATCGCCGGAAAATTACTTGCAAATTATGATCTTTATATAAGCTGAAACATGACTTCTAAAAGAGAGACTTACTTCAATCTCACACAAACATTCTTTAAGACCTTAAATATGGAATAAGAAGCAGCTTCGTAAAACAGCTGTCTCTTTACTAGTTTTTAACCCTTTTTTATTATTTTCAAATTGTGCATTACAACAGTAGGACTGAGTGATATTATGATATAATATTGATACAGTCATGAATTATATCACAGTATGTTTTTATAATATCTTAATAATAATTGCAAACTGCTCATGTAGTGTTAAATTTTGTACTTAATCTTTAATAGTGTAAAAAATATATACTATTTTGTTATTTTAAAGTGTTATGTTCACTGTATATGAGTAACTCTTTTCAAAAAAGCTTGTTTACAGAGCAGCCATGCAGCTAAAAATATAAAATTACTTTTCATGTCAAAAGATGAATCCAAGAGTCTGAATAGAGAGGATTGTAATTACAACACAGTGGGAGACCTCAAGCCTTCATGTATTAATCATGAGTGGACCGGTCAGTAGCCTGGGCTCCAGGGACAAGCAGATTTAATATCCGGGGTAGTTTTTTTGTTTTCTTTTTTCATAGTTTCCTAGAGAACAAAAAAGTTTTTAAAACCATACAAAGGAGAGAAGAAAAAAAAAACGCCTTGTTTACTTTTTGCATGTAAATTAGTAGGTACTGTTGAGAACAAAGATTTGTATACCCTTGGGACTGGGCCATAATTTCAGGCCGGGAGTCTCATACTCATTAAAATTCAAATAAAATATAAAAATTTGACATTAGGGCACTGTGGGGTTTTTTGAGACTTAAAAATACTTTTTTAAAAACCCTGAGATTTAACCATACTATATTTCATACAAATATATTAATCATATTAAATTCCTCTTATTCTACCTCTGTCACGTTTCGGGAGGTTGAGGCAGAAGCAATCGCAGATTTTAAACATTTATTTTAAACAAACCAACAACGAAACAAAGACACTAAGACAACTTGGCATAATACTGTGGCAAGAGACAAAACACGGAGACATAAATGACGTGAGTCTACAACAACGAAAGACCAGGAGAAAGTGCAGACAAGGACTATAAATACACGAGTGCTCATTAACAAAAACGTGAATCAGGTGCATGTGGTGGCGCATGTGGTCATGTGGTGTAGTGCAGTGGCTGATGGGAAATGGAGTCCAGATTTTCCGGATACGTGACAACCTCTACCAGTCATCTCAGGTTGGCCCTGTAGTGTGCACCAGAGCTAGTGCCAGACTCTCGGCACCTTATTGCGATAAATAGGAGAAAAAGTTTTTTTCAACCTCACACATGGGCAGACATAAATTTTCTCACCTGCGTAAATGACTGTTAGTGCAATAATAACCACATCATGACAATATATTTTTAGAAAAATCCTAATATTGAACATGTTGTTGCCTTTTATGACTCATAGCTTGGAAAATTGTTTTTATGTTGTTGTTTCTGTTGTTTGTCCTAGCTCTACTTGTAATTTCAGCAGTCAAAACAACAACATGGAGGGCTCCCTAAATGTACTGTACGTCAATTTGGAAAATGTCTGCTAAATTACTTAGGCTGCTGTACTGTAGATAATGCTGTCCTTTAGCATATTTTGATTAACGATAGTAATATAGTAATATTGTGTGTAATAGTAATATTAAAGTGGTTAATACATGATTAGTTAAGTTAGCAAACACAAAGAAAAAAAAACAACCAAAAAAAAACAGGGTAGCAGGCGAAATCAGTCGTCAGACCACCGGGAATTCTCCCAGTGCTCCCGAAGGACAGTCCAGGCCTGCCTAGGCCACTCCCAGTTAAGTCCTACTTATGACAACTGGCCAATCAGAGGCTAAAATTCATTACAGTACATCAATTTCTGGAATCTTCCAGAATATTTAACTGCATGAATTATTACATTTACATTACAAAATGTTTTTAATGGATTTTTAATACTTGAATTAGTTCAAGTAATACAAATATGTTTTAAAAATTTTGAAAAGAAATTGTTTAGGGGTAGTTGGTAAATTGTTGCCGTATGGAAACAATATGCAATAGTGGAAAGTATCATATAGTCAAAAATGAAGACAAAATGTATGAGAGGCCTTTTTTTATGTCAAAGTCCCCTTTTTCCAGTTACATAGGATAATATTAGTTTTTTATTGTTGTTTATAAAAAAATAGAGATAAATTAAGTGTTGCCATATGGCAAGCATGCAGTAAAGGGTTAAAAAAACAATCATCTGTGTGTATGCAAAATTTTGACCATGTGGAATTCTGACAAAGCTGAATTAAATAAAGATGCTAAGCTCAAAGAATATTTTATTGGCTGTCATGTGGGGACAGAACACCTCACCTCAGCAACACATGTCATACATGGAATATAATCTCATATCTAACTTGCAGATGTGTTGTCAAAAATACAAAACATGAGGATAACGATCATAATAAGCTAATACTTAATAATTTGTCCTCCTTGATTAATATATATTTACATCATTCTTTATCAAAAAATATGTCCAGATTGAGATTTTCACATATCATCAACTAATACTGTTCAGTATTAGCCAGGACTTTCTAAAGCATTGCGCAGAATACTGAATACATTACAGAGTAATTACACTTTTAAATGTGACATTAGCCATGTTACATGTGTTTGATTCACTGACACTGAAATTCGCTGTGTAATAACTACTATTCGACTGAGCCCTGCAGCTGCCCCATGGAGAGAAAGGAACATGAGCGTACATGGAAGTCAAGCAAAGTGGGATATTAATTCATTATTATATTCTTTAGCTTCATTCATAAGATCTTATAGCAATGTCTTCTAGAGACCTAGAAATTGCAAAAACATCATTCTATCCCATTGTCTTAAAATGCTGTGAGAAAGAGTCAAGACGTGCACCTTAATAGTAAAAAAAAAATTCAGTCCAATAAGAAACCAGCTGCAGACCAGATTTACAGTGGTTCTAACAATTTTGTTGGATTTTACATTAAATAACTTACAACGACTACCCAGGGTGCACATTATTGTGACTCAGCTGGCAGCACAAGTGTTTTATTTCTCATATCTCGACACATTTTTATTTTCTCTATTTATTAAAGTACATTTTTGAGTCCCCATAGGATTTTGTGATTTTGTGAAAGAAGAAATTAATGCAGAATCAAGGAAACCACAGATTTGGGCCAAGACACATCATTCAGCCAAAGCCCCCTTCGATTCACATGTGTCAAACATGAGTACAGCCAAAAGGTCTCATTTACCAACAAACATCACTGTTAAAGACCGTGCAAAATGAGCAATTGCAATTTAATCTATTTAAGTAATCCCCCTGCCCCACAACAAAAAAGCACAAAAAAACTTCACAATGTGCAGCTCAAATTTTGAAAAAAAAATCTGCAGCAAAATCAAGCATTGTTGTCTGCAACTACAACAAAAAAAAACTCAAAAAACTGCAAAATCCTGTATGGACTGATTATTATGTCTTGTTGTTCTGTATGTTATTGTCTTAAAAAGAAAGAGAATATAATTTTCTAGTATAAAAAAAAAATGTTGCTTGTCTTCTGTTATTATGCCAGTTTACTACTAGAAGGGACTGGGATGGTGTAAGGCTCAGGGCATTCATAATTTGCATATTCATATACCCTCGATTGCAATTCTAGGTACTTTTGTGCTCCCCCCCAGTCTGATGAGGTTTATTGTGTAACCTCCTTAAGACTTTATAAGTACAAACCGACCACTGCTAAATTTAAACACGTTTGTTATTGAAGAAGAAAAGACAGAATGAAAAGACGAGGTCATGTTTGTGCAACAGCTGAGGAAACCTGGGCGATGCTTTATACCATTTGTTGTGCATAATAAGAGAAATCTGGGCTGCTTTTGAGATATGACCCTGAAGCATTCAGACAAAAAAAAAGAAAAGAAATTGCAGCCATGAAGCTCCTCGTGCCTTCTGTTTTATAGCATTTCAATATTTTAGTGGCAGCACCGTGCCAAGAAACCTTAACCTCACCCCAAACACCAGCTGCCCATCTGACCCCCTAGCGGAAAAACGGGATTTTTAATTAAAACTTTGTACCTTCACAACTTTTAATGTAGATAACTATTTTTGAAAGATTCCCTGTATATAAATAGAGTACACCCAGTGATTGAAGAGTTGCATTTTTGAATGAAAATGTGGTGCAAACAGAAAAAAAAAATGAATGATGAATCTCTGACTATCTTTTTCCTGCCCGTCCAAATTTTTTCCCCTCACTCTCTCTCTTTGCAAATAAAGTCCTGAGCATCCAGATGAGCACTCCTGCGCCAGCAAATGCACTTTTACTTACTGGTGATTCAACACTACCCATCCATTTCCCCAAACAGCCGAGCACCTTGAGTGTGTCCATCTGTGTGCACATATGGAAGTGTGCTAGTCTGTCTCTCTTTTTTTTCTTTCTTTTTTTTTTTTTGATGCCAGCCACTTTACATTTGATAGCTCGCCAGTTGACAGAGTACTTGTTCGCTAAGGAATCCATAGAAAATGCGACAGGGGTGCGCATGGACAGGCCTGTGCACAAACGCAGAGGAAAAAAAATACATAAACAAGTAACAGGTTTAAATAGACATGTACATACATGAGTACACTCTGTTTGCAGGCTATGAAGCAGGGTAGTGGCTTGGTAAATTGCTTTGGAAATGAGCTGCGCTTCATAGGCTGAGCTTTGTTGAGCCTCCAGCACTTTCCTCAAGCCACCGATGAACTGTTAACATCCTGTGGAACTGTGCAGGGCATTAAGAGTGAAAAAATAAATAAATAAATAACAAAACGAAAGGAAAGTCACCACTTTTCCATTACGGGTTAGGGTTAAAGTGAGCTGGAACAATCCGGAACAGCATTCCAGCACCCTCAGTAAATTGCAGGGGGTAAAAATTTGGCTTTTTCGCTTGAACCTGCAGTGTGACAGACAGCAGGAAACAAAATTTCAGGTGTATGTGTATATGTGTGTTGTTGGGGGTTTTATTTCTTGGTTTTATATCCAAGACCCTACAAGGATAGGAACATTTGACCATTTTGACCTTGTGGGGACATTTGGCTGGTCTCCACAAGGAAAACTTTGTTGTTGTTTTTTTTGGGTTTTCTGTGCATCCATCCCTCTGAGATTCTTGTTAGCACTCTTCATATCTCAAGAAAAAGTGGTTGAATGTTTATAAGATTTATATGGAATTATCACTGTGACTTAGTGGTTAGCACATTTGCCTCGCACCTCCGGGGATGGGTGAGTCCTGCCACATGTGTGTCAAAGCTTTTGCTGTTGAGTTCTTCTAAACTGCAGATTCTATTTCAAAAAGTAAACGAGCCAAAAGATTTTAAATAGACATGAATGTTAAATCAAATAAGTGGGAAACTCATAATTGAAATCTAGGACTGTGACAATAAGCAAGTTTGAGAAAGTGTGGCAACGATTTTGATCAATTTAGAGTTTGTTCATTTAGGCCACTGCTATTTTCAAGTTAAGTGTTCAGTGTGCCAGACAGTTTCCATCTGCACTCAAGAATATGACAATGCCTGAGTCACTAGGAATGGATGTTAAATCGGAAAAAGAATATAGAAAACAATAATGTGTGGTTCAAAAGTCTGAGACCATTGCTTCTATTTCTTATACAAAAAGAATTTCACTACATATTTATATTATCAGCCACAACTCGAACGAAAAGTAAAATCAAAGAAATATTTACTGGAAACTTCTAAAACATCTGTTTATTTCCAATTTTAAATAATAAAAAATCCCAGCTGTTCAGTGTGGTCTCTGAATTTTTCCTAGATTTTTTTTTTTTTTTTTTGGGCGTTTTTTTTTTTAAATGCTGCTTTTTGACAACATCTATTGTTAAAAGTGATATATAAATAAAATAGAATAAAATGGAACTTGTTTCAGCTGAGAAGTGGAGCACGGTCTGGGCAGTAGAACAAAGTCTTGCCAATAGGTTTGAAGCTTAGCTGGCCAGACGAGGGATTAAATGTTAAAGTGTTATACAAAATGAAAGTCTCTTCAGGGATCAGCGCTATGAGCAAATACACATTCAAGCTGTTGTGCTGTAATACGCACATTGGAGAAGCAACGGATAATGAACTACCTCAAGTGCATGTAATTTCTATTATTAATCAATTAAGATTGTGGCCACCTGACAATCACACCCATATATGGGCGTTCTCAAATTGTTGTCACAAAGTTTTAACCACACAGTTGTATAGAATGTCTTTGTATACTGTAGCATTACAATTTTCCTTCATTGGAACTTAGAGGCCTAAACCTGTTCGAGCATGACAACACACTAACCATGAAGACATGATTTGACAAGGCTGGAAAGACTAAATGGAGAAATCTCAACAGTTACACGTAAAAAATCTAGTGGAAAGCATTCCCAGAAAAGTGGAGGTTATTATAATAGCAATCTGAAGACTACACCTGGAATAGGATGTTCAAAAAGCACATATTGGTGCAATGGTCAATCTTTTGGCCATACGGTGTGGCAAAAAAAAACCATGGTCAAAAAGATTTATTTATATAATTTTATTTAAGTTGCATCAGCATTGGACAAGGGGGTGTGTCTAGTTCAGAATGCTTTCCATAGCATTACGCTAGCATTCAGTCTCTTCAGCATGGACTGCTTAAGCTTTGGGGGTGTGGCTTTAGAGAAAACACTGAAGGGAGTTACTGTATTTGACTCATTTTTGAATTTCAAAAAAGCTCCAGCAAATGTCTGCCAAATTAGTTGACTATAACTTTAATAAGTGTCCAGCAGTTTGTTTAAAGGTTTCAAGAAGGAATAACTGACTTTATGGGCACAGAGTACATTAACAAATGTACAGGGAGCTAAAATATTTGCTTTAATTAACAAATGAAAACACTCCCATGATTCTGCATTAGTAGAACTGAAATTGATATATAATATTTATTTGTATATATTTATAATTTAATATTTGTGAGGTGACCTGGAAAAAAATGATGAGCTGTTGCTATGGCTGAAATATGGAAAACAAGATTGTCTATTGAGATGAAAAGTATTTTCTTTTCATTTTTGACCAAAATTATTTGGGTTTATATATATATATATATATATATACACACACTGTGACATCTCAAAGTAAAAGTAATACAAGTAAAGTAAAAGTTAAGTAATCAAAGTAAAATTCCCGAAATTGTAGAGACATGTTAAATGTAGGTACTTAATATACATGTATATTAATGCACAGTAGGTCACATGATAAGTAAGCTGAACAACCTTAAAAAATATTTAAATGGTGCTTATAACTCTGTTCTAATTTTTAAATAAATATATTTCATTGTTACTCTAATTTGTTTTGGCAAAAACAGGGTTAAATAGAAAATGAAACAATTTTTTTTATAAAGTTGTTTTTTTATTTAGAAAAAAATAAAAACAATAAAAGACTCTTGTTATGAAATATTCAGGCTTTCAATTATTCATCTTTAAAAGGAGAAAATCAATGTCCTTTTCTGTAGTCATTTTGAACCTGTAGGCTACAAGGGCTTGATAATTGATTGTGCACTTTTATTAATTTAGACTTTGTTCCTCAAAGGCAAAGCTCCTTGCCTGTGAAGATGAGGCTGTATATTAAATAGGATATTTAATGAGGCTTCTCAGGAAGTGTGAATCTACCAATCGGCAAAGAGCACACTCATACTCATTAAACTCCTTAAACTAGCTATGCTTACTAAAAAACTAGTCAAGGAAAGGAAATATTTTTATCAGTGATTAGGACATTGGAATTCAACTGCTCAGTTATATTAAAAAAAAAACAGATCATTGTAGGTCGCTCTGGCTAAGGGTGTCAGACAAATGTTGGAGTGTTTTTTTGTTTTGTTTTTTGCTTCAAATTTTACTGCACATTTAATCATTCTCAAAACAAATGCTCCGTCTTGTGAATCTAATTTTCCTTGTTGTGTACTGTCTACTTAACACAGTAAGCACTTTAACCTGGTCAAGGTCATTGTGGATCCGGAGCCTATCCCAGGAACACTATCATGAGGCAGAAATACAGCATAAATGGAAATGGCAGTCCCCTGAATTTTGAGAGGGCTCCCTGAATGACAACACAAAGTCCATGGAACTATCAAATATCAACATGCAGGATTACCCCAAAACCTATTACGACTGTTAATGTACAATGTCATGCCAGGAACCCACTTAAATGGGGCCCTGTTTCACCAGCATGTGTAAAGGTTTCTTTTGAAATTTCACACTTTACATAAACAAACAGAATGTAGCTGTCTGTAAGCCACAAAAAAAGAGAAAACAATGAAAACGAAGAAAAGAGAAAGCAGAACTGTGGTAAGAGGCAGAGATAAAATAACCACCATCCATCCATTTTCCATAATGCTTATCCTACACAGGGTCATGGGGAGCCGAATCCCAGGGTACTCAAGGCAATTAGGCAGGGGACACCCTGGAAGGGGTGTAATAACAAAATATTTAATAAGATATCAGTTATAGGCTAAGCTATAACGTAACGTAACACTAGCACAACATCATTTTGGAAAACATAGTTAGCTAGTTAGGAGTTGTCGCTTGGTTTGGAGAATGTAATGTTAATTATTTCGCTAGGTTTGTTGGTAGACTTTGTCATTTTGCTTAAATTGTCTTGGCAGCATATGGGCAGCATAATCCTGGGGCCCTAGAATTGCCACCTGTCTACTTAACACAAATATTTAAACTGTCTTAACCAATATCATAGTTGTAAACTTTACTTACTACTGATCTTTAACTAACAATACTCAGGTTTACTGTAATGACATGAGTTTTATTCAGAATTTAAATTTCAAAAACTTCAAAAAGTAAAGTCAACTAAGTAAAGTCAACTTATTACAATTTACAGTGTGTGTGTGTGTCTGTGTGTGCGTGTGTGTGTGAGTGTGTGTTACTAGGGATTTGCTTCCTGCCTCTGTATTAGGTACTTTACTGTTGAACTCTGCAAATGGTGCAATTGGGTCCATGCGTGTTCAATCATTACTGTATAATTTCCCGTTAATTGCCTATTAGGGTTATTCTAAAAACGCCAAATGAGCTGCCAGCTACTGGCTGTGGAGCAGTGACTGTTTTACCAAGTAATGATTTATACCTGATTCATAATAGAAAATCCTTAATTGTATTCCTTAAAGAAATTCTTGCTTTATTAATATGCCTTGACTACAGACAATATTTGATTTTTTAAAAATTGGATATTTCGTATGTTTGTTGTTTTCAGAACGTGTTTAATGTGGCTCTGTGAACATATAGGACACACCGCACAGTATAACAACAAACGTCTTGTGATAAATAAGTGCTACACTATTTTATCGCCGTACCACAATCTGCTATTTTGTATGCAGCAGCTGCATTAAGGCCATTGCCCGAAGTCTATATCGGTTAATCCTTTAATGTGCAGAGCTTAGGGAATAGCTGTCCGTATCTGTGATGTGAGCACTACGCGCTTACCATACCATCACATTCTTGTTCCGCGGCAGAAGTCTGTGCACATGTCACCTGCGTGCGTGGTAATTTGCTGTAAGCTGTCGTGTTAATAGGGTGGTAATGGGAGCTTCCCAGGTGAGCCTGTGATGACAGCTTGCATATGGTTTGTGCTGATGACACACAGCGCAGTGGAGAGGAAAAGCTCACTGGCTCAAAAGTTGAACAGGGATTATGACCAGGAATATTTATTGCTAAATAGCCTAAGTGATTACATGGCTTTCCTGAGATATTTAAAACAATACCCAAACATTACAAACATTACAGATGCTACTAGTATATTATGTTATGTGTATGTAATATAATTAATAATGCTGTTAAGGGCTGCTCTTGCACCACAAAGCACTGTATTCAGTCCCATATGGTCTGAAAACAATAGTGTAATCGTTGATAAAAAATAATTACTTATAAATACAAGTAAAACAGAAAGATATGTAGATCTTTTTCTTTTTTTTAAAGGTTCATGCTCAAGCATAAGTGTGTTACGTAGCTGAGGAAACCTGTCTGAAAAACTGCCTTCTGGTCCCGAATGCTTGTCTGCGTATGCAGTCTCCTGTCTGTCATTTCGTAATCACTATTCAACGCTCCTTCCCTCCACCCACATCTCTTCCCTCTTATCTCTTCTTTCCATGGACACCTGCAACACCATGGAAGAAATCGCATGTCGCAGACAGAACTTTACATGATTACGGCAACGAGAAAGGAGTCAAAAAAAAGCAAACACCTAACACGCAGTGACAGTGATAGTGTCACTCAAAAAAGCAAACGCATGACACATCGATGATGCATGAACGTTACAAACCAAAGCACAAGAAAGCTTCTGCTTAGTACAGTATCTGAAATCTACTAAAAAGTCAACGTAATATCTTCTTATTCAATTCCATGGAAGGATCATTTTTCAAAGTAAAATAACAATTTCATAGCTGAGGCTGGTTCACTTTCGCCTGTTTAATTTTAACCTGTTATGACGGACAATGACGTCTATGTGATCTAATACAGTTTAGATAATGAGCTCAAGATCCATTTAAATTTCATGTTACTTGTTAACAAATTCCTGAATCAAATGACTTATTTGGAATTGAAATGATTGGTTATTGTTATAAAGTAGATTTGGAAGATGTTAAATGTTATGTTGTTCCACACAGTTTTGTTTTACATTAAATTATTGGGGGGAACATTCAAACAAAAATGGCAAATGATAGTACAATCGTATTTTAGGCTACATTTAAACCAGTGAATTAACAAATAATACTACTAATAATATTACAGTCTTACAAATTGAAAAAAGCTATATTTTATATGAATATAAATATTAGAGTTAGAAATAATAGAACTAGTGCAAACAAAATTACATTTTAATAGTTGATTATTCATGTGCATTAATCAAACAAATAATTGATGAATCAGCTTTGGCTTATGAATGATATTTGGAACAGTAGTACATTTTTCTAAGCCACATTTAAGCCGATTAATTCACATAAATAATCGACTATCAGAGACGCATATTATTATAAAAGTTATCCTATAATGTCTTAATGAATTGACTGATTCGTGAGTCTGCTTTGTGTTTGTATTCCTGCATTCCTTGGTATTACAACTGCCTTCAACCCATGTGTGTACATGTTGTTCTATTCGGGGGATGGGTTTGGGTGGGGCGGGGGCTAACGAAGCTGAAGGATAGATGGATGTTTTTGAATTGCAAAACTAAAGGAACACAAGTGAACTAAATTATGCATCAGTTAAATAAATATTAATAATAATAATAAATGGGTGTACAGTGTAAAGATTTTGTTCAGAGAAAGGAATTACAGAACTGTCATTGAGCTGCAGTTTTAGGAGGAATTTGTCTCAACCCCTCCCGTCTTTCCCAGCAAAAAGAGTGAGGCCACAATCGATCCTGGGTGAAGACTTTAGTATATGAGCCAAGTGAGAAACCGCCCTTAGTCTTGCAGCACATCTATACATGCCTTGTGTAATTGTCAGCTGCTGCAACAGCTCTATGTTTAGACAGGATTCTGCCTCATAATACATCTCTTTGGATAAATGTGTCTGAAAATAAAAATGTAATGATATTCATATAGCAGTGATGAGTTTTGCTTTGTTTGGTTTTAAAAAAAAAGTGCTTAAGTGTATTTTTCTAAAATCTAAACAAGTAACACTAATCTGCCTGTCTGATAAACAGTACTCAGAGTATCCTCGGTTCGTTTTCGCACTTTCTAAAAACCATTCACTGAAACTTTTCACTTTGTGACAAAATGTCATGATGGAGCTGTCTGTGAGATAACACACTAAATGTACCAAAAAAATAAATAAATAAATTTCAATTAAAAACGTGAGAAGCTGCAACAGCAGCACTGTGTTCAAATTCAGCAAAGCGTTTCAGACCTTCTGCGCGGTGCAGAGGACAACTGGCAGAGGCTACCGTTTCCGGAAAGAGGCATCTGGCATGATGGATGACTAAATGCAGATGATTGATGACCAGGTCAGTCAGGCCGGGTAAAGCCATTAGTAAAGCTTTTACTGAGATGTCTGGCCACCAAGATCGACTTTCCTCTGACTTCAAGTGCAGAGTGTAAATGAGCAGGCTGTTTTCACGACTACACGTGCACTTATCCATGTGTCTCAGTTTGCAGGGTGTTTCTAAACAGCCTTATTACAGTGCAACACGTTTAGCTGGATAATATATAAGAATGGAAAAGGCTATCTATAGCTGCATGTCTCTCCTTTTTTTTTGGTCTTCATCCACACACAAATGGCTTCAGTGTTTGTAGTTATATTTGTTATTTATGAGACCCATAATGCCCAAAAAGGGACTCTGAGCATCTCCTGGTGCTGTACATACTGTATCTGTGCATATTTGAGGCATGTACATGATGCTCTGTAAAGGAAGATAAAGAAATTCTTAATTAAAGTAAGCTCTAGGGTTATGATGATCAACTGAGAGAAGAAACACTACAATGACATTCAGATCCCGATGCACAAACCTGCGAAAGTTTCCAAGCTGAACATTGATATGATTCCCCTCCACACACACACACACACACACACACACAACACACAGGTTAGTACATGCTATCAATTAAAATTGGTGGTAGACAAGTTAAAAAGTCGACCATTGATTCGATTCCCCTCCACACACACACACACACACACACACAAAGACAGAGAGAGAGAGAAAGAGAGAAAGAGAGTGAGGAGAGAGAGAGAGAGAGAGAGAGAGAGAGAGAGAGAGAGTCAGCAGGTTCAGAGTTATCAGTGTATCAGAGTTATCAGTATCAATGTATGTTAGATTTAGATGTTTTAAGCGAGTTAAAAAAAAAAACCCCACACACACACATACTGCAGCGACGGGGTTAGTGTGTTAGTAGTCAGTGTGTTACCATGACCGATGCAGCGATGCTCTCTACTACAAACACTCCTCCGTCCTGAACAACACACACACACACACACACACACACACACACACACACGAAATGTCCTACCTGTTAAGATGTCGTATCTTAGGCGCGCGCTGTCATCTCTCCTACCTCACACTGACTGAACTTTGAGTCCGTGTGCGAGCCGCAGTGCTCTCCCTTTTTTCTTTTTTTCCCCGCCGCGCGATGAAGCCTCGCGCACCTCAGATTCACCTCAGACAGAAACACGCCAGTCACTCAGAGCTGCTCCTCATCACACAGACTATTAAAAACAACAACAACGCCGTAGTACAGCTTCACCTCAGAGAGAGAGAGAGAGAGAGAGAGAGAGAGTGTGTGTGTGTGTGTGTGTGTGTGTGTGTGTGGCGGCGTGTACAGGTTAACACAACAGGAAGTACATGTCCAGTGTTTTCTCGTGCGGTTAAGCGTGCGCGCGAGCTGTTTGTAATTACTACCCAGCGCACGCGCCCATTCCGCGTGCCGCGCTAAATAGCCAAAAAAACCTGGCATCAAAACACACTTCATAGCACAACTCTCAAACGCAGAAGCACTTCTATTGAAACTTCTTAATTTCTATAAACACAAAAATGTTAATAAGGAAAAACAATATCCTTCTTTTGCTATGTATCGTGTTTATTCATTTATAAATGTAGTACGCGTATACTTCCAATCTGTTTAGCCTATTCGTCTGTTTACCTATAATGTTCATTCAAAGTAATACTAACCTGTACCTTTCCTTGTCACTATAAGGTACCTTTTGTAACAGCTGGTACATTGTTTGTACCGTTCCTCTGTATCTTTTATCTGGAAAGGTGCTTTCCAGAAGAAGTTTTCAGAACTTTACCTTCAAAGTATTACTCTAAACCTAAAGAGTGGTCCTTAAAGTCCAGTTATGTTCCTCAAATCATTTATATTACCACACAATAAAGCAAGAGTCACCAAACGTTTTTGGGGAAGCGACCGCAAATGCACATGTTCAATGTTATGTTTATTATCAAAGTTGTTGATAAATTAGCAGAGGTAGATGGATGGAGAAATGTGTCCGTTTTTAATTGAACTCCGATGCTAGTGCGGCGTGTCAGGATAGCACAAAAAACTGAAAAAGCACATACACTTTTCATTTAAATGTGGATTGTTTGAAGGGGACTCACAGGAACGCTTTAAAACAGTAGCACAAAGTCTTTATTGATAATTAGTTCGATGTTCATAATATTAATTTGTAAAAGAAATGAAAAAATAAAAGAAAAGGTTGTGATTTTCTCTTACAACCCCATTTGTAAATCAACAACAAAACAGGGATTGTGACCTGTAGTTGGGGAACTCATGCAATAAACGTACAAAACATGTAACATTGGAGTGTAACATGTTTCAACTAAATATAGCTTATTTTTAATGCTAATCTAATCAGTGTTAAAACTAATAATACTATACATACAGTAATTTTACTACTATTTCTACTATTACTACTAATTATACTAAAACTACTATGACTATTACTAATACTACTAATAATAATTATTATACTACTACTACTACTTGTACTAATACTACAACTTCTATGACTATTACTACTACTATTACTACAAATTTTTGTACTACTACTGTTTACTACTACAACTACTATTACAACTAATATGACTATTACTATTACTACGACCACTGCTACAACTACTACTACTACTACCAATAATAACACTAATAATAATAATAATAATAATAATAATAATAATAATAATAATAATAATAATAATAATAATGATGATGATGATGATAGTAATACCTTTCTCAAACCCAAAGTTGCATATGGAACAAATAACCAGGCATCAACAGAAACTAACATTAAAATAATTAAAGAAAACAAAACAAAAAAAAACGATAAAAGATAAAAAAAAAAATAATTAAGAAAAAAAGCCTGGAGAAAGTTTTTAACAAACAAAACAAGGTTTTCAGCTCAGCAGAAGTGCCAAATATTTTACATGCTAAGACACAAAATTTCATGCCCCCTGTAAACTTGAAGTCCTCTAGGAGTACAGTACAAGAGGAAGTGTACATATGGGGGTGTAGAGATTGAGGAGCTCTGAAAGGTAAGATGGAACAAAGCTAGGTAAACACTTTCTAAGTTGTAAACAGGGGTGTGTAAACAGGAGTAAAATCTAAAACCTATAAAGTTCAGTAATACCCTATAGTGAAAAGAGTTTCCTAAATAGGAGTCTAAGTAGAACCATTTTAGCATGCTAGCTGACTATGTCTAAAGATTAATTCTTACTGTAAAGTAAGACAGAAATATTTCAGTGAAATAGAATATACAAATAAAATATTAAAACAGTGAGGATGTTTTATCCATTATAGCTAATGTGCTTTGTGTTGAAGGCAGTGTTAAAGACTCAGATGTTAAATTCTTATTATAATTTGGAACAGTTTAAGATATTTTGTCTATGAAGACATTTTGAAGCTTGCAGCTTACCATACCCAAGTTAATTTTGAAGCTTGCAGCTTACCATAACCAAGTTCATTTTGAAGCTTGCAGCTTACCATAACCAAGTTCCGATCTTTCACGAGAGACTGCACATAGTTTTGTGGGGAAGACTGAAAATGTTACACACTCACACTCAGTTCTCATTACTAAGCTGGTCCGAAGTTTTGAAAGCCACAAACTGTTGCTCTGAATCAAAGTTTCCCTTATTTTGTTTTTATGTACATACAAATGAGCAAAGAACACGAGTAGAGAAGTAATAACCAGCAAGGCTTCATACTACATGATTGCATTAGGATGAAAATCCGCTGAGTGAACCTCCTCTTATAGATGGCCACGATCTATTTGGTGGAGAGTTTAAAAAAATACTACTCAATAAACCTGTGTCATGCAGACACATTTCTCTGCAGCCCTTTTGGAAAAAAGGGGGAAAAAATGTGCTCTTCTCTTGATAATGACAGATTGCATTCATTTTGTTTTGCCAGCAAAAGAGTCCCCTCCAGAGAAACACAGATAATAGAAATAGGGTTCAGAGATTGGAGAGGCGACACATGAGAACAAATACACCGCTGACCTAATAGAATTACTGCTGATGAGAAATAATACTGCTGCTGAGAAATATTGATTCTGATTGGATTTAAAATAGAGCTGTGTTTTAGAGCACTGATGATTCTATGTTTGCCCTTCGAGATCAGTCGAATAATTGAACAATAATTTCATAATCCGTATATATTACACATTCTGTTCCAGGTCTGATAATGAGACTTCGTTAGTCTCAGATGGTATGCTAGTATTGCTGTGAGAACAAATAGTTATTTATAAGAGTGAAACTCTTTGATCTGGAACTTGCCTTCATTTCAGAGGAGTATAAAGCTCAGCAGGTGATTTTACAGCATGTTGAAAATGCATTAAAGGCGTGTCTGTCCAAATGTACTGCAGCCAGAGTAGCTTCATGTAATGGGTGAGAGACTCTGCAATTATAAAGGCGCTCGACTCCTGTGGAGAATCTAGAGATATGTTGTAACACAGTTTCAAGTATTTGTATTGAGTGGAATGACGTCACCTAAATGCATTTTGGTGAGTCTTTTGTAGCCATCAGCTATCTGAGTGTTTCAGTCATGTGATTTTTCTGGAAATTAAGTTCTTGCTTTGCATGAACATATCTAGAGATGAAACCTAAAATGGCTTAGTTTAAAAGAGAAAACAAAACAGGGGTTCCCACACCCCATGTAGGATTTCTGGATTTACAAACGAGGCATGAGAGAAATTAAGAATCTCCTCTTCTATTTTATTAATTTATTTGACAAATTTAGAGGATGAATGTTACTGTAACTATGAAGACGATTTTGTGTGCTACTATTTTGCATACATGCTATTTTGGTGACACACTGCATTAGGAGTTCAACAATAAAAACAGACACATTTCTCCATCCATCTACTTCTGCTAGTTCCTCAACAACATCCAGTGATATCCAGAAAACAAACTTGGAAAAAATGGTGAATTATTTCTTGAATATGGATTTTACAATTGTCATGGTAAGTCACAAAGAGGCTTGGGGATGCAGGAAATAAAAAATGAGTCTGTGTAGGTATCGGCATTTCAACAGCCAACCTACAGAAACGTGTACAGGTAAGCCAGTGAGTGAGCTAGACTAGTGAGCTAGACCAGCTTGATGTGTATGATGTGTTACAAAATTAAAGCTATGTATTAAACTTAAGACGGCATTCAGATGTTCAGTAGCCATTTCCTGTTGTGTTAAATACAGTATCTCTAAGTGCTGCTATATTCTATGTGTTAGGGGTTTCTTTGCAAACTAGAAACATTTATGAATTAACAGGAGATAGCTAACTAAAAGCAAGCTACTGGCACCCGAAGTTAGCTAGACAGCTAATGTTATCTTTTTTGATATCTTCATATACGGTTAATAATAGAGGTGATGTTCACTTCAGTTCACTAGGTTAGTTAGTTCTCACTTAGCTCAAGTGTTTAGTCAATACATGCTGAAAATGCGTTTAGAAAATTTTAGGATTACTTGCATCAATTCTAGATGTGTAAAAAGTAATTTGTAATGTAGTTACTCAAGTAGTTTTTCAGCAGACTCTTTCTTGAGTAACTTGAGCACTACTTTTACTCAAGTGAATTATTATTTGTACTCTTTCCACCACTGCTCCTCTGCCACAGCAAGGCCCCTGAAGTGGTAGCTTTTGTGATAGTGCAGTAATACATTATATTACCTGTAATAACATTTTGTGTACAGAGGCTGAAAAGATTAGTCCGAACACGGAGTCTAATACGCCAAACACTGGCAGTACACGAGAAAAACAAAGTGTTTGTGGAGTGTGTTATTTAACCAGGTATCCCATGAGGAACGGTTTTCACACAGTTGTTGCTGACAACAAAACACTCCCATTGCATTTCCTAGTCTCCCCTTGTACTCAACAGTATACATTTATCCCACCTGCCAATTAAAACTGTGAGGACACGGAACACAAATCAGTTTTTCTTTTCTACCGTAGTGGATTTGTGAAACAGTATTAACTTACAATTATAAGCAAAAAAAAAAAACGGAAAAACTGTATGCTGAATGTAATTTTATTCTGTTTAATGGAATGAAAAAGATCAGGAAAGAATGCAGAATACACTTTTAACTGAGAGAACAGAGATTGTTTGCATAAAGTCTTTAGCTAGGGAGAAAATAGCCTTGTTTTCTTTCTTTTTTTACTTCAGCAACTCCCGTCTTGTCTGTAAGCACATCAGAGCCTCCATGACTGATTCTCAGGAGAACAGATCATCCTTTGATGCCCGGTGACCCACAAGCAGTGCAATGCCGATAAGAGAACACAGCAGAGAAGCAGTGGCGCAGCGGAGGGTGAGGACGAGCATTATACGCATCAAATTGATATTTTCCCCCTGCCGGAGGTGTAACACCCTTCAAAGAGTTGTTTTTGATGATATTTTCACCTTTATCTCCATCACACTTCTCCGTCACTAGCTTTTGTGGGGCACCCGAGAGTAAATGGGTCGATCGGACAGGTTCCTTGGACAAAAGCGAAAAGTGCTTATTAAAAATGTCTCCTCCTGTCTGTGAGTGTGCTAGATAACAGCAACACTGAAAGCATTAATTCTGTGCCACCGGGTTTGTGACATTGGGTTATCTCCTCTTCATTAATGTCAGCCGAAGACTTCCAGAGCACTACTTTCAGCTATGAAACTGAAATGATACAAGTGCTGAGCAACCGACTAAGTTCACTGTACAAAGATTGTCAGCAATATGGAAGGTCAAACTGTTGCTATTGGCACCTCGAAGAATATTGAATTAGTGTTCTGGCATGTGAAATGTAATATTCAACACCAACTGCCATGATGCCATGACCTTGACATGTAATTAAATGATATTCAGCTCTAGTACTGGCTCAGAGTCAATTTTTGACTCCACCTAACATATTGGAACAATTTGAAATGTTTCATTGAATATTAAATTTTTTTTAAAGTAAGAAAAATTGCATTTCCTTTTTCTATTTACTACTTTCCATTAGCCAATTTTATTATATATCAGACTCAATTATGAGGAAATTTATTCCTTTATATGTTGTTTCTATGTTGGAGACATTTGAAATAACATGGTATAACTTAATTCATTATTATTATCATTATTATTATTATACTTATTCATTATTATTTAAGTGGGCATGTAAGGAATGTAATATAGCAGTTATTTGACAACATTAGCAGCTCTGTGGTGTTCTCATATGTTTATATTAAAGTGTATTTTTCTGATAAATAATCACCTCTTGTATAAATGTTGGTAATACTTAAAGTGTACCTGAAATTAAAATGAGTGTTTAAGAGCTTTTATACCTGTCCCTTATTCTTATGGGCACCAATATGACACTAAATCTGAAATGAACTATGAAATAATTTTAGAGATATGTTTGATTATTCATATACAAGCACAACTTCATGATTTTCTGATTAAATGCTCTCTAGAATCATATATTTCTCCTGAGAGGAGAATAGCCAGACTGGTTCTAGCTGACAAGAAGCCTATGGTAACTCAAATAATCACTTGATGCAAACAGAAAAGAACACACAGCATGCCAAACCTTGAGGTGGATAGTCTATTGCAGCAGAAGGAAACGAAAAGAACAGGAATGTCATTGAGCACACGTTCAGAGAAACTGGACAGTTAAAGATTGGGAAAATGTTACCTTGCATTGCGCTGTTGCTGCCAGATTGAATGACTGTATAGTTGTATGAATGAGCAGGTCTGCAAGTGTTCATATTAAAGTGGATGGTGAGTTTGAACAATTAGTGAAACACAGAATCAGCAATACCCTAGAACTAGGCAAGAAGATGGAAATGCCAATCTTATAGCACGCTGCTTGAGCTCAACCGTGGATTGAATATGGAGAATTTCCTGGTAGTAAACTAGGCCACTAACTCTAACTAGCTAAAATACAGCGGGGAGAAGGAAACTATCACTATCTGATCAGTAAGACTTATATCAGATGAAATATATATTACCTGTGGTGAGTTTGAAAAATACGCAACCAGTTATTTACTAGCCAGCTATCATTATCTCTTTAGATAAAACAACTTCACAACCATCACATTCGAGAGCAAATAAATACTTTATCTGTTTAGCAAGAAAAATATGAATCCATTTCCCCCTTCTTATGGTATTATGGTACAGTATCTCAATCCCTTTCTCTATATTTATCCCTGATTCGATGTTAACTCTTGCCTATCACCATGTAGTGAGACATGTTTTGTGCCTAAAGTGGAGTGTGATGACAATATATCTGAGCCAGTGTATACATATACATGCTCTACCAGCATGCCTGACACAGTGCTGACTGTGAATTACTTTACAGGACTGTCAGTGCTACTCACAACAGGAACATTTTTCATGGCTCAATAATCATGTTAAGAAAAACCTTTAAATTAAAAAAGCTGTAAGGAAAAATATTGCCAGCGTTTTTAATTGCTTAGGTAAATAGTTAGATTAAACTGAAATCTATCTGACTGTCTTGTTTAGCTGCAATTTTCTTACATTTTTAAAGTAGTTTTTGGGAATTAATACCCAACTCTATCAGACATTTTTAGTATAAGTTAGTTTGACTATCTTTGCTTGTTCTTACCTGGACAATGGAGCTCTGTTTGAGCCACATGCATTTAAGAGCAGTCACTAACAAGATATTATCACTTCCTGTGTTGGGTCTGTGGATTGACAGCAGAATTAGTGTTGTGATCAAGCGTAACATTTCCAGAAAGAGTAAAGGAAAAGTAGGTAAAATAGTACGATATCAGGAGGAAATATAAGAACACCAAATAAAGCACTGCAAAACTATTATTATTATTATTATTATTATTATTATTATTATTATTATTATTATTACAAAAATATAATAATATAGATAACATAATATCAATAACCAGCTGTATCCATTATGCCCACTTGAGTTCAAATACTGAGCAATGGTTTAAATGACAGATTTCATACTTTCCACATAACATCATGCATATGTTTGCTACTTCCATCCATCCATCCATTTTCTGTACCGCTTATCCTACACAGGGGCACAGGGAGTCTGGAGCCTAGCCCAGGGAACTCAGAGCAACTCAGGGAACACCCTGGATGGGGTGCCAACCCATTGCAGGGCACAATCAAACACACACTCACACACCCATTCACACACTATGGACAATTTAAAGATGCCAATCAGCCTGCAGCGGGGGAGGAAACCGGAGTACGAGGAAGCCCCCGAAGCTCGAGGACATGCAAACTTTGCAATTGCTTGATGATGCAAAGCTTAGAAATCCATTTTTTGATTTGTGCTGTTTAGATTTTTTTCCCATGTCATTGTGTTATGTCAAAGTAACCATAATAACTATGCTACGTATTGGTATATGGTTACTTTGGTTTTATGATAATGCTACGATTTAAAAATCTCCACATCACTCGCAGTTCATCTGTATATGAGTGTGAAAATGATCATGTGCGCATCATTTCTGTCTCAGTGCTGCCACCTTTTGCTACTATTCAAGTCTGAGCCACCTCTGAAACAACAAGATGCACTTTACAAAATTTGTTACAATTGTACAGATGTTGGTTTGGATGTAATGAAAATTACATCAGAGTCGCAGGCGTGGATTTAGACCAAACAAATCTCATAATTGTGCCAGCTACGAATATGCCCCTTACTAATATGTCACCCCTCCTCCTCTGTACTGTACTGTAGTGTTACAAATAACTCTATAATAAAGAAAGCAAATAAACTAAGGAGTTATATTTGGAGTTGCTGGTGCTGACCACTAACTGATCAGTGTTACATTTTTATCAAAATGAGTATGTTAAATTGTCTGTATACATCAGTGAATGTGTTCAGGTTTTATAAGCCACTAACTGTGAGACATATGGCAAAAATGTGTTTAAGAGCCACAGTTATAAATTACACACTGGGAGGTTTATTATGGGAAAAATTCACTATGGCTGAACTCACAATTCTCTATAGCAAATTTAATTAAATCTCATTGCATTTTGGGACACTTTTGGTTCTGTTATCATTTGCTACCCTAATTTCTCAGTGTGGATATTAATAAAGTATTATCTTATCTTATCTTATCTTTGTTAAACGTTATATTATAACATGATGTCCAATGGATGTGATGAATTTAAAATGCATTACAAATGTCTAACATCTAATTATATTAAAGTCAGGAGTCAGAAATTTCTGGATTCCACAGAAACATTTTAATATTTATAAAATTAAGTAAATTCTCTCAGTATAATCTCTCAGGCTGTTTAAGAATCTGTGTGCTGCAGTGCTCCGAGTTGGAGAGGTCTATTTGGTAAACACGGGCTGCTCTGTTGGTCTGACTCAGACATTTACTTGTCTCATGCTCTGTTTGTTGGAAAACCCACTGAGCCCAATGCAGACAACAGAGTGCTGCAGTGTGTTATATTAGTTTATTACAATGGCCTGGTGTGTTCCTGCAAAGGCCAGATGATATCTTTGTATACCCCATGGTTAGGAAAAACACTTTGTAAACTCCAAATCAGGCTGCAACACTTTCTACTGTTTTCGTGTTTATTGCAAGCTTCATGCAAAGATGTAGCCTTATGACATTTCAAGTGTTGCATCAATCTGTTTGCCTGGAGACCGGAGTAAGATGAGAGGCTCATTCATTTTACAAACTGCTAAATTCGTTTAGAAAGCGATACACTTGCAGGTCTTGTGAGTAATCAGCTCAGAGCTATTGTTAAATAATCAATGCTATGAATGCTGACTCAATAGTATTGATTTTGTTTTGGCCAATGTTCTACTCATTCAAAACCTGCTACGGAAGCACGTGGTATATAAAGTCCTGTCGTGATTTTAGCCGTCGAGGTTGCCTATTTATAGCGTGCTGAGCTCCTCTATATATTGCTGACGGCAACTTTCACGCTGAAAATTTTCTACATTATGCTTCACAGGCTGTTAGCTACGAAAACTGATTAAGAGGGCAAGAACATCCTAGTGCTCCAGTCAGGAAAAACTGCTAGGCTGAGTGACTGTGTAAAATCAGCACTTTTGCACTGTCTCAATGACACAATGTGGCATTACCGAGAACTGTGTTAAAAAAATCAACAACAACAAAACATGTCATTAAGAATAGGCTCAGCCAAACTGGCAGCTTTACCATAAATACCTCACATATCAGGGGCAATGTTGGGTAATTGTGCCAGGCAAGTAAGTAAGCATCGAATTGGTTGGTGAGCTGATAAGTGTCATCCAGTCATATGCCAAATGGAGGCAATTGATGCGGCTGTGCGAGGTGGATTGCTCACTCGACAGCCTGCCCATGCTGCGTACAAACGCAGGCCTGAGTGGCCTCAGGAAAAAGCAGAGATATTAAGCATCAAGCTCCAGCTTTAATCCTTTCCACAGCAGACATGGAAATGGTTGGCCTATATTAGGTCATAGTGATTGAGTGTGTGTGTGTGTGTGTGTGGTTGTGTCCACACAAAGATCAGAATATCGCACAATTTTGACCTTGTGGGGACATTTGGCTGCTTTCCATGAGGAAAAAAAACTATTTTGATCTCTTATGTTCACTTCTCTTTTTTCCTTGTGTTTTAAACTATTTTCTTAACTACGTTTACAAGCAATAAAAGTGAGTTATTCCATCTATAACTGTTTCCCCATGACTATTTTCTGACCACTGACTACCACTGCTTTAGTTTGTCCACTCTTGAACAAGTGGATTCTTGCAAATATGTAAATAGTTATTTATAAGAACTCTTACAATCTGTTATGATGAAAAGTCTAGAAAAATATTCTATCCTGAGTGTCTTCAGAAAATCTTCCTTCTTCTTGTAACATGTTTTGATACATACACCAACGAATATTTGAAGAAAATGGATTATCTTATTACAATGGCGCTATCAAGGGCTGGGATATATTAGGCAGCGAGTGAACAGTCAGATCTCAATGTTGTTGTGTTGGAAGCAGGAAAAATGAGCAAGCGTAAGGATCTGAGCCGACTTTGACAAGTGGCAAATTGTAATGGCTAGACAGTGAACCGGCGATGGGGTCATGGACAAATACAATATTAGTCAGGTGGATTTAATGGTATGGCTGATCAGTGTAAATGTTTATGACAATTCAATGAATATGCAAATAAATTTGTGATGTCATCGACCGACTTCTTAGCACACATTAGCTGCTTCCTGCTGTAAAAATAACATGTGACAACACTGAAAACAAGCAAGATAGCTGTATATACCATCCATATCCATGCTGCAATTGTTTGTTCAGCTAGCTAACTAGATCATAGCTGGCTTACCTGATGAAAGAGCTAATGTTTGCTTCCACTATCCATACCAAAGCTAACTAAACTTGCCAGCTAGCAGCTAGAAACTAGCAAGTGTTTTAACATGTTTCAGTGACACAAATATATACACAGTGGTGCTTGAAAGTTTGTGAAGAATTTTCTATATATCTGCATAAATATTACCTCAAATATCATAAAATTTTCACACAAATCCTAAAAGCAGACAAAGAAAACCCAATTAAACAAATGAGATAAAAAAAATATTATACTTGGTCATTTATTGAGGAAAATTATCCAATATGAGATGTCTGTGATTGGCAAAAGTATGTGAAATGCTAGGATTAGCAGTTAATTTGAAGGTAAAATTAGGTTCAGGTGTTTTCAATCGGTGGGATAATGATCAGGCGTGAGTGAGCGCCCTGTTTTATTTCAAGAATAAGGATTTAGTCTAATCTTCACAACATGTTTGTGGAAGTGTATCATGACAAGGAGATTTCAGAAAGAGCTGTTGTTACTGATCAAAATGTTACTGATGGAAAGAGCTGTTGTTAAAGAGCTGTTGTTACTGATCAAAATGTTACTGATGGACTCCACCAATGCACATTCAGACAGAATGTGTATAAATGGAGGACATATAAGACTATTGTTACCCTGCTCAGGAGTGGTCAACCAACAAAAATCACTCCAAGAGCTTTATGTGTAAAAGTCTGGGAGGTCACAAAGCAGCCAGGTTAACTTCTAAGCAACTAAAGCCCTCTTTCACATTGGCTAATGTTGATGTTCTTGAATTGACCATAAAGAGAACACTGAACAACAAAGGCATGGCAGGGCTGTAAGGAGAAAACCACCGCTCTCCAAAAAGAATATTGCTGCCTGTCTGCAGTTTGCTAAAGGCTACTGGAACAATAATTTGTGGATTGATGAGACCAAAATATAAATTTTGGTTTAAATGAAAAACCTCATGTTTGGAGAAAAGAAAACACTGCATTCCAGCATTAGAACCGTATCCCATCTATGAAACATGGTGGTGGTAGTATCATGGTTTAGGGCTGTTTTGCTGCATCTGTACCAGGACGACTTGCCATCATTGATGGAAAAATGAATTCTGAATTATACCAGTGAATTCTAAAGGAAAATGTCAACAAATATTTCCATAAACTGAATCTCAAGAGAAAGTGGGTCATGCAGCAAGACAATGACCCTAAGCACACAAGTCAGTCTACCAAATAATGGTTAAAGAAGAATAAAGTTAATGTTTTGGAATGGTCAAGTCAAAGTCCTGACCTTAATCCAATTGAAATTTTGTGGAAGGACCTGAAGCAAGCAGTTCATGTCAGGAAACCCAGGAACATCCCAAATTTGAAGCTGTTCTGTAGTGAGGAATGGGCTAAAATTAATTCAAGCTTATGTGCAGGACTGATCAACAGTTACCAGAAATGTTTAGTTACAGTTATTGCTGCACAAGGGGGTCACACCAGATACTGAAAGCAAAGGTTCACATACTTTTGCCACTCACAGATATACAATATTGGATTATTTTCCTCAATGAATAAATGACCAAGTATAATATTTTGCATCTCATTTGTTAAATTGGCTTGTCCTGTCTGCCTTTAGGATTTGTGTGAAGATTTTATGATTTTATGACCACTGTGTGTGTGCGTGTGTGTGTGTGTGTATATATGTATACATATATATATATATAAAGCATTAATTGGCTACATTAATAATCATGTGATTGGATGGAATCGCAAGGTTGGTGAAACAAAATTCACAGCCAACACGTGGAATGGCTTGAAGGAGATCCTTGTGCTGAGCTGCTGAAAGAACATATTGTGATAAAATATATACCGTGATAAAATATATACATGAGATTACAATTGATAAATGAGATAAATGTAGAAATTAGACAGCCTAAGATTTTAGCTTAACACAGATAAGCTTTACTACATCTGCATATGTTTTTAAAACAGTAGCACCATTTCTAAACAATTCAGAATTACAGTTTTACCATTTATCATTACATCCAAAATGTCTTGTAAAAGACACTTTCTCATTTCTCATCTCCTTTATGAGATAAAGGTGTTTGAAGATCACAAGAAAACATCCCAAATAAAAGCCCAGTGCTTCCCTTCAGTCTCCTTTCTGACCCATTTCTCAGGCTGATGCAACATCATATGAACATATTGCACATCTAGGTCATCATTAGATTGGACTTGCACTTCCGTGATCTTGTTGCATCCACAGTCACACACACATCACTCCCTCCTACACACATTTCCCGAGTGTGAAGACTAATCATGTTGTCGTCTAAGGCAGACAACAAGAAGCTAATGTCAAATTGCTAATGATCATTGCTATTTTGAGTTATTTTATAATTTGCGTGTATGTCTGTGATTAAATTAAAGTATTTTTCACACTCAGCATACACACATAGCAAAATGGAAATCTCTGACAAAATCTCGCACTAAATGAGACTGAACTGATTGACCTCACTGATTCAACTGATTCACATGAATCCCAGCCATGACCCAGCAATTCACTGAGTCAAACGCTGAGCGGCTGAATGAGAGATAAGTACATTTTGATCATGATAGAAAGGATTCACTGACTCTAAGAGCAAAGTTTAACATACACAGAATTGCAGATACGACTTCATGTATAATAATTCATATATAATTAGATAAACATATGACAGAACCCTATATTCAATTTTGTGACGGGTATGTATGGAAAAGTAGCATCCATTTAAAAATTTTGTACAATGGCCCAGTGCATGGCAGTAACCCATACTGAGTCGTTCAATCAGAGGTTCATTTCATTTCAAGTGGTACGGGTTGCTTGACCATTTTAAGTGTCCCTTTTTTGAGTGATTACCTGTATGTATTGGCATTGTCAAGCCACCATTTCTTTTTTCGTTTCCCATTGTTTAACTACGATGGGCATCTTTGCACACAACAGATCTTGGTTATACAGCTGTTTACGGAAACCTCAATATCTCGGCTCAGGCTGGTCCTAGCTCATTGGAACAAAAACTGATCTCTATAGCACATTACAAGGTACATGGAGATATATAAACATTATAAGACTCAAACACTTCCCATTATAAATTGACCCTGCAAGTGAACTGTGAGCAATCTTGAGCATTACATTTGGACTTAAGTTCTAAGTCTAAGGACAAGAATTTGCTTAATATTTAAATATGTCCATGTACCTTTAAATGTGCTCTAGAGATCATTTTTAAGTTTCGAGGAGCTAGGCCTATCCTGAATTGAGATGTTTAGAGAAGTTTCTCTAAACATCTGTATTACCAAAATTTCTTGTGTGCCATGGCACAGATATGGCCATTGCAGTTAAACCAAGTAAAATAAAAAAAAAAACGGACAATCAACCAACTTTACAATTATTGGACCACTTGAGATGGACTGAATTACAGGCAGAACTAGCATTTCTACCTTTTCTAAATTTCTTCATTCTTTTTAAATCGAAAAAAATCCAACTGTATAACTCATTTGTCAGTTTCAGCTCGTAAGAGAAAAAGCAGTTGTGTGAATCTTAAAAAAATATATATATTTTTTAGACCTTTTTATTGACTATTTTTCCACTCGACATTGCTTTTCATGAGCCCTACTCATGAAGTTTCACGTTTTTGTTAAACTCTTTAATATTTACAAGTTGTTACAAAAGAGCTTTCCTTCAGGTCTTTGTCCGGACTATTCACTACCACTGCTTTATTTTGTCAGTGCTCTTAATAGAAAGCATAGTATTTTGTAAATATGTAAATAGTTAGGTTATGCTGCCGATTTGAGCATGAATTAGCTACTCTTCCCTAGAAATACAGCTAAAAACATGCAAGATAATTTTGCTAAGCTGTTAAGCTAGCTAACTAAATCATAACTAGCTTAGCTGATGAAGAACTAATGGCTGCTTCCACTCTCCATACCAATACCTACTAAACTCACTAGCTGGCAGCTAGAAACTAGCAAGGTTTATAAAATGTTTCAAAGACAATCATTAGGAATTTATAAGAGATATAAACATCCTGCACACTCTCACACTCTCATGAAATAATAATAAGTCCCATTTTGACACGACATTTTTAGTTCATGATGATCCCCGGTCTGTGTTTTTCCTTATTCGTATTAGCATCACGAAATAAAAACACACTAACAAACTAAAAAAATCAAAGTCAGAAACCAATCATCATTAAATGAAAGGGTGGGTTGTTTACTTACAAAATGCCTTGCTTATTTGTAAGTGCCTTGCTTATTTGTAAATCGCTTTGGATAAAAGCATCTGCCAAGTGAATAAATGTAATAAATGTTTACAGCAAGAGGAAATATGAGCCTAAATTAATCTACTTTTTTTTTTTAAATCAAAGGTTAAATAAAAGAAATAATAATAATTTATGCAATATGATGTTATTTTAGATAAGCTATCAACTTTGCATGGCATTAATATGAGCATGTAAACATTGAAAACCCTCCTAAAGTAAGCTGGTTTATTCAAAAGAAAGAATTGCTCTTCACAATAAATAAAAAGTGTAACATTGCATCGAAAAACTGACTTTGCCCACACCCATATATTTAACAATGGTACAGCATTGAGGTGCAGATGAGTCATCCTAGAGCTAATAAAAATTAAAAAAATATGAATAAAATTAAGCAGGATGACTTGCATTATTTATTCTGTTGCCATACTTGTTAACAACTGGATTTCCTTGACTTATGTCTGTTTAAAATTATGTATTCAGTTGGAGCCATAGTGACCACCTCTGAGAATGGAGACCTCAAAGTCCTTTTCAGTGCCATGCTTCAGTTTAAAGATACCTTCTTTCAAATGAAAATGAATACCAACAGCACTTTAAACAGTTGCAAACCTATAACAATTAATAATTATAACCAGAGTCGTTGTTATTCCTCTCCCAAAACACCAGTATCTATGAGCAAACGCTCTTAAAGAAATGCAAGAGTGTAATTGAAATTCTATTTAGGTGGTCTCAAGCCTGAAATGCCTGGCAAGTATCAGTATTCATGAGCTAACCCAAACAGTGAGCCTCAGAAGGATAGAGGTTCTGGATGGCTTAAGGGCTTTGGATTGAAAAAATGCAAGAGGAGGGAATAAGTAAAGTGGCAGATGCAGTGCTTGCTAAAAGAGGAATTGTAATACAAACAGTGGCACAAATGGTGTTGTCATTTATTGTGATAGATTGGCTGATCACAGGTATTGTCATAATCTGACAATCAAATTCAAGTGGTATAATCATTGATTTATATTCATCATGATTTATGGCAAAGATATTGATTTAACACAGGGCTTTTCCAAGCTTTAAATCCTAACACTATGTACAGTGCGGTCTAAATGACTGAGAGCACTAGTGAAAATGCTTCAATTTTGCATTATTTTCTAATTTAATACAACAATTTTCATTACAAATTATATAATCGACAACAACCTGAGTGGAAAGTAAAATCTTTAAAATATTTACATGAAAGTCAGTTTCTTAGTATTTAGTATGTGCCCTTTTTTGCTTTAATGGCAGCGTGCATTCAAGCTGGCATGGACTCATTTGCACAAGTTTGTGCAAAACCTTATGATCCATTTTAGATGAAATCTTATAAGCTTCATTAGAAGAGATTATGCATGAGAAACACATGCTTCAGTAGAAGAGATATGAAAATTATGACCATTCGTATAAAAGTTAACATAGTAAATACACACATTTGTCAGTCCCTCCAGGAGTTTGTCAATTTGCAATCGCAGAAATTACGGCAACATCAAACTCCGCAATATTCGGAGGAGCTTGAAATTTTTCAAAATTACTGCAGATTGTCCACAGATTTGGGCCAAGATCTTCACGATAAAAGAGTTTCACAATGCTGTAATGTATATGTGATCAATAAAGACTCATTATCACTGTCGTTATCATTATCAAGATGCATCACGTGATGTCATCACAAGATGCATTCAGTCAAGCCCTCTTTGATTCGGTACAGCTAAAAGGTCTCATTTACCAACAGACATCACTGCGAAAGACCGTACAAAACTATTCCATGCCATTGTATTTTTGCCAATTAAAGTAGTTTTTCGCCAAAAAAAAAAAAAGCATACAAATTTTTCATCACAAATTTTGAAAAAAGCCACAGTGAAATCAAGCAGTTTTGGCTGCAACAATCACAAAAAAACTCCACAAAATCCTGTACGATCTGATTTGCTTTCATTTAAAAACATGCCTAGAAATCGTGCAGAATCAAGTACATTAAATATTCAAGATACTGAATGTTTACTTTCTTTGTTTGAAATATTTCAAAATTCTAAAACCTTCTGTTTATTTCCAATTTTAAAAGAAAAAAAAACAACAACAACAACAGATTTTCAATGTGGTCTAAGATTTTTTGATTATAGAACCCCGTGGTTTTTCAGTGGTCCTTCTGGGGGAATGTCTATGTAGATACCCTACAATAGAGTGTTTCACAATAAGAAAAGGTACGAAGTAGAACCCTTACATTCTCAGTTTATTAATCATTCATTCATTTTAAAACATATTATACAGTAACTGATATAAATTAGTTTCCATTTTCCCCATGTATTGATTATAGGGTTATAGGATTATGAGGATTCAAGCGTTCCATTATACTGAAGATATTCAGTTTATTATTTTTTATTTTTAGAAGTTTATTATTTTCCTATAACAGCTTTATAGGAGAAAAAGTATTTTATTATGTAAAATATATACCCTTTATAGCTAAAATTTTGTTATCCCTTTACAGCTACATTTAACAAAACAAGTTTGCTCCTGTTATCACTATAAACAAGGAGTAGGTCACCTTCTCTTAAAGTTCATAAGACCAAAATATACAACAGGTTACCAATACCACAAAGCAAAGGAACAGCGTTTACCTCTGACTGTTACAAATCACTGACACTGGACATTCCTTTCATAAATAAACATCTCATAGCAGAAAATATCACTATATGACAGCTGGCGCAGTTGTGGCGCAGTTGGTAGAGTGGGTTGTCCATTAATCGTAGGGTTGGCGGTTCGATTCCCGGCCCGGGTGACTCCACATGCCGAAGTGTCCGTGGGCAAGACACTGAACCCCAAGTTGCTCCCGATGGCAAGCAAGCGCCTTGCATGGCAGCTCTGCTACCATTGGTGTGTTAGTGTGTGTGTCAATGGGTGAATGAGTGTAAAGCGCTTTGGATAAAAGTGCTATAGAAGTGCACATTTACCATTTACCATATTCATTCAATTACTCATTTATACACATTCATTCACACTTAGGGCCAATTTATCTTAGGTCCTGTTTACACCTGGTATTAAAATCTGTCTCGAGTGATCCAATTACAAGTGGACAGTCAAGATGTATAGCCGTTCACACCTGGCATAATGAATGCATCTCCTGTGGCCACTTGCATTTGGATTTCATACATCATTTACACTGGAGGTAGGGAGTCATTCACATTTATTGTGAAAGCCTTCCATTTTATTTTTAGGCAGAAACATCTGCCTGAGGTTTGAGTGATCGGATCACAATGCACCTTTGAGGCGCATTTGACCCCGTTCACACCTATAATTCACCTATTTTAGGAGGTGGGAGGAACCTGGAGAACCTGGAGAATATCCACACTGACACAAGGAGAACATGAGAAACTCCACAACTATAGTAACCCAAGCTCAGGATCGAACCAAGGACCCTGGAGCAGTGAGGCTTTAAAGCTGCGCTGCCCTGACTGAAGACAGATTTAATTTACAGACATGTAACTTAGAATTTATTGATCTATAATTGATCTACAGTACAGAGAATTTTAGACCAATGAGGAAGCCTTAAGGGTTCTTCAGTTAAAGAAGAACCCATAGGATTTCTACTTCTACCTGAAATCCTTGCAGATAGGGGAAAGACCCTGCTGTAAGGTTCAAAATAGAACATTTAAGGCTTCCCCTAGAAGGAACACGGAAAAGCCTAAGGGTCAGATTTCTGCAAAATGCTTAGGGAAAAGGCCCAAATTAGAGCCTTGAGGTTTTTCCAGTCGTCTTTCTGGGAGAACCCTTACATTTTCTATGTTGAACCTTACAGCAGAGTGTTCACCTGTTAGAAAGGGTTCCAAATAGAAGCCTTCAGTTTTCTTCGTTAAAATGTTAAGGGAATAAATAAATCTAGAACCCTTAAGTTGCTTACTTGCTTAGTTGGTTTCAAATGCTCAAGGAGGAAAAGGGTGAGTTTAGAACCCTTTAGTTGTATTTTCAGCAATCCTTCTGGAGGAATCTTCAAATGTTCTATGTGGAGTAAAATCCTTATTGGGGGAGCTGAATTTAGAACCTGTACAGGTTCTTTTTTTTCCACTTCTGGGAGAACCCTTAAACGTTAATTGGCAAAGCCTACAGTAGAGTTTTAAGGGCTAAGTAGAAGGTTTAAGAACTCATTAGTAATTATGGTTATTAGTAAAATGGTTAGAAATAATGCTGAATATACACTATATGGCCAAAAGTTTTTGTGCTTCTTGAACATCAAATTCCAGATATAGTCCCCTAACCTCCACTCCTCTGGGAAGGTTTTCCACTCGATTTTGGAAGGTGCTCATCGGGATTCGCTCATTCAGCCACAAGAGCATTAGTGAGCTTGGGCACAGATGTTGAGTGAGGAGGTCTGGGGTACAATCGGTGCTTCGGTTCATCCCAAAGGTGATCAGTGGGGTTGAGGTCAGGGCTCTGTGCAGGACAATCAAGTTCCTCCACTCCATCCTTGGCAAACCATGTTTCCATGTTGCTCACTTTGTGCACAGGGGCATCGTCATGCTGGAACAGGATGGGGGCTTATTCAGTGAAGGAAAATATTAATACTACAGCATACAAAGACATTTATGTGCAATATTGTGCTTCCAACTTTGTAGCAACAGTTTGGGGAAGAACCACATATGGGTGTGATGGCCAGATTACTTTATGTCAGCACTCGCTACGTGTTACCTATGAAAGAAATTTGCTAAGAGATGATGGATTTCTCATGTCTGTCCAGGCTGCATAATTTAACAATATCTTTCTGCTGATGTTCAGCGCATGGGGAGACATAAGCAGTGGGATGATCACTGCAGATAATGAGCTCTGATTTTCATTATTCTAATGCATAAAAATCTGACCACTTCAGTAAATTCTGATCTGTAATATATGCATTAAGGATTACACAGTCCTCTCTCGCTGAGTATCTATGAATATGCAATTGAGTTGAAAAATCACTTTGCTTACAGAGAAAAATGACCCAGCTGTGTTGAAACACACAGACACACACACACACACACACACACACACAAGATGACAGTAATAGAGCAAGTTTTATTGGCAGAATTGAGTGTCGTCGACATATACGTGATTATTTATTATTTAACTTTCCAAACAGTATAATGTATAATTATGAGAATTTACATAGTATTTTTCCGATATTGCACTGTACTTGCCTCAGGACAGCCTATAATCCAAATCTACAGGGAGTACCAGAAGAAGCCTCTACATCCAGTTACATCATTGCTGCTAAAAGCTTTACACATGCCTGAGATCAGTTTGTGCTGAGGTTACTGTCAGTTATGAATCATTTAAGGGGAAAAAAAATTAGCCAACTATTTACAAAATAAAGACCCACCCACTGAAAGCAGTAATCTGCAGTGGAGCTGCTGTATGCGTTTGGGATTGTTAACTCCTATATGTGGTAATTTAGTGCAATAACAGTATTGTACCATGCACTAAAATTGTTTACAAGTCTTCCACAATACTGCTTCTGCCCTACACACACTCTAAAAAATTACTCTGATGGTTAGTAAATGAGTAAATTCAACATAAAAATCTAGAGGTTGAGTTACTCGTAGTGAGGAGTTAATAACTGAAATTGTGCACATGCACATTCAGACATCAGACATAACTACAGTCATTTGCATTGGGTCATGTTTGCAGAAAAACATAGGTGTGTCCAGTTGATTTTTCTTGTGCGAGAAGAAATGTTAAGTTGCAACATCCATCCATCTTCAGTACCATTTATTCTACAAAGGGTCGTGGGGAGCCTTGAACCTATCCTAGGGGACTCGGAGCACAAGGCAAGGGACACTCTGAATGGGATGCCAACCCAAGGCACAATCACACACACACACACACTAAAGGACAATTTAGAAATGCCAATCAGCCTATAATGCATGTCTTTGGACTGGGAGATGAGCCCAAGGGGGGAGCGACGCTCTCCGCAAGGTCAGAGGGGAGAGCGAAGTTCTCCATGAGGCCAGAGAGGGGAACGATGCTCTCCTCGAAGCATGAGGGGGGGAGTGATGTCCTTGGTGGAGAAGAAAAAAGAAGCGACATATGGCACGAAGCAAAGAAAAGGAACGACATCCTCAGCCAAGCAGGATGGCAGAGCAATGACCTCAACCGAGCAGGACGGCAGAGCAGTGTCCTCAGCTGAGCAAGATGGCAGCGCATTGTCCTCAACCGATCAGGATGGCAGAGAAACGTCCTCAACTGAGCAGGAAGGCGGAGCGACGTCCTCAGTGGAGTAGGAATGTGGAGTGATGTTCGAAGAGGAGCCTGGCATAGTGACATCTGAGGCATGAGCAGGGAAGTAAACTGGAGCTCTTGGCCACACCGGGAGGTGGAGGAACGTCCTCAGCTGAACAGGGAGACTAAGCCGAGTCCTCAGCTGAACAGGGGTGCTGAGTGGCACATTCAATCAAGGGAAGCTGAACGATGTTCTCTGTCACTCTGCAGGTGAACTAGATCCATAGTAGGGGAGGAAGGCAGATCGAGGTCCTTAGTGGGGCAAGGATGGTGGGAGATGGCTTCAGCCTGGTTGGAAGGCTCCTTCTTGATATACACCCTGAGGGAGTACATCACTTCAAGCCATTCCCAATTGGCTTTGATCAGAGAGAATCTCCCTTCCTTCTCCCACCTCGGATTTCCCTTTCAAAAAGGGCCCCTAGGACACTTAAAAAGTCTGCTGCAACCATTTTATTAGGTTTTGCGTTCTGTCATGATTGTAGGTAGAGACGGATGCAAATGCAGAACTGAAGTGAAAAGTTTAATAATGTACCAAACAAACCATAAAACAAGACTTACATGAAACAAGCATGAGCATAGGATGATACAGCTGGACAGACCAAACAATACAAGACAACTAGTGGCGACTGTGACTATAATAAGCCAAAATGTGAAACAGGTGCAATAAGACATGTGACTAGGTGCAGTGGCCAATGGGAATCGTAGTCTCTAGTCCTTCTCCATTATAACATGACAGTCCAGCTTCATCCATGTTGAATAAGATTTTTGATAGAAGTAAAACACAAGGGTAATAAAATATGGAGAATGAAGATTTAGTGAGAATATTGGAAAGAACAGAGTCACACTCTCTTCCTTAGAAACAATGTCTCTTAAAAAAGTTAATTATAGCAAGGCCTAGGGCCTGACCAAAAAGAGGAAGTGCAACACACACAGCAAACATACCCAAGAACATGAACTCACTCACACACAGCCCCAGAGTAATCAGAATAACAAAGTAATGGTTAATGATAATTTGACTAAATCATACAGTACATATGCTAACAACAATGCAGAAAAAGCATATAGGTACCATGATAAAGGAGGAAAAAGCACACAGGTAATAAATGACCTCACTCAAAGTCAGCTCAGAAATGCCATAGAAAGCAACAGCAAAAAGGAGAACTGATAGTGTAAGTGCAAACTCAACAGGTTTCAAGAAGTCTGAGGCAAAAATAGCAGGATTGGAAAGAACATAAAAATGCATTACATCACCCATACATCACCCAGACGTCACATGTAATGGTATTTTGGGCAAACCAGGGGTGTGTCAACTTTATAAAAGGGAGCCCCATTTCAGGGGACTGGGAGATCACTTTTTGAGACGTCCCAAACTGTTTGGATCTCATGTAACGAATTACAGTGGTGTGAAAAAGTGTTTGCCCCCTTCCTCATTTCCTGTTCCTTTGCATGTTTGTCACACTTAAGTGTTTCAGAACATCAAACCAATTTAAACAATAGTCAAGGACAACACAAGTAAACACAAAATGCAATTTGTAAATGAAGGTGTTTATTATTTAAGGTGAAAAAAAATCCAAGCCATCATGGCCCGTTGTGAAAAAGTGATTGCCCCTTTGTTAAAACATACTATAACTGTGGTTGTCCACACCTGAGTTCAATTTCTCTAGGCCACCGGCCGCCCAGGCCTGATTATTGCCACACCTGTTCACAATCAAGGCATCACTTAAATAGGAGCTTCTTGACACAGTAAGGTCCACCAGAAGATCCTTAAAAGCTACACATCATGCCGAGACCCAAAGAAATTCAGGAACAATTGAGAAAGAAAGTAATTGAGATCTATCAGTCTGGAAAGGGTTATAAAGCCATTTCCAAAGCTTTGGGAATCCAGCGAACCACAGTGAGAGCCATTATCCACAAATGGCGAAGACATGGAACAGTGGTGAACCTTCCCAGGAGTGGCCGGCCGCCCAAAATAACCCCCACCAAGCGCGAGCGACTCATCCAAGAGGTCACAAAAGACCCCACAACAACGTCCAAAGAACTGCAGGCCTCACTTGCCTCAGTTAAGGTCAGCGTTCATGCCTCCACCATCAGGAAAAGACTGGACAAAAATGGCCTGCATGGCAGAGTTCCAAGGGAGAAAACCACTGCTGAGCAAAAAAACAATCAAAGCTCATCTCAATTTCTCCACAACACATCTTGATGATCCCCAAGACTTTTGGGACAACATTCTGTGGACCGATGAGACAAAAGTGGAACTCTTTGGAAGGTGTGTGTCCAAGTATATCTGGCGTAGAAGGAACACTGCATTTCATAAAAAGAACATTATACCAACAGTAAAATATGGTGGTGGTAGTGTGATGGTCTGGGGCTGTCTTGCTGCTTCAGGACCTGGAAGACTTGCCGTGATAAAAGGAACTATGAATTCTGCTGTCTACCAAGAGATTCTGAAGGAGAATGTCCGACCATCTGTTCGTGTACTCAAGCTGAAACGAACTTGGGTTCTGCAGCAGGACAATGATCCTAAACACACCGGCAAGTCCACCACCGAATGGCTGAAGAAAAACAAAATGAAGACTTTGGGTGGCGGCGGGCCAAAGTCCTGACCTGAATCCTATTGAGATGTTGTGGTATGACCTTAAAAAAGGCCGTTCCGCTCGAAAACCCTCTAATGTAACTGAATTAGGACAATTCTGCAAAGATAAGTGGGCCAAAATTCCTCCAGGACGCTGTAAAAGCCTCATTGCCGCATTATCGCACAACGCTTGGTTGCAGTTGTTGCTGCTAAGGGTGGCCCAACCAGTTATTAGGTTTAGGGGGCAATCACTTTTTCACACGGGCCATGATGGTTTGGATTTTTTTTACCTTTAATAATAAACACCTTCATTTACAAATTGCATTTTGTGTTTACTTGTGTTGTCCTTGACTATTGTTTAAATTGGTTTGATGTTCCAAAACATTTAAGTGTGACAAACATGCAAAGGAACAGGAAATGAGGAAGGGGGCAAACACTTTTTCACACCACTGTAAATAAATTGGACCTTCACCTTTCCTCACTCACTGGTTCCGTGTGGTGATTTAGACTTTGAGTATCTCAGCTGATGAAAGCTATTGTAGTACATTCAGTATTTCCTAAATTGTTATATTGGTAATAAGAAAGTAGGCAATATTTGACCTACATCCCCTTCACCAGTAATAAAGTACTCCATCATGCAAAAGTGCTGCTGATATTTATTCTTGTTTTACGCTGTTTTCAAAACACATGGTTCCCTGCTCACAGGAGAATTATCTGGCTGTGGTGGGCATTTGCTGATTTCAGACTGCGATGGGGTGGTGTAAAGGGGCATTATGGAGTGCCTATAAAATCGCTCCAGACAGTAATGCAGGCTTCCAAAGGGGTTTTCTCAAATATGTGAGCCATAAAGAATTATATTTCATCATGTTCTATATAATTACAGATATTGCTTATCTCAAGGACTTTTTTGTTTTTAGTAAAATTATAAATGACATTTACTTAGTGGTAATATTTTTTTTCTCTATAATCAGGCGATCAGGGTTTGAATCCAATCTTTTGATTGTGATAGTCTGATAATAGCTCAATTAAATAATTTAAAAAAAAGATCCATGCAAATTGTTACTTTAATTTGTAGGTACAGTAGATGCAATGAACAGTTTTTTTTTCAAATATGATAACGTGGAAATCATTAAGTACACCACAACCATCATCATTGCCGTATATCTTCTGCACTTCTGAGCCAAGTTTTATTTATCATTCATATATTCATGTATGTGGCACTGCTGTGAACAACCATATATGGGCTCTTTAAAGCACCAGTAAATAAATGGTTTTCTAAAGAACTTGAGAGTAAAATATTCTTTGTGTAAAGTTGTAAGGTTTTCCTATGGCATCAGTCTGAAAAACATTTGATTCTAACTGTAACCTTTAACCTCAACCTGTGAGTGTTTCTCACAGATAAAATACAAAGAAAAATAAGCAGTGTACTTTTCCTTGTACCATTATTATGTATTTTAGCTAGAAATGTGCATGTAATGTACCATTCATTTATGCACCGTAAATCATTTAAAATCATTTTTACATCCACATTCCCAGGAGAAAGATACCAGAGATGGAAACTCGAGTCTGTGACTTGGACTCGAATCACATTTAAGTTGCAAATAAAATGACTTGTGACTTGACTTGGACTCGTGAACAGCTGACTTGAGACCTGACTTGGATTTGAAGACAGAGACTCATGAAAAATACAAGTCATTTTGGTTTGGCATTCCTGATTATATTCTTTCTTTACTACCCCACATGACAGCCTCAAACACAACATTTTTCTATTCATACCTCATTCATTCATTCCTTATCAGTATGTGCTGCAGCAACAAATATTATAAAAATTAAACACAACTAAACACATCTCTAAACATCTCAAGCCAGCATTATTAACACGCATGAAGCATCTGAAGGCACGTGTTCATCACCCAATGGAAAATTATTGTTATATAAATGCACAACAAACAATAAATATATAGCCAAGTCTTACCTTGTGATGTTTGTGTCATTTTATTTAAAAAGCAATCAATTAATTTGAGACTTGACTTGGAATCCACCTCAAAGACTTGAGACTTAACCTGGACCTCAGAGACATGTGCACATGTCTGAAAGATACACACTAAATGTACTAAAGATTTACCCCTGAGTGTCACCACTCCAGTGACAAGGAAAGGTACAGTTAGTACTATTTTTTTTTCTCCAAGTATAAGCAAGCAAAGATACTGACTTAATTCCTTGCTGTTTCTCTATTCATGAAAGCTTCCATAATCTCAGAGCGTAATTAGCACGTTCAGTAGTGTGATTCTCAGCAATATGAACAGTTGGTTTGAATGGTTCATCTCACACAGCATTTTGGGTGTTGTGACTGTGGTTGGACAGGAGCACTTACCATGTGTCAGAGTTCATACACACAATCCATCTGCTCTGAGAGGTAACAGGCAATGGCTTGTGTTCAGTTGTCGGAGAGGGGAATCATGAGTACGAACTCGGTGAAGTATTTCAGCAGAATGTATCCAGTATTTGAAAAAAAAAATACAACAGAAGAACTATTTATCATATAATAAAATAAATAACTTTTAGCTAATTCTCTGTAGCGGTTTATACAATCACATTTATTTAAATTACTTAGCTGAATAATGTTCATTAGGCCATAGTGGAGAGATTTCTCAGAGATTTTATTTTCATATATATATATATATTTATTTATTTATATGTCTGTCTGTCTCTCTGTCATGATTTCCTCTTGAAGCAGCGTGCTCTAAGCGCAAATGTGCGATTTCCAGTGTTGACAGCAGTGACATTTCAACACGTGCTTTTGTTATTGTCTATGTCATGTCTCCTCCCCGTCCTGAAACTGGTTGTCATGTCACGTGTGTCTGGATTACCCTCAGCTGTTAGCTGTTACGAGGGTAATCACGTCAGCATATATACCGCATGCCTAGCAACACTAAATGCGGAATATTAGACGTAGATTCGCATAGAGATAGATTAGGTTTTGTTTCTTTTAGTCATAGTCATAGTCTGTTAGATTAGTTTGTACTGGTCACTCCGCTATCAGTCCCTCGCTGTGTTTCATGTTTCTTGTATTGTTTATTGACCTTGCTTTCCGTGACCATGACATAGTTTCTTGCCTAGCCCTGTGTATACCTGTTTGCCGATCGCCGGATCTCTTGCATGTTTTGGATTACATTTATGGATCATGTTTTGGATTTGTCTGCCTGTCTCTCTGTAAATAAAACTACCGTTCATACTGCTTTTGCATCCGGCTTATCTTCCCTTACGCCGGAAGTCCATGCCAAGCCTTGGATTCTATGCAGTTTTCACAATGGATTTTCATGGACCTTCCCGATCTGTATGATGGCTTCTTTGGTTATCCGGACTATTTCGTGATAGTCTGCCAGTGTTACTTCTCAAGCCTGTGTGACCCGAAGCCAAGTGAGAAACAATGGATTAGGTTCATGATGTCCAGCCATGAGACCCTGGGTACTGGACAACAGTAGGCAGTCCTCGGACCTGTTTCTGAGGGAGTTTGAAGATCCAGGGCAGAGCTACAACTTGGATGAGCTGTTGAATGGAGTTAATGTGGCGAACAGTGCTAATCTTCCATTCCATATGCATTATGAGCGGATGAGCCACCAAGTTGAAGTTAATCCAGACAACCAAGCCCTGCGCACACCCAAGCCTGTTAACCAAGTTTTTTTCACATCCAAGCCTCCTGACCCAGTTGACCAAGTCATGCTCAAGTCCAAGCCTGCTGACCAAGTTCCATTCATGTCCAAGCCTGCTGACCCAGTTGACCAAGTCATGCTCATGTCCAATCCTGCTAACCCAGTCATGCTCAAGTCCAAACCTGCTGACCAAGTTCTGTTCACGTCCAAGCCTGCTGACCCAGTTGACCAAGTCATGCTCATGTCCGAGCCTGCTGACCAAGTCATGCTCATGTCTAAGCCTGCTGACCAAGTCATGCTCATGTCCAAGCCTGCTAACCAAGTCATGCTCAAGTCTAAGTCTACTGACCCGGTTGCCCAAGTTCAGCCTACACCCAAGTCTACTGACCCGGTCACCCAATTTCAGCGTACGCCCAAGTCTACTGACCCGGTCACCCAAGTTCAGTCCACGCCCAAGTTTACTGACCTGGCCGCCCAAGTTCAGCCCACATCCAAGACTACCAACATGACCACACATGTTCTGCCAAAGCCCAAGTCTGCTGACACGCACAGCCAAGTTCTGATCACGCCCGAGTCTGCTGACACACACAGCCAAGTTCTGCTCATGCCCGAGTCTGCTGACACGTACAGCCAAGTTCTGCCCATGCCCAGGGTTCACCTGGTGACCTCAGAGCCCCAGCCTGAGGACATTGCTCTACTTTCCTGCACCGCCGAGGACCTCGCTCCGCTTTCATTCTCCGCCAAGGATGTCTCTCAGCCTGCAACTGCTTTTCCAATGTTGACAGCAGTGACATTTCAACACATGCTTTTGTTATTATCTATGTCATGTTTCCTCCCCGTCCTGTCATTGGTTGTCATGTCACGTGTGTCTGGATTACCCTCAGCTGTTAGCTTTTATGAGGGTAATCATGTCAGCATATTTACCGCATGCCTAGCAACACATGCGGAATATTAGACGTAGATTCGCATAGAGATAGATTAGGTTTTGTTTCGCTTAGTCATAGTCATAGTCATAGTTTGTTAGATTAGTTTGTACTGGTTACTCCGCTACCAGTCCCTCGCTGTGTTTCTCGTATTGTTTATCGACCTTGTTTTCCGTGACCTCAACATAGTTTCCTGCCTAGCCCTGTGTATACCTGTTTGCCGATCACTGGATCTCTTGCATGTTTTGGATTACGTTTATGGATCATGTTTTGGATTTGCCTGCCTGTCTCTCTGTAAATAAAACTACCGTTCATACTGCTTTTGCATCCGGCTTATCTTCCACTACGTCACGGAACGTGACAGCCGTGACACTATCTATCTATCTATCTATCTATCTATCTATCTATCTATCTATCTATCTATCTATCTATCTATCTATCTATATATATATATATATATATATATATATATATATATATATATATATATATAATCTTATGAAAAAATTTGCTATGAAACTATATGCCTCGTCTTCAACTTTGGAAGATGTTCATTTCAGTTAGATCACCACTGTGACCAGAAGAATGTTGCATTGTTTATGAATTTAAAAACATATCATTAATTTGGCAATAGTGGAGAAATACATATTTAATTGTCCATTGCACTGGTTTATGGTCATATAAAAATAGATATCTCAAATAATAAATAATAATAAAAATATCTCAAAATTAAAAAATAATAATTGATATTTAGGATTAGAAACAGCTAATTATCGACAGTATCTATAGCTTTACAATGAGCCAATGTGTTATCCCATTGACCACAAATAAGTATTGTTTATTCATCATGTGCTTTTTAGTGATGAACCCAAAACTGAAACAAAATGTTGATCACAATTGTAGCTGAGATTCAATAAAGATTTGTTCTATATTGTTTTACTCACTTCAGTTAAATAGGAATATAGTGATGGACCATTCGTGGATCATGGTCTCAACCTGTCATCTTGTTCTGATTAAGGACAAGAATGATGTGTTACACACTGTCATTTTTCACATAGTCTCATTTACAGCAGCCACAGGCTCCATTGGGACATCTGGAAAAAGAACTCATGGTAAAATACAGCAAAGAAATCTCATTGTCTATAGTAAAGCTTTATGAAGGCACCACAGTACTTTGGCATTCTGACCTTCAGGTCCAGCCAAAGTCTGGAGGCCTTTTTCTTTGTTTGTCAACAAAGAAAATGTATGTTACATACTCAATCTAATCCATGACTGTAGCTACCTGTGAGAGCGATGAGGTCCCTAAAACATGACTGTAATGCCGTAGCTATATCTCCATCCATCTTTTTTTTGTGAAAAAATGTTTAGCACATTGAAACGTTTACCAATATAGCTGATGAAAATGCAAATTATCTATAAAATTTCAGAAGTGTTGACATAATCTTTTTTTGTTTATCTTTAGGGCATAAATTCTATTCTATGTTGATACTTCAAATGTTGTGAATAAAATCGTTTGGAAACAGTTTTGTAGAGAAAAATTGTATTCATGAAAAAGCGTCACATAACCAAATTTATCCATCCGTCAGTGAAGAAATAGGGATGCGCCTGCCATCCAGCGCACTGTATACCTGTGGCACAAAATGCATGAAGGAATCACGTTATGCAGCGTGATATAACGCCACATTAACTGCTCTTTAATAGCTGTGCATACCGCATATACACATCCATGGGCAGTCATTTTACTAACCCCAAAAGTTTCCCCCACTACTCTGTACTCTGCGCAGGTTTCCAGCTTGAACAGGGTAATGGCAATCTGCTTTCAGGTCTGAATCAGTGGTCGATGGCAACCTGCAATGGGTGCAACATCAGAACCAATTAATTGGCACAGCATCTCAAAAGTGGGCCGTGATGCTCTAAAATGTTGCAGCCAGTGACTTTCTGTGAAGTGTCTCTCCACCACTACCTCCCAGACCCTTGTGCTTTGTCTCATAAGGACAGCTACTTATAATCAGATGAGCAACTGCTCCATTCTGACTTCATCTTCTGATATTTTGTACGATTGCAATTATTTGTGAAATTAAAATGACACTAAGCAGGCTAATTTCATTTAATTGTCACAATAATCTCTCAATTTTACAAAGATGCCATGTGGGATGCAAAAGGTTTGCTATATACACAAATGTATGGAATGGAAATGGCACAAGGGCAGATTTCTTTTGCAATACACCAAAACTTTTGTGACGATTAGTTTTTTTATGGATGTTTTTTTAAGGACATCATCAAAAACAAATTTTCACTTTTACTTTGTTGTTAACAGAAAAGCACAAAAATTGGATGGACACTTGGCTTATGAGACCACTGAAATCTGGATTTTGGTAGTTTTGTCAGGTTTTGTTCAATTGTTCAATTCAACATGGAAACAGATCAGCTTCTGAATACACAGTGTCAGAATTTAGTATACTACGTGAAAAATATCTGCAGTCTGAGACCCAAGCAACAGCGACTGGTTCTCAATTGTCCTTCAAGCAGATACATTTTTGTTATGCAGTCCTTTCAGGATCTTTTTGTAATTGTTGTGGCCAAAAATGCTTGATTTTTGCTGCAGCTTTTGTCAAAATTTGCAATGCAATTTGCTGAGGTTTTTTTTTTAAATGTTTTTTTTTTCATAAAACTACTTGAATTCGCAAAATTGCAATTGTATGAAATTGTTTTTAATGATTTTTCACAGTGATGTTTGTTGGTAAATGAGACATTACATGATGCATCTTGGCCCAAATCTGTGGAAAATATGCATTAATTTTGAAAAATTGCAAGTTCCTGCAAAAATTGCAAAGTTTTCTTGATTTTGTCATTTCTGCAAAGTCACAAGATCCTGGAGGGACTGAATATGTTAACTCTCACAGGATGCTAACCTTCTAGACTTTAACTTTGTGTTGAGAGGTATGCAACCCACATACTATAAGCTAACGTCTAATGTGGGGTGGCTGTGGCTAAGGTGGTAGAGTGGGTTATCCACTAATCATAGGGTTGGCGGTTCGATTCCTGACCCATGTGACTCCACATGCCAAAGTGTCTTTAGACAAGAGACTGAACCCCAAGTTGCTCCCAATGGGAAATTAGCGCCTTGCATGGCAGCTCTGCTACCATTGGTGTGTGTGTGAATGGGTGAATGAGGCACAGTGTAAAGAGCTATATAAGTGCTCCACTTACCATTTACATAGCTATGATTTACATTTCTGAGAATGTATTAACATATGATACAAACCTCATTAAAAAAATTATACTAGTACTCATAACATTGCTATCTAAATCATCGGGCTAGTTGCAATAATGTTAGCTGATGTTAGCAGTAATGTTAGCTCACACCTCCAGGGTTTGAGGAGTTTGATGTTCTTAATGTGTTTTCGGGGTTTTTCTGGGTGATCCGGTTTCCTCCCCAAGTACATCTGTTGTAGGCTGATTGGCATCTCTAAATTGTCCATAGTGTGTGAATGTGTGCATGCGTGTGTGTGTGTGTGTGTGTGTGTTTGTGCCCTGCAATGGGTTGGCACCCTGTCCAAGGTGTCCCCAATTTGTACCCGGAGTCCCTGGTATAGGATCCAGGCTCCCTGTGATCCTGTGTGAGATGAACAGTACAGCAAATGGATGGATGGATGGTTGTATTGTGTAACGTTACTTATTAATAACATACTATGTTTGTCCAATTGTTGAGGAGATTGTATTTGAATTTGGATCCCAATAATGCCACAGCCATTCGTGGCCAGGAGCCAATGGGGATGGGGATATTCTATCTCCGCTGTCAGTCACAATGACACTTGCCAATCATAGGCATCTTTGAGTTCATGTTTGTTGAAGAGGGCAGATAGCCCTTCCTCTGGTTGTGTTACACAGCCCTGTGAAGAAGCATGAGCAGCAGTTCAAAAAATGTGGTCGGCTGGCTTCACATGTCTTGGATGAACCACGTGTTAGTCTTCACACTCCCCAGTTGATAGCTGTATGACGGTAAGCTGGTGGTTGGGAATTGGTAGATGACCAAAATTGGGTAAGGGGGGAGATCAACAGATAACTTAGCCTGTCTTATAAACCACAATATACTCAATAAAATTCAACTGTCTGATTGCAGACAGAAAATGGAAGAATGGACAAACTGATGGAAAAATTTATACTACTAGCCACTCAAAAGAACCCTGAAGCCTGAACACCATCTCAGACACAGAATAGACAGTGTTGAGCACTGTGCGTGAGTGTAAACGTTTTCTCTCTTTAGATGTCAGTGCTGACAACAGGAAAGTCTGATTACATTAGAGATGATGATGACATTTGTCAATATCTGGACAAGCTTGCGCTTTAAATTAATCAAAGCAATCTATATGAATAATATAAGCCTGCTAAGCAGATTGTGCAGCATCATTTCGGATCATTCCAGTCAATCTAAATAGTTGCATACTTGTTCCTGGCATTTTACTGCATTCGCTGCGTTTTTTTTCCTCTTAATTTCCTCCCTATTTCATTTGAATGTGTCAGTAGGAGGATTCCATCAATGATATATGAAATCTATCAGCTTTGTCAGCTTTGTCTCTGCAAAATCCTTTTGTTTCTCTCTCACTGCAGAAATATTGTATGTAATTTAAAAACAGTTACAAAAAAGCCCAAAGACTACTGTATATCTAAGAAGCAAGTTAGAGAAGAAAATAAGAGTACTCCAGGATTGAGAAACCCTTACATAGACCAATGGAAATATCTATATATCATTTTATTTTTGGGGCTGTAATGTCAAATACAATAGCACATAACAGATTTGGTTTAAATTTTCAAGGTTCTACCTCCTATCTGCTATAATCTGAATTTTTTTTTTTTTTTATGGACCAGGCGACATTTTTAAATCATCCATTCATATTAAACTAATAAGACATGTCAGTGATTTGCTTCATTCAAAATGTAACTTTTCCTGCTGCCAGCTCACTCTTGCTTACACACACATCATTCTGACAAGTTTGACAACCTTTTAAAACTGCTATGGTAATATATAACAATGCACAAGATTTAATATTGCCTAATTGTGAAATTACTGTCATGGGAAAAACAAACAAAAAATATTTAAACACCAGTTTGGCTCATTTAAATAGCAGCTTAGGAGCATAAAAATTTGCTTATGTCAACAATGGCCAATGCCTTGATTAAATAACTCTGATGGTGTTATCTGGTATTCCTTGTTCTTGTTGTTGTAATGGAATGCTGATTTGTCCTATGTACAGTTGGAATCAAAATTATTCAACCCCCATTGCAAATCAGGTTTATTGTCAAAATTTATAGACTTTCAGCTGTTTGCAATGAACAAATCAAACAAAAGCAATTGAAATCGTTCAAGTGGTTTCCCCAAATTCAGTTGAAAATGCAACTTATAATGATTACTCCAGTGTCAAAATTATTTAACCCCCTAAATAGAATCCCTCGCAACAGCAAATAATATGCAAAACAGGTGTTGTCTCAAGCACAAGTGATGCAACAAATCAAGGGCTTCATTGGCTGCACCAGGTGTGCTTGAGCTGGAACACATGAACTGGATAGGAAATACATTAAATAGCTGGACGGGGCAGAAAAAGGAAGCTATCAATGGCTGCAAGCAGATTTCTGAGAAGGCAGGTTGTAAAAAAAACCTCGAGTGACTGCAGAAGACTTGCAGCGAGACTTGATGGCAACAGGCACTTGATGGCAACAGGTTTCAGTGAGCAGAGTAAGGCACGTACTAAATGCAGAAGGTTTCCATGCCACAACTCCAAAGATGTACACCGCTACTGACCCAAAAGCACAAGAAAAGTTGACTAAAAATCATATAAATAAGCCACAGATGTTTTGGATTCTGTTCTGTGGCACGATGAAACCAAACTGGAACTTTTCAGCATGATTGATCCTAGGTATGTCTGGAGGTAGAAGAATGAATAAAGAACACTCTGTCCACAGTCAAGCATGGTGGTGGCTCTGTGATGTTCTGGGGCTGCTTTGCATCATCAGGCACTGTAACCCTGCAGCATGTAGAAGGCAAAATGGATTCATTGAAGTATCATGAAATCCTAGAAGAAAACGTCATGCCATCTGTGAGGAAGCTGAAGCTTGGGCATCATTGGACCTTCCAACAGGACAATGATCCCAAGTATACCTCAAGTTCCACCAAGGCTTGATTACAGAAGAAGTTCTGGAAGATTCTACAAAGCCATCAAGGTCACATGACATGAACTCATGAACAGAACGCAAAGTCAAGCAAACTCTGAAGTTATTTGGAGGAGCTTGCAATTACTTTTTTTTGCAGAAAATTTAGCCAAGATGTGTCATGACGTCATCACAATACACATTGAGCCAAAGCCCTCTTCGATTCACACGTGTCGAACATCTCTGGTGTAAATACATCACTGTAAAATACAAATTAGGGCAATTGCGAGTTTGCCAATTCAAGTAGTTTTCCGCAAAAGAAAGTACAAAAAGCAAAAGCAAGCATTTTTGGCTGCAAAAACAACTCTGAGAAATCCTCTAATGACTGTAATATAAAGAGGACTATATGGACAGAATCTGATCTGAACTACAATGTATAATGTACAAAGAAAGAAAGTGAGCATTAGGGCAAACTACTACTTTGCACAAGAAAGCAGCATTTAGCTTTTACGACTACAGTAATAAAGGGGATTCTGTTCATCAATTTTTACTTATATTATATTAATAGTGTTACTGTACAGCGGTTTTAAAACAACAGCCAAATGATGAGTGCGATGCACACATGACAGGTTAACATTGTCCCTCCCTATATCAATTATAATTGCAACCTCATTAACCTGCAAACAACAGATACAGGGCCGTAACCACCATTGACACTAAGGAGGACATGTCCACCCCAGTAATCAGAATTGTATTTGATATTTTTGATGCTGCCCTGCCCTCCATTATGCACCTCTATGTATGTTGTTACATTTTTAGGGTGGTCTGTCAAAATGTTTGAGATGGCCAATCAAATCAAAGAAGGCAGGCTTTACTGTTTTAACTTTTCTGTTACTGATGCTTCGGTGTTATTAGTGAAACAGTGTGAGGTCAAGTGTAAGCTAAGTAGCTAAAGTTTAATATTTGACTGAAATTCCTGAGCCTAGGGGCCTGTATAGACCTTAATTCTGCTCTGAATGTACTTTATAATTTTTTTTTGGGACATTTATGTATACATGAAAATTTTATATACATTTTACATTTGATAATTTATATACAGTATATGTATATGTTTATACAGTGGGATAAAAAAAGAGACCACACTGAAAATCTAGGACTTTTTAAAAAAATGTATTTAAAACTTGAAATAAACAGAAAGTTTTAGAATTCTGACATATGCAAAACAAAGAAACATTCATTGTCTTAAATATTTCATATTCAAGATTCTGCACAATTTCTAGGCCCCATTTAACTTTAAGCAAATTTGTCATACTCACCATGTTTTGTACAAAAGGTCAGATTTTCCTCATGTCTAATCTCTTCTACTGAAGCAACTGTTCAAGCGACACTCTGATGGATCAGAATTCTGCATTTTTCCCAATCCTGCTTTAAAACCCCCCCAGCTCCCTACACTTTGATCTCATGGATTTCTAGGTGACAGCATGTAAAGAACTGGAGATCTGTTGCAGGAGGAGAAACAGACTTGTACATCTGGTTTTATATGATAAAATGTCACTTACTTCCATTACCAGCATCTATAGAGATATTTTACAGCAACATCAATAAGATGGCATTATTGGTTAATGGTATATTGTCCTGTAATTGGTTAAAAAAATGTTTTTGTTCTGGCACCATTCCTATTGCTCACTGGCTCCCAGCCAAAATAAGTGAAAAATATAACTTTTCAGATTTCCTATACCCATCCCCCTGAAATTCATTACTGACTATGACACCTTTCCCAACCTCTATGTCTCATCGGCAGTCAGAGAAAGAGAGAGAGAGAGAGAGAGAAAGAGAGAGAGAGAGATTGAGAGAAAGAGAGAGAGAGAGAGAGGGAAAAAAACCCCAAGCACAGAACAATTAACTGATTGTGCCACACTACGTGAAGGCTTTTTAAACACTTCCTCCCCTGAGAACAAATAATAATTATGAGACTGCAAAACTGCACGGAGTGCCTCTAAGGCTCACTAAAACAATCTGGCTGATCTGTTAATTCCTATTTACACGACAGTGGTCGACTAGCTCTTGCTGAACGGGATGAGATGAAACAGTGAGCCCAAACGGGTGTGCATTCGACAGAGAGAGGGTGAAAAAGGGTCTTGACTGAACAAGTACCAAATCAATTTAGCGCACTAACAGATGCGCCCCCAATGCGCTCCCTTCTGGCTTTTAAGATGATTTTCTGTCTGCAGCTGTGAACAAGGAGAGGCATCTGTAGATTTAAGCCACAATCACTTTAATCTTCTCGGCTTGCTCTCATTTATTCGGCTTAAGACAAGTAGAGCAGACATGAATAAATCAGTCACATTGGTCTGTGATGTCTAATCTTGTGGTTTTGATAAACACCTTATTATTATTTGAAATAAATAAATAAGCAAGCAAATAAATAAATAAATCACACAGCATCACTGCTCTGATACCGGCAGAAACGGCACGGACGTCTCCCTCCATTTGGTGGCATCTTCCAATCCAGCATCAATTATGTATGATTCATTGAGAGGAGGTCAAACAGCTGCTACCACAGATTAATGTGCACATAAATATTAATAAAAGGGCTCCTAAGGCTACGCTCCTGTAATCTGCAAAACAATTTGGACTCCTGGGTAAGAACAGGAGAAATCACACAGCGAGATTCATCATTCCAGAAGATTCCAGAAAGAGGAAAAAAAGAACATAATCCATCATGCACAGTTTATTCATCAGAAACTCTGTTTTTTTGTTCAAACTCACTGAAGGATATGACCAAATATGAAGAAGGAAAGAGACTTTTAATAAGGGAGAAAGGCTTAGATCCACCTGCATGTACTTCAGGGCTTCCTGTGAGTATTAGTCACGCCCGTGTGCATGCATGTATTGAGTATTGCGTGTTTTTAAGTGTCAGGTATTGCAGAGCACTTATCCTCCTGGATAGTGTTATACTCTATTCTTCCTCGCTTTCTCATAAACTGTACACCGTTCCAAATCCTATTTTCATATAACAGTTCAGTTAAACACACACACACACACACACACACACACACACACACACACAATGTTACATTTAATGTTTAGGGACAATACCTCTATTTTTGGTCATCAAACACTCACATATCAATCACTGACATTAATTTTGTATATATAAATTGTATATATTTGGCATTTGTGGTCTAATTAAAGTGCAACAGTTCAGCCATTATGCTAATGCTGGCATGCTCGCTAGAACACAGAGTTAAATTGAGTTGCGGGGAGTGACAGATGGGAGACCGGGGCTGCTAATTAAATGCGAAACAGTGTGATGCAAAACTGTGCTTATTAAAATATTCCACTAAAAGCTGGGGCCTGGAACACCGGCGCAATTATCGGGTTTGCACTCCAATTCAATGGTGGTAAATTGATGTTATGCCATACACTCAACTCGCATTTTGAATTCGCAACAGTCTATAACAATGACTGTGGGAAAACACAGCGTTAGCGTCTCAGTACATTATCCATTCATAAGCAAATTGTTCGACAGTTATGAAAGCGTCGCGTTCAGGTTAAGTACACCTTGTAAATAAGAATCAAGTCCAGGGTCTCCCTTTGTGCAAAAAAAGAAGCCCGTTTTCTACTTGGACGCATGTTTAGACATTAAAGCAATTATTTACTGTATTGCAGATACTATTTCAGCAATATAGATATTGCTGTTCACTTTATTAGGAACACCAGTACACCTGGATATCCAGGTGATTATCCAGTTAGACAATCATGTAGTAGCAGAACAATGCATAAAATCATGGCAAGTGTTTCACTTAGAGTTCACATCAAACACCAGAATGAGAGGTGGGGAAAAGGGGATCTCAGTGACCTTGACCGTGGCATGGGTCTTGGCACCAGAAGGCTGGTTTGTTCTTGGCTGACAGGACTCTAACCCAATGTGGTCTTCTGCTATTGTAGCCCATCTGCCTCAAGGACTGACACGTTGTTCACGCCGAGGTGCATTACTGCTCACTACGGTTGTAAAGAGTACGTATTTGAGTGTAGAAATATTCTTGCTTTTTCTGATCAACAAAGCATTTCTGCTTGCACACCTGCTGCTCACAATGTTTTTTCATACCGTTCTGTGTAGACTGTGTAGCACACAAAAATAGCAGGGGATTCGCTGTTTCTGAAATACTCAAAGTAACACCCATCTGGTACCACCAAGAACATGGCGGGGTCAAAGTCATCATGATCACTTTGTATTTTCCTTGTTCTGATGTTTGATGTGAACGTTAACTGAAACTTTAGACCTGTATCTGCATGATTTTGTGCATTGTGCTGCTGAACTAGGATATCCTAGTCACAATATCATAGTTCTACACCCAAATTCTACAAAAGGACATTACAGTCAGAACTTAATGTTCAGAAGTACAGATAAAGGTACTGACATGGGTTTTGTAACTAAGCAATCCTTCATAATAACATTGGATGTAATACACAGAGTGACTCCTCCTTGATGTTAATGGCACACATTTGTTATTTTCTTTCATTTACCTCAAGAGCCCAGGGAGCCACTGGGAGCAAGGTCTTCTTGACTGCAGGTGGTGTGTGATGGGAATGGAAAATGGGAAGCGACTATAAGAAAGTAGCACAAGCATTAAAAATGCCCATTTCCACCATCAGGACAATAATTAAGAAGTTCCAGTCAACTGGAAATGTTACGAATCAACCTGGAATTGGATGTGTGTCTATATTGTCTCAACACACTCTGAAGAGGATGGTTCGAATGGACAAAAAATGTTCAAAGATCACAGCTGGAGAATTAAAGAAGTTAGTTGCGTCTTGCGGTCAGAATGTGTCCAATACTACAATCTGAAGTCACCTACATCACCACAAGTTTTTGGAAAGGTTTCAGAAAAAAGCCTCTTCTCTCCTCCAAAAACAAACTCAAGCATCTTCAGTTTGCCAGACACTACTGGAACTTCAAATGGGATTGGGTTCTATGGTCAGATGTAACCAAAATATAGCTTTTTGGCAATAAACACCACATGTGGTTTTGGCGCACACAGAGAGGCAGCCATATGGAAAAGTACCTCATGCCCACGGTTAAATATGGTGGTGGCTCTTTAATATATTGGGGCTGTTCCTCTGCCAGAAGACCTGGATATTTTGTTAGGATACATGGCATCATGGACTCTATCAAATGTCAACAGATATTAAATGGAAATCTGACAGCCTCTGCAAGATAGCTTCAAATGGGTAGGACATTTTAAGCTTTCCAGCAGTACAATGATCCAAAACATACTCCAAATTAACGCAAAAGTGTTTTACTGACCACAAAATCAAGGTCCTGCCATGGACATCCCAGTCCCCTGACTTGAAATTCATAGAAAAGCTGTGGGATGAACTGAAGAGGAGAGTCCACCAGCATGGACCTCAGAATTTCAAGGATCTGGAGAGATACTGTTTGGAGGAATGGACTCAGAAGCCTTGCCATGTATTCTACAACCTCATCAGGCATTATAGGAGAAGACTCATAGCTGTTACTGTATCTTGGCAAAGGGAGGTACCACGAAGTATTAACTAAAAGGATGCCAATAATTGTTGCACACATATATTTAACAAATATTTTGTTAAATATATTAAATATAAAATGTTGTTATTTTTTTGATAAACCTGTGTTTTGTTTGCAATAATTTGATATCCATGAGAGCAGAGTATTTTTTATTAATTATTTATTTTTAAATAAAAGATCAAATAATGAAGACAAATTTTCACAGCCTTTGCTCATATTTACCAAGGGTGCCAATTTTAATGGAGGGCATTGTATACGAAACATTTCTAGCACCTTTTAAAAGACATCATAAATTCATAAGATGACATTAGAGGACTTTTGGGACAGATAAAACCATGGAATGTGCCACTACTATTTGAATTGAAAATATACTACTCTAAACTACTACTAAATTTTATATCTTTGAATTTGTAGCTGACGTTTTTGCAGTTAAATTCCATTAAAAATACAATTGTATAAGACTTGGATGTAGAAATTTGAATCTGAATATAAAATTTGAAATTCAAATTCAACCCATGGAACATTACATGTGATAAAAATTTTAATTTGAACCAATTCATCAACAAAACTACATAAATTCAAACTGTAGTGGCACATTCCTTATTCCATACAGGAAAAAAAAGTCAAGATGTTTTTATTTGTATATCATTATCTTGCAGGTTAGTCAGTTGTTTTCTTTTTACTACAGTAAGAGTATGTTCATGATAGTTTGTAAAAGCTGTAAAAAGGTATAAATAGTGTTTCAGTGGTTGATTACCAGTTTTTTGCTGATCTCTCTCTCTCTCTCTCTCTCTCTCTCTCTATCTATCTATATATATATGTATGTATATTTTATATATATATTTATTTATTTACATATATATATATATATATATTTTTTACATTTACATATACACACACACACACACACACACATTTATTAAAAAAAATTAAATACGTACGTAAATATTCACAGCCTTTGCTCAATACTTTGTTGAAGCACCTCTGGCACAAATTACAGCCTCAAGTCTTTTTGAGAATGATGCTACAAGCTTGGCACACCTATTTTTGGGCAGTTTCTCCAATTCTTCTTTGCAGGACCTCTCAAGCTCCATTAAGGTGGATGGGGAGCGTTGGTGCACAGCCATTTTCAGATCTCTCCAGAGATGTTCAATCGGTTCTAAGTTCACTTGGTCTTGGCCGAAAAAAAAAAAAAAAGAGGTGGGGGGGGGCCCCTCTTTTTTTTTTTTGTGTGTGTGCTTAGGGACGTTGTCCTGTTGGAAGATGAACCTTCACCCCAGTCTGAGGTCCAGAGCTCTCTGGAGCTGGTTTTCATCAAGGATGTCTTTGTACATTACTGCATTCATCTTTCCCTCGATCCTATCTCGTCTCCTAATTTTTGCCGCTGAAAAACATCACCACAGCATGATGCAGTCACCACCATGTTTCACTGTAGGGATGGTATTGGCCAGGTGATGAGTGGTGCCTGGTTTCCTCCAGACTTGACGCTTGACATTCAGGCCAAAGAGTTCAATCTTTGTCTTGGTCTTGGTCTGAGAATCCTTCAGGTGCCTTTTGGCAAACTCCAGGTGGGTTGTCAAGTGACTTTTACTGAGGAGTGGCTTCCGTGTAGCCACGCTACCATACAGGCCTGATTGGTGGAGTGCTGCGGAGATGGTTGTTCTTCTTGAAGGTTCTCCTCTCTCCACAGAGACACGCTGGAGCTCTGTCAGAGTGACCATCGGGTTTTTGGTCACCTCCCTGACTAAGGCCCTTCTCCCCGATCGCTCAGTTTGGCCGGGTGGCCATCTCTAGGAAGAGTCCTGTTTGATCCAAACTTCTTCCATTTACAGATGCTGGAGGCCACTGTGCTCATTGGGACCTTCAATGCTGCAGAAATGTTTCTGTACCCTTCCCCAGATCTGTGCCTTGATACAATCCTGTCTCGGAGGTCTACAGACAATTCCTTGGACTTCATGGCTTGGTTTGTGCTCTGACATGCATTATTAACTGTGGGACCTTATATAGAAAGGTGTGTACCTTTCCAAATCATGTCTAATCAACTGAATTTACCACAGGTGGACTCCAATCAAGTTGTAGAAACATCTCAAGGATGATCAGTGGAAACAGGATATACCTGAGCTCAATTTTGAGTGTCATGGCAAAGGCTGTGAATACTTATGTACATATGCTTTTTTTGTTTTTTATTTTTAATAAATTTGTAAAGATTTCAAACAAACTTATTTCATGTTGTCATTAAGGGGTATTGTTTGTAGAATTTTGAGGAAATTAATGAATTTAATCCATTTTGGAATAAAGCTGTAACATAACAAAATGTGGGAAAAGTGAAGCGCTGTGAAATGCACTGTATACACATGCACACACACATGCATACAAACACACACACACACACACACACACACAATATATATATATATATATATATATATATATATATATATATATATATATATATATATATATATATATATATATATATAATGTGCTGTTAGTCAAAACAAAACAATCTCATCATGTGTTACTTTTGAACACACCTGCATGTCTAATTAAGGACAACACATTTTGTTTCACTTTCCACACAATTAGTGTGTTAGTACATTTAATGCATGCTGTGTGTTAGTACATTTCCACACAAATATGTGTTAAAAATAACACACAAATACCACAGATGTACTGTTTATACTTTTTTCCCTACAATTATCCTAAAATGCAATTTGTTTGTATGCTAAAATTCTAAAATGCTTACAAAATAAACAAACCATTGCATGAAATTCAGGTGACATTTATTAAAATAATTAAAAAATTTTGGCAGATGTAAGAATTGGAGTTGATTTGAGTTCTTACAAGTCTCCCTGCCATCTAGGAAGACAAGAGTCCCACTCCCTTCCAACTGAAAAGCTGTAAAAGAGCAAAAAGAGTGCTGGTTAGTTGTTGGCTACAAAATATGGATAAATGCCTTTGGGCTTCAACAGAGAAATTGCATTAGAGAATCCCAACTTGTGTGATTTTGGAAATGTGACCTTCACTTTCTTAATGAATAAAATGGACCAAGTAAATCTAGCTAACCTGCAAATATTTGTTTTCCAACCCTTAGCACCTCACCGCCAATTTTTTATTTTTTTTGAAAACCGTATTAAATCAACCAACATGAAGAACTGTGAAGAACTTTTGGCCTCAACGTTAATGAGCTAGCTAAGTTATGTTAGCCACTGATTGTCTGCACCTGTTAACCAGCATTAACATTCGCTGAATACATGAAGAAACATGGCTCTAACCCACCCTCATTATACTAATTACTACAGCTTGCCTTGTCCAAAACACTTGTCGTTAATGTTAACCCACTCTCTGTATTACATCATGGTGAATAGTTGTAATGCTACATTATTGTTAACTCTCAAAAAGGTAATGGGAATGTCTAACATTACAGCAAGCTGTATGCTGAAGTAATGTTATCAACTCAAGTGAGCATCTAGGTTAGCATCACTAACATGCTAACGTGACAGAATCCACCTAGCTAACCCTAACTGAGTCTCAGATAAGATGCAGACCCAGAGAATTATAGAATAACCTCAGTGCATAATTCACAGCCAACATAAACACATGAATACTGGTAGTGTAACGCCAACACTGAGGAAGCAGTACATGATATTCACTTTTGAAGTTGATGTGATAGGTAAAGTAAATTATCACTCGCTGAGTTACTGTTTTCCAATGAATACAGTTTCGCGTGCTCTCTGCTTAAATATCATAAACTTGGCCAGGCATTTTTAGTAGCAATAACGCTCAATAGTGATGAATGCTAACTGGTCATTTATTTTCACTCGGGACTCCGACTCCACTGTCACAATCAACAAGTGAAAGCAATGAACATTCACTTTGAGGCATGTTCAGAAATGGATGATGACGTCAGCTGCAAAGTCCACAACGTGATTGGACAATAATTTTACACAGGTTATGTTGGTCACTTGTGTGAAATCTTTTTCTTTTTTTTAACACATGCATGGGATAAGTTAACATGTGTTGAAATAGTAATAACACAAAAAGTGTGTAAGATATTAAAACATCCTTTCTGAGATTGTAAAATTATAGACAGCCCTCTCAAACAGTCGGCCCATATTGTGAACTAAAAGTTCTTCTTCCATGTTAAGACTCTAACAAACACTTCATAATATATAGAGTATCATCTCACAGATTTTGACATACAGTATGCCTGACAGAAATCCTCCAGTATTGCATTCTAAAAGATTAATGCAATGCTTATGAATGTGTTATGATGGTACATTTTAAATAAAGTGCTCCTCAACAAACCTTAGTGTTTAGTGTGCCAGCACTTGCTGTTAGTGTGCTCCTAATGTAGCCAAATTCGCCATTTTCCATAGTTACTGTGTTATTGATTATAATGTGAGTTTTCACGTTTTAATTCCCAGGTTCAGAATAAAGAAGGTATTTTAGATTGAACTTGTCTGTTCTGCAGTGCTGAATATTATCTTGCCATGCTGGTGCAGCTGCTATATTGTATCAGCACTTTTGCTCTGCACTTGATACAGTCTAGGATTTCTAGGACAGTATCCAGTGTCCATGTGATTCACTGGTTTTTATTTGAGGTCTGCCCTTGTACTGAATCAGTGAGTGAAAAATAGACAAGCTTTTAAATAGGTAAAAATGACTCTAAAACATCCTACAGATGGTAGATGTAGAATGAATGTTGTAATGTATTATAAAACATAGGTATGATATCTGAAGCAGGAATTATAATACATAATATAATGATATCATGATAATGAATAATATAATGTGTTAATGTGCATTGCACCACAGCGCTGCTGATTTCACAGATATAAAGGTGTTGATAAATGTTCTATAAAAGATCTCTGATAAAAGAAAACTCAGTAGTTTCTATAGTAACAGTTCATTCACACTTGGCTTGTATGACTGATGACTCACATAATCTACACCTAATAATAACTGGATTAAAACATGCTGCCATTTAATAAACAAGAACATACACTGATAAGCCATAACAATTAAAAGCACCGGCCTAATATTGTGTAGGTCCCCCTTGTGCTGCCAAAACATCTCTGATCCGTTGAGGCATGGACTCCACAAAACCTCTGAAGGTTTGCGGTGTTATCTGGCACCAATACATTACCATCAGATCCTTTAAGTCCTGTAAGTTGTGAGGTGGGGCCTCCATGGATTGGACTTGTTTGTCCAGCATATCCCACAGATGCTCGATTGGATTGAGATCTGGGTAAATTCGAGGCCAAGTCAACACCTTGAAAGCTTTTTCATATTTCTCAAACAATTCCTGAACGATTTTTGTGGTGTGGCAGGGAGCATTATCCTGCTGAAAGAAGCCTCTGCCATTAGGGAATACTGTTGCCATGAAGGAGTGTACTTAGTCTGCAACAATGTTTAGGTAGGTGGTACGTGTCAAAGTAACATCCATATGAATGCCAGGAACCAAGGTTTCCCCGCGTCACCCCCTGCCAGCTTGCCTTTCTCCACAGCTAAATGATGCACACACACGCTTGTCCACATGATGTAAAAGATAACATGATTCTTCAGACCAGGCCACTTTTTTCCATTGCTCAATGGTCCAGTTCTAATGCTCACATGCCCATAGTATGCACTTTCGGTGGTGTACAGGGGTCAGCATGGGCACTCTGACCGGTCTGCAGCTACACAGACCCATACGCAGCAAGCTCTGATGCACTGTGTTCTGACACCTTTCTGTCATTGCCAGCATGAACTTTTTCAGCAATTTGTGCTCTTCCGTGGGATTGGACCAGTTGTCTAGAAATCACAATTTGGCAATTGTCAAATCAACATATACTTTCCTGCTTCCAATACTTTGAGAACTGACTGTTCACTTGCTGTTTATTATATCCCATACCTTGACAGGTGCCATTGTAATGAGATAATCAATATTATTCATGTCGCCTCTCAGTGGTTTTAATGTTATGGCTGATTAGTGTATAATTATTGATTATTATTATAATCATTAACAAAAGCAGGTGATGTTTTTCAAATCTTCAAATGCCCACTTTCAATGAACCTGTGCCCACTGTAGCCTTTGATTCCTGTTCTTGGCTGATAGGACTAGAACATTATGTGGTCTTCTGCTGTTGTAACTCATCCATGTCAAGGTTTGACATGTGTTGTGTTTTGAGATGCTGCTCACCACGGTTGTAAAGAGTGGTTGTTTAAGCTACTGTAGCCTTCCTGTATGCTCAAAAAAGCCTAGATATTCTCCTCTGAATTTCTCACATGAACAAAGTGTTTCCAGGCACAATACTGTCGCTCAATGGATGTTTTTTGGTTTTTCTGCACCATCCTGTGTAAACTCTAGAGACTGTTGTGCATGAAAATCCCAGGACATCAGTAGTTTATGAAATAATCAAAGCAGCCAATCTGGGTCACTGAGATCACATTTTCATTCTTTCTGAAGTTTGATGTGAATAAAACAAATAAAAAACTTAATTAATTAATTGCAAATTGCAATGGTTAAAGAGGAATAAAACACACATAGGCATGTGCTGTTATTACAAAAATAGTCAACCTTCACTTCACGCCAGGCCGCATCACATCACCCCAGTTTATTAATTTTCTCTAACAGCACACCTTGACATGTTTTAATCCTTATTTATAATATTAGGGTCTAGAACTTTCTCATGAACAGATATATTATAATGTGTTATGCATTCTGACATTATGAAGTTATAAGCTATTGCTTTTTAAAATGTCATCCATATGACACTACTTATGAGAAGTTTAAGAAGTTTACGTCAAACATTGTAAGATATTACGTAACACATAATATAAGTTTACTCTACATTGCATTATGCATTGGATCCGTAGGATGTTTTACCAAAGAAGTTTCTGAAAATACTGGGTTCCTAAAAAATTTGTAGAGCAAAACACAGCTATTTATAAGTTTCCAGTGTTTTCCACTAACCAGTACGCGACTCTCTGAGCATCGAGTAAACTTCCTCTTTTTCTACACCTACTACGCTGTTACCAGTAGCGCCTTGAGACTTCGCAGTAATAGCCGCTTTCAGACAGTATTTATAATTAAGTCCCATCGAGAGGTGTATACTGTCTACATAAATCTGGGCTTCCAGATTTAGTCACCACCTTATACTAGGCTGAGTGACAGTGCCGGCTGGAGTCATTAGCGCAGGTCATGCAGAAGTGTTCCTGTCCTCACTGCATCAGCCTGGTCATCAGTGACCCAGACAGAGCCGCAGGGCTCCATCTCCCACAGTCAGCCTCCCTACACACACCTTCCAGAGCTTCATTAATTCCTCTGTGAACACACATATCATGTGCACATACACATACAAAGAGAATGTGTTGAATGTATGGTCATGTAAGTCAGATAAGTCAGTGATATTCAGCATGTCATATACGCAGTGAGGGGAAATAATAATATTTGGACAAGTTTTATTTACTTAAAATATGTCCCATGCATATACAGTTCACTCCACTGATATTGGCACCCTTAGAAAATATGAGCAAAGAAGGGTGTGAAAAATTGTCTTAACCTTATTGTTTAACCTTTTGATCTTTTGCTAAAGAAATTCACAAAAAATACTCTGCTCTCATGGATATCAACCAATTGCAAACAAAACACCTGGGTTACGCATCTAACCCTGTTCCCTTTCAAAGGGAACTTGACGTTGCGTTTAGTGTAACAGCATGGGCGCTCCCATACTGTTATGCTAAACGCAACGCAACGCAACGCTTTGAAAGGGAACACAGGTTTATCAAAAACATACCTTTGTTAAATATATGTGTGCAACAATTATTGGAACAATTTTATCGCAATTTTAACAATTTTTTAAGTTAGCTAGATTTACCTGGTGAGTCTACAGTGCCATTTTGGTCATACATCTTGTATACAAAGTATACAAAAGTATACAAAAAAATACATCTCCGTGTTATGTGTGTTATTTTTTAACAGATCTTTGTGTGTCAATGTACTAAAACACAGCATGTGTTAAATGTATTAACACACTATGTAGAAAGCAAAGCAAAATGTGTTGTTCTTAATTAGATATGCAGGTGTGTTCAAAATTAACACAAGAGATTATTTGTTTTGACTAACAGCACATTTCAAACTATTGAGACATCACTTGCCCGTGTATTTATTGTAAAAGAGTTTTAAATATTGAAATATGAAGCACTATTTGTCACGTCACAGGCGCCTGAGGTCACTGTGGCGCTTCATTTGAAATGACTGTTTGGGAACGCGCACTTCCGGGTTAGCGTGCGCGTTCACAATAACTGAACACAGGTGTGTTTGCTTTTATGTTTGATTACCGTTGTTATGTAAGTGCCTGAATTACCGAGCACTTCGCTCGCGATTGTCTATGTTTCTGTTCCTGTCAGAGGGGTTGAACTACGTTGACACGTTAGTAGCGGTCGTGCCGTATTATGTTTGAGCTTCATGCTACGTTTCCTGTGTTCATGTGAAGACCGCATTGTGTTGGAATATATCAATAAAGACTTTTGACCTGCGCCTGCATCCGACTCCAGTCCTGTTTCGTAACAGAATCGCGAGCCATAGCAAGGAAGCAGCAGGTCGCGATGAGCCTCTGGGACCATCTACTCAAGTTGGAGAGAGGAGAGATATGCCGCACCATACAGACAGCAGCGTGAGCCGAGCCTGTGGGGCTTCCCAGCCACGGAGAAGGAGAGCTGTACAGCGCCACGTAGCCCGAGCAGCGAGCTGAACATCTGGGGCTTCCCTATTAAGGAGAATTGGGAGAGCTATGCCGCACCACGTAGCCCGCAAGGCGACGTGATCTCCCGGGACTTCCTACTGCTGGGGAGTCACACCATGCCACGCCGACAGGAGGGGGAGTCTGTGGTCGGGGCTGTGACTAACTCCCACCCACCCTCTCCTATTATGATGCTTGCTCAGCCTCCCTGCTTGGCTGAGGGCGTCGCTCGGCCTCCCTGCTTGGCTGAGGGCGTCGCTCGGCCTTCCTGCTCGGCTGTGGAAATCGCTCGGCCTTCCTGCTCAGCTGAGGTCATCGCTCCGCTTTCCTGTTCGGCTGAGGTTGTCGCTCCACAATCCTGCTTCGCTGGGGACATCGCTCTGCCTCCATGCTCCGTGGAAGACGTCGCTCCTTATGTCACTCCCCCTTCCTGCTCCACGGAGGACATCACTCCCCCCTCAGGTTCAGCTGAGAGCATCGATCCTCCCTTGGGCCTCACAGAGAACTTCGCTCCTCCCCTTGGCCTCGCGGAGAACCTCGCTCCCCCCTTGAGCCTCGCGGAGAACCTCGCGCCCCCCTTGAGCCTCGCGAGAACCTTGCTCCTGCTTCGCCGAGGTACCTACCCTGCGTTCCCGTGTCACCGGGGTCGGCGCCCAGCGTTCCCGTGCCGCCGGGGTCGGCGCCTCGACTGTCAACTCCGCGGGAGGGGTTGCCATGTACAGCCGCTGCCCGACGGAGGCTGCCTCTCCTCCCATGGCAGTGAAGGACATTTCGGACAGGGGCCCAGGACTCCCCTTTAGGGGTTGAACTACATTGACGCGTTAGTAGCGGTCGTGCCGTATTATGTTTGAGCTTCACTCTACGTTTCCTGTGTACATGTGAAAACCGCATTGTGTTGGAATATATCAATAAAGACTTTTGATCTGCATCTGACTCCAGTCCTGTTTCATAACACTATTTCAATATAACTTTACTGATTTATGATTAAAACCATATATTTGCCTATAAATCAGCAAAAAAAAATTGTCATGGCTTGAAGTGGTAATCAACCACTGAAACACTATTTATACCTTTTTACAGCTTTTACAAACTATCATGAACATGCTCTTACTGTAGTAAAAAGAAAACTGACTAACCTGCAAGATAATGATATACAAATAAAAACATCTTGACTTTTTTTTTTCCTGTATGGAATAAGGAATGTGCCACTACAGTTTGAATTTATGTAGTTTTGTTGATGAATTGGTTCAAATTTAAATTCTCACATGTAATGTTCCATGGGTTGAATTTGAATTTCAAATTTTATATTCAGATTAAAATTTCTACACCTGATTCTTTTACAATTGTATTTTTATAACCTTTCATACAAAATTCAAGCTTTGGAATACAATTGCATTTTTAATGTAATTTAACTGCAAAAACGTCAGATACAAATTCAGCTAAAGATATAAAATTTCAGAGTAGTATATTTTCAATTCAAATAGTAGTGGCACATTCCATGGTTTTATCTGTCTCAAAAGTCCTCTAATGTCATCTCATGAATTTATGATGTCTTTTAAAAGGTGCTAGAAATGTACACAATGCCCTCCACTAATATTGGCACCCTTGGTAAATATGAGCAAAGGCTGTGAAAAATTGTCTTGTTTAACCATTTGATCTTTTATTTAAAAAATTAAAAAATCACAAAAATACTCTGCTCTCATGGATATCAAATAATTGCAAACATAACAGAGGTTTATAAAAAAAATCTTTGTTTAATATATGCGTGCAACAATTATTGTCACCCTTTTAGTTAACACTTTATGCTACCTCCCTTTACCAAGATTACAAGATTACAGAGTCTTCTCTGCGTCTTCAATAATGCCTGATAAGGTTGGAGAATACATGGCAAGGGATCTGAGACTATTCCTCCATACAGAATTTCTCCAAATTTAGAGGTCCATGTTGGTGGACTCTCCTCTTCAGTTCACCCACAAATTATCTATGGATTTCAAGTCAGGGGACTGGGATGGCCATTGCAGGACCTTGATTATGTGGTTAGCAAACCAGTTTTGTGTTGCTTTTGATGTAAGTTTTGGATTGTTGTCCTGCTGAAGGATCTAACCATCTATCTAACCTAATATCTGTTAATATTCGATAGAGTCCATGATGCCATGTATTCTAACAAAATATCCAGATCCTCTGGCAGAGGAACAGCCCCAAAACATTAAAGAGCCACCACCATATTTAACCATGAACATGAGGGACTTTTCCATGTGTGCCAAAACCAGTTCTGGTGTTCATTGCTAAAAAGCTCTATTTTGGTTTCATCTGACCAGCGAACCTGATCCTATTTGAAGGCACATGCAAAGATTGCTGAAGAGCAAAGATGTCTTCAAAATAAAATGTTACTACATTAAAAACATATCACTCTGGACATGAGTGTCTGTCAAATGCCTTTATTTTTATTTTTATTTTTATTTATATATATATATATATATATATATATATATATATATATATATATATATATATATATATATATATATATATATATATATATATATATAAATATATATATACACACACACACACACACACACACACACACACACAGTCATAGATGAAACAATGCTGATATTTGGTGTGAGGACAATTTGCTTAAAAAAATTATTAGTAGTCTCAAAAAAATTATTTGTAGTGCAGTTTTAAAAGCTGTAAGTTTTATTGAGCATCTTGAACCAGACACAGTTCCTCTGGAGACTTTGACTTTCACACTTGCTTCTTATGTTTGTAGCAAAAACCCAACAACCTTCATTATATTTTTTTGTCTGAAAAAATGGTCTCTTACATAATATACTGCTTTCTTTACTGACATACAAACAGTTTTCTGTAACATTTAATTTTGTGCCGAAAAATGTTTGGAAATCTAAAAAAATTTTTGTACTGATTCAATAAATGTAGAAATCATCAAATTAAAATCTACAAAGTTTGTACTAAAAAAAGGGTGCCTAAGACTTTTTGTCATGGATTTCCCCTCAACAGCTCAACAGCCTCTGGCACTTCCAGTCTGGTGACATTGACTTACTTTCTACACGTTTACTTTCTACATGTGTGTTTTGTTATTGTCTCTGTCCTGTCTCCGCCCTTGTATGTTATTGGATGTGTCCCTCATGTGTCGTCATTATTCACAGCTGTTTTTGTTTTACCGTTGATTATCAAAATCAAAAGTAACAATCAGTATGTGGTGTGGCCACTAGCTGCTTTAAGTACTACAGTGCATCTCATCCTCATTGACTACACCAGATTTGTCAGTTCTTGCTATGAGATATTTCCCCACTCTTCCACCAAGGCATTTGCAAGTTCTCAATCATGTCTGAGGGGACACATGATTACATGTCATTTTTCACTGCAAGGATGATCAGCTGTTCTTCTTGTCTCCTTGTCTTAGGTGTCTTACATTACAGACAGTGCAGTATTGCTCTGTAGCACTGTTATACTGTCGGCAAGCCTGAGTAATACTTAATGATATCCATGTATCAGTGTATGTTACAGTGCAATAATATCCAAAACATATTTGGAAGGATAAATGTACATACGGAAACGACAAACAAAATGTGTTTATTTTAGGTTTGGGGTTATATTGTGTACATGTGTTATTAGCATGGAAAATGTGTCTAGAAAGACACAAAGACATGGGCAGTAAGAATAAATCCTAATAAAATGTAACAAAGACTGCAGATATTATACAGTGAATGTGTAAATAAATATAACTGTGGAGATTTCAGCAACGACAAACCACGTCTCCATGTCTCATTATTTTCCCCTGCATTTCAGGATAAACATAACTGTTTATGGGTGTTGCAGTCCAGTACCTGTAACATATAAATTTTTTTTCATATTTAGAAGTATAAAGACATTACATGTGAAAATTTGAATTGGAATCAATGTTTCTGAATATGTTCCCCTCATTGTATAACCTCAACTACAGTCAATATAGCATAATTGAATTCTACTTAAAGATAAATCATTGAAACAACAACAACAAAAAACAGTTGTGCATGCATGTACATTTGGTATTTACATTAATCACTCAGCCCTCTCTTTTTTTCTGAAATAAATGAACCATCAGTGCAAATTCAACAAAGATAATTAAATTGCCAGAGGAACTCGGAGGCCAACAAGAAATATGAAATAACACCATTTGTCTGATTGTCGTGGGGGTAAATTATCAAATGATGCTCTATAAAAAATTAACCGTCTTGCACATTTGTCAAGACACTCAAATGATGGCCCTCTCATGGAATCGGGTTCTAGAGAAAATGCATTTCCCCTCCAACCCATTAACAATTCCATAACTTACGCAAAGTGCAGCTTGTTTATTCCTTTCTGTCCTGTAATGCTATATATAAATCTCTCGTGTTGCAATATATTTTTATTAATTCCTTGTTTTACGCTGAAACAGTCCCATGAATTTAAAAGCAACTGAGCTTGTTTGCTCAGCTTTTGGTCTTGCCGTCTGTGGTCGATTTCTATGGGAGTGATTCTGAGATGTAAATGTGAAGTTTCTCATGAGTGTCTGTGATCACAGAAGCATAGAGAACACTGCTGGATTCATTCAAGCTGCTCAGTCTGCTCCATTAGTTCATCCCGGTTAATGCCTTTGGATTAGGAGGTTTGTTTAAGGGAAAAGCCATTCAGAATTCTGCATGGATCAACCAAACCATCTGAAGAGGCTTTGTGAATTTAAATTTTTGGTAAGTACCAAGACTAGAAATGTAAAATACTTTACGTAAATCTTTTGTTGCTTAAGGACTGTTGGAGCATGAGCCTCGACATCTTAGGAAAGCTATTGTTCCAGAACCCCAGACCCTCCATAATACCGTTAAATAAAATTGAATTTCAGATATGTAACAAATTGCTAATTTCTGGCTACATGTGTACTATTCTTAGCAAGTGATTAAACTTGTATAAATAAATTAAATATTTGAAGAATATTCAAAACCAGTGAGGGACAATGGCATCAAATTGACATTTCAGCATGCTATGAACGCAGACTTACCATTATGGCTTAAATTTATAGGGTCATTATAAGTAATAATAAGTAAAGCCTGCATAGGTGCAGGACTCCAAGTCTAAATAGAGCTTAACCTGACAGTGGACTGGCCTGAGAGTCAAACAAATGACAAAGAATGCAACGGTTTGCACTCCTGACTGATTGCAAATGACAGACCGGGTCTATGGAGTGAATAATTGCCTAAATCAGTATTAAACACATTGCAGAAATAGAATACTAAAATTGCTTCTCATTGAGGTCTGGCGTCAAGAGAAACTTTATTGAGATTAACACAAATTTGAGGGATTGCTATATTTTCGTGTCTCGCTATACACATCGGTTTTTGTAGGAGGACAAGATGTCATTTAAATAAGTAAAAAAAATGTATTAAACTATTCTGGGACTGGTAACAAGCAGAGCTTTTAACAAGCTGTGGTATAAATTGCTGCTAAATGCAACCATAACCTTCTTCCCAAGCACCTGCCAGTGTTCTATATCTGACAGGAAGTAAAAAAAAAAAACCAAAAAAAAAAACGAACAAATCCACGCAAAGGTTTTTTTTTTTTTCCTTGAGAAACCACAACTAATTAGGTTGAGGCCTGACCCGTTAACAAACCTGAAGCCAATGAAAACTAAATGTCCAAGCAAATGGACTGTAGTGTGCATCTCCATTAATGTTTGAAATATTAATGGAAACATCAGCCTGCTCTATCAAGTCAACACTGGGCTATTTATCTCTGGATAATTGCAAAGAGGTGCTCACATTCTGCAGAGACAAATGGGTGGCATGCATGAAAGTCAATGGATGAAACTTGGGTGTTAATACGAGACCAGGAAATAAGATAATGAATTGGGCAATACTGAAGGAAAAAGTTAAACAAACAAATGGAAGCCAATAAATTGCTAAATACAGCATTACAGTAGGTATTAGAATCTACAGATAGGCCATATGCGACTATTAAGGCCCAGAGGTGAAATGTATCTTGTCATTTGATCAGTCAGACCACTCAGGGAGGTGATCTGTGATGCAGGTGGCCACATAACCTTTACAGACCTGCCAAACATCACGCAGTAGATCACAGGAGTACAGGGTACCACTCAAAAATATGTCAAAATTGTATTTGCATATGAGCAAATCAACATATGATTCTGAAATAACTGACAGTTGCATAGGTAATTTTGTAATTTAATCTGATATAAACTGATTCCCTGGAAGCCCCATCCCCTCCCTCCCATCTGACATTAGTAATCATTGCTGCATCCCAATTTGCTTACTATCTGTCCTAAATAGTATAGTAGTAGTATAACAGTATAGAGATTAGAATGGTAGAATGTTGAAATGAGTGTCCCAAAGGTATTCTAATATATTCCTGGTATATTTTCGATGTGTGTCTCCGTGGACACTTTTACAGCTAATATTACACACAATTCCTTGAGCGAGGGAAGAATCTTGTGATGGTTTGCTTTGCTGAATTCAACCTGCAAACATGGCAGATGAGTGTAATGTCAGTGATGTGTCTTCAGTATTTAAGTATAAGAGCTTAAAAGTTAAGCGCTAAATATAAAAATAAATCAAATTAAATCAAGGGAATGGTAAATTATATTATATAGTATGATTATATTATATAAGGAATGAAGAAAAGCTGAAATGAAACCAGGAGTTTGTTCTCAACAACGTTCTCTTCCGTTACATGATATATAAGTATGACCCAGCAGTTCACAAAGTTCACAAAAGTACATACCTTTAGTGCATAGAATATGTAGGCACATTGGGACGCAGTGCATGTCTCGACTCATTCGTCTTCTGCTTGAAAGCCTAGCTTTCGGTCTATGGAGAATGTTTTGAGTTCATTAAAGTGAAAAATATATCAATGTATTTTTGACTTAGCTGAAACTTTTGACTGAAAAAAAAAGATTAAATAGGCCTACAACGAAGTGTCAAATCTAAATGCTAATTTGACATTGGAGAGAGTATATACTGTATATGCCGGGTTTTACAATAACCACCAGGCACTTGGGGAAAAAAGCTGCCGCTTGTCTGTTTTAGCTAAAATGTAGACACTGAAATGCTTACATGCACACTTACAAGAAACACAATCACAAGTGGTGAGTGGAGACGATTTCAAGACACCAGGTGGTAACGGCTATCTATCTAGTCTGTCCTCTTCTCATTGGATAACTTGAAAGGAATGTTAATACCACGTCTGATGGCCACCTAAATGACAACCTGTTCATGGCCCGATTGCCTGACTGTATAAAAAGACATGGCTTTTATTTCTTTTTGCAGTCATGTAGGTCCACAAGGCAGTCATCACTAAACCCCCTGAGGACACAAAGAGGCCACATCATTTCTGGAAGTGTCTCTTACCTCAGGGCTCGTGTCTCAACCTGGACGTGACGAGTGGACCTCCAGGACCCGGAGGAGTTCTGCAGAACAAGCGTCATCATGTCAAATGCACTGCTGTCTCAAAATATGTCCTGTGAAAACTCCTCTACAGTGTGGGATGGGATGCTGTGCCTTTGGTCATGGACTTTCTTAGTATAATGAATTAAAAAAAAAAAAAAAAACAGCCAAGGTCACTGTCAGTCTCTGACAGCAAGTCATATGCAAGTGTAAAAATAAAATAAAAAGGCCTTTCAATTAGAAGGTGCTTCATTTCCTGATTGGAGAATGACCATGGACTTCACCAACACTGTCTAGACAGTCATGGATATTTTGCACTCCCTAAAATGCCCAGAAAATATGGGCTTTTTAGGGATGTGGAGTTATAATGGTTCTCTATAGTGAATGGAAGGATTTATCATTTGGTAGAGAACAAAAAAAAACCCAACTTAACACTCCGTTACAACAGAGAAAAAAGTCTGTGTATAAAAAGCTATTACTTCATCTGTACAAGGCCATATAATTAGCTGGAGAGAACATGCACACACTGCTCTTAGCTCATATTCGTCATATTCTTCTCCTACATACAGAGCTAACAATTTTCTTGTTGTCCTTGAAGTAGAACAAAGCATAGTGACATTTTGGATTACCACAAACACCATTCAGCATTCCTACTTAGAAATAACTTCTGTGATTGAATAAAAGTAATATTGAAGACAATTAAAAAACTGATGACAACTGCTAAGTGCAAACAAGTAATTAAGGGTACCAAATGTTAAAATTAAGCGAAAGAAGACAGTGGTGCTCCTCTGTGACCTTGAAAATTGCTCTGGGAATCTCCGGTGCATCTCTGCACTCATCACTAGGCTGCATTTCCAGGCATGTTCATGTCACGTTAGTGCCTGCTGGAAGGCCACCGAGCCACATGCTCCCATTGAATATTTAAACCGATGAAGACCACCTAGGGGGTTTGAGCTTCCATATCTGGCCAAAACCATCCTTGAGTATACCTCGAGATTGCTTCTCGGTGTGCTCTGACATCTCATCATGGACTCCACAGAAAATGAAACACAAAGCCGGAGTGAAGGAGTAATGACGAGCCACTGGGAAGGTCAACGCTTGGATGAGCCGAGAGACGAGGAAGGACGAACCGTGAAAGAGGGAAGCAGGCTGCGGGGTGGCGTGGGGGGCAGGTGAGCATTCACCTTCATCTCGGCAGGGGCGGGAATGAGTGTCCTCGCTCAGGATGTGGACAAAGCGTGGGGGGGAATGTTAAACATTAAAAAAGTCAGAGAGCAGACAGCATCAGCCACCCTCATGGCCCTGTGCACTCTGCTTGATGCACCGTGTCCAACCTTGCTCCAATGAGATGACATGGAGGTGCTGCATTTACTACTCACCAATAAGAGTGGTATTTCATCAAAGTGAACTGTAAATATAAAACACATTGAAAACTATGTCTGTTGAATGGATTGTTGTATTCAAACAGAAAAAAATCTCACATACAGGGGTACACATACACACAAATACATTTAGTGTCCACCTGTACACCTGCACATTTCTGCTGTTATCTAATCAGCCAGTCGTCTGGCATGTGTAGCATAATGCATAAAATCATGTAGATACAGATCAAGAGCTTCAGTTAATGTTCACATCAAACAACAGAATGGGAGGAAAAGTGTGATCTTTAACCATGGCATGGTTATTTGTACCAGATGGGCTGGTGATCTCTTGGGATTTTCACACACCCTTTAGTCAGAATGGTATGAAAAACAAAAAAACATCCAGTGAGCAGCAGTTCTTAAGGACAGAGACACCTTGTTCATGAGAGAGGTCTGAGAAGAATGGCTGGACTGGTACCAGCTGACTAGAAGGCTAAAGTAACTCAAATAGCAACGCTTTTCAACCCTGGTGAGCAAAAAAGCATCTCACACTGCACAACACATTGAGGTTGATGGCTAACAATAGAAGGAAACCACACCAGGTTCCACTCCTGTCAGCCAAGAACAGGAATCTGAAGTTACATTGGGAACATGCTCACCCAAACTGGATAGACCACGTGATGCTTTTACAATCTTCAGTTGTACACACAGAGTATGCAGTCAATAGTTCCCAAACTCTATTGATTAAATGTATATTTTGAGGTTTGATTTAAAAAGGGACACAGAAGAACCAGGTCTGAGGTCTACTGGTAGACCCTTCCAGAGCATTGGCAAAATAACTGCAAAAAGTACAATAAATTTTAGACGAGATTGAGGAAAGTCAGCAGTAGCTATTGTGGTGGGTGTTCATTGTGGGGCTTTTGGGGTTAGTCTGTTTAGGGCGTTAACTGGAAGCCATAAAGGGGAAGCTAAAACTGGGGTAATATGAACTCTCTTGTTTGTGCCTGAAATTCCTGGGTATTACTATTCTCACCATACATGAAAGATCTGACAGAATTTTCTTTACTTTTTCTTCCATGATAAGACCATGCTGCATTATGTTTGTCAATCCAGAGCATTCATTCTGATTCAGTCAGACTTTGGACTACTGGGAATACTGTAAAGCGCTCACCCTTCTTCTCAACAATTCAAACAGTTCTTTTCACAGTACAGCCCAAAGTACTCAAAGTAACCAGCTATGACAATATACTTATGGAATTTCATATTAGTATTCTCATCAATAAATAGAAAAAATGTGTGCTGTTACATGAAACAATAGGTTGAGGTTGTTGTATTATTTAGACACTTGGCAGATAAATGGTACTTTAATTCAATGCTGGCTCTATAGTACTTTATTACCGACAATGCTATTGATTTGATATGGTTTCATAACAAGATGTTTAAAATACACAATACTGGTTATCTAGTTGAGGCCCCTGACTTGAGTGGACATAGTTGTAAAGCACTTGTGGACATGGCTGAGGGTCCAAGCTATGCAAGAGCCCTTGATTTTCATTATGGGTGGAACCAAAGTCCTTCAGCGTGGTCCTCTACAGCCTCGTCAGTACAGTCACACGGCACCATCAAAGCCTCAACACTTTGATCAACTCTTCAAAAGGCTTTTCTGGCCCCTTCTCAGTGCCTGCTCGCCTGCTTTCTGACAGGCCAGGATTTCTTCTAGCAGTGATTAAACACTCACTTTAATTCACTTTATCCGTACTGAACCTGCTTTACCGCTATATATATATATTTTGCTTTTTCACTTACTTTTAAAAAGGAGTGTGGATATGGACACTTCTCATTCAAAATGAGAGGCACTATGTGTTTCTTATGACTGTAAGGATGCTTCATAAATTAAGCATGACAAAGGGAGCAAATATAAGTACTTAGTGTTAATAATACCATGTGTTCTGAATCTTTAGTCTGCATTTTCTATACCCAGATTTTCTTTCAGGCTTAAAATTCGCACTCAAAATTTACAGTCTCTATATTCTCTACCACCAATACAGATCAACAATTTTGATTACATCATTCTGTACTTTAACTTCTCATCAGATTTTCTGTCCAATCTTTAGAATCTGTAATGTCCCACACCCAACATTATAAAAATCCATGATACTAACCATCAAGTATGGGCTGTGAGGTAAGCTAAATGCTATTTAAAAAGGAGAAGACTTCCTGTTTCAGTGGAATTTACATCAACATTCTAAATTGTGTGGCGCGTTTCAAGGCACTTCAAGGGGACTTTAAAAACAGTCTCTGCATTTTTATTAATTGACAAAAGATTAATAAGCAAAGTCAGTGTACAAGTCATTACACAAGCCTGCATATTTAGAAGTATATTAATAAGCCAACAGCCCCATGTCCTAACAAATATAACATTATAAGAAAGAAGTATTCAAACATTGGGGAAGGGATTGCTGGGAGGCTGGCATTTTGCGCAAGAACATTAAAAATGGATGGAATATATTTTCAAAATGCACAAAACAGATCTATCTCTTTTCATAATCACCATCTTCACACTATGATATTAACTAATGCTCTTTGGAACCCCTGCCCCCTTCCACCATTTAAAAATAGTCACGTTTTGGCCTGTGCTTCAAATATGCATTGATGCCATGGCCTTGCTTTCTGTCGAGGTTAATGTTGAGAATGTTTCACTGAAAATGGTGAAAAATAGCACTTTTTGACCAAGGCTGAAAATGTTGACCAAAAATCTGTTCATTTGTTTTGTTCTCTTGCGCCAGTCAGCGCTCAGATGCATTCAAACAGTTTGAGGAGCAGATCAATAATGCAGGACTAGGTAGGATTCTTGGTTGTCAGGTCTGTTGTAATTCAAGATCTTTTTGAATGTGTTTTTTATTAGCCAGTTAATAACAGGCAATAAATGCCGTGGGCAATTTGAATGACTTGGCCTGGTTTTATATGTGTACTCTGCAATAGTTTAAGTCGCCTGCTGACAAGTTTGTTTTTGTTGGGTGCAAGTTCACAAAATACTGAGAAATGGACATGAGGGGGGAAAAATACTTAATAAGTCTGCTATATGGCATGCTGCCTGTTTTGGGACAGTTTAGTACTTTGTGAAACAGGATATAGAACGAGACCAGCCAGGCTCAGGACATGACAAACGGAAAAGCTCTTTATTTAGCCACAGGAACTGCTTCTCAGTGTGCATGGCTGGAGATTCTGAAAAGACAGAGACTGACAGGGATCCATTAGGGAGCCTGGCCTCTTCTTAGTTCCAGAGACCTTGGAAAAGACTTCATTGCGTGTCGTTCTCTTCTACTCTCTTTCCTCGTTTACCTCATTTTCTGCAGTGTAACTATACAAGGACATGTGAGTTGTTGGATGTCTGTGAGGCTATGCTCTCTTCCACAGATCCCTCTGTTAGAGAACTGGCCTTCATCATCTTTCAGCTTAGTTCAAAAGCACTGTAATCACGCAAGCCTGACAGTCCCGAAGGTATAGGATGCAGTGAAGAAAAAGTCTTTTTAAAGATGAAGGATAACTACACACACGCACACATGGCACACATGGCCTTAGGTATAAATATCATCCCACACTTTGCACCGCATGGCAAATGTGGACAAATTAAAATTCTTCCTGGACAGCAATCTAAGGCGGGAGTCGTGTCTGAAAAAGCAAGACGTGATGCACATGTTGGCGTCTGCTGCCCACAAAGAAGTGGAGGTGCTCGCATGGATCACTTTTAATGAGGCTGTCTACTTTTGCACCGCTCAGTTTTCTATCTCAGTTTTAAAAGGCTGCTATACTTAAAGGCAAATGTCTTCATACCTGTTAATTAATTACACATGCTTCAGAACACGTTTCCCAAATCGAGTGGCACACTGCCTGGTTATTCAAGGCCATAATCATAATTTGCAAATAAAGCAAATGATCTCATATGCATAAGTTCAACACTGGAGCATTTCATATATGCTATCAATAAAGCAATTCCTAACAATATCAAAATCAATATCACTGGACAGTTTGACGTACCATATTAAAACATTTTGTAAGCTTAATTCCTTTAGCAAATTATTTAGAGGCAGCAACAGAACTGAAAGAGAAGTTAATTTTATACTGACTCCATGTGCCTCAATGTCAATACAAGAGAATTTCTAAATTTGATTAAAAGCCAGGTCAGCAATAAGAGCCGCCTAGAGGTCTAAACACTATAGTGTTCATTACTGAATTAATAATGCCCTTGTTTCTTTCTAAACGAATGGTCTTTCACTAGTGGGTGACTTTATGTTTCTTCTTTATCCAGCCGTTAGGAGGAAAATCAAAAGAGGTTAAGCTTTTTGAGAATTTATATATGGTGCCTCCAGAAAGTATTCATATATGTTCCAACAGGATACTGAGCCAAAGAACAAAGCAAAAACTATGAAGGAATATCTTGAAAAAGGTTTGAAGGTTTGAAGTCAAACCTGAGACTTAAATACAACTTGACCTTGCTGTTTATATACTCCATCTGATTTGACAAATTTGGAGAAAATTTGCATTGACGGATGGAAGAAAATTCCAAAATCAAAATGCGCAAAGTTTATATACTGTAGACACATCCTAGGCAAATCAAATCTGTAATTGATGCAAAAGAACAATTCACTCTGAGACTCAATCAACTGATGGTGAATGCTTATCAGTTAAGCAATTTAAAAAAAATATTATTTCATACAATTCTGAGCACATCTAAATACTTTATTTATTTTTTTCCATAGGGAGTCACTACAAAATCAGCAGAAACAAAAATACAGTTTTGATACATTTAAATTTGATGTTTCAATAGAGCAAAAATAAATTAATAATTGTGGGGAGAATACTTTCTGGAAGCACTTTAAAATACTGAAATATATGTTTGTAAAAATTCTGAAGGGATTCTAATCAACTCACGCAGACTTCAGCTTCCACATATTGTAGCTCAAGGAATATGGTCTGAAAATAAGTAAATATTAAAGGTATAACTAAGAGGAAACTAAGTAAACCAGACTGCCATCTCCACTTTAGTTTTTTTTTTCATGCACTGTTGTTGAAAAAATTAAGAGGAAAAATATCCCACCAGCCCATAAAACAAGCACAAACCAATGTCAATACCAAAACCTCAAATATGTTCCTCCCAGAGTCACTGCTTTAACAAAAGTATTAAAACAGACATAGCTCTTTACCCATGCTTTGTATTATTTTACTTGTATTGTATTATTATAGTGTCATAAGAAACTTAGACATTTATTATTAATGGAATGAAACATATCAGGCCTTGCTGGTATTGGATAATAATTACTGACATAATGGTGATGGTTACGTTTAATGTTGTGGAACATCCATGAAGCAAGTTAGTTATGTTTAATGGTGTGGAAAGTTCTTTAATATTGTGGAATGTTACATTTAAAGTTGTGGAATGTTACGTTTAATGTTGGTGAAAATCCACAAAATAACTTCCTGTTCTGTTTTCTGTTACATTATAGCCACTATAGACAGTTGTTCCCTCAACAGCCTCTATTTTTCTCTCTCTTAACAAGTTAACAAGGCAAAACCAAACAGCTTGTTGAGTTAGAGAGCTGGTTAGATAGATGTTCTTTATTGATCCCCAAGTGGAAATATGTGAAATAAGAGAGAAACCACAATGCCCTTTGTCCTAGTTATTCCACGGCGAACTCACGGCTGCAGTTCTCAGTGTCTAGTGCTGCCCACGGACATGACGGACGAGGACTACACTTCCCAGCCATGCCCGCACTTGAGTTTGTTGGAGTTTTGATTACGAACACCTGTGCTGCATCAAAAGTTATAAATCGGCCTCGTTAACTTCAGCTTTTTGCAAAGTAGCAGCCCCGTCTCTGTTTGTGTACCAAGCTGTAGCTTTCGTATCTGTTAACCTGGTTTCGATATTCGCTTGTTATTTGACTATGATTCGGTCTACGCCCAGTATTACCCGTTTGAACGATTATCTGACCTTGATTTCATTCCGTGGTACGTCTTTCGTCTGCCCCATGCACTCCAGATTGCTCGTCCGTGCTTGCCTCCGCCAAGGAATCTTAACAGTCCTCCGTGTTGGAAAAGTCTGCTGTTAAAAGTGCGAACACTGGAGACTCCTTCCATAAATGCTAAATAAACATCTTATTTAGAAAACCTCCCTATATTGGCAATTACAATAGTACAGTTTATGTGGAGTACATACCATACAAGTTCCTTGAAAGTTTGCTACTCTAATAAGGACAATATTTTAGAATTAACGCTAATATAAACTTGTGATTTGAACTGCAGCAAAACTATTGTCTGAGCTGCTGTTAGAGACAATTTCTGACCAGTAAGAATTGAGGATTTAGCAGGGGCTCATAAATGGGCACACAGTGGGTTAGCACGTTCGCCTTACACCTCCAGGGTCCGGGGTTCGAGCCTCGCCAGGGCTATGTGTGTGCGGAGTTTGCATGTTCTCCCCGTGCTGTGGGAGTTTCCTCCGGGTACTCCAATTTCCTCCCCCAGTCCAAAGACATGCATGATAGGCTGATTGGTGTGTCTGTATTGTATGAATGGGTGTGTGAGTGTGTATGTGATTGTGCCCATCGATGGACTGGCACCCTGTCCAGGGTGTAACCCGCCTTGTGCCCGATGCTCACTGGGATAGGATCCAGGTTTCCCTGTGACCCTGAAGAAGGAGTAGGTGGTAGAAGATGGATGGATGGATGGAAGTATGGGTCCATAACTTTGAATAACTTACCTCTTGTTTTTACAATCCAGATATAGAACAAACACAGATGTTTTCCCCCATCCATATTCTGGCAAATCAATTTTTTTTACCCTCCCCCCAAGAAAAAAAAAACCCTTTTTTAATTTGGCTCTGCAAGCAGAAATGCTCTCTGAGCCATGGGCTAAAAGTTTGCTACTAAATTGAATTTATTTGGTGTATATATTAAACTGCAAGTCAATGCTGTTTAATTATAGCACACCTTACTTCTTTTACTCCTCTATTAGGCCAATTTACTTTTAGGTAGCTAAATCCATCTGATGAATCGCCCATGGTCAAACACCTGTGTTCACTACCTTCCCTTATCGCATTTTTGTTAGCCTCACACCACCAATTACCGGCTCAATGGTTGCCAAGGCCTGGTCCCACTACAACCACCGCCTCTCCATTTTATCAAAGCCTTCATTAAAAGGCATAGACCAATTCAGCCTCTGACATTTCTTAATGCAACTCTTTCATTTATTTCCAATCAGCCCCTGATCTCAAACCTGTCTGGCATTTATTTAAATCTCAAGCACAGCTTCTATTGCAGGCTAACCTCTCTGGGGTCATTAATTGCATCCACAGACAAGTCGGCTGTCCTTTATACAACTGTATCGATTACTCAGTGAAGCCTAGATGGTAAACATCTGCAGATTTATGAGATGGGGTCATCTTTATTTTTTTTTTTAACATTCCAGTCTTTCCTGTTGCCATCTCTAAGCTGTCTGTCACCTGGGTCTGAATGTAGAATCACTCCATGGACCTTAATCTAGTACAGAAAATTGTGCTTTCATGGAACACACATACCCACAGACATGTGGATGGAGATACAAGTCTTATGATAACTGATAAATTGAGCAAGACTTCAAGTTGGGGAAACAGTTCTGTTGTCCGTGTTTGTGTCTATGACCTTCAATCTCACTGCCGCTTGCATCAGCCCCAATACACAGCCGTGAACTGTATATGCCAACTCGCAGAGCAATCTCGCCCAGACAAGGGTGAGAAGAGGAAAAGCTGACCTTTGATCCAGGACAGAATTCAATTTTGGTAAAAAGGACCTTCTTGCCATCTACTTGCTGCAGAATCTCTGCCCTGCCGGATATAAAATCAGACCAGAGAACTGTGAGTCATCAAACATTCTCCAGGCAGGATATTGTTAAAATGAAAGACACATGTTTGGGCTGGTCTAGGTGTCAGAGGGATAAATAATCATTCCACAGTGCTTTTATTGCAGTGCTGGTCCTAGAAGGGAAAGGCTATGCATGCTACAATAATCATGAAAAAGCAACAAATATTCAGAAACTCACCAATCCATACACATTGCATTTAATAAATAATATTCTGACCTTCACCAAATCTGTCTAGTGGCCCTAAGGCTAATGCTATAATACAAAGATTAGGTAGCATTTTACATAATTTTAGTGTTCATAGGGCTACATGATCCCTCCATACACCCTTTGTAACAATGGCTATAAACATATTTGCAATGTAAAACAAATAGGAAAGCTTGCCAGAAAAGCTCACACAGCGTCTGGTTGAGAATAAGACTGGGATCCAATTGGTTGCAGGAAAAGACTCAAGCTGGAGATTTTTCCTTTCATGCAGGCAAGCTGTCAGATATTCAATTTATTTATTTATTTTTACAATGGACATTGTGCCCTGTGATGGGCTGGCACCCAGTCCAGGGTGTACCTGTAACTTAGTCTACAAGTTTGTTTATATTTTCGGAAATACAGGGTCTCTCAAAAGCCTTCATACATAGGGGACTATGTTTGCCAGCAACATGTCAGATGTGCTTTCTTCAGTGGATGTTCGTTGACATCCATTTCTCGGTTGGTCCGCAACACTTCCAGATTTTTTTGAATTTCTTAATAAGTTTGGCGACAGTGTCATGTGTGATGTGCTTGCCATGTCTCTTGTTAAAGTCCATCACAACCTTTCGACAGCTTCCTGATCCAGCCATGAGAATAATTTCAGTATGTTCTTCTTTTGTTCTTCTTAAAGGCTTCTTAAATACCATCTGAAAAAATATATGTAATGTAAACCAAGTGTGAACAATTTTAGAAGACATTTTGCAAAAAAGTGTGAATTTCCCCTATGTATTCCCCTTTCAAAGGGAACTTCAATGTTGCATTTAGCATAACAGTATGGGAGCGCCTTGCGCGCGTGACCGATATCTGAAGCTTGTGTAAAATCATGCCTCTACTTATAGGCCTGCCATGATCAGGTGACGTGGCAATTAAGCGTGTTGCATGATATATATATGGCACCTGTGAACCACGCTGCCAGCCTTATTATCTTCAGCGAGACTGCATGTCTGTGGTTTGTGTGACAAAGAAAAGAAACGCTTCATTTCTACTCTGTATTTCTCAATATCTCTCAACTTTTCTATCCCTTTTTTAAGAAAAGAAAAGAAAAGAAAAGAAAAGAAAGGAGAGTGAAAGAATGAGCAAGGGAGAATTCAGAAAGTGTGTTACGCCTTGCTCCTGTTTCATCACGGGAGGAGACAGACACGCTTTCTGCGTGAAGTGCTTGGGCGTAGCACATGCTACAGCAGCCCCCGAGGGGTCTGACTGTCAGCATTGTGAACATTTCACGATTAGGCAAGTACGCTCTCGGCTCGCTCTCTTCTCGTCTGAGTTGGTTTCAGAGCCCCGCGGATCAGGGCCGGCCGCTGCCAAGGCAGCCAGCCGTCTCAGGTCCTGGGGTTCTTGTATGGATTTGGAAGAGGAGCCAGAGGCGAGCGCGGCACTATCTCTTGCTCTGTCTTCCGGGGCCAGCTCTCCGCCTGACTCTAGAGCTTGCGTTGCGACTCCTCCTTCCCCTATGCAAAGCCAAAACACCCTTGCTGATTCCGAGGAGTTGGTAGAGGGTGCCATTGCACCAAAAACCGATAGCAGCTCTCAGGCATATAAAGAGCGGCTTCAGGTGACCACTAGGGCGGTTCAGAAGTTGAATCTAGACTGGCCCGGGGAAGAGGAAGTGGCTCGAAGCAGGCTGGATGAGCGCTTCCTCTCCAGTGAAAATAAACACAAAGCTCCCTCACACCGCAGAAAACTCCCCTTTTTTCCAGAAGAGCATGATGAGATATCATGCTTCTGGAGAAAATCTTACACTAGCCGTGTTTACAGCCCCGCAAAGTCTGATTACTCAGCCATCATGGGGAGTGAGCAGCATGGCTATGTGGCGATGCCAAAGGTGGAGGAGGCGCTTGCGATCCACCTCTCTCCATCAACGGTGGGTAATTTAGGGAGGCCAACTTTACCGTCTAAGCCATGTAAAGCCACTCTGGGGTTGGTGGGGAAAGCCTATGCGGCAGTGGGTCTTGCTTGGTCCCTGCATACAATGGCAGTGTTGCAGGCCTATGAAGCAGACCTGCTGAGTGAGCTGGATACTGGTGAGGGAATTGGGCCAGAGGCAGTGGCAGAGCTGCACCGCGCCACAGATTTATCTCTTCGGGCGACCAAATAAATGGCTCGTCATATCGGCTGTTCAATGGGTTGCCTGGTTGTGGCAGAGAGGGGCCTATGGCTCAACCTGTCAAGGATAGTGGACAAAGATAAGGTCTCCTTGCTGAATGCCCCTGTTGAACCTTCTGGAACGTCAGTTAGACAGTGAATTGCGCAATAGCTACAGTCCTGGAGTTCCTACAAGAACGTTTCTCAGCAGGGTTGGCTCCTTCTACAATCAGGGTATACGTGGCCGCTGTTTCGGTCAGCCATGCCCCAGTTGATGGAGCCTCTGTGGGGCAACATCCTCTAACTTCGAGGTTCATGCATGGTGTCAGACGGTTGAGGTCCATCTGCAGGCCACAAGTACCTTCCTGGGACCTTTCTGTAATCTTGGAAGGTCTGTCAAGGGCCCTGTTTGAGCCCTTAGAGTCAGCCTCTGAGAAGCTTCTGACTCTAAAGGTAGCTCTTCTACTGGCCCTGACATCTCTCAAGCGAGTGGGAGATCTACAAGCTCTCTCTGTTGCCCCCTCCTGCCTTGACTTTGCCCCTGGCCTAGCCAAGGCCTTCCTGTATCCTAGGCCGGATTATATTCCTAAAGTGCCTACATCGGCTGCCCACCCTGTGGTGTTGCAGGCCTTCTGCCCTCCTCCGTTCCTCACACCGGAACAAGAGAGGATGCACCTGCGGTGTCCAGTAAGGGTCCTCTGTACTTACGTCCACCGCTCCGGCCAGTGGTGTAAGTCAGAGCAGCTGCTGGTCTGCTTTGGTGGCCACAGTAGAGGTGATGTGTCAAAGCAACGCATGTCCATTTGGATAGTGGAAGCAATCTCTATGGCTTACGAGGCGCGCGGTCTCGCCAGGCCTCTGGGCGTAAGAGCTCATTCCACTAGGGTGGTCGCCTCCTCGAAGGCTTTGTCCAAAGGGATATCCTTGCAGGATGTGTGTGCAGATGCAGGGTGTTCTACGCCACACACATTCATTTGTTATTACAGCCTGGATATTCATTCCACCCCAGGCTCGAGTGTCTTGCAGTGTCCCTCGGGGCTTGGGTATTTTTGAACAGGCCGTACCCTCGGTATGACGGAGTGAATATTCCCGTTCCCATACTGTTATGCTAAATGCAACATCAAAGTTCCCTTTAAAAGGGAACGTCGGGGTTACGCATGTAACCCTGATCCCTGAGAAGGGAACGAGACGTTGCATAGCATTGTCATACAAGGGCAGGCCTGTGAATTGCGCCTTCGCTTCAGAAAATAGAGGCTGGCGGCATGGTTCACAGGTGCCATATATATATCATGTGACGCGTTTAATTGCCACGTCACCTGATCATGGCAGGCCTATAAGTAGAGGCATGATTTTACACAAGCTTCAGATACAGGTCACGCGCGCAATGCGCTCCCATACTGCTATGCTAAATGCAACGTCTCGTTCCCTTCTCAGGGAACAGGGTTACATGCATAACCCGACAATTTTCTGGATCCAAAACAGTTTGTTTGAAAATGTCGCAGGCAAGTATAAACAAACATAACTGTGCAAGAAGGATAAAAGAAAACATTAACAATCCTGTGTATGCACATCTCTATTTAAAAAAATACAAAATAAATACCCTTCCATGTTAGGCAATGCCAACTTCAAGTTTAAATCCAAATAAAGGTACAAATATTTAATTGTAACACTATAGAGATACAAATAATGGCATCTCCAAAACATACATAAACATTTATAAAGTCTTAATCCAATAGGTGTCAGCTCCCATAGGGCCTGCATTTGCCACTTTTGATATCAGGTAGACATAAGTGACTCAGATTATTGCTTGACATAAGGTTGTGTTATGACATTAAATAACATCTGACTTTGTAATTCAGTGTACCTCTGGTGTAATATTAATTTGACACAATAAAAATGTAAACCATAATATTATTTGGGGAATGTTGGCTGTTGTTCCATTTTTGTGGCTCTGCCACTTCAATAAGCGCTTTATCCTGGTCAGGATTGTGGTGGATCCAGAACCCATTCTGGAAACACTGGGAGTATGGTGGGAATACACCCTGGAGGGGATGCAAGTCCATTGCAGGAAACCAAATACACACTAAAAAAAACTTGTATTGCATGAAATAGAGATTATGTAGAAAATGTATACACTTTTGTGACACAATAATTAATGCAAAAAACAAACAAACACATTTTAAGCTTTTCATTTGACTTACCGTTGTATAATCCAAGCTCAGGATCGAACCAAAGATCCTGGAGCTGTGACAACCATATCATTCACAAAAATCATTGTCACTTGTCTCAGGTGAGGTAATCATTACATCAAAATTAAAGCCTTTATGTCGGGTGACACTTACTGGAATAAGCATTCGTAAATATTCATAATATTCAATATATGATTTATATCAGGTTTCATAAAGAATTGGCAAAATTTTCCCAGAGGTGTGAATATAATTGAATGGAATACCATCTGAGAAGAATTCTCCCACCTTGCGCTAGTATTCCTAGGATTGGCTCCAGATCCACCACGATCTTGACCAGGATAAACCAGTTTACAGAAGATGTACACATTTCTTTTCAAATATTTTTTTTTGCTGTTTATATTCTTGAGACCTGAACGTGCCCTGCCCTATATAACCATATGACTCATATGACCATTTCCTTCTTACATCTTCTTTCTTCCTTCTTACAACACCTCAGAGCATCTAGAGCACAACGTGTTGCATCGCGTTGCTGTGCTCAGCGCCTCCCCCGTGGGGTGATCGAGCTGAGATCTACCACTCAGTGACAGTACACTTAATCAACACACTGAAATGGAAGATCACAAGAGACGGAGCTCGGTGTCATGCGTCTCTGCTGCTGCCCCCGCAACCACTGAATAACCATACGTGATTGCAAAATCAATCCGCAACCGCTTCAAAAATTATTGCCTCAGACCCCCAGCACATGTTTCGTCACACACTGCTAGGCAATAAAAGTGATATTAAGATTATTGATTGTTGTGTATGCGGCGCTATTAATAATGTTGAACATGAAGCTAGAGTGGGCATATAGGTCTGTTCCAGTGTGTTGGTGAGATGCATGATGGGGAAGATGTTCTTGAGGCAAATGATGGATTATGGTGGTAGTCCTCATGCCTTGATCCTGGCAAAGGCTGCACAGACAAAAAATTATGTGGGGTAAAAAAATTATCTTTTGTCTTGAACCCATCATAAATAGACAACAAAATGTGTGTCTATGTGTAAAATTCAATTCTGCAGGGGTGAACAAGACAAAAAAAAAAGCATTGTGTGTGTCCTTGTGGGTTCTCTAGTTTCTACCTGCCTCAGAAAAACTTGCCAGAAGGACTATGCGGTATTGCCCCTTGGTGTGAGAATATGTGTTCATGGTACCTTGGCATTCTATTCTGGCTTTCCAACCTTTCATACGTCACTCTGGATAAGGGAATGTGACAGACAGTGAATGAAAAATTAAATTATAAAAATCAAACATTCCAAAAGGTTAAATCAATACTAATTCAGCTCATGACACAATACTCCAAGCAACAGTGTCCTTAATATTTGAGTGCACAACACTCTGGTAGCAATGTGTTCCCTCTTTATGGTGACCTCAGCTTGGCCCTGAAGACAGCAATCATTAATAAATCTCGACATGTTAAATCCAGGCTCCCTCCATTATGCTGCATCCCAGGCTATCTTGGCCCTCCATAAATTTGAAAGCTCTGCAAAGCCAGACAGAGCCGAGGCGATGCTGCAGGGATGGCACTGCGATGAAACATTAATATTTTCAACAATGTTTTATTTAACCACCTTACAGCGGCACTCGGGGGTGGAAAACATGTACCCACTGGAAATTATATTATGGTCGTGGCATGGGTCGCAAGGCATTTTGTTTGTTTTGTGGAAAGTAGTTCTATGAAGCCTTTATAGTAAGCCACATGTGGACTTTCTGCTGTGCCCAGAATGCTGAAGGAAACGACTACACGTCACGTAGCTACCACATCTTCTTTAATCTCTTATATTAACAGCAAACTTACATGCACCATTCTGATTGTGAGAACACTTGATGCTGCATTAGGGAGTCTTGAGCTCCAGTTATCTGAAGTTTTTGGTTGCAGTTATTGCTGCTAAAGGTGGCACAACCAGATTTTATATTTAAGGGGACAATTTGTTTTTCACGTTGGTGATAAGTGTTGGATAACTTTTTGAATTTAAAATAAAAAATTTTTTAAATAAAAACTGTATTATATGTTTTATTTTGTATTTTGTTTGAAGATCTAAAAGTATTTAGTTTGAGATATACAAAAAAACAAAAGAAATGACACAAACACTTTCACAGCACTCTAGTTTAACTCATTTCTAATGTACACATTTTTACTGTACACTATTTCCACAATTGCTAGTAAAGGTGTAAACCTCAGGCTTCTTTAAAATAAGATACTATTCCAATTTGTAAGGGAATGATTCAATACATTTCCACTGAATCTGCCACAGTACAATTCGGTTTAGTAGCCTCTAATCGCTGTAAACAAGTTTGCTCAGAATTTGTGTTAAACTTGTTGTAAATTAGTAAAAGATTTTGACAAAAGGACTATTTTACAGCATGTATCAGAGTTACATGCAAATCACCTTGCTTGCCTATTTATACATTAATTTAAAAGTATTAATTACTTATTACAGTCTGTCAGTTGTCTGTCCTTTTTCAATAATAATCGATTTATGATTATTGCCTCAATTCATTTCAATCATTGCCTGGTAAATCGATGCGCCAATACAAATTGTGTGCTCTTTACACCTCTACTTGCTAGTCTACGCCTAACTAGGGGACTATGTGTTCCAGCACCACGTCGGTTGTGCCTTCGTCAGTGGATGTTTGTGGTCGTCCACTTCTCAGTCGGTCTGCAACACTTCCAGTATTTTTGAATTTGTTTGGCAACAGTGTAGTGTGTGATGTGCTTGGCATGTTTCCTGTTAAAGTCCTTCACAACAATCCCACTCCAGCCATGAGAATGATTTCACTATGTTCTTCTTTTGTCAAAGGCATTCTTAAAGACTATACAGTTGGAATCAAAATTATTCAAACCTTCATTGCGAATCAGGTTTATTGTCAACATTTACAGACTTTCAGCTGTTTGCAATGAACAAATCAAACAAAAGCAACTGAAATAGTTCAACACAACAAGTGCTTCAAGTGGTTTCCCCAAATTAAACTGAAATTTAAATTGAAAATGTTGAAAATGAAAACTTATAATGACTTCTCCAGTCTCAAAATTACTCAACCCCTTCAATAGAATCCCTCACAACAGCACAAATATGCTATGCAAATATGCAAATATGCACAAATATACAACAGGTGTTTTCTCAAGCACACCTGATTCCACTAATCAATGGCTTTATTAGTTGCACCAGGTGTGCTTGAGCTGGAACACATGAAATACCTGAACTGGCTAGGGGCAGAAAATTCATTAAATACCTGGACGGGGCAGAAAAGGGAAGCTAATAAATGGCTGCAACCAGATTTCTGAGAAAGCAGGTTGTGAAAATCCTTTGAGTGACTGCAAAAAACCAGCAGCAGGACTTGGTGGAAACAGGCACTGAGGTTTCAGTGAGCACAGTAAGGCACATACTAAACACAGAAGATTTCCATGCCAGAACTCCAAGACGTACACCACTACTGACCCAAAAGCACAAGTGTTGGCACAAAATCATATAACTAAGCCACAGACGTTTTGGGATTCTGTTCTGTGGAGCGATTAAACTTTTTGGCACAATGGATCAGCAGTATGTCTGGAGGAAGAAGAATGAAGAAAGAACACTCAAGCATAGTGGTGGCTCAGTGATGTTCTGGGGCTGCTTTGCATCATCTGGCACTGAAAAACCCACAGCATGTGGAAGGCAAGATGGATTCATTGAATTATCAGGAAATCCTAGGATGAAACTTCATGCTGTCTGTGAGGAAGCAGAAGCTTGGGCGTCATTGGACCTTCCAACAGGACAATGATCCCAAGCATACCTCAAATGCCACATTTACCAAGGCTTGGTTGCAGAAGATGTCCTGGAAGACTCTACAGGGCCATCACAGTCACCTGACTTGAACCCCATGGAAAATCTCTGGTGGCATTTGAAGAAGGTGATTGCAGCACGTAAACCCAAGAATACAGTGCCTTGCAAATTGCCTTCTTCGACCTTTTGCCACTTGTTGCAGCATTTCCGCTTCAAACATAAAAGATATAAAATTTTTTTTTTTGAAGAAGTAACCAATAAGTGGGACACAATTGTGAAGTGGACATTATTGGTATTTTTTTAAGCTTTTTAGCAAAAAAAAACTGAAAAGTAGTGTGTGCAAAATTATTCGGCTCCTTTACTGTCAGTGCAGCAAACTCACTCCCCGGAGTGGCGAAGATCTTTCGAATGATCCAATGTTGTCCTAAATCACTGATGGTGATAAATAGAATCCACCTGTGTGTAATCAAGTCTCTGTATAAATGCACCTGCTCTGTGATAGTCTCAGGGTTCTGTTGAAAGCGCAGAGAGCGTCATGAAGACCAGGCAGGTCCGTAATACTGTTGTGGAGAAGTTTAAAGCCGGATTTGGATACAAAAAGATTTCCCAAGCTTTAAACATCCCAAGGAGCACTGTGCAAGCGATCATTTTGAAATGGAAGGAGTATCAGACCACTGCAAATCTACCAAGACCTGACGAGACTAAAGTTTGCCACAAGCCTTTTTATGGATATCTTTGAGAAATGGCTTTCTTCTTGCCACTCTTCCATAAAGGCCAGATTTGTGCAGTGTACGACTGATTGTTGTCCTATGGACAGACTCTCCCAACTCAGCTGTAGTTCTCTGCAGTTCATCCAGAGTGATCATGGGCCTCTTGGCTGCATCTCTGATCAGTCTTCTCCTTGTCTGAGCTGAAAGTTTAGAGGGACGACCAGGTCTTGGTAGATTTGCAGTGGTCTAATACTCCTTCTATTTCAAAATGATCGCTTGCACAGTGCTCCTTGGGATGTTTAAAGCTTGGGAAATCTTTTTGTATCCAAATCCGGCTTTAAACTTCTCCACAACAGTATTATGGACCTGCCTGGTGTGTTCCTTGGTCTTCATGATGCTCTCTGCGCTTTCAACAGAATCCTGAGACTATCACAGAGCAGGTGCATTTATACAGCGACTTGATTACACACAGGTGGATTCTATTGATTACCATCAGTCATTTAGGACAACATTGGATCATTCAGAGATCCTCTGAGTTTGTTTGCTGCACTGAAAGTAAAGGGGCCGAATAATTTTGCACGCACCACTTTTCAGTTTTTTATTTGCTAAAAAAGTTTAAAATATCCAATAGATTTTGTTCCACTTCACAACTGTGTCCCACTTGTTGGTGATTCTTAAAAAAAAATTAAAATTTTATATCTTTATGTTTGAGGCCTGAAATGTGGCAAAAGGTTGAAAAGTTCAAGGGGGCCGAATACTTTCGCAAGGCACTGTAAGTATAAAAATTTTTGGAAGACATTTTATTTAAAAAAAAAAAAAAAGTGTACATTTCCCAGTGTATGGAGACTTTTGGGAAAACCTGTATTTTAATTGATTTTAAAATCTGATTATTGGGATCTGCACATCAATGCTGAACTATTAAAAAAGAGAATCGAAGTGCGTCTAAGAATCTTTTTTTCACCATTTCTTACCTAGCTATCTGATGAGACAGGCTGTAATTTCTGTAGCACACATCAACAAAGATGTACGAAGATATCTAAATGAGCTTGAAGTGCTCTTATTTACCACGTGCATATGTCTTTCTGTTTCAGACAATTTATTCAATAATTAGAAAGCTATTCGGGAATAGCACTTAACAGGGAATTGTTGTAAGCATGAAGGCATTGTGGCGGTTCTAAATTGGAAGAAGCTACTTTTCCAATTCCCGATTTCACTCAAAACAGATTGAAACATCAAAAGGAGGTAATGAAGGCCTCCGACACAACAACAGAACAGGTATGCCTGACTATTTCCAATGGAGTGTAACCAATAACTGTTCCATTTGTGGTGTGCAACTGAGCCTGAAATTAATACAAATCCCTTTTATTTTAAACCACAAGCACACTGAACTTCCAGCGGGGCTTGCAGGTAATCTTACTGTATAGTAATTAAACACTGGCTCTGAGTAGCTGGGACTTTGATTGATGTCTGACCTCTTGGGAATCAGTGGAAAACTAGCGGCTTGCTTTGCTTTATATCAGCCTCCCGCGAGATCCTGATGAATGGCGAGCCGAAGAAATTAAATTGTTTATCCTCACCTTATCAAATTAAACACTCTATTGCACCCTTAATTGTTTATTAAAGGTCTTAAGATGGAATCACATAATGAACCTGTTACCCGTTTTAAGCCTTTTTTCCAATTAGGAAGGGCACTGGCTCATGTCGTCGGCACGATGTCATTCCTATGAAAGTGGAGATTTCAGAAAGTTTAAGTTATTTTTTAAATTTTTTTAAAGGAGCACAAGAACTGGTTCTGGGCTTCCCTCCTTTTGTAATAATTTGACCACAGCACCCCCTATTGTTTGCAAAATTTTCAAACAGTAATCCAGAATAAAGGTACTATGAAACTGGATTTAAATTAAATGGAAAATGGACACAGACTTATCACAGCGCTGAATTTTAAAGTCTGTATTGGTAATATCCAATTTCTCCTGTATCCCTGTGAAATTTAGACACTGTCATATTAACACCCTCAAACCTAAAAAGGCTGTTTGCTGAGGAAAAAACTAAATATGCTCAGATAGAAATATGGATCTAATACAACAGAAAAGCTAGCAAAGTCAAGCATTTTTAAAGGAAAGCTACACAAGCTTGCATTAAGTAAGCTTTCCACGAGGCCCTAGATAATATAACGACTCCACCATCTGCAGTCTAATTAAAAAGGCAATCACAGAGTTGGGTTCATGCTAAATAAGAGATGAAATAACTCATCAAGGTGCTTATGTCTTTAACAACCCTGCTGCTCATTAAGACCTTGCCTCCTCACAGAATTACCGCTACAGTGCACTGTTGTATAGCAGGCTCTTTCTGGAAACAGGAGCCAAAACAAAAACACTTCACTACTCTTCACCTGCCATGTAATGCTAGCCCAAAATATATATATAAAAAAAGAAAAATACTGACAAAACAAGTACACTAGAAGAAAAATAATGGTTACAACAAGAATTTGTCCTGCTGGACCATGCTGAAAAGAAAATAGAGACCATCACAGAAATTCGAAACCATCAGCTAACCAATAAAACCATTACCATTATTGGTCCTTAATGGTATCCACTAGACATAACATGCCAACAATAGAAGGCAACACATTACCAGTAGACACCCAATTAAAACCAATATTATAACCATTAAAATTATTACATTTTTTATGAGGGTTTCTATTATTTGTTAGTTTGTTTTTTCAGTTGGGGAGGACATTTCTATGTAGTATCTCACAACAGAGTATTTTCCCCGTAGAAGAGAGTGCTACATACAAAATGTAGGAGTGTAGTAGTAAGCAAGGATTAAACCATGACAGGGAATGCTGTTAGAGGAAAATCATCAATGATGGGATGGTGTGATAATACACGAAGTTGATTATTTTCCAATAGCAGCATTTTATATTTACACTTAATGTTTTGGAGTGTCTGTAAAAGCTTTAGCTATGACTGTTACAAAGCTCTCACACTGTAAACTTCTTACAAAAATGCAAATTAAACACCACAATATACTACATGCTTGTCTGTTTTTACTCCTTTTTTTCCTGTTTATGTGGCACATCTTTACAAGGAGTCAACATGTACTGTCAATATAAGCTGTAGATTTCTGGACAGATTTCTCATGTATAATAAGTCTTTGAACGCAAACAAACATGCTAGTTATCAAGAATGTTTCCAGATAAAAAAATAACATTAGATTATTTTTTATTTCAAAGGTACGTAGTGTATATCCATTAAAGAGCTAGCTAGCTTTCTGGGCAGTTTTATTATACAACATAACTACAATAAAGCAAACAAACATGTTGATTATCAAGAAACTTTCAAGCTAACACCAAATAGGAAGTCAGTTACCAAGCTAACAGTAACTAACAGAAATTTACAAAATAAATAAATAAATAAGGTTAATTTGTTTTATATGCATTATAGAGCTACATGGGCTTCTAGGCAGTTTTCTGTTTTAAAATAACTACTATAAAGTAAGCAAAAATTCTAGTTATAAAGAAAGTTTCAGGCTAGGTTCCCATGGTCCTATATTCCCCAGTTTTATATGGCACATAATGTAACAATATCATTGCAAGGCTAGCTAACAACCAAACAGAATTTAAAAAGTTATACATTATAGAGCTAGCTAGGATTCTGGGTAGTTTGGCTTAAAATAACTACTATAAAGCAAACAAACATGCTAGTTATAAAGAAAGATTAAAGCTAACACCAACTAGAAAAGAACACCTGAACAATTGTCAGTATCTAGGAGATGAATGCCATATATAAAAGATTGCTATATTTAAATATTTAACTTCAACCTTTTGGCAGTTTGAACAGATGATTTACCGCCTACCTCCAAGGGACAGCTTTCTCAGAACAATTCTGACGAAACATTTCAAATATGAGCATATGGATAATCTGTTTTTAACCCAAATATCTATACATACAAGGGTTTTTTTCTATTACTATTTCTGCCTTGCACAAACAGGATTCTGCTCCACTGAACCCATCACGTCCAACTCTTTAAGCCATTTCCTGCCAATTCACTACCGTCCTTTTGTGTTCAGTCTGTTTTGCCATCCTATTTATTCAGCTTGTAATTACAGGTCCACATTTCAAATGATGTCCATAAAATAGAACCCCTACATCTTGGCTGGCTAAAAGCCCAACAGGGTAGACCTTCATGCTAAGCTGCCCTTAATGACTTTTTAATGGGCCTTTTATGCTTTCGGTTTTAACGATGTACTTACAACAGCTCTAATCATTTTATTGGAAATGATGAATGATTGAGAAAAAGGCTAACATTAATTTAATTTACCGCTCAGTCTTCCTGCGTTAAGAGCTTAAGAAAGCATTGCGGATAGAGAATGGAGAAAGAGGGTGCAGAAAGACGGTATGCATGCTATGCTAGAGAGAATCAGGGTAATTTATGATAGCAGCAGTGTTGTTTTCCCTTATCTCTAATTAGACCCTTTTTGTTGAGATTACTGATTTCAGCTTTGAAGCAACAAGGCCTGGTTAACAAGACAAGCAGGCAGCGGAAACACACAGCCTTCCAGGCTTTCACATCATTCATCATTCAAAGGGGAAAAAAAAATCTTTGGGGACCAGCACATGGCTGAGTTCTAACAGTTTCTGAATGTCCAAATACTTTCCAGCCGAGATGCTTAATTATAGACTGATGATTTATGAGAAAGAAGTGATTTCCTCAATGAACATGCAAACATGCAGCTACCAGCAAAAGCCTGAGTGACAACGCAGATTAAGTAATATTAAATTGAGGATTATATGACGTTACAGAAAAATCTTCATAAAAACTGTCCTCTTTTGTGCATAGATGGATGGAAGCCATGGAATTCATAAAGAAAAATGAATTAACGATACTCTATGTCCAATTCATAGCAAAAATTACACTCACTGACAACTTTATTACAGACACCTGTGCATAAATGCAATTGTCCAATCAGCCAATCATATTGCAGAATTGCAATGCATAAAATCTTACAGATACAGGTCAGTATAGCTTCAGGTAATGTTTATATCAAACATCAGAATAGAAAACAAAATGTGATCTCACTGGCTTTCACCATGGCATGATTGTTGGGTGTTGGTGGGCTGGTTTGAATATTTCAAAACATTTCAGATTTTCACACACCAGTCTCCATATTGTGGCAAAAACAAAAAAAGTCTACAGACAGAAACACTTTGTTGAGAGACGTCAGAGAAGAATGGCCAGACTGGTTCAAGCTGACAGGAAGGCTATGGTAACTCAAATAACCACTCTTTACAACAGTGGTGAGCAGATAAGAAGCTCAGAATGCACTTTAAGATGGATGGGCTTACAACAGGAGAAGACCACATCAGGTTCCACTCCTGTCAGCCAAGAACAGGAATCTGAAGCTACTACAAAGGGCACATGGGACTCACCAGAACTGGTTAAGGTAAAGTTCCAATCGATATATTATATTATATTATATTATATTATATTATATTATATTATATTATATTATATGGGATTTTACAGTCTTCAAAGCATCATTACATGTCATATGGCATAGGGACACAAGACACAAGAAAATTCACATTTAACTATTATTTAACTACAAGGCCAAAATGAGAGTAGAAAGTTAAGAAACCTCCATGGGATCTATAAATGAATCAGAGGCATTGTGCAGCTCTAGAGGGATATAGCCAGCATGTAATCCTCATGGAAATCATATACCCCAAAAGCCCTGTGATCAGCAGATTCACCACCACAGGAGGCATGGCCAAACACTCAGCAGCAAGCCAGCATTGCGCCAAAAACTGGTTCAACAACTGCCAAAATAACGTTGGACAAAACCCAACTGTAGCCAATGGCAGAACTTTGGGGAACGACCCTGTAGGGAGGTGAGGTGTTGTGGTGGGTCTCCAACCTCCAGCACGGTGGACAACGTGTGACTTACCCCACCATTTTTTAGATCACTGAGATTAAGTTATTTAGACATGGACTATAATGTGTAGGATGGTCATTCTACGACTGGGATGCCATTTTTGTCCCACTGATATTACAGTAACAAATGTATATAAAGGTGAAAGACATTTTAAATACAGGTAAAGTGTCCTTCACAAAAACCTATGTGCATGTTTCAGATAAAGGTCTTGCATGTCCCAGCCCACTATAACCACACTTTAACTTTAAATTTAATCATTAAAATACACACTCAGTAATGTGTAAATCAATGTGAATCAATTGTGCTTGAGACATATTTTTCCATGATTCATCCATTACAGGTTATGTAAACTGTATATTTCAGTTGAACAACATTCACTCAACCCTGTTATCCTGAACACATTCCCCTTTATGAAAGCGTCAAATTCCTGAAGACCCCCCAGATGTATTATTATTATTATTATTATTGTGATATTGACTTACTAAATCACTTTTAAAAATGAAGATTATTTTCAACTTTCAATATACAACAACAACAAGTAAAACCAGTAAATATCTTTTTATAACTGTTCTTAAACGAGAAACAGGGTTGAAATTTTCAGCATAGAATTAGTAAATCAACTAAAATGTGCTCAAATAGCATCTATGCTACTGGCATGAGGACACCAAAGACATTCTAATGAATTTCTATGTAAATTTGGCTAAAAGGGTTACAAAGACTCAATGACAGCCCAAACATGGACTCACCTGGAAAATTACATAATTTGTATCTGTACAAACTATTTAACGTGATCAGTGATAGATTTGAATGCTGATACATTTTCAGGAAAATTAAGCTACAATACTCATTTATTTTAAAGTTTGGAGGATTGACAAGGCAGTATGCACCTGTCTGCAGGTCATCCTCCCACCATCGCCCCCCTGCCCCTGAGTGGTAAGTAATAATTCAAGAGAGGAAAGAAAGAAAAGTGAGAGGCCTATTCATTAAAGACTGATGTCACATCTAATGCATTTTGCACTTCAGACCTTGGCGGGAAGTCCATTACGTTCCTCCTACCAGGATATTGCATGCTGGGTAGGACAGAATTTCATTATTCTACAACATGACTACATTAGCTTCATAGTAACCACCTGCACCGTCTTCCTCTTCAATAACAGCAGGATAGCTCCTTCACTTTCTCATCCCTCTAATTTAAGCTCTTGACTCCACCACCCTTCACTTTTTTTTGGTTGTTCATGCTTTCCTCTACTCTATTCTTCCACTTTTTCTTTTTCCTCTTCTTCTTCTTCTTCTCGCTCTCATGTTGGGTTTTAGTGACTGGACAAAGAGGCATCTGATTGAAACAAACACTTGACATTTATCACAAATGCCATGGCTGTTAATTAGGAGCCGGAGAGCTCTTTAGAAATCTAATCATTACATGAGCAGACCAATGAGCTGCCTGGTATACTACAACCCAGGCGAAAACCTGAGCAGCTCACACCTATCTTTAACCAAAATGTTAAGACTGGAAAAAACAGTCTATGATTTTCGACATGTTAAAGATGTGAAAAGATTAATCAATATGCATATGCAAATATTATCCTGAAGAGAGTATAGTAATAGTATTCAAAAAGATGCATATTATTCACAAATGTTCCTGCTTCGTTTTTGAGAAATATATATTTTTTAAACAAATGCATCATGATGTACTGAAGTTCAGCAATGAATATTTCATGACTTAACCTTTGCAATTCAAAGCACTCCTGCCAGGACTTGAACAACAAAAAAAGCAATTAAAGGACAATGTGTTCCTCTAAAGCAAAGAAGCATCACTTGTAAGGGATGAAAGAAATTACCTTAACAGTGAATTGATTTCAAATTGATTATGTATAGTGCTGCAAAATGGAAAAGGTTTGAAGGCTGCAAAGCCTATCGTTCACTTTCTACTTCATCAACTCTCTAAAATCCACAAACATGTCTTGCTGTTTTCTATTACTGCTGATCAGCCACACAAGGACCATTCGCGTATGGCTTTTATCTTTTGTGGCGTTTTAATAGAAATACTGTAGACGTGGAACAGCAGAATTTGTATGAATAGGCTGACACCTACTGGTGGCAGTGAGAATTGCAGTTTCGTACTCTGGGGTTACCTTTACTATGAATAATTTCACCTGAAAACGTGAGTATTGTGTAGCTTCGAAAATAATTTGCAGTTCATACGTGGATTATAAAGACCCTTGCTGTAGTTTTAATTAGTTTTTAGACCATTGAGGGTAATCAGGGGGTACCCGAATCTTAAAGGTATGAAGAATGGAGCCAAATAAAAGATTTATACATACTGAAATATTCAAGTCTAATACATGCTATGTCATTTTAAAAATGACTTCATTAAGTACGTCACTAACTTGCAAATCTAGTATTGGGTTTGCTAGTTAACCAATGTTCTATGTTCCCAGCATCCTATGTTTAATATGCAGTTAACACACAGTAAGTAAACTTTTCCAAAAGGTTTTATGCAGTCATGACTCACTTTCTCTATAAAACACATATAAACGGTCATTAAAGTAACAAAATGAAGACTGAAGACTAACTCCAGCTTTAAATCACCGTGTGTTCATTATGTGCCATATAAATCTGGGGAACATAGGACCCTGGGAACATAGATACACTCCAGATCTGGGCAAGATTTTTGACTATTAAAAAAATCTAATAAATAATATCCTTTTTTTTTTTTCTTCCCCTGAGAACCCATTAAGAGTGTCCTGAGAAAGACAGGCTGAAGGAACCATTAAAGGAAAATTCTACCCCTGAACCACTCGCATAATAATCTTTATAATTAACATATGCTCTTAAATGGTGTCAAATATTTATTTTGTAATTAACTTATAAGTTGACTTTTTAAGCTTAAACTTCTTTCATCGACATGCTGGTCTATTATAGCTTTGGTGAACAGTTTCCTACATTACCCACAATGCCGCTCGTCTCTTGCTGACGGTGGCTGCAGGGCTATGCCATATTTTCGTTTTGAAATAGTTGGCTTAGTGCTTCGCACCTCTGGGGTGGGGGGGGGGTTTGAATTTCACCTCCTCCTTGTGTGTTTGATTGGAGTCCAGGGTGTCCCCTGTCTTGTACCCCGAGTTCCCTGGGACAGTCTTTCTCCAGCTTACTCCTTAGAAGGAGTTGTACAAGTGTTCTTTCATATACGATGAGGACGTTAATTTCCGGGAACACCTTGGTGTAAAACAGCGCCATTGCCATTATAGTGGACAAGCCGAAAGCAGAAGTCAGTGGTTATAATGCGGAAGTATTTGTGCAGGTACATTCAACACTACCTGAATCGCATAATGCAGCAGCACTTGAGTGCTTCGTCTGTCCAGCTGTCTCAGTCCCTCATCTGTAGCGCCAAGACATCAGCATCCAAAGGTTCATGCTAATACCACCATCGTCATCTCTAACATCGCTAACTAGCCCAAACGATTCTTGGTTATAACTCTGCATAACTGGATTGTTTAGCTGCATTGCATTCTGGAACTTTGAGTCCAACATTTGCACCCGGATCTCCACTATTACTATGTCTGAAGTCTCATTACTTTGACATTGAACACTTATGGAAATTGGTGAGAGAGAAATGAAGCTGTCACTGCTTTGTTTAGGAGCTAACGGTGAAACCTTAACTTTGTTATTTATGTTTGATTCATGTTTGTGTTTTTGCCTATGAACACCATTGTATCAGCGCTAGCAATGACGTCAGCGTGTCAGGATATCGCTAACTTCCCACAGGAATAAGGAAATACTGCACCAATAAGTACTACTGTTATAAACTATGAAGTATGGTTCTCAAGTCCATTTATTTGGGTATTAATATAATTTCTGTTTTAACTTGTTTGTTTGTTCACCGATAGGATATAGTGCAGACTAGTGGCATGTAGTGTGTATGACATTTCATCTCCAAAACTGCAAGCAACTGAGAAGTGATTTTGTTTAAAATTATTGAAACATTTTATTTGACTTCATGTTCGAATTTATTTGAATGGTTGTATTTGTCTATTATGAACATGGACAACTTGAGGGGAAAAAACACATCTTATAGTGCACTGAGTGTAGCAGTAGGCCATTTTCATGGCAGTAGCTTTGTTTGGTTAGAGATTAGGTTATGATACATATTTGTTCAGGGTGTTACCTTTATTCTTTGTCTCTATCTTTTTGTGTAGACCCTACATCAAGTATGGATATTATGAAGACATCCTGCCTTGTGCTGTATATTTGTTGGAGAAAACGTGACTGTTAATGTTATTGTTCATAGAACAATATTGGTCATTGTTTGCATATTGTTTAATATTTGCATGAATCACTGACAGTCATCAGCCTCAGCCACATTCAACAGCTGATGCATCGTGTCTTCAGCTACTTTACAGTTTTCACAGTTTCTGAAATAGACTTCACATTTTAAAATCAGACACATCTTGCATTGCACTGAGCCTCTTTTACACAAAAAAAAGTTTCAAAAGCAAACCCAATCAATACAGCATTGCCATAAGACATTTAGCATTTTTAAGAAAAGAAACCCAAATACTACCTTATAATATATTACCTTGATACCTTAAGTTTCAAAAAAGCCTCTGAAATGGTTTTGACCTGAACATACTTTGCTTGCTGGAAGATTTCCTTACATGCAAGTGAAGTGCAGAAGCAACTAAATGGAGAGATTTGCATCAAATTGCTTTGACAAATGTGCTTTGTGGACATGGCGCTGGAAGTGCACGCTGTTGCCAATGCCTTGCACAAAGTTTTGTAAAGGTCTATCTAAACCATCTAATCTATAAATAGAAAAAGTTGTATAAACACCAGCATTAAAAGACTTCCATATTTGCAACATTACTGTAAATGTGACACCATTAAAGATGTCTTAAAAATATGTCCTGAAAAAATATTGCATTCAAAATTAAGTGCAGAATAATCTATACTAGGAATCCAAGTGTTCTGCCTCATCAAGGCTGATCCTCAGCAGGAGCTGCATCACAAATCATCTCTATCGGAGAACACGCATCTGTTATTACTGCAATGTTATGAAAATATAAGAAGGGTTTAGTAAACATATTTTTATATATATATATATATATATATATATATATATATATATATATATATATATATATATATATATATATATATATATATAAAAATGTACAGGTTTTATCCCATTTAACCCAAATATCATATCAGCCAAAATATGTTTAGTGTCAAACATTTGCTTCTGTAGTTTTCTACTGGAGCCAAGAGTCTAAAGTTCTTCACAAGTAATGGGCAGAAAATCTAATTCAGTAAATATAGTCAGTAAATATAATGATATAATTTTCCAAGACAAGATGATGTAATTTAGGACACAGTGTGACCTCATATGATCTATAAACATGACCAAAACCTGACTAGGGGAGGCCATCTTGGAGAACCAGATTAGCTTGTTTGCAGGGGTTGCTATTTGTTAGCAGTCTGTTCCCAAAAGTTGAAAGGAGAATTGTTTAAATCTGGAAGCATGCTGACTTTGCGTCCATATGGGTTCCCTCCAGGTTCTCTGGTTTCCTCCCACCTCCAAAAAACATGCCGGTAAGTGGATTGGCTACTCTAAATTGCCCCTAGGTGTGGAGGATTCTGTGCATATGTGTGTGCCTATAGTGCCCTGAAATGGACTGGAGTACTACCTAGAACGTATTTCTGATTTAGGCCCAGTATTCCTAGGTTCTGGATCCACCATGACCCTGACCAAGATAAAGCGGTTACTGAAGAGCAATGACAGTTGATTATGACTTCAACTACCTGTTAACTACATTAGCCTCCTAACTCTAGCACAAAACTACTTAGCAGACGCCAAACATGCCTTGGCTAATGATGGAACCGTGATAGTTTTTTCTTGACTAACTAATCCTTTATGCTTTAATAAAAGTCAATTTTATATGATGCTCTGCTCAGCTGATGATGAAGACTCTGGGGCCTTCCTCTCTCATTGGTGGCAGGCTATCCACATTCTCAATGAGGATGTGCTTGTCCTCCCTCTTTCTTGGGCTGTCCAGAGCCTGAGGCTGGCACAGATTACTCCTCAGCTCATCCAAAGTCACACGTAGATCCTTGAAGAGATGAAGCATGCTCACACCGAGCACAATGACCAGGAAGCCGCCGATGGTGCCCACGACATCCACAGCTGACATGGAGCCCCACTCTTTGAACAGGATGATGGAGGTGGTGAGCACCACGGTGGTGAAGAACACGTAGTAGATAGGGTAGACAAGCAGCGTGTTAAAGGTGTCCAGAGACTTGTTCAGGTAGTTGATCTGGATGATGATGGAAGCCACCAAAGTCAGCAGGAGTATCCAGGTAAGAGGATGCCGGAGGACGGTGGGCTCGACGAAGACTGTACGGAGGAAGATGCCCAGGCCCTTCACTGAAGACACGGTGAAGGCTCCGAGCAGCGAGCAAATGCTTATATAGATTAATATATTGGTCTGACCAATGCGAGGAGAGAAGTAGAAGATCATAACCAAACAGGCTATGAGAAGGATGCTTGCAAAAACAAGGAAACCTTTAGGAGACAGAAGATAATTAGGTAATTAGGTTTGTTTTGTTTTCTTCAAAGGTTTTATGTTTTTTATTAACCTATAACCACCATATACTATAATTTTCAATAGAGATTAATAAAGTCAAGCAATGGCTCTACAATAACATCATTAATACCATGTTGTATTGGTAAAGAGAGTGTTCAATGTGATTCTTACTCCACCATTTAACAATATATAGCAAACCCGGGCTATAAAATACCGGAGTAATTATACTTCATTACTATACTTATGTATTATTTTCATGTATTTATTCTGAATTCAGTTTTGAAACTGAATTCTTGTACTCTTGTTTAATTACATTTCAAAGACAAAAAATACCCTTTTTACATCCTAGGTTTTTTTTATTTAGACCGTCAGTGTAGGTCTACTTGTTACAAATCTCAAAAGGTCTTTTCTTCTATTATCTAGCTAATAACTGTATGCTATACATCAATTGAATGAGAGTCCATGCATTTTACTTACATTTCAGTTTATAACATCCATTAGTTAAAGTTTATCAGTATCGGGAATCATGCCAATTCATCATCTGCTGTGACCATCTTATGCTACACAATATAGTTAGCGCTACAGCTATCTGTGTGTGTGTCTGACTGTGACTGTGTTGATCTTGAATATGAGTGCCCCTGGCCCTACCTCAGGAAAATGTTTCAATATCCTGAACTAAGTAAAGACTCATGTAAAATGAGACATCTTGTTTGAGGCATGAACTCCATCTAATTTGAAGAAGCATGTTAAGGTAAGTTTTGCTAACATTGACTGGCTATATCTAAGTTAAAACCTGTTTTCTTTGCTAATTCTAAGCAAGATTAAACTAGCCTCAATTCCAGTAGCAAGTCAAATTGTAGCTAATGGTAAATATTGTTTATTTACAGGATATTTTTCGTCTGATTAATTCATTTGCAAACTACGTATCGTGTATCATGCATATGAGCAGCAAACTTACAGAGATGGAATGTTTTCAGGCAAAATGGCTTAGTTATGGCTTATAACCATTTTAGATAAGTAATAAACATTTGTTTTCAAATGAAACCATGAAATTAACTTAATTCCACTGGTTTAAAAACATTTGTATTTTACTTTTTCATATTTGAGAACATTTATTACATATTTTCACTTGAACATTTTTGTAAGATGTAGAAATAATATCTAGACTTTGGCTTAAGCATAATTTCTCAACACTTTTTACACCCTTAGGAAACACAGATTGGGTTCATTCCATCTCATTGCAGGCTTCTGTTTACATGTTTTCCAGCCCAATAATTAGCCCCACCCGAGCCTGTTTTTTTTTTTTAAATAAAAATAGACTAAGTTTTTTCTCTTTTTTTTTTTTTTTTAAAAAAAAGCACAATATTTTATAATTTTAAAGAGGTTTGATTTCTTTTGGATTCAATTCAATCCTATTTATTATTTATTCACTTTTAACAATGCAGGTTTACAGATATCCAGATATAGATATAGATTTCAATTTCAGAGAATCAGAGGCCGATCTGATTTCGTTGTTTCTGATATTGCATTAAAATTGATGCCCTGTAAATGACCTCCATCTCCAGTAGTACACACTGACGCTATTCCTTCCTTGATTACCAACACCTTCAAAATATCACTAACTTACAAGAACTGTGTAAGGCACTCTCACACACTCATATCAGGAAGCTCTGCACCTGCCCGTGTGCTTTAAAGTAGCATTACTACTTTAAGCCTAGTTAGTATTGATTCATCAATAATCAATCCTTGTCTAGATCTTTCCTAGTCTAAGCTCATCTCTAGGAGGAGTCAGTGTATAAGCTACTGCGTCTAGTCTTTGTTAGTTCGCTTATGAGGCCTCGTTATTTCTGGGTTTTGTGGTTACATTTTAAGAGCTATCCTTACCATACTGTACATGATGCTTTTTATATCCTTAGATTTATTTATCTTTTGCTTAGTCCCTTTAGGTTGTCGTATTGTAATTTCAGTTATATTGCATCACTGTTCAATTCCTGATTGGTCAGAAAGTGTTGATTAATTTTAGGAAACAGTAGCTCTTACAGTAGTGTTGGCTACTTAGGTTTTGTAATGCCTCCAGGATTTGACGATTTTGTGATCCCAGAAATTAATGGAAAATCAAACAAACTCCGCAAAATTTGGAGGAGCTTGCAATTTTTCTAAATTGACGCAGTTTTTTTCCACAGATTTGGGCCAAGACGTGTCATGTGACGTCATCACAACACACATTCATCCAAAGCCCTCTTCGATTCATGTGCGTCAAATGCGAGTACAGCTAAAAGGTCTCATTTGCCAACAAACATCACTGCAAAAGACTGTGAAAAACAATTTCGTGCAGTTGCAATTTTGCCAAATCAAGGAGTTTTCTGGAAAAAAGCACAAAAAAACTCTGCAAGTTGCATCACAAATTTTGAAAAAATCTGCAGCAAAATCAAACATTTTTGACCGCAACTATCACAAAAAACCCTCCCCTAAATCCTGTACAGACTGATTTTCATTTTGATAGTAACAGCTAATAAACGTCTAATAAATGAATATTGAATAAATGGATGTGTCACTATTTAAGACAAATAATTGTTAATAAATTTGCACTTGTATAGCGCTTTTATCCAAAGTGCTTTACACCCATTCACACACCAATGGTAGCAGAGCTGCCATGCAAGGCGCTTGCTTGCCATCGGGAGACACTTGGGGTTCAGTGCCACCCAGCTGTCATGTAGTGATATTTTCTGCTATGAGATGTTTATTTATGAAAGGAATGTCCAGTGTCAGTGATTTGTAACAGTCAGAGGTAAAGGCTGTTCCTTTGCTTTGTGGTATTGGTAACCTGTTGTATATTTTGGTCTTATGAACTTTAAGAGAAGGTGACCTACTCCTTGTTTATAGTGATAACAGGAGCAAACTTGTTTTGTTAAATGTAGCTGTAAAGGGATAACAAAATTTTAGCTATAAAGGGTATAAGCATAATAAAATACTTTTTCTCCTATAAAGCTGTTATAGGAAAATAATAAACTTCATGGTGGTATTGGCTGTGTTTCATGTCAGACCTCATCACATAACTGAGCCATTAGTTTCCCTTGTTTAACATACCATTTTGTTCCACTTCCACGTTAGTGATTAGCTTCATTGTGCTTTGTTTGTCTGCTTGTTTCTTCTTTATATTGTATTGTCTGTCTAATCCTCACTATAAATAAATCCTCACAAGCCCTGATACACATCTAAGCTTAAGTTACATTGCATATGATTGCTTATAAAGCTGAAGACACATTCCCTATTTCAAAGAAATAAAAAAATAACAGAAAGTATAATACACACTATTATGCCATGAAGAGGAACGGTACCAAAGTGTAATGAATCTTTTGTTCATAGAAAAGGAAGTGTCCGTATGGAATTGAATTTTATACACTCACCTGGGTCCAACAGCTTATCGGTCATCTCACTCAGAGTCGTCACAGCTTCCTCTTCTGGTGCGTGGATGACCATTATAGTGCTTCCCAAAAGGCTTAGCATACAGCCGAGCTTCCCGAGCAGGTTCATTGTTTCCCCAAACAGGTGAGAGGACAACACGGCGCTGGAGAGAGAGAATTAAAGATAGAGAAGCAAACATTATGTAATGAGGATCCCGTTAATACTGAAAATTCTGGCTATCCTATATACTGATCATTTATATATTCTTTATTTTTTGTTATTTTTTTTTTTTACATCAATTAATTCCTCATTTGTAAGTCACTTTGGATAAAAGCATCTGCTAAATGAACAAATGTAAATGTAAATATATGACCCCTATTTCAATATAATAAGTGGAAGTTCATTCTTGTATTGTATGTCCAAGGTCTTGAACAACTTTGCATATGTTACACAGCCACATCGTCATTGTTGTTATTGATAATAAGCTCTAAGGACTTTTTGGGGCACATAAAACACAATATGTAGATAATCTCTTCATAGTAGAGTAAATATTAAGTTTGACTGTACAGCATATTACCTGAAAAGAACACTCAGTGCTCCAAGAGGAGTGACCACAGTTGCTGGAGCAAACATGTAGGCTGCAAAATTTGCTGCTTCACCTCCTCCCACTGTAAATACGCACACAAACACACCAACATAAATATTATATATTATATAATTTATGGTTACAATGGTTAAGTATAGATTCATCATACGGTAATCTTACTGGTCAACAGTCCACCCCACCACAGCCAGTCCTTCAGGTAGCCATGTCCTCCTTCACCTAGAGAAGATACAGATATATGTAAGGCATAATCCACAACTAGGTGTGTGTTACACGATTTTAATGCACAACGTGGAGGCAAAGAACCACCCGATGTGAAGCGAAGTGCATTAAAATTGTGTAATGCACACCTAGCTGTGGATTATCCAGCTTATACCACATTATTCTATCATAAATGTTAATGAGTATTAACAATGACTGCTCAATATGTAATTATGTTTAAACTAAGCTACTGTACATCACCATTAATTTTGACAAGACACACATGATAGTCAAATTAAATGTTAAGCAAGGAAAAATATAATTATAATAACACGAAAATAATCAATGGCAAGGTACTGTCTTGCAGCCCAAGGCAAAGCAGAGTTACGGTTACCACTCTAAAGTTGATTATTTTCCTATATCTTCATGTTTGAGTGTTTCATTCCTCATATATCACAACAACTTGCCAGTGAGTATGCCTTTTTATTTTCCAAGGAATAACACATCATAATTTTACTCAATGTATTTTTTTTATTTCATGTTGTTGTGCACAAAAAAACATGCTCCATCCTACTGGCACCCTGTCCAGGGTGTACCCCGCCTTGTGCCCAATGCTCCCTGGGATAGGCTCCAGGTTCCCCCGCGACCCTGAAGAAGGAGTAAGCGGTAGAAGATAGATGGATGGATGGATGCTCCATCCTGAAAATTTTCCCATGGCGGAATACCTAAAGTTTACAGCTTTACAGCTGACTGTTAGCAAGTTCTAACACTGGACACTCCTTCCATAAATGTTCAATAGAAATCTCCTTATAGAAAGCTTCACCATACTAACAAATATGCATAAAAAAATTGCTTATTATTAGATGAAGTGACCGATAATTTTCGAGAATTGAACATCTCTGTTGTACTATTTAATCAAATTTAGCCAGTGTTTGCAACAAATAGCAACATAATCTACGCCTACTACTAAATGGATATCTTAAAAGAAATTATAATCATATAATATAAATCATTATATTCAAACTTAAGGTAAGGTGATGTTTATACATCAGTATACTGTGCATCAGTTGTATTTTCAACAGGAAAACTGTTTTGTTTGGAAAGTACTGATCCGAAATTCACAAGATGAAGAGTAGTTTTGGTAGTTTGCAGTCATAACAGACCGGTGCAATGCACTGACCTGCCCTGGTTTCCCCATTTGCAGCCAAACGCAGCAGTGCCTTCTTTTTCAGGATCACACTTCCGCCTATGAGAAAAGCTGAGAGCACGGCTAAAGTCAGGCCTATCCAAAATTCACATTTGCTCCATTTGTCTGAAGAAAGAGCTGGCACAGTAGCAGTGGAGTTGTATTCGCTGCTTAAAGTCCAGTTGCTGGCCTTCTCTGAGTCAATCACACAGCCAGAGGTGGACAGTGGACAAACCAGTCTTATTACTGTCCCTGTGACATTAAAAAAAATATATACATGTTTTACATTAGACATTTTTTTATTACTGCTTTCTTCTGAACTCTAATACTATTGGCACTCTTCATGAAGAATGAAAATAACAAATGAATACAACATGCAACAATAATATTTTTGAGCTCAACCATATGGAGATGTTGTATAGGACCCCTGAATTATCAGATCTCAAAAATCTGGGTGCAACCGTTGATAACTTCCTTTTTCTGCCCTGTCCAGGTATTTCATAAAATTTCTACCCCTAGCCAGTTCAGGTATTTCATGTGTTCCAGCTCAAGCACACCTGATGCAACTAATGAAGCCCTTGATGAGTTGCATCAGGTGTGCTTAATGAGGGATTCTATTCAGGAGGTTTAATAATTTTGAAACTGGAGAAATCATTATAAGTTGCATTTTTCAGTTAAATTTTCAGTTAATTAAACACACAAACAGCTGAAGGTCTGTAAATGTTGAATCATTTTGATTGCAACTAATGGCAAAAGAGTATACAGAAAGATATATTATATATATATATATATATATATACACACACACACACACACATATATATACACACACATATATATATATACACATATATATATACACATATACACACACTTCTGTATACTATACTATAATATTTTTTTACATTTATTTACTCTGTATACTCTTTTGCCATCAGTTGTGGAATTGACTGAAACATGTGAGAATGGAAACAGTGTTAATATACTCTGTCAACAATGCCAAACTTTGCACTTCCCCAGTAATCATGTGGCTTCTTTATTTTAAAACTTGTGTAACAGGTTTTGGGGGTCTGAGTATACAGTGAACAAATTTGGTTTTAGGGGTTGGAGCAGACGTACTGAAAATAACAACTCTGAAATTGTGCATATGTTCAAAAACAATATTGATTCAATGCATTATGTATACTACTATATTACGGCTACGAAAGTTAAACACAATTGGTTTGATTATAAGAATACCTGTTAAAGTCCAGAACATTTTATTCATTTAAGTTCAAATATACAAAAATAAATAAATCAATCATTTGGCCTTTAACTGACATATAAAAAGAATAACAGGATGAAAATGTAATTGTGTGAATAATGTTTTTATAGATTAATAAAAAAAGGCTGTGGATTATGATTATATATATATATATATATATATATATATATATATATATATATATAATATATAAAGGAAAGAACATGGGTATGTTCAACATACTATTTTACTGATTGTTACAGAATGTCCAGTGTGTTACAAGTGTAAGGTTTCTGACCCACTGGTCACGCTGACTGGGTATTTATTCTGTCAATATAGTGGTCTCTCTCTCTCTATCTATCTCTCTCTCTCTCACTCACTCACACACACACACTTATAACTGACAGTTATTACTGTTGCTAATTAATGCTGTCTACACCTGAATCTGATCATAACATTAACCTCAGTAACCCAATTAAAGCATTTCACCTATAATTTTGTTTTAAAAAATGTTTTAAAACGCAGTTTCCTCGTCGGGACACATTTAAGTACTTCACACGAAAAATAATAAACAAACAAATAAGTAAATAAATAAAACAAAAACTTTCCCTTTAAAAACGAAACGAATCTTTCCCTTTAGCGTGCGCATGTAAACAACCATCAACACAAACACATCCACTGGCCAGCCTTTTCCGCTGGGCTAGAATATGATGAAATGTTCTGAAAATGATATACATATCCAAATCGCTTACCATTCCCCTCTGAATCCGAACTGAGGCGAATCACCAGCATGCTGTCTGCTTCCCCGACGCTATAAAGTAATCAACACTTAATCAGCACACCGCTAAATGAGTTAATCTGTTCGGTGAGATTTCCATTCATCACCCGTGAGTGTGGGCCGAATTAATGTTCGCTGCAGTGTGAGTTGTGTTTTATCCTGTTTAAGGTCCGCAGGGCGACATCACATCCGCAGAGCTTCGGAAGACTCAGTGTCGGGAGCAACAAGTGTAAGTGTGTGTGTGTGTGTGTGTGTGTGTGTGTGTATGAGAGAGAGGCTACCGGCACCGCCCGAGCACACCTACCTACCTACCTACAGTACAGCACAAGATGACATTTCCTTCCTGAAGCAGAAACCAAACAACGCGGCGAAGTCCCTCGAACTGAACAACTCACTTCAAACTAAAATACAGTACATCAATACAGTGTGTTTGACTGAATATCTACTGAACCTCTTTACCTTTTTAATGTTGAAAATGAGTTTTCAGCACATTTTGAACATCCCCCGTCCAGTCATAACTAGCACCTGTTTAACTATACGGTGTATTAGCATTAGCTCCAGGAAACAAGTAGTCTACAGTATGGTATGATGCGTGGACATCACAGACCTGTCAAGCTACCCAGCTGGGAAGTGACATTTCTTGCTTTGAGGTCATGAATAGATGAAACTATGACTTTTCTCTCTGCTTTGAACTATTTCGTCTGAAGACGAGAGGAAGGTGAAACGCCTGGGTGCGGCGCTGAGACTATGCATTAATCATGGCGTCATGCTCCGTTAACCCAAAGCCTGACGCAACGGAAATTCAGCCTGATGTGATGTGATTGCACTATGACACAGCACCTCAGTTTGACATGTTCAAAAATCCTTAAAACATTTCAAATTTAAGGGAAAGTTAGGATTTGTGCGTAGACTAAGGATTTTAAAGTGTGAAACCACAAACATTTCCCACTAAGATGTGAAAACTGATTAGTCTCATTAGTCACTGAAAATTGTTTGCCTGCATTTTCAGTCATTTAAGAGGAAAAAGCACACACTTTCCCCTGAATTACGTCCCATCAGATACTCTGGTTTTCTCCCCAAGTTCAAAGAGATGCGCTGTAGGCTGATTGGCATTTCCAACTTGTCCGTACTGTGTGAGTGTGTGTGATTATGCCCTGCGATGGGTTGTCCAGGGTGTCCCCTGCCTTGTGCCCCGAGTTTGTGGGATAGGCTCCAGGCTCCCCCACTACCCTGTGTAGGATTATAGAAACTGGATGGATGAATCTTTAGCCCAAAATGTATATGCTTTGTATTTAATACTTTATATTGAGCAGGGTTGTGGTGGATCCAGAATCTACCCCAGGAATACTGGAACAAGTCAATAGACTCAATTCCGGATGGGACATCAATCCATTCATACACACACACACCACACATATTTATACACTCATTCACACCTAGGAGCAATCTAACATTGCCAATTTGCCCACTGGCATTGTTTTTTTTTTTTTTTTTTTTGGATAGTGGGAGGATAACGGAGAGCCCAGAGAAAACCGAGTGGGCGGCAATACTACTCACTGTGCTGCCCAGGAGTATCCAAATAAACTTTTTTTTATTCTCAGAAGAGCCACATTTTACCATGAAACACAATATGAAAATGTGAAGAAAAATATTGTGAACAATTTATTACTTTTGGAAGGCATTACAAATACTTTAACATCTTTACATAGTAAACATTCTATATATATATATATATATATATAAAAAAGAATGTTTGCTATCTTTTCACTTTTCTTTTTGTTTTTTTTTTTTTTAAAAAAAAAATAAAAATTAAAAAATTTTTTTTTTTAAAATTTTTATATTTTTTCTTAACAAACATTTTTTATCCAATCAAAACCAAAAAAAAAAAAATAAAAATTTTTTTTTATTTTTTTTTTTTTTTTTTTTTTTTTTTTTTTTTTTTTTTTTTTTTTTTTTTTTTTTTTTTTGTTTTTTTTTATTTTTTTTTTTTTTTTTTTTTTTTTTTTTTTTTTTTTTTTCTCTTTTTTTCTCCTCTCACTTCTCCCTCCTCCCCACAAAAAAAACATTAATTTATTTTTTTTTTTTTTTTTTTTTTTCTTTTTTTCTCTTTCCTCCCCCAACCCCCAACCCAAACCCCCACACCCCAACAACCAAAACAAAAACTCACCACCCACAAAAACACAAATAATATTAAAAAAAAATATATTTATAATTTTTTTTTTTGTTAGGTTTTTTCTTTTTTTTTTCTTTTGGTTTTTTTTCTTCTTCACTTTTCTTTTTTTTGCCCTCCCCCCCCCCCCCCCCCTTCCCCCCCCCTTACCCTCACCCTTTTTTTTTTTTTTTCTCCCCTTCTTTTCTTTTTTCTTCTTTTTTTTTCTTTTTTTTTTTTCCCCTTTTTTTTTTTTTTTTTTTTTTTTTTTTTTTTTTTTTTTTTTTCTTTTTTTTTTTCTTTTCAATTATAATAACATGTACGGTTGAGGTTGGGCTTTCCTTTTATGTTCCGTGAGGAGCCTGGTGCACAGTCAGCATTCCAATTCATCCCAAATGTGCTCAATAGGGTTGAGGTCAAGGCTCTGTGCAGGCTACTCAAATTCTTCCACTCCAATCGTGGCGAACTACGTTTTCATGGACCTCGCTTTGTGTACAGCAGCGTTGTCGTGCAAGAAAATATTTAATTCCAGTGAATGGAAATATAAATTTTACAGCATACAGATACTTTCTAGACAATTTAGCAATTTCAGCTTTGTGCAAACAGTTTGGGGAAGGCCCACACATGGGTGTTGTGGTCAGGTGTCCAGATACTTTTCTTTATATAGTGTATATACGGGGTAGTATCATGAACTAGACCACCACTGTTCTACGATTTGTGAAGTGCATGTTAGATGTCCTGAAACCACCAAAATGGTAAGCCTATATATTGTCTACATCAACAGTCTGTCTTTTATCGATCTAAGACAAAGCATGATCGTTCCTATTCTTAGAACCTGGACAATAGTTCATCCATCCATCCATCCATCCATCCATCTTCTACCGCTTACTCCTTCTTCAGGGTTGCGAGCAAACCCGGAGCCTATCCCAGGCAGCATCGGGCACAAGGCGGGGTACACCCTGGACAGAGTACCAGTCTATTGCAGGGCACAATCACACACACACTCACACACCCATTCACACTGTGGACACTTTGGACACGCGAAAGTGCATGGGTTTGGACTGGGGGAGGAAACCGGAGTACATGGAGGAAACCCCCGCAGCACAGGGAGAACATGCGAACTCCGCACACACATGGCCCGGCGGGAATCGAACCCCGGACCCTGGAGGTATGATGCAAACGTGCTAACCACTAAGCCGCCAAAAATGGTAAAATTAATCAGTTAATCAACAAAAGAAGGCCCATGTGAGCTTTCATGAATTACGTTTCTTGGCAGATGGAACAAGTAGATGTGGTGCACCATCCAGCCGATGTTACCACTCTTCCAGTACTAGTATGATTGCCAGGAGCTTGTGATTCCCACATCATAATTTCTCTCTGTAGCAGACATTTTGTGTAAAAAAAATAAGCACAAGGGAAAGATTTTGGTGGATTACGTTAACATTGTGTTAGGATAGCACCTGCTCCCATTACATCCCATTCCTTCTATGCCATAATGGAATGGAAAGGTCTGGGTCTTTTAGCAGAGGTGCTGAGGTAAATCTTTCTTTTAGTTTGGCAAAGGCTTGTGGGGTTGCAAATGACTAAGTCTGATTGTTGTCTATATACTGTATATGATTGTACTGTATATGTTTGTCTAGTATGTCGCAGAAAACATCACTGATAAAAGACTGGAATGCATGACTACTGGAATGTTGACTAAGCCAAATTGCATTCCACTAGTAACCCCTAGTGGTGGAGACAGTTTTCTATATATTGCCCTTGTTTACCCTGATTATATGTATTTCTCAGGTCTAACTTCAATCTACAGATGTGAGTTGGTGCTTTCTGCTGAACTGGGACGATATGTTGGTGGTGCAGGCAGTTCTTTTTGGGTCAAGAGATTATATCTTGTGTTCCCAGTTGATGGTGGCCTACAGCCAGGGATTCTCAAGGACTATTTTATATGTGGGGAGTTGGTGATGAAAAGGATATGTGCTATTGATTTACCATTTCTATTAATATGAAATTTCTCACTGCACCAGAGTGTAGGTGAACTGGGAAAAATAGTGATCATGGAAGTGAATTGTCATCTCTATGAGAGCTGTTGGCAGGAGTAGAGAGAGGGAAGGTGTTGTTGAGCCATCAGAGCAGGTGGAGTAGCTACAGCGCACTGCTGGAGAAGCCTGTACTTGATCAGATGCAGAGCAGTTCTTGCTGATGATCTCTCTGCAGTTTACCTTCCTCTGTGACTAGGTTACAGAGTTCTGAGAAATTTGTCTTCTCTCTGTTGCAACAGATTTCTGTATCAGTACAAGCAGTGACATTTTCTGAGACAAAAGCAATAGGATACAATCATAAAGCAGTCTATTAAACAGATCCAAATCGCAAACAGAATTGTATCAATAAAGCTCTGCGTGTGACACATACAGTATCTCACAAAAGTGAGTACACCCCTCACATTTTTGTAAATATTTGATTATATCTTTTCATGTGACAACACTGAAGAAATGACACTTTGCTACAGTGTAAAGTAGTGAGTGTACAGCTTGAGTAACAGTGTAAATTTGCTGTCCCATCAAAATAACTCTACACACAGCCATTAATGTCTAAACCGCTGGCAACAAAAGTGAGTACACCCCTAACTGAAAATGTCCAAATTGGGACCAAAGTGTCAATATTTTGTGTGCCACCATTATTTTCCATCACTGCATTAACCCTCTTGGGCATGGAGTTCACCAGAGCTTCACAGGTTGCCACTAGAGTCCTCTTCCACTCCTCCATGACGACATCACAGAGCTGGTGGATGTTAGAGACCTTGTGCTCCTCCACCTTCCATTTGAGGATGCCCACAGATGCTCAATAGGGTTTAGTCCATCACCTTCACCCTAAGCTTCTTTAGCAAGGCAGTGGTCATCTTGGAGGTGTGTTTGGGGTCGTTATAATGCTGGACTACTGCCCTGCGGCACAGTCTCTGAAGGAAGGGGATCATGCTCTGCTTCAGTATGTCACAGTACATGTTGGTATTCATGGTTCCCTCAATGAACTGTTCAATGAACCGCTGTTGCCAGCGGTTTAGACATTAATGGCTGTGTGTTGAGTTATTTTGAGGGGACAGCAAATTTACACTGTTACACAAGCTGTACACTCACTACTTTACATTGTAGCAAAGTGTCATTTCTTCAAGGTTGTCACATGAAAAGATATAATCAAATATTTACAAAAATTTGAGGGGTGTACTCACTTTTGTGAGATACTGTACATCAGCTACATGTTGGTTAAGGAAGGGTAGAAGCTCAGTGGTTAAGATATTGGGCTATTGATGAGAATGTCCAAATCCCAGCACTACAGAGCTACCTCTGCTGGGCCTTAGAGCAAAGCCTTTAACTCTTTCATGCATACATTATGAAATCCTGATCAGAAATTAATCAGAAATAGCATTTGTGGAACATCTTGTGCCTGCTTCTAAAGACTTTTAAGACTTTGGTATGAGAACCATCAGCTAAAACAATAAAAGTACAGAAAAAATACACATGGTGAAAGAGTACAAGTTCCTACTCAATCAAGATTAGTTAATCTTTCAAATCAAAGTCTGACGTGTTTTTTAGCCATGGTTCATAACATGAGAAACCTGTCTGAAGGAGCAGAACCCCCAATGTTTTTGGACAGATAAAACAAACTTTCTCCCTGTTTGTCAGCTCAAAAGAGGAGAATGTCAGCTGATATTACTTTATACAGTATGTGTATTTGAAAAGTCAGTTTAATTAAAGGAATAGTCCAACATTTTTTAAACCCAAACTTAATCCTGTGCATCTGTTGAATATTACCACGGACCACATTTACTCATGTTTACTAAATGTAAAAACATGTTTGTCTCTGAAAAAGCAATAGATTTTGATCTTAATTAATAAATACCTTTGTCTGACAAAGTCATTAGAGCTCTATCCAAAAATAAGAGTTTCTTACTGAATGCCAATAGACCTCCATTGTAATTGAGTCTATAGATATTTAATTGAAAAATGCTGGAGTATTTCTTTAAGGGTAATAGTTAGACATCTCTAACAGAGAATTTAAAAAGACACATCCTGTTAGTTTTCACTTTAATTAAAAGTTGTAATAGTTATAGACAGACTGACTCTCAACAGGTCATGCTTCACGTCCATCCACTTTCTCTGTGGTTCCATACACCACTATTTTTAATTTCAATATCATTCAATCGAAATTGATATGAGTATGTAGGATTAGATGCTGTGACCCGCATGTGTGGTTGTACATAAAGTGTACTTTGGCATATAAACAGATTAAACTACATTCATTCCTGTATGTAGACCAACAGGTTTTTCAGCTTTCTAAGAAGAAACCTACTGTATGCTTTGGCAATGTCAACAAAAGCGGGTGTCAGGTGTCTGTGTTCCGGTCTTTCACAGAAGTGGTGCAGACTAATTACACAGGTTGCTTATCGTTGCAGATCTGTGTGCAGAGATCGAGGCAGCACAAGCCGAGCCTGGAGACCAGTAACCTAGTATACAAGCACACGCTAACCTGGAGACAGTATCATGTATCCCAAAGATCCACAGTACCGTGGTGTTGCCTTCCTGACCACAGATTCCTCTGAGATGTGCTGAAGGAGTGCTTGCTTTAGAAGGTACAATATATAACCGGAAGTATATGCTGTTTCCTGGTTGAAAGCAAATTACATCAAATGCACGTAATGCGATGGCGCAAGCATTAGTGAAATAGCCTAACAGATAACAAAAATGAATTGGTACATTTTACTGTTTATGTCAATGTTTCCTTTCATGTCCAACCAGACCTCAGTCACCATCAGATGAAGGTGTACTCGTCTCCACAGGTGAATTTTGTATTTTATGCTGAACATACAGTAGTAAGTTGTGGTTGTGACTATGGGTGCTGGCAATGTAAACATAATTTTTTTTGTTCAGCATCTCAGCATCTGAGTCTGATATAGCCCCTCCCCATTCGCTACGTAAGGAAAGCCGCGACTGTTGAGTGCATGAAGTGTCCATCATTCCACACTTCGTTTTTTTGGTTGAACGAGTTTATCATCTGGAAACTTAAAGTGCACTTTGGTTTTTGGGGGTTTTCAGTGTGAAAACTCTAATCACACTATTTATACTACAAAAACGGCACAGAATTTGGGACGCACCTCTGGTCCTCATAGAGTTTACAAAGCATGTACTGGATCTCATAGCTGAAAGGTATTGACAAAGAATTTTACTAAATAATTTCCAAAACATTAGATGTATCATGGAACACCATGAAGATCATCGTGAACAAGGCCACTCCAAAAATAAGGCACCCCAAGGAAGGGTCATTCCATTTCAAGTGGTCCAGTACAGGTACAATTTTCCTAATTGTTTTTGATCGATTACCTCTATGTATTGACATTGCAAAACCACCAGTGTTTTATTTTTATTTTTTTACTTGGTTTAACTACAATGGCCATCTTTGCATCATGACACACAACAGATTTTGGTTATACAGCTGTTTACGGAAACCTCAATATCTTGGTTCAGGCTGGTCCTAGCTCCTTGGAACAAAAACTGATCTCTAGAGCACATTACAAGGTACGTGGTCACATATAAACATTTTGCACATTCTTGTGCAGATCCACAGATCCACTTTTCGGTTCAATTTATAATGGGAAGGGTTTGAGTCTCAGTCTTAATTTTTTAGGGGGTACATGAGTACGTATAGCGTGCATGATGAACATTCCAGATTTGAAACTTCTCTTATTGTTTTTTAATGTGATAATGTGTTCTTAAGGTATGTTTGATTAGGGTGGGAGCTAAAGCCTGCTATTGTGTTGTAAGCATCTTCTGAGCTGTAGCCACTTACTGCTTTTATTACAGGAGAAATTTCTGGGTTACGCATGTAACCCTGTTCCCTGAGAAGGGAACAAGATGGTGCGTTTAGCATAACAGTATGGGGAGTGCCCTCGCGCGCAACCGGCATCTGAAGCTTGTGTAAAATCGTGCCTTGTTTCATTTCCTGTTCCTTTGCATGTTTGTCACACTTAAGTGTTTCGGAACATCAAACCAATTTAAACAATAGTCAAGGACAACACAAGTAAACACAAAATGCAATTTGTAAATGAAGGTGTTTATTATTAAAGGTGAAAAAAAATCCAAACCATCATGGCCCTGTGTGAAAAAGTGATTGCCCCCCTTGTTAAAACATACTATAACTGTGGTTGTCCACACCTGAGTTCAATTTCTTTAGCCACACCCAGGCCTGATTATTGCCACACCTGTTCACAATCAAGGCATCACTTAAATCGGAGCTGCTTGACACAGTAAGGTCCACCAGAAGATCCTTAAAAGCTACACATCATGCCGAGACCCAAAGAAATTCAGGAACAATTGAGAAAGAAAGTAATTGAGATCTATCAGTCTGGAAAGGGTTATAAAGCCATTTCCAAAGCTTTGGGAGTCCAGCGAACCACAGTGAGAGCCATTATCCACAAATGGCGAAGACATGGAACAGTGGTGAACCTTCCCAGGAGTGGCCGGCCGCCCAAAATTACCCCAAGAGCGCAGCGACGACTCATCCAAGAGGTCACAAAAGACCCCACAACAATGTCCAAAGAACTGCAGGCCTCACTTGCCTCAGTTAAGGTCAGCGTTCATGCCTCCACCATCAGGAAAAGACTGGGCAAAAATGGCCTGCATGGCAGAGTTCCAAGGAGAAAACCACTGCTGAGCAAAAAGAACATCAAAGCTCGTCTCAATTTCTCCACAACACATCTTGATGATCCCCAAGACTTTTGGGACAACATTCTGTGGACCGATGAGACAAAAGTGGAACTCTTTGGAAGGTGTGTGTCCAAGTATATCTGGCGTAAAGGAACACTGCATTTCATAAAAAGAACATTATACCAACAGTAAAATATGGTGGTGGTAGTGTGATGGTCTGGGGCTGTTTTGCTGCTTCAGGACCTGGAAGACTTGCCGTGATAAAAGGAACTATGAATTCTGCTGTCTACCAAGAGATCCTGAAGGAGAATGTCCGACCATCTGTTCGTGTACTCAAGCTGAAACGAACTTGGGTTCTGCAGCAGGACAATGATCCTAAACACACCAGCAAGTCCACCACCGAATGGCTGAAGAAAAACAAAATGAAGACTTTGGAGTGGCCTAGCCAAAGTCCTGACCTGAATCCTATTGAGATGTTGTGGTATGACCTTAAAAAGGCCGTTCATGCTCGAAAACCCTCTAATGTAACTGAATTAGGACAATTCTGCAAAGATGAGTGGGCCAAAATTCCTCCAGGACGCTGTAAAAGCCTCATTGCACATTATCGCAAACGCTTGGTTGTAGTTATTGCTGCTAAGGGTGGCCCAACCAGTTATTAGGTTTAGGGGGCAATCACTTTTTCACACAGGGCCATGATGGTTTGGATTTTTTTTCACCTTTAATAATAAACACCTTCATTTACAAATTGCATTTTGTGTTTACTTGTGTTGTCCTTGACTATTGTTTAAATTGGTTTGATGTTCCGAAACACTTAAGTGTGACAAACATGCAAAGGAACAGGAAATGAGGAAGGGGGCAAACACTTTTTCACACCACTGTATATATATATATAATCTGTGAACCATGGTGTCAGCCTCTATTATCTGAAGTTGAGCTCGGGGTGGAATGAATATCCAGGCTGTAATATCTAATGAATGTGTGTGGCGTAGACCACCCTGCAGCACTTGAGCTGCCACTTGAGTGCATACAATTTCCTTGTGGATGGTGCTCTAGCGTTCAACATGGTCTCTACAACCTCAGTTGTGAGACCAGAATCAATAAGCTGGTGCCCCTCAGGGGCCAGACCGACAGTTTACATAGTTCTGACTGAGGGTGATAAATCAGCCGGCTTGAGACAGTAGATCCCTGCGGATGGGAATCTCCCAAGGAGTGCCATCTAGCAGGAATATTATCTCTGAGAACCATATTGAAGCTGGCCAATAAGGTACTACTTGCAGCAGACATAGACTGTCTTGGCAAACTCTTGCTAGAACTTGTGGTAGCAGAGCGATCGGGGAAAAGCGTACAGATGTGACCTCGGACACATGTGCACCATGGCGTCCAGCCATAATCACGTGGGAGGAGTGAGGGCGAACGACAGCGGGCAGTGTGTTGTCTCCTCAGTGGCGAACACATCTACTCCCGCTTGGCCAAACCTCCGCCATATGGATTCCACCACTTGTGGATGGAGCCACTAATCCCTGAGCCTCAGCCCCTGCCTCAACAGGATGTCTGCCCCCATATTCCAGTTGCCAAGAATGTACATTGCACTCACTGACAAAACTTTCCCTCTGCCCTGAGAAGAAATAGTTGCGCCTGCCTGAACAGGTGTGCAGACATAATCCTCCCTGGTGGTCAATATATGAGACCACAATTGTGTTCTCTGTTAACACATGGTGACCTCTCAATTGAGGAAGAAGGAATTTCAGTGCTAGAAATATGGCCCACATTTGTAGGCAATTTATATGCCACTCCAGACGAGGGCCGCTCCAGAGACTGTACAGCTGACGCACTCCAGCACATGAGGGAGGTGTCTGTCATTACCATCTTGCGCAAAGTAGACACCCCTAGAGTGTGAATAAGGGTTAGAAACCGGGGACACTTCAAATTCTCAGAGCATGTTGGCATCACTGTGTGACACTTTACTCTCAGAGTTGTTGCCTGCTGCTGCCATAAACTCCAATAGTCTCCCATAGAGACTGGAGGGGATGCCAAGATCCAGCTTTATGGAGCTCAATGTTGATAGGATTGACCCTACGCATGTTGGAGATAGAAACGCCCTCATCGTAGTAGAATCCTTATAACCCCTAGAAAAGTTGTCCACTGCACTGGACAAAAGCATACTTTTTTGAGGTACAACCTGAGCCCCATGCTCTTCATGTGGGCGAGAACAAGATGTGGACGAGAAACACACGCTTATGTGAGCTATGCCTCACCAAAAAGAGCTTTCAGAGGATCTACGATCAAGAATTGTTCATTTACATAAAGCTGGCAAGGGTCACAAAGTGATTTCAAAGACTATAGAAATTAAACAGTCTACAGATGGAGACACTTTGGGACTGTTGCTACTTTACCAAGAAGTGGGCACCCAGTCAAAATGAAACCAAGAGCACAACGATTTGGGCCTGCTTTGCTGCATCAGGGCCTGGCCAGTTTGCAATCATTGAGGGGAAGATGGATTCCAAAGTATATCAGACAATTCTTCAGGATAATTTGAGAATGTCTATACGTCTGCTGAAACTGTGTAGAAGTTAGGTGATGCAACAGGACAACAACCCAAAACAAGCAAGTCCACAACAGAATGGCTTCAGAAAAACAAAATCCGCCTTTTGGAGTGGCCAAGGCAGCGCCCAGACCTCAACCCAATAGAGATGCTATGGAATGACTTGAAGAAAGCCATACACATGAGACGTCCAAAGAATATGACCGAGCTAAAGCAGTTCTGCCATGAAGAATGGGCTAAAATTACTCCTGTGCAGGTCGGATCCACAGCTACAGGAAGCACCTGGTTGAGCTTATGGCGCCAAGGGGGTGTCAACCAGTTATTAATTCTTATTAATAAGGGTTCACTTGCTTTTTTCCACTGCCATTTTGAATGTTGTGTTCAATAAGGACATGAAAGATCAGAATGTTTTTTTGTGTTATTCTTTTAGGCACATTATATTTGTAAATACCCCTGACTTGAATGAAGATCAGATGACATTTTATGACAAATTTATTCAGAAAACCATGAAATTCCAATGGGTTCACATACTTTTTCTTGCCACTGTATATATCACGCGACACACTTAATTGTCATGTCAACTGATCATGGCAATCCTATAAATAAGGCATGTTTACACAACTGATCAGGTGTATTCATTATGTTAGAAATAACAACAAGCTCTTTACTGTAATAATTTTTTTTTTTTTTTTTTTTTTTTTTTTTCCTTACAACATGATAGATCAAAGTTGTTCAGATCTGAACCTCAAGATTTGTAATCATTGATTTTATCTGTGGAATTATTAATTTTATTAAATCAATATGTAAGTTTTCATATCTCTAAAGATGAATAGTTATATAAAAACTTGCTTTGTTCTAATTATTTAATTATGTCACATATGGTTTAAAGTTTATGGCAGGTCTGTAAAATTGATTTTCTCATTGCCAGTTTGTTGATATCTTGGCTCTTCAGTTTGTTGTGCTGCCAGTTCTCTGTCAAATATGTCCTTGACAACAATGTGGAGGCCTCGAACTCAGGCTGCCTCCTCCAATTTCTGTTCACTAGAAAGAGAAAAGTGTTGCATTCAAGCATAGAGTCGGAAATGTTTTGCACTCATGTCTGCTCATGCACTATTTCAGAGATGCCTTTTGTTCGGAGTGTGTGCTACACTAATTACAGTGATCATTCAGAGCCAAGTCGCGCTCATGCTCATCACCTCCCACACACACACACACACACACACACACACACACACACACACACACACACACACACACACAAAAAAACAATCCACACACAGCCACAAGGGCAGCCTGTGTGGTGGCATTATTCCTCAGTTGCTTTTTCCACTTGATCTAATGATCGAGAAGCGGTAAGCATCCAAACACTATCATAATTGGCCCAAGTTTTCAAAGTCAGCCTAAATGGCTATGCTAATCAATCGTCATGGTTGTCTTCAGTGACTTGGATGACACGCAGATGAGAACTGGTTTAATTATCGCTGCTATTGGGTTTGAATTCTGTACTCTCAATTCTTGTAATTTGGGTATGGGGTTAGGGTTAGGGTTAGCACCTCTATTAATTATTGTTTCTATAGTAACAGTTCATTCACATGGTGGTGCTATACATAGTATAAGACTAATAATAAATGGATTAAAAATGTTGTTCTTTAACAAAGATAAATGTATCATTAAAATGGTCAGATGTATATTTCACAATTAACATGGAAGGAGTCTCCAGTGTCAGGGCTTTGTACCAATCAGGAAGTTTTCTTTGTCTTGATTCTCGCTGCGTTTTTAGATTTAATTATCTTCGAGAGAGGGGAAAAGAGGCTGGTAATTGAAGGACTGTACATGATACCAGGAACTAACTTGTCAGCTAGATGTTCCTCAACGTTATTAGCTGAATTTGTTTTGTCTTATTTAACTTCAAGAAAGAGAAAAAGAGAGGCTGGTGAGCGAACAAGACCTCAGTCTCACTCATGTCTCGCGCATTAACTATAAACGGATTAAAAATAGAATTCAAAACCAATGAACTGCACATGTATCATGATGATTAGCACCTGTGTGAGGTTGAATAAGCTCATTAGGTTATGATCAAGTACTTCATCAACTGAGACTGTGGTGAAAGCACTAACATGGGGATTAAAATCCAACAGTGTGACTGTGGATACACTGAGTGATCATGGGTAAACAGATGCCTTAAAAGCGCAGCTGTTTCCCTACCAGCATGAATGGACTGCAGTACAGCTGCCCTAACAGGAAGCTTCCTAACAGGAAGCTCGAGATGCGCCACTGCAGCACTCCAAAGTTGAAGGCAAAGCAGTGTAATGGCTGGGGTTGGCATGGCAACCATTTTGGTAGAACTGAAAAGGGAAAAAAATCACAAATAGGAGGATGGGCGTTCTGCTTTCAGAACAGCGAAGTTGCTGGTAAATTGGGAGTGCATCTAAAAAGCAGTATCTCTTTTGAGCTCAGCAGTTGCAAAGAGAGCTTCAAATCGAGAATCCAAGCTGCTGGAAGCACGGCATTCTGCGGCACACAGTATGAGTAAAAAATGTTAGAAGCATTCACAGTATTGTGCTGTGACTCAATGGTGGCAGAAGGAGAGGAGCAGAAAGAAGATGATGTTGCAATTGGCTCATATCTCTGTAAGGGTAGAAAAGAAATAAGCTTTGCACATACAGCCGTCCAACGATCTGCCTACAGAAGGGAACAGGAGATTTGACTTTACTCTGAATCTTTTTGTTTGTTTGTTTGTTTGTTAATAATCCCCGTATGTTGGAGTGGAAAAAAAAGACTCCAGAGAGAATATTATATGGATTTCAGTGATCAGGTCTGTGTTTGCATTTGGACTTTTTAAAAATAAATAAATAAATAAATAAATAAATAAATAAATAAATAAATATTATGTAAATTAATCACATGCAAATGAATGATATGAAAATGAATAAATAAAGACACACACACACACACACATACACATATATATATATATATATATATATATATATATATATATATATATATAGAGAGAGAGAGAGAGAGAGAGAGAGAGAGAGAGAGAGAGAGAGAGAGAGAGAGTTCAGAGGAGAATGGCCAGACCGGTTCAAAATGATAGGAAGACTACAGTAACTCAAATAAGCACTCTTTACAACTGTGGTGAGCAGAAAAGCATATCAGAATGCACTCCAGTTATAAAGACTTGGTTTCAGTAAGCAATGCAGGAATTGGTTGATACTCTCATATCAGTATTATATTAGAATAAAAAAAAGAGGGGATTGATGCATCTCTAGTATAATATTAGGTGTTTGTTTTTTTGTTTTTTTTAACCATTTTAATTTCCACATTTTTGTCAGTTTGAAGCAAAACGTTGTCATGCTGATATTTTATTTGGCTCGCAAAAGCCACAGCAGAACTATGAAACACTGGAGAAACTTTCACAGCACTGTTGTAATTGCTCCACTCTTCACTCACTGCGCTGCAATAAAGCGTTAAAACGGCAGCAGAGATTACTTCGAACAAAACATCAAGCATATCTCACACCGTTTTGGGACCCACAGTGAATATAAATCACAGAGTGCTGTTCTGTGACGCTGAACGCTCAGTGAAGATGAGATGACGGGCATATGGAGGAACATGCTGCTCTGTAAGTGTTTTCATCAGCCCCAGCATGAGGGGGGCAGCCATTTGCTGGGTTCAATATCTCCTCAGGCTTCACATGAAGTTTCCTCTTGCTTGCTGATAAACTTAATCCAACACCCTGCTGCACCATTTATCCAGTTGGAAAGACGGACTCGCCTAGCAACATTTATAGATTCAGATAATGGTGGTACATGTGAAATGTTTTAACTTTTGTTCACTTTGTAAATGATTCAGAAAGGCTGGATGTTGTGAAACACGGCCCATTGTGTAGGCAACATGGTGAAAAAACAGTCAAACTGGGCTCACAAAGCACTTCACAATGGTCGAGCGGTTTTATTTCCAGAGCTCCTTTTACAGTAACTATGGAGACCGTGGGTCAGAGAAATGCAGCAATGGACCATGGTAGTTAGAGCCTCATGTTTTTTTTTCTTTTCGCTTGTTTTTGTTTTTGATCAGCTCTTCTAAAGGTTTTGTAATTTATGTGTGATCCTACATTCTATCTTGGCTACTCTAAAAAAAAAGTATTTATAACCCAAAAACATGCTGCATATTTCTCTCAGCAGTGCTTTTGTCCCCCTGGATCCAGTAAAGAGATGTACACTATGTAATTCATCGTCCTCACTCCTGCTCTTTGTGGCACAACACAATCAGTTTGCAAAATTTTTAATGAAAGAACTGGGTATGTAATGAAAGGATGGAGCTTAATTAATTTATCGCTATAACTCCTGCACAGCATGTCTCTGTGGATTACAGCACCCAATTACACCACACATTATGACTGTTTCAACTTGACCCTGGATGATATGAAGGAAGGCTTGTGGTTCTGTGGCTGTCAAAACTGAGAGTACATGCTGCTGCCAGATGGTGAGTCTGACGCTGAGGTAAAAGGACATGTAGACTTTAGTAGGAAGCTCCTAAACTGAATCCAGGTGAGGTGTTTGTCCTGAAGTGCTCACATGTTGTCTAAAGTGTCATTTAATTAGTTTTCTGCAAGGGTTTTCTCTGGTTTCCTCCTTTTTATTGTTTAAGACATAATAAAAAGTTTGGGCATCCCTGGCCAAATAAAATCATATGTAATTTTTAGATTTTTATTTTTTTTTCATATATATATATACAGTGGTGTGAAAAAGTGTTTGCCCCCTTCCTCATTTCCTGTTCCTTTGCATGTTTGTCACACTTAAGTGTTTCGGAACATCAAACCAATTTAAACAATAGTCAAGGACAACACAAGTAAACACAAAATGCAATTTGTAAATGAAGGTGTTTATTATTAAAGGTGAAAAAAATCCAAACCATCATGGCCCTGTGTAAAAAAGTGATTGCCCCCTAAACCTAATAACTGGTTGGGCCACCCTTAGCAGCAACAACTGCAACCAAGCGTTTGCGATAACGTGCAATGAGGCTTTACAGCGTCCTGGAGGAATTTTGGCCCACTCATCTTTGCAGAATTGTCCTAATTCAGTTACATTAGAGGGTTTTCGAGCATGAACGGCCTTTTTAAGGTCATACTACAACATCTCAATAGGATTCAGGTCAGGACTTTGGCTAGCCCACTCCAAAAAGTCTTCATTTTGTTTTTCTTCAGCCATTCGGTGGTGGACTTTCTGGTGTGTTTAGGATCATTGTCCTGCTGCAGAACCTAAGTTCGTTTCAGCTTGAGTACACGAACAGATGGTCAGACATTCTCCTTCAGGATCTCTTGGTAGACAGCAGAATTCATAGTTCCTTTTATCACGGCAAGTCTTCCAGGTCCTGAAGCAGCAAAACAGCCCCAGACCATCACACTACCACCACCATATTTTACTGTTGGTATAATGTTCTTTTATGAAATGCAGTGTTCCTTCTACGCCACATATTACTTGGACACACACCTTCCAAAGTGTTCCACTTTGTCTCATCGGTCCACAGAATGTTGTCCCAAAAGTCTTGGGGATCATCAAGATGTGTTGTGGAGAAATTGAGACGAGCTTTGATGTTCTTTTTGCTCAGCAGTGGTTTTCTCCTTGGAACTCTGCCATGCAGGCCATTTTTGCCCAGTCTTTTCCTGATGGTGCAGGCATGAACGCAACCTAACGGAGGCAAGTGAGGCCCTGCAGTTCTTTGGACGTTGTTGTGGGGTCTTTTGGTGACCTCTTGGATGAGTCGTCGCTGCGCTCTTGGGGTAATTTTGGGCGGCCGGCCACTCCTGGGAAAGGTTCACCACTGTTCCATGTCTTCGCCATTTGTGTATAATGGCTCTCACTGTGGTTCGGCTGGATTCCCAAAGCTTTGGAAATGGCTTTATAACCCTTTCCAGACTGATAGATCTCAATTACTCTTTCTTAATTGTTCCTGAATTTCTTTGGGTCTCGGCATGATGTGTAGCTTTTAAGGATCTTCTGGTGGACCTTACTGTGTCAAGCAGCTCCTAGTTAAGTGATGCCTTGATTGTGAACAGGTGTGGCAATAATCAGGCCTGGGTTTGGCTAGAGAAATTGAACTCAGGTGTGGACAACCACAGTTATAGTATGTTTTAACAAAGGGGGCAATCACTTTTTCACACAGGGCCATGATGGTTTGGATTTTTTTTCACCTTTAATAATAAACACCTTCATTTACAAATTGCATTTTGTGTTTACTTGTGTTGTCCTTGACTATTGTTTAAATTGGTTTGATGTTCCGAAACACTTAAGTGTGACAAACATGCAAAGGAACAGGAAATGAGGAAGGGGGCAAACACTTTTTCACACCACTGTATATACAGTGCCCTCCACTCGGTAAATATGAACAAAGAAGGCTGTGAAAAATTGTCTTTACTGTTTAAGCTTTTGATCTTTTGTTCACAAAATTCACAAAAATACTCTGCTCTCATGGATAAGGCTGGGCAAGAATTATCATTAGGAATACAGAGTGTAATAAATTCTCTAACTCTTCAAACCTTGTGGAAACACTCAACAGTTGAACAGGCTATAAAAGTATATCAAAGCACTTCCAGATAACTATTTCCACCTGGAAGACCAAGAAACCTTCTGGATAGAACTTTCCGCAAGCTGGCTGAAAGGCAAATGACACCAAGGACCTGCAGGAAGGTTTAGTTGACACGGGTGGTGGTGCACCATTGTACTCTACAGAATTGTTTACACAAACATGATCTGCATGGAAGATTCATCAGAAGGGAACATTACCTGCATGTAAAAGTGAAGGTCTGATGTATACAAAACAATATTTAGATAAGTGAGTGGCACTTTGGAAACAACTACTGTGCAATAATGAATTATAAAGGGAATTCTTTGGCTACAATTACCAAAGGTATGTTTAGAGAAAAACGGAGCAGCAACATGTTAAGCATGGGGGTGGATCTACAGTGCCCTCCACTAATATTGGCATCCTTGGTAAATATGAGCAAAGAAAGCTGTGAAAATTGTCTTTATTGTTTAACCTTTTGATATTTTGTTAAAAAAATCACAAATATGCTGTATATAAAACATGGATATCAAACAATAGCAAACAAAACACAGGTTTATTTAAATATATATATATATATATATATATATATATATATATATTGAAACGAATTGAAATTCATTTATGAATTCATATGAGATAAATCTATTTTAAGTATATTCCCATTAATATTTTACTTTTTTGAAGTACACCTGGGTGACTAGGAACAGGAAATTGTTCAACCATGACTTCCTGTTTCACAGGGGTATCATATACAGTGAGGGGGAAAAAGAATTTAATCCCCTGCTGATTTTTTACGTTTGCCCAATGACAAAGAAATGATCAGTCTATAATTTTAATGGTAGATTTATTTGAACAGTGAGAGACAGAATAACAACAAGAAAATCCAGAGAATCGCATGTCAAAAATGTTATGAATTGATTTGCATTTTATTGAGGGAAATAAGTATTTGACCCCTCTGCAAAACATGACTTAGTACTTGGTGGCAAAACCCTTGTTGGCAAACACAGAGTTCAGACGTTTCTTGTAGTTGGCCACCAGGTTTGCACACATCTCAGGAGGGATTTTGTCCCACTCCTCTTTGCAGATCTTCTCCAAGTCATTAAGGTTTCGAGGCTGACGTTTGGCAATTCAAACCTTCAGCTCCCTCCACAGATTTTCTATGGGATTAAGGTCTGGAGACTGGCTAGGCCACTCCTGGACCTTAATGCTCTTCTTCTTGAGCCACTCCTTTGTTGCCTTGCGGCGTGTGTTTTTGGGTCATTGTCATGCTGGAATACCCATCCACGACCCATTTCTCAACACCCTAGCTGAGGGAAGGAGGTTCTCACCCAAGATTTTATTATACATGGCCGTCCATTGTCCCTTTGATGCGGTGAAGTTGTCCTGTCCAGCAGAAAACACACCCCAAAGCATAATGTTTCCACCTCCATGTTTGACGCGTGGGATGGTTCTTGTGTATTGTTTCTTTTTCCTCCTCCAAACATGGCGAGTTGAGTTGAAGCCAAAGAGCTCCATTTTGGTCTCATCTGACCACAGCACTTTCACCCAGTTGTCCACTGAGTCATTCAGATGTTCATTGGCAAACTTCAGACGGGCATGTATATGTGCTTTCTTGAGCAGGGGGACCTTGCGGGCGCTGCAGGATTTCAGTCCTTCACGGTGTAGTGTGTTACCAATTGTTTTCTTGGTGACTATGGTCCCAGCTGCCTTGAGATCATTGACAAGATCCTCCTGTGTAGTTCTGGGCTGATTCCTCACTGTTCTCATGATCATTGCAACTCCACGAGGTGAGATCTTGCATGGAGCCCCAGGCCGAGGGAGATTGACGGTTCTTTAGTGTTTCTTCCATTTGCGAATAATCGCTGTTGTGACCTTCTCACCAAGCTGCTTGGCAATGGTCTTGTAGCCCATTCCAGACTTGTGTAGGTCTACAATCTTGTCCCTGACATCCTTGGAGAGATCTTTGGTCTTGGCCATGGTGGAGAGTTTGGAATCTGATTGATTGATTGCTTCTGTGGACAGGTGTCTTTTATACAGGAAACACGCTGAGATTAGGAGCACTCCCTTTAAGAGTGTGCTCCTAATCTCAGCTCGTTACCTATATAAAAGACACCTGGGAGCCAGAAATCTTTCTGATTGAGAGGGGGTCAAATACATATTTTCCTCATTAACATGCAAATCAATTTATAACATTTTTGACATGCGTTTCTCTGGATTTTTTTTGTTGTTATTCTGTCTCTCACTGTTAAAATAACACTACCATTACAATTATAGACTGACCATTTCTTTGTCAGTGGGCAAATGTACAAAATCAGCAGGGGATCAAATACTTTTTTCCCTCACTGTAGGCCCAATTCCTTTAGTCATTCATAACAAGAGGTAAGACCAAGGAATATAGCTGTGATGTGCAACAAAAGGTTGTTGATTTTCACAAAATGGGAAGTGGTTATAAGAAAATAGCACAAGCAATATAAATGCCCATTTCCACCATCATGGCAATAATTAAGAAGTTCCAGTCAACTGGAAATGTGAAGAGGATGGTTCAAGTGGCCAAAAATCTCCAAAGATCACAGCTGGAGAATTGCAGAAATGAGTTGCGTCTATTAGTCAGAAAGTCTCCAAAACTACAATCTGATGTCACCTCCATAACCACAAGTTGTTTGGAAAGGTTTCAGAAAAAATCCTGTACTCAAACATCTTCAGTTTGCCAGACACTACTGGAGCTTCAAATAGGATTCGGTCCTGTGGTCAGATGAAACCAAAATAGAGCTTTTTGGCAATAAACAGCAGAGGTTTTGGTGCACACAGAGAGGTAGCCATATGGAAAAGTAACTCATGTCCATGGTTAAATATGGTTTTGGCTGTTTTTCTGCCAGAGGACCTGGACATTTTGTTAGGATTCATGGCATCATGGACTCTATCAAATATAAACAGATATTAAATGAAAACCTGACTGCCTCTGCCAGAAAGTTTAAAATGAGCCGTGGATGGATCTTCCAGAAGGACTATGATCTAAAACATTCAAAAATCTAAATCAACTCAAAAATGGTTTACTGACCACAAAATCAAGGTCCAGTCATTATGCCTTAATTGCCTCATTAGGATGCTGTGGTTTAAGAGAAAAATAAAACATTGTTATTGGAAAATAATCAACTTCTATGTGGTAAAGGCCCTCTGTGTCATGTTTACAACGCTGTCTCAAATGGTTTCCTGGAACAGCACGTCCTGTCGAGTTTTATTTCTTTCAGACCATGAAGACCAATGAAAAGAGTGGCAGATGTTTGTTTGTTTTTTCACGGCTGACACATTTCTCTTGACCGTAATGGAATGTGAGGTCTGTGTATAGTTTGACTGATGCAATATCATCTTCACAATCAATTTCCACACCTTAGCGAACCCCATAGTGCAATGGCAGGATAAAAAAAAGAGAGATTCAGGCAGAGCAACATTGTAGGTGTGTCAAAATATAGCTACAATTATAAATATATTCATGTACTCTGTGGTAAATGCACATCCATAGGCATGGCTTTAGTCCCAGCAGACAGCGCTGTGTTATTGAACACTGAAACACATGAAAGCCATGGGCACTTTCTGGTGATTGACTTTGAGGTGGGGAAAAACGGGCTACTTTTGCTGAGCGGCTTGTCTGGAAAGGCCAGGTCTGTGGGGGAAATGAAAGAGAGAGAACAAATGTGGCATTTGTTGAGATCGATAGCACATTGCGAGAGGCATCAGAAAGAACTCAGCAGCGCAAAGGTCTCGTAAATAGTTATTTTATATGAATGCATCTCGGCGGTGGGGATGAATTCATCTGTTTTGCTGTTCGACTGAGCTGTTGGAGAGGAGGAGGTAAAACACAACGCCACAATAGGGAGTAAATGAGCCTGAGTGAGGCGCATAACCCTGAGCACCCAAGCACAATCCAATCTGAAATGAGGATTTGAGGAAGCAATTGTGGAAGAATTACCACTTTAAATGATTCACCTCACTTGTGAAAATATGTGTGAGAGAGAAAGAGAGTGAGGGAGAGAAAGAAAAAAAGAGACGTGTGTGTGTGTGTGTGTGTCTGTATGTGTGTGTGTGTGTTAGTGTTGGTTTGTGTGTGTGTTTGTGTGTGTTGGGGGGGGGGGAGACCTATGCTCCACAAATCCACATTGTGTTTAGAAAAGTTTATTTCTGAGCAACACTTGTCAACATATTTTCTCTTGAACAATTTCAGAATTCAGACTCCAGTGGTTTCTGAAAGGTATTCTGTAACACTGACGTGTGTAAAAAGTTACAAGACAGCCCTGAAAGGATTTTAAAAGAAAACTACAGCGTCAAAAACAAAACAAAACAAAAAAAGAAACAATATACAGGGGGGGAAAAATTGCACCATAAATACAGGAGCAAAAATAAATTAAAACAATCTATCAAACCACCACAAATGTACGACATCATATAATTTTTTTCTTTGTTATTGGAAATGCGTATATTTATATGTGTATTTCTTTCTTTTTTAAAAATCAATGGCGGTATAAAAAAAAAAAGATCTATTCTACAGGTATTGTAGGCACTCCGCCTCCACTTTGTTGTGGCTACAGTGTGCCGTAGAGTATATTCAGGAACAATACAGAAGGTTGCTGATGCGCAAACCCCGACAAATATGCTTAGCTGAAAAGATGATGTGACGCTGCTGCTGTGCAAAATGTACTCTTGTGCTTTACAATGTCGTGCTGCTCTTCTTGTGTTAGTACAGATGGTACATTGTGGGACAGTTCTCTGACTTAATCAGCTAACGTTGTTTGGCCTGTTTAGAACAAATGGAAATAGTAGGATTTTATTCATCAGGATAAAAATTCTTAAACTCAGGACCATGGCCAACATGGCCAAGTTTGTACAGAAAGATTACTGAAAATGTACTAAGTCAAATTGGGCATCATGCATTTGGTTTGAGGTTTAAAGAATACAAGACTAGGGACACTACGATTAGCCTTTGTTTCCAGTTTTATTTGTACCATGTTGTGTTTCAGAAGTGTAACGTAGGTACTTTCTCACTTTCCTCACATCAATCATGATTACTGGTGTTGCTAAAGGCAGTATTTCCTAATGTGTTTTCAAGGTATTGCATCAACAGTGTACAACCTATCTCATTTCCTTCATCGTTCCCAATCTTTCCAATAGCTTACAGCGTACTCCAGGACAGACTCACAGGTAATCCTCACGCATGAAGAAATGTAAACAACACGTGGAAGACGGTGCGGGATGAAAACATTCAAACTCAATTGCTCTGTTTGTATATATTGTTTGTGTATATTTTTCTTCTGCTTTGTCTTTTGTCTTAACTCGGGCTCTGGCTCTGACTCTCCCACGCTTTCACACACTCTCTAGATTGCTCTTTCTCTGAGATCTAATCACAGCTCAGAGATTGTGAGCAGGTGATTCATCATTTATGCTAGGGCAGAGGAGACAGAGCGCAGGATATGACAAGTGCGAGCGATCAGCTCTTGTTTTCTGCAGGAGGTATGTTATTGGGGCGCCTTCGGAGGAGGTTTGCCCGGTGACTTTAATGAGTGTAATGAGACAAACAAATGCATCATACTTCATCAGCGCTGGAAAGACAGCATGGGGACTGGGTTCGGGGGAGAAAATATACATGAGCATGTAAACAAGAAACAAAATAACATTAGGTTCGTCGTCATCAAGACACTGACGAAGCAAACAAGACCAAACAAAATACATAGTCATAGTGCAAGTGTCACTTTTTTCGAGCCTCGGCTTTATAGTCCCGAAAAATGATGTTTCATACAAAAAGTCCCTTTCAGGCTCCTTATTGCACCAGATAAGCAAAAAAAACCTCATCAAACGTCTAATAGAAAAAGGATTTCTGCCCCTTCTGTTCTCTCATCGTGAGTCCAGAGTGTGTAATGAGTAAGTCCTTTTGGCTGAAGTTCACATCTATTTTTATGCGTCTTCCACATTTTTTGTTGCTCTGTCCCTCAGTGAGGCAGGCACGTCTACATACCGCTGGTGTTCATGCCCATGCCCGCTGCTTGGCCCATGCATGGCAGAGTCTGTGCTGCTTTGGGAAAATCGTGAGCCACCACACGGCCGTTCTCCCCTCCGCTGCCCATGCGGCTCAGGCTGGAGCCCAACATAGCTGCGTCGATTATTTGCTACAAGAGACAGACCACAAGCACGTTTCTTACACCAAATCCACATTTATCTTTTGATTAAAGTGAATGTGTCATATCTATTGGAGAAAACAAGGTCTAAACCAGGGTCAATTGTCACTCGAAGCTGTATATCCACAAGCTACACTTTGGTAGAAATGTATGCCTCACTTGAGTTGTATACATCTGTCAATATGGAAGCCTTTCACAATAATTCAGTAGATAGAAAATAATTAGAACAATAAAAGAAATGATGCTAGCTGGGAAGCCACTCACTCCAGCATTAGTTTCACATAATGAAACCCTGAAGGCTTCAAACAGGAGCTAATGATGTGGCTGTCGGGCTTCAAATTCAAATCCAGTACACTTCACTGCATCAGAGAGGATAATGTTTCCCCAGCTAATGCAGTTCAATTGGCCTTCTAGGAGTAGCGTTTTCTGACAGCGCTATTCGAAACTTACACCTCAGCACTCTTGAAGTCTCAATTCTCATTGATCAAAAGGTGTTGATTAACTGCGATAATTCCGGCTGTGAGGAAAATCACAGGCATATATTAATTAATGCGCTTGTTCTAATACATTATTGTTTCTATGGTAACAACTTACTCAGGGACCTGTATACTGTATGATCCACATTTACAGATTAAACAATGTGTTGATATGGTGAAGTTTTCTATGACAAGATATTTAGCATTTATAGAGGAAGTCTTCACTGTCAGTGCTGTGTAACATTCAGGGGTAAAGCTGTACTGTAACTAAGTTTTCCACCATGTGAAATTCTTCAGGACAGAGGGCATTGCGGATTCTCTGTAACATAAAAAACTGGCTCTGGTGAGGAAAAGAAATGTTCATAAATGCTATACTGTACAGTGATAACAAGAACTTGTTTCATAGATGTTCTGCAACTTTAGATGTAACTACAAACGAATACAAAATATGTCATGGCATTTTTAATAAATAAAAAAATTGCTAGTACTGATGTAGTAGTATAATTGCTGAAGAATAAGAGGAATAAAAGACTATGAGTCATGCTTTTATCAAAAAATAATCAACTTCAAATTCATTTTCCTATAACAGTATATCCTTTCATTTTTTATTCCTTATATGGCAGTTGCGTGTATGTTAGGTTCAAGTAAAACAAATTAAAACATATTATTAAAATGATTTGTTGATTACAATACTAATTGCTGATGTTGAATATTGGGGAACAATAAAAATGTTTTCATAAATGGACACTACTACGTACACAGAAAATGGCATTTTTATGATTCACCACATGGTTCCATTGGTAATTGAATCTAAATTTGTCACTGTGGCTTTTTTTTTGTTGCTGCCGATGGCTGAGAAGCATTTGAAAGAAGTGTGCATGATTAGAAAAAAAAACTCACAGCAGGAGGCTTTCTATATCACACTCGCCTACTGTTACCTCTTTCCTACTAACACCCTGTCTTGAGAAGGAGGGCGGTCACGCTCTTATAATCACGGTGCATATTTCACACTGATGAACTTCATCCAAGATATGGATGTTGGAGGGGATCCTTATTCCGAATGTTCTCACTAGAATATCTGGCATCAAAAAAACTTGAGGAATTGCCTGTGAATTGAGAATGACTTTGGCTGAAGCTCAATATCAGAGTATATATTCTGTGTCCTAGTGAAAATAAATTGGAATAAACATGATTAGAAGAGGCTATTTTACCTAGACAAAAATAAAAAGACAAAAGATATGTGCATTCAGGTAAAAACAGACATTTATACTGTTTGGATTCACCTTTCAGCTAATCCCTGATTGGTAGCTTCATCACTCTCTATCACATTAATCAGGGACTTGGAGTCCTGTACTTGGAGTACCAATGCTTGCTATGGTAGCAACTGGTTTACACTTCATAATAGCTTTATATTTACTAGCAAATCTGGTTTATATTACTAGCAGTTCTGGTTCTAATTAAGATTGAATAATAATTAACATAATACTAGCTAACCTTCTAGCAACCTTAACTATTATTTTTTCAAAATGTAACAGTTAGCTTAAAATAAGCATGTTTGCTGGCAACCTTGGCTAATGATTTACAAACTGTAACCGTTAGCCTAATTATGTAATCAAGTTTGCTAGCAAAATTTTCTACTGTTTTACATTTACATTACATTTATTCATTTAGCAGACGCTTTTATCCAAAGCGACTTACAAATAAGCAAAGCGATATATCAAGCAGGGAACAATACAAGTAGTGCTACTATACAAGATCCATTAATTGAATACCAGAGTAAGCAAAGTGTACAGAGTAGAGGTGTAAGTGCAAGTCTTTTTTTTTTTTTTTTTTTTTTTTTTTTTTTAGGAGATGGTTAGGTGTTCACGGAAAAGGTGGGTCTTTAGCTGTTTTTTGAAGATAGTGAGAGACTCTGCAGTCCGGATTGAGATCGGAAGAGCATTCCACCACTGGGGAACAGTATGTGTGAAGGTTTTACAAAATATAACAGTTAATCTAATATAAGCAAGTTTGCTAGCCATATTGCTAGCCACATTTCTAGCCACTTTTTTTGGCAATACAATAGCCATTAGCTTGGTAAGCAATGTTAGGTACTAAAGTGTAAAGAAGTCTAGACTAACTTTCTCAATTTCTCTTATATCTATATTCCAGAGATTATGTTCAGGTTTCCTTAAAAACACATCACAAACACAAACAAAATTTTAGTCTGATATTAACAAGGTGAATAATAATATTACAATGTGTTCTCTTGGTAAATATGAAAAAGGTGATTATAGTCCCTGTCACATTACTACAATGTTATAATAACACATCTAGGTGTGCACACACACCTGCCATTAAAGGGATCCTCAAGCTGATAAAGGCATTTCCATAAATATCAGCTGTATCACTAATAATGGAGACAATATTAGTGGTGGCCTGGGAACAACCGTCATGTGAAATTTTGACATTTTCTACTATATATACACTCACCTGCCACATTATTAGAAATACATATATACCTGATGCAGTTATTTAATCAGCCAATCATGTGGCAGCTGCATAATGCACAGAATCTTGCAAGTAGGGGGCATGGTGGCTTAGTGTTTAACATGTTTGCCTTGCACCTCTGGGGTTGGGGGTTCAAATCCCACCTCCGCCCTGTGTGCACAGAGATTGCATGTTCAGGGGTTTCCTCCAGGTACTCTGCTTTCCTCCCCAAGTCCAAAGACATTAATTGATTGGCATTTCCAAATTGTCCGTAGTGTGCGCCCTGCAAAGGGATAAAACCCCGCAGATGGTCTCCCCCGCTTTGTGCCCTGAATTCTCTGGGACAGGCTCCAGGCTCCCCATGACCCTGTGTAGGATATGCAGTATGGAAGATGGATGGATGTAACACTGTATTTTTCACACACCTTCATTCTCCGAGACTGGATTCTGGATTTGTAACAAAACTCGACCAAGGCCACCAGCATGGCCAGCCCCAGTCCTCCAATCAGGATGTAGAAAACCCCTGCCACATTACTGAGGCTCAGGGCACTGGTCTTATCCTGAACAGCACAGAGAATACAATCAGAAACTAATACATATACAACACACATACTGACACACACATGCCCGCACACACACACACACACACACACACACAGATACACACATGCATTCACCAAAGTACATTTCTTTTACTTAGGCTAGCAAATATAATCCATAAACACATAAAAGTAAAAATATTGTTCTGAGACACAATATAGTTTATACAGTAGTACTATACTACAATATAATACATAATGTCTTTAAATTTGTACAATTTAATATTTACAGATTGTAATAAAGTACTAGCAGCAACAAAATGATCTAGTAAACACTTTCTAAAGCATGCAGACAGACTCATGCACAAGTCACAAGATGGAATAACACATATCACTCTCCAGAACATGGCAGTTTGATCTATTTATTCTTTCTGCATACTTAGATTAAAAACGTCTATCATAGAAACAATTAAAATATCTCTCCATTTTACAATATAAGCAGCCTATACGTTTGAAGTGCATACAGTAGGTGAGCGGAATCCTTCTATAGGACTTGGGAATTGGGACTTACAGCGTACTGTATAATGTCTCATACTTAAGCTATGGCCTGTGGAGCACTTTCTCTGTCCCCATGATGGTGGCCATGACATTACACTGGGGAAGCAGAAATCAGTGGCATGCATGAGTTTCTCTAGCCATACTGTGCGGCTCATCCAACAGCATGCACATTGCTTTTATAGTGGCTGGCATATGTATTCACCCCACTTGAACTTTCAGACATTTTGTAAGGAACTAAAAATGGGGATTATATATCATGAATCTACACAAAGTAGCCCATAATACTGAAGTGGTTGTTTCTCAGTCTAATGCCCTTCTTACCTGACCACTGACTTTCGGTGGACGGCGTCCTGTGCCATATTCTTTCATTTTTTTTCACGATATGTAGGATGTTCAGAGTTTGGGATTTGTTTATTTTTTATAAACAAACTGTGATTGATACTTTTCTAGATCTTTTCCAGAATATACTATTTGGACTAAGGTTTGTGGACACCTGACCATCACACCCATATATGTGTCTGTTATAGTAGCAAAGGTGTGGACAAAAAAAGTACATATGATTGTTATGGTTGTGTGTCCATGTACCTTTAACCATATAGTGTAGCTCCTTGGTCTTCATGATGCTGTTTGTTGGTATGTTCTCCAACAAAATCTGTGGCCCTCCAGAAACAAGTGTATATACGTTGATCATGTGACACTTTAACTGCACACAGACTAGACATGTAACTAATAATTTGAATTCTAATGGCAAGATTTTGCGCCAGTACAAATTTTAGGGCTTTCACAGCAATGAGCCTAAATACTTTTTCTCGATATTATGGGCTATTTTTCTAGACTCATGATATATAATTCCAATTAATTCCAGTCGAGTGGACAAAATGTGGAAAAGTTTAAGAGGGTGAATACTTACACAAGGCACCATAAAACATGGACATGGATAGATAGCATTACTGATCTCTCTGGGGAAAAGCAATCAAGTGACAGGGATTTCACAGCGACGCATTACTCTCCAAAATGTCATTTACTCGTATGTGGATGGATTTGATCCTAAATGATGATCAGACTTGAATAGACTACAGCACCACGATTAATAACAGTGCACCTAATAAGCTTCACAGGATTTGACATTAGAACCCATTTAATAATTTAAGCATGGCTGCCCAAACCTGCCCCAGGAGCTTTAGCACCCTGCAGAGATTAGTTCAAGCCGGAATCTAACACACCCTGGCCCTGTTTCTTTGTACACAGATTACTGAGTTAGCCCGATTGGATTGTTGATGGTTTGACATGATTCTGGATTTTTCTTTTCCTTGAATCTGTTGCCAGAACAAGAAGTCCAGAAGTTCATACCTCTTGGGAGCAGCCTTACTCATTGTAAGCAAGATCAGATCACACTGTTAGGGTGCTTTCATGGTGATTTATTGCTATTTGGATTGACAAACAAAAAGGCAAACATAAACCCTGGATGTGACACAAAATGCACCATTCAGCTGAGGTTTGCAGCTGCAGGCAAACTGTTTAAACTGCAAAACTGGCAATATTATTTATTACTCGCTTCTGTACTCCCCTTAAACTTGAAATGGTGGAAATACTCCATTTTTTAGGCTGTTGTTTACATCTCCGACATTATATCTATGACTATTGAAAAAAAGGTGTTATGAGTATGTTTTCAGCCCTATACATAGGGGCACATCAGCCAACATTTTTCTATTTGCTTCATTTAGTTATGTGTGAAACCAAACCAAACCAAATAGCAAACAAACAAGTACCAAATTTCCTGATTCTGACTTGACAAATAGATGTATAAAAGTGCCCTTAGAAGCATCGTGCTATTTTCTTTAGTATTAAAATATAGTTTAATTTACTTAAAAAATATTCCTCTTATTATTTTTAAATATGTATTATTATTATTATTATTATTATTATTATTATTATTACATATGCTCCTTCCTATATATCACTATTATTATTGTTGATTATATATATTACAATTGTACCACTCCTTTTAAGGCACTCTGAACTGCATTCAACTGCTATATCTATCTCCACTATAATATAAACTTCAACTAAGTCTACCAGTTTTTGCTTAGAATGCAATATTATGAAATTAAATTTGTGCCAAAACTTTTGAATGTAACCTTTCAAGAAACGAACGAAAATATACAATGAGAAAGAAGAAAAACACTCATATTTAACATGGCCTTCAAATAAATAGCATTCTTTGTTAACAGTTTTCTAAACTTTTTTCACTAATCATGGTTTATGAATGAGCTGCCATAGTTTTCATTTATGTATTCAAACTTTTCACTTTTCCATTCTGTTAACAAAGAATGCAGTTCATTTGAAGACCATGAGCCTGTTTACACCTGTTCACGTCATGCGTTTTCTATGATCGGTTAGAGATCCATGTGTAAATGACTTCCGAAACGCATTCGAGATGGATTTAAATCCGATCGCTCAAACCACATCAGGAGGTGGTCTGGGACACATTCCAAACAAAACTGGATAAGTCTAAATGCATCTGGTTTATGAAACCACATACATCAGCGCTTTTCTCCTCCCAAACGGAAGTATGGACTGGTATAGCCTGACGGAGACGAGTGTGCCCCTCATTAAATTGCTTTGCAGGCTGGCACAAAGATAATCGAAGGTCCAGCTCCCCATTTGGTTTCTGGATAGCCAGTCTTGTTTTGTAAAAGAAGTCAGCACTATATTTTCCCACCCGTGTTGACTCCGAGCTTTCATCCAGGTATCTGGCTGGGTTTTAAAGTTTAGTACTGCCGACAGCGAAAATGCTGCACATAATAAGTGCTGCTTTATGTTGCATAAGCGTTGTAGCAAGCATTTTCATATTCTTTTCAATTGCATTTGCAAACCCAAATAGAGCAAAATAATGGTGGCTGCCATCTCAGTTCAGCAGAAATGTGTATTTGCATTTTGGGCGGGAACAGGAGATCGGATTCATATCTGTTTAGCTGAAATGCATTATGTGGCCATGTGTAAATGGAACCGTTTTAACAAATCAGATAGCTATCCGATCAGAAAAATCACATGATATGTGAAGGCCCCATGTTACATTTTTTCCACTGTTTTCAGTTTCAGAGTGTTTTTATTCCTTCTCGTTGTACATTTTTGTTCATTTCTTGAAAAGTTATTTTTGAACATTCTTGGCACAAATTTAACTCGTTACAATATTTGGATATTAAGATGGCAATTGTTTTGTGTTGTAAACTGTGTTGAATGTGCCAATGTTGTGACCAAACAACAAGAAAAATTCCTAATACATGTAAATGTATAGTACTGTGCAAAAGTCTTATGCACCCTAAAATAAATTTTACATTTTTTTTGTACAAACTTTGTTATAGGTTTTAATTTTCCATCCAACCATCTTCTATACAATGTATCCTTTCTTCAGGGTCATGGGAAACCTGGGGCCTATCCCAGGAAGCATCAGGCACAAGGCGAGGTACACCCTGGACAGGGTGCCAATCCATCACATGGCACAATCACATACACATTCAGACAACCATTCATACACTACGGATATGTCAATCAGCCTACCATGCATGTCTTTGGACTGGGGGAGGAAATCAGAGTACCCGGAGGAAACCCCCACAGCACGGGGAGAACATGCAAACTCCGCACACACAGGGCCATGGCGGGAATCAAACCCCCAGGTGTGAGGCAAACGTGCTAGCCACTAAGCCACCGTGCACCCTGTTTTTTATTTTATGGCTTCTAAATAATCAACTTGATATAAAAATATGTTAGATTTCCAAACATTAGTTTTCCAGCACAAAGTGAAATGTTATGGAAAAATGTTTGTATCTCTGTAAAGAAAGTAGTAAAGTATATAAGAGACCACTTTGCAGACAAACAAAATAATGAAAACTGCTGGGTTTACGTTCAAAGGGAACTCAAAGTTATCTGAACTTCACGCTGTGGGAAGTGCCCTAGTGCATCACCGGTATTTGAATAGGCGTGAATTTACCACAGGTGGACTCCAATCGAGTTGTAGAATCATCTCAAGGATGATCAGTGGAAACAGGGTGCACCTGAGCTCAATTTTGAGTGTCATGGCTGTGGCTCATGGAGTGTCTCTCTCTCTCTCTCTCTCTCTCTCTCTTCTCTATATATATATATATATATATATATATATATATATATATATATATATATATATATATATATATATATATATATATATATATATATATATATATATATATATATATATATATATATATATATATATATAATATATACACAAAATACTGACTTTGTTTCATTTATTACTGTGTACTGCTCTTTATAGTATTTTCTTTAATGTAGAAACATTTGTTTTCTTTATTTTTGAAGTCATCTTTGCTCTACAGCATTTCTTTGCATGTGAAAAGACTTTTGCACAGTACTGTATATGGCGAATACATTGATTCTGATTCTATGAGATACTAAATCGAGGTTGAGGAATTGTTATGCATGTGCATGATTCACTCAATTTACTATTTGGAATTCTCAAATTAGTTAATAATGGCCATATTTTGGTTAATTTGTGCTCCCCTTTAAAAAGTACATGCGATTTTAATGATAAAACTGAATAAGCAGGTTGCAGCTCAGTTTAATTAGGTAGAATCGCCATAAGTCTCTGCTATGAATAGAGTTTTTAATTAAAATGTACTTTGGCATGGGAATGTGTTATGAAGACCTAATTAAGACATACTGCCATCACCTCCCATGATATTAGTGGTATTAGACTCATATGCACATATAGTTCAGAAGTTTTTCGTTCTGGGTCTATCTATAACTGCGAATGCACTACACCGACTTCAACCAAGTTTATCCATGAACCCATACCATTTTCTTCAGAAAAGACCAGTTAATCAAAAATATGGGCACAAATATACTAATTTGAAAAACTGAAAAACCAAAGTGAAAGCACAAATAACATAAGGTATGCACTCATGTGAAGATTTCATGACCTGGATTTGGTATCTCACTGTTTGTGACACTGCTTAGATTCAGATTTTCACTTTATTTTGTATTCACTGTTTATGTACTGTAAATGAAACTATAGCCAAAGTTGAATTGTTGAAAGGCAGTTGCTTAATTTGAATAGTAGCATTCTAATTAGCCATCGTTAATTTATAGATCATTGTTCTGTGTATCAATATACACTCACTGACCACTTTATTAGGAACACCTGTACACCTGCTCATTTTCGCAATTATCCAACCATGTGGCAGATGTGCAATGCATTTAATCATGCATATATATGTCTCCTGAGATTCTTTCCCTACACACAACAGTCTCTAGAGTTTATACAAAATTATGAAAAACTAAATACATCCACTCAGAAGCAGGTATGCAGGCAGAAAAGCATCTCTGACCTATCCATACATTGAACCTTGTGGTTCAGTGGTTAAAGGCTCTGGGTTACTGATCAGAAGGTCAGGAGTTCAAGGGATGGAGTTCAAGTCCCAGCACCACTGTTGGCCCCTTGGGAAAGGCTCTTAACCCTCAATTGCTCAGTTGTATAAATGATATAAATGTAAGTTGCTCTAGATAAAGGCATCTGCCAAATGTCATGAATGTAAATGTAAATGAACCTTGAGGAAGATTCTGCTAGAAGAAGACAGCAGAAGAACACAGGTTGCATTCCTAGCAGCCAAGAACAGGAATCAGAGGCTACAGTACGCACAGGCTCACCAAAACTATACAGTTGAAGATTGGAAGAACATCACATGGTCTTTTTCAAATTTTCCACTGTCCAACTGTTTTCCTAATAAAGTGGTCAATGAATGTACAGGTATATGACCTATCCAATCAGCATAGAAGTACACAATTATGACTCAATCCATTTATTGTAATCAACTTTGCAGGTGTGGTCAAAGTAACCTGGTTGGAATTATCCTCATTAGTAAATCTATTGTCATATTAGATTTAGTTTATTAAGATAAATTAAGCGACAAACAAAGATCAAGGACCCAATCTAATAAAGGTATTCTGAAGCATTGGAATAATAGAGTTGTATGTTGTATGAGTTATATGAACAAAACTCTGCAGGTTCATAGATCTCCAGGAATAAGCATAGGCAGCTCTGATTAAATAAATAGTGCTTGTAGGCAATCAACTATACAGTGAAATTTTACTAATATCTGAATATGTAGATATGTATGTCTGGTTTTAATATTGGCAGCTAAATTTTATCAAAATGAATAGACATAATCTAAATGACAAATTTGGTTATAGACTATTTAACCCTCATGTACAGAGACTTAAGATTGGACCTAGAGCTATACAACTGATTTTAAACATTTCCCTGTAATTTTTTTCATCTGTTATTATGAGTATCGGAGGTGACAACAATGCTAACAAGAAAAGATTTAAGAAACAAAACAGCGTGGCTGTTTAAGTCTAAGTCTAATGCAATCACTACTTAATAATGAGTAGCACCACCATTTTTTTTTTTTTACGGACGATACAAACCACAGTCTTGCACACTTTTCTATTAGCTCACAAGATCATGACTCATGAATTCACAGGTCAAATTTGTTAGTCAAATTTGTCGCCAGAAAGCAAAATAAGCAAATTAACGTTTTAGGTTTTATTTGATATATCCTGTGTATCTTATTATCACTTGATTTGATAAAGCAGCAGAAATCCCTTTCCGTGCTAGGCTTCCTGCCTGGCAGAGTATCTGAATACAAATGAAAGCCACTGGGTCATTTTGAAGGCACCGTACATAAGGGTTAAACATTCCATGGTGTGAATCTGCAAATAGCCACATTTACTGAGGTGCTTATCTCACATGTACCTACCTACTGTATTTCAAAATGTTATTAATGTAAGTGAAGACAGCCTAAAGGTGTTTTGTGTGTGTGTGTGTGTGTGCGTGCGTGCTGGTTGCGTTTGGGTAAAGGGCAGATTGGAGACAGAGCGCAGGCAGTTGCTGTGTACTAGGGGTGGGGGATGAGTGGGCTTTTTGTTTAAGCTCTGAGGCCTGTTCACTAAAGTGAGGCAAAGCACCAATGTTGGAACTAACCTTTCTTCCGGAGTCCTTGCTTCCACACTCGCCTTTATCGTACCACCATTTGTTTTTCAGTTTGTCTAAGATGGCCTGCTCATTGAGCTTCAACACCGCTAGGTTTACGGGGATTCTTCAACCAGGGAAATAACATAAATAACATTACCCATGTTATCTTATGTTATTCAGCAATTAAGTAAACACACACCTATAAAATATGAACTAGTGTTCTACATGTCTACAGCTATATTGAAAAAAAAGAGGAAAAAAATAGCTTAATCACAAGTCTGAGTAATATGTCAGTGCCAAAGTGATATGCATTAATACTCCATCTAGCTTTGCTGCCTTTCTCCCTAGTGCAAGATGTGTATTACTATATCACTTTGGGTAACCGGCAAAAGGGGGAAACACTCGGATAGGGACATCTTTGCTTTTCTTTTTTACCTATATATCAAAATATTCAATCAGAATATTGTTTATTAAATACTTTTTGAAAGCTAATGCATTGTCAGATCCAGATTGGTTCTAGCATACAGCCCCATACTGCATGAGTACGGGACTACGGGTGTAGCCGGAGTGTTTGGCATGTGTAGTTGCCGGTTACCCCTCCACCATGGTGGTTACCCGCTGGATAGCTCATACTGGGGCTGACCTTGGAATCACCTCCCCCGCTGCCGCACTCGCCCTTGTCGTACCACCATTTGTTTTTCAATTTGTCCAACAGGCCCTGCTCGTTCAGTTTTAACACTGCCAGGTTTACTCGGTTTCTTGAAATGATAATAAAATAATCGGGGTCAGCGTCAGTGGTGAGAATGGGACAGCGAGGCAGAGGTTGTAGGAAATGAAACGTGAGTCAATTTTCAAAAGAAAAAGAAAAAAATCAAATCAAATAAAAGTAAAACTGATCTGATTGTGTGCCTGTTTCTACAAGACCTTTTTGTTGTCTTGTGCTGTGTGATGTTCAGGGAAAAAAAATGTAGTGTGACCAGATTTTACCAAGCAAGACATGGATTCTTAGGAAGGGAAGAGGAGGCATTAGCAATGCTCTGGATTTAAGCGGGCTAGATTACTATTTTGATTGTTGGTGTCAGATTGCTATCCCATTGCAACAGCTGAAAGGAGAACTTATACATTCTCGACGGTCCATGAATTGTGCCAGAGCATTTTTAATGCACCAGCTCCACCCTTACCCAATCTTCATGTGATCCTGCTCCGGCGCTGTTACAGGGAAGCCCTTCCACTGCGTGGCAGAGAGTGCCGCCGGGAAGGAAAGCGAACAGACCGTGGGTCTGCTCTGCTCCCAGGCAACAGTGTCTTTCTCAGTAAAACCTCTCTTTCTGAGCCCTCCCTCTGTGTGACAGAGGGGTTAGAAAGAGGTCGGCTTATGGGTGACTAACAGAAAGCCAGACTACATTCATAAGCGTTAGTTTCTGAAATTCACTGCTTTGGCAGAAAGAGTAACAGGCAGAGAGGAGAGGAAAAAACATACCGCATTTTCCAGACTATAAAACGTGTCTTTTGCACTGTAGCAAGTGCCTATTTACTAGTGTTTTTAGTATAAACCTGGACAACAGGAAGTTTATGATAAACATACTTTTAGCGTGGCATTAAAATAGTATTTGAACCTCATAAGTCACACTAGGTTAACAAGTGAATTATAAAAATTCAGCATTAAACATTGTAAAGTGAGGATTTTGGGCCTCATTTATCAAACAAAATATGACAGAATTGATTCACTCAAAGGAAAATTTCCTTATTTTACGTTTGTAAACATTGAGATCTCACTAATGTGAACCTTTTTTCAGTGATTTAAACTACGTGCACACATTTAACAGTTCTGTGAAACGTGTTCATTTCATATTAATCCCTGCTGAAAAAACAATACAAACCATCACAGAAATTCAAATGGTTTCCACTACAAATACCATTACAAGCCATCAGCAAACCATTAAAACCATTGCCATTACCATTATTGGTGCTTAATGGTATTCACTAGACATAATATGTCATCAATAGAAGGCAAGAAATTACCAGTAGAGATTTTACAGTTAACCATTACACTTCCCATAGAAACCAATACAATTCAATTAAATTCAATACAATTATAACTATTACAAATTCTATGCGGGTTTCTATTTGTTTTTTTTTCAGCAACAACGTGAAAGAAAGAATCCAAAACAAATCCATAAATTAAGACAAATACTAATACTAAGACCAGCCATTCATTTGAGACAAAAGTAATGTGTGTCTATGGGAACCGACTCGCTGCATTGCATGAACACACAGCGCACACTACATTTAGGAGGTATTCTTTTGCAGTTTAGTCATCATTTGGCTTTTTGCGAACTCTCATTGCCTTTTATCAAGTTTTGTGAGCGTACTAAATGTAAATCGGCTGTGCCGTGAATGTGCTTGGTACTTTATGGGAGTTTAAAGATTACTGAACTTTCTGTAAATCTTGTGGGAATTCATTTTTAGTTGTGTGTAAAAACATTTGCATACAACTTTACTAAAAGATAAATGAGGCCCTTGGTTTAGAAGTATAAATCTTCCCAAAGAAATTCCAACCAATCCCATCTTTCTGCAGCAGTTATTTTTGGTTGCATCTCATCTCTCCACCATATTTTCTGACGAAATTAGCTTGGTCTATTTTGCTATAAACAACAACACGATGACCCAGCACAGAATACAGCAGTTATTGAAGATGAGTGAATGAATGAGATAAATATGCTTCCATGGAAATCAACATAGCCCATCTTTGTCCTGGAACCTGTCTATCTGACCACCCAGTCCCAAATGTAAAAACCGGCCCAGTCCTGATACCGGAAAATAAAATCGCCTGATACATTATTTCATCTTTAAAGCAGTGCTGATTTACAGTGCAGACACTTATTGTCCAGAAAGTACAGTTTCTGATGGAAAACAACATATTACAAAGAAAAAGAGTTCATGAGGAGATATGAATGGAAGTAATGGTCAACAAATAAAGTCTTATGATGAATTAAAAAAAATATTCTGCCTTTTTTCAGATACATAAATCTATTCTAAAGTTAATGTGTTAGCTGTGTTATCAATTTTGTTTCTAACTGCATGATGTCTGTGAGACTGATGGTCAGCTGAATGTCAGTGACAGTTCAGCATACTGACATGGTAGTGATGAAATGGGATAGAGTGACATCATGGGGTGAATCCTGAAGGAATCAATAAACAAAAGAGCATGTTATGAAACATATGCAAATTTGACACACAAGGGATATAAATAGGTATCAGGAATAGTGGTTATTCACAGGACCAGAGATGAGGACAATCACAAATATTCCAAATTATCAAAATGCATAGAGATTACTCAGGAAATCATGGCTGAAAAATATTTTCAGAGTTACATGAGAATCCAAGTTTAACTGTAATTTTTTGTCATATGGAAATTGAATGTTTTCCAGGATAATTCCAGGATTTTTTTTCAAGATTATAAGACTTTATACAAAAAAAATCAAATCTCACTTTAATTCTGCTTAGTAAGTATGTAATTTTTACCTTAAGTCAGAGCCTTTAGGAGTTGCGACCCCATACCCCTTGGAGTCCAGGTTTCCGCCCACCTTCATGGTGTCACAGGGTTTGCGCTGTTCAATGTATTCGTTCATGGTGGACTCCAGCAGATATGCGTATTTCCCTTTGGACTTCCGCACTCTTACCACTCCATCATCAGTGGTCTTTACAAACACTGACGGATCTGCGAACTTCATGTAGGACCACATCTTCTCAAACACTGCTATCTTTGACCTCTGAGGGCAGAAAATGATTATTATCATTACCTTTTTATGATTATTACCTTTTATATATCAGAGGAAATATTTTAAATATTCTTTAAATATCAGATTACCATTTTTTTATGTAATAGAGGTGGAAAACGATGTCGCTTTCCATATCGGTATGTATATTCAAATTTAAACTTGAAGTGAGCGTGGCTTAAACTGGAAGGGGCCTTTGTCAGACGAAACACAGGAAAAATTCAGAAGTAGAAATGCCAGCTGTTCCTCAACCTCAGCTACATCACTCAAGTTCAGAATTAGTCTCAACAAGAGGTGTACTGGCAATATTTTCTAACTACTATAGTTGGTCTTGTGTCCCAACATATAACCAAAATAGTCACTGAATTTAAACTACTGGGAATCTGACCAGGCAATTACTAAGGATGAATGAATGAATGCTGTATATCCGTGTTAATGAACATAGTAATTGTTTGTCCTGTGAGCTTCATATCTGGCCACTGATATACATAAAACACAAGTAAAACAATAAAAAAGAAATCTAAAAAAAAGAAAAGAAAAAAAATAGTGTGCCCCATATTCGTAACGGCATTTGTATTCATTTAAGAAAATTATAAAAATGTAATATCGTAATATTGTAGAGTGAACTTAAGTTTTAAAGAATAAGTGTTAAATAAATGTGCTTTATTTATCACCATGAAGAACTCTTTGGTCGATCCTCCATCCAAGGTACCATAAGCGATCTCTGTCTGCTTGGCCAGGTCTTCTGCACTCTCTATGGGTGACACCATCCTCTCCACAGTCAGAAAGGCAGCCAGGTTGGCCGTGTAGGAGGAGATAATGATGAGGGTGAAGAACCACCAGACGCCTCCAACTATACGACCCGAGAGTGATCTAAAACCATGAGAACAACAAACTATAGTAAGACAAAAACAAGGATTGAAGTTTATATACATAAATTAGGCCTACTGTAGCATAAATATTGGTACAGTAATAATCCTGGACTATAAGTGAAACCTGTTTTGCTGTATGAACAGGAAACCAGTCGTACCCCCTGGCAATATCTGAGACGTCTCCTCAGTCTTACTGAAGTTATTTAGTCGCTGTCATATGCATTAGAGTTCACACACTTCTTACACTTCATCTAAAGGTGTAAATCATACAACACCTGAGCAAGTCAAACAATAGATGCTGAAATGTTCAGGGAACCAGAAGAAATGGTGTCAAAACACATGAGGCCTGTTTCAGTGTTTCAAAGGAGGCTTGCATCTCTTAATGAGAGGGAGAGATAGAGAGAGAGAGAGAGAGAGGGAGAAAGCGAGAGGGAGAGAGAGAGAGAGGACTTAAGTGACAAAAGACAACACACAAGGGTAAAAATAGATGAGTACATTGTTTCATGCTAAGTAGCACAGATAAGAAGGCTCCTATTTAGGATTTGCCTGGACACACACACACACGCACACACACACACACAAACACACACGAAGCTGAAATTTGCCAAAGAGAAAATCCTCACCCACAGACCTAATTCCAAAACCTTATGGCAATCATTATTCTGGAAAGACTTCCCTTTATCACTCCTCGCTTCAGGGCTTCAACCCTTCCAACACAATGCAGTGAAGAAGCAAAACGAGGCCAGACATGACAGAGAGAGAGAGAGAGAGAGAGAGAGAAGAGAAGAGAAGAGAAGGAGGAGAGAGGGTGCATGCCCGAGCAACACTGATAATGCCAGCCAAAAGGAGCCAAAAAAACAATGAGCCATAGCCTTCTTCTTCACTCTGCTGCTGACAACTAACAGCCTCCATCCACTCCTCACCCCCCTTCATTCTCTGTCTGTGAGTGCTTCTTCCTCTTTTTTCAGCTCAGCTACTGTGAGAGCACAAGTGCACTTGTGTCTCCATCCAAAGAAACCAATCTGTCAGTCATGCAGCATCACCCTGTTGACGGGAACAAAAAGGGGTTGTGTTGTTGAACAGCAGGTTTCCACAAATTACAGGCATTCTGCAATCTTTTGGATCTTTCCAATGAGGTTGCAGTGAACTTCCATCCTCTTTGGCATTATAAACTCTTTAGACAATATGATGGCACTTCTGCTAATAATAAATCAATGAATACATGAATGAACAAATAAAAAAAATAACTAAATAACAACCAAACAAATAAATAATCACAAAAGTAAATAGATAGATGAATAAATAAATAAAGCATTCATGCAAGCAAAACAAACAATATATAACTGAATAAACAAGCATGCAAGGAAGCAAAACTAACAAATAAATAAATAAAATGTGCATACAAAACAAACAAACAAACAATAAATAAAAAAGCAAGAAAAATAAATGAAATATTTAGAGTAGAGCTGCAACAACTATTCGATAAAATCGATAATAATCGATGATAAATATCGTTGTCAATGAATCTTATTAGCGATAGTTGGTCTGCGCGTGGCGCGGGGGAGATTTACTCACTACGTTACTTCTGTTCCGAAAACACGCTCCGGAGAGTAAATACTAAAGTTGTGTCTCAAATGACGTACTATACACTTACACTGTGCACAGAGTACTCTACCGTCTAGTGTGTGAATTTTAGAAAGGTAATATAATCTCAAATAGAACACTATCGGTTTTATTAACTAACCGGTAGCATAAACCACAATGGCGCATGACGACATACACACGCTAGCTTTAGCAGACACCCAGAATCACCGACAATGACTTCCTTCAGTTTACTTTCTGGCAGCGTTACCTTTTATTCACAACATGACCCCAGTCACCATCAGACGAAGGCGAAATCGTCACAGGACTTAGGAAGAAAGTGTGTAACATCTAAGTCCTCTAAGGCAGGGGAGCATTTTAAACACTGTAGAAATCAAACAGATGCATGTCTACAAACTTATCTTTATATCCAAAATGCTCCATTGTGTGTAAGGAGCAGGGGAAACTGGTGCAAGCTGCTTAAAAGGTTTAGTTTAATTGAAGTTTTTTGTCATTATATGCTATAGTTGTACGCTTGAAGTGTAAATTCTGTTGTTTATTATAACGGAAGTGATCTATTAGTAACGAGGCCGTGTTGATGATCAAGCGCAGTGTAGACACGCTAATACAAGAGTAAGATCTGTAATGTGTAATTAAAACATTATGATCAAAAGTAAACACAAGTAATATAATACAAAAAAAAGAGACAGCGAGTAACAGAAACCACAAGGTACACTGAAAGTGAGTTTTTATTATTAATTTAGGACTGTAGTTTATTTCGGTGCTTTTTGTACCATACATATCCATAAACATAATGCATATATATATATATATATATATATATATATATATATATATATATATATATATATATATATATATATATATATATATATATATATATATATATATATATACACACACACATTTTATTTTAAAGTATTCATGCAGTATTTTTATGGCTGCACAAAAAGCACCCAATTAAACTACAGCCCTACATTAATAATATATATTCTGACGTGTGTGTGTGTGTGTGTGTGTGTGTGTGTTGGGTTCTTTTCTGTTTTGGACAAACAGTTGTGTAAAGTTTTAGTCTGAAGTTTATATTTGTAACACTCAGTTTGTGGGTTTTATTTAAAATAAACAAAACAAAAAGGCACTGAAAGCTTGCCCCGCCCCATCCAATTAATAGAAAAATATAATAATAATAATAATAATAATAATAATAATAATAATAATAATAATAATAATAATCGGCCAACTAATTGATTATGAAAATATTGTTAGTTGCAGCCCTAAAATATAGCTTTCAAGCAAGCAAAACAAACAATAAACACAATAGACAAACAAACAAACAATAAATAACTAAATAAGCAAGCAAAATAAACAAATATATAAATAAACAAAACAAAGCATTCAAGTTAGCAAAACAAACAAACAGCAAATAAATAACAACATAAGCAAGCAAAATTATTAAATATAACAAGCATTCAAACAGCAAAACAAACAAATAAATAAACATACACACAAGCAAAATAACTAAATAACTAACCAACTAAAAAAAGATGTCAGACAGGCAATATTTAGGAGGTCAAGGACAGAATGCTAAACACTGCACAAGCTAAAGCTTTAAAATGGTTTCAAATTTTAAGCAAATCTTAAATTAAAAGAATAATCTGTCACTAACAATGACATCTCTCTGACATCATAAACAGTTGGCTGATAACACTCGTGCTAGAAAAGCAGTTAAGAAGACAAAGTGTTTGTTTGCAATGACATGTATAGAAAACAGCAAAATAAGGTATGCTTTCAGTTTGAGTTTGACTCCTGCTTTGCTACTCCAAGAAGTTTAAAAACCTACATGAATAACATAAAATAGCATAGCATTACAACAGTGCAGAAGTGGCGCTGTACTATTTCAAATGTAAAATAAGCTTTATTTCACTTGCAATTAACTACCTACTAACACACTAAACCAATGGCTAACTAGCCAGAAGCCAATATTTTACAGAACTAGCAATGGATCTAGGATGACTGATTATAATTAAAATGAAAATACACGGTTGCAGCCCAACATCTCAGCTAATTTCTGTTCATTTCCTCCCTTTTATTAGAAAAGTAAATATGAGGTAGATGACTACATGCTGCTGCAGTTTATTTTGGAGGAACTGTAATATTTGTTGGCCGTCTGTAAACATCATTAAGGCACAGTTACTGCGCAAAGCAATGTTATTTGACACCGATTATGTTAACCACAGTTGAATAAGCTTTTGGAAACCCCCTCCACTCTAGAAAAGAGTGTAAGTGTCAATGAAAAATGATAGAAATGCTAGCTGGATGCAGTTTTGCTTATGGTTGCTCATGGGGGGAAAAACAGGCTGAGCGACAAAGAAGTAATTTTTGAATTTCTGTCCTTGAGGTAAAGTATTGAGCTGATGTAAGCATTTGGCTAATATTCATGGTTGTGTTATGTAATATCGTAGTATACCTCTGATCCAGTCCCAACTATTTGTAAAACACCAAGTGAGACGTGATCCCCCGGTTGGACATTGAGGGAAAAGGTCCCGTAAAATATAGTCACAAAAATGCTTCAAACGCTTCATGTAATGCTGTTGAATGCCATCATATAGTGCCAATAGTATAGGTATGATGACTGTTCACAAGATGTGACCAACCTCACAATTAACAAAGTAGCCTATATTGGACACATTAAACATCATAACACAAACATAACATGAATATTGATATAAATGGAAAAACAAAAAACTTAGCTTGTGTAATTATTCCACAAAGCAGTCATGTATCTTACAGTCGCTCCATGATTTGCTTCACTTGTCCGTGACTTAAAATCCAAGAACGCACATATAAGGTACAGGGTTGAATTTCTCTGAGTCACGGAACAACAAGTTTCAAAAACAGCATCTTCTTCTGCACCATGACTTGTGCTTACTTCTTTAAGGAACGAAAACTGCCATATCCATGAAAATCCCCAAAAACACGCAAAGAATGATCATTCATTAATCTTCATTTATTAGTAGTACTTTTAAGGTGCCTGATCCACATACATGTCTGGATTTATGAACAGGCTCATCTGAGGTATAAAAAATTCAAAGCTATGAATAAATATTTAGGTTTCCAAAAACATTCGGAGGGTGGATTTTTTGAGGACTTCAATACGAATAAAAAAAACTAAAGAAATCCTGATGACATCTAAAGCCTCAGCACCTACCATTATCCATACATCCATTTTTTGTACCACTTATCCTACACAGGGTCGCAGAGAAGCCAGGAGCCTATTCCATGGGACAACCTGGATGGGTTGTCATCCCATTGCACACACATTATGGACAATTTAGAGATGCCAATCATCCTACAATGCATGTCTTTGGACTGGGGGAGGAAACCTGGAGTACACATAGGAAACCCCTGAAGCATGTGGAAATGTGCACACAGAGCTGAGGCGGGATTCAAACCCCTGACCTACCATTGTATTATAGTTTAAGGTTTTCATTTGGACTCGCTTTATGTTAGCTTTTGTCTAACGTTGTTCTCTGTGAAAAATCCATATTAGAGAATGCTGTGTGGGCTACATATAGAGGTTTGATTTGGCTAAAATGGTGGCATCATGTCTCCAAGTCAACCCCAATCCATGTACAGTAAATACAGTACGTTCACAATGTGGTCCCAATATTGAAGGTATTTGTATTGTGTAAAAATTTGTACGCTGTAAGTTGTACTAATATGTGTGCCAGAAATACCCTTCAAATATACTGTAAACATGAAGGAAGCTATTGAGGCAAAATGATTTCAGACATTTGACCTTGCTGTGACCTTGACCCAGTTTGGATCAATTAGAAAATTGAATCAGTTTGTCTGCTGGCTACAATGATAAATCCATATAAAGGCAATCATTCAACCACTCATTCTTCACACTGTCAAGAATTTCAGATGGATGGACAAATCCACTGGGATGAACCCACTCAGTGTTGGGCACATAAAAATTTCCCAAAAATTAAGGCCAACATCCTTCTCTCTTTTGTAGTAGGAATCTAGGAAATAATTTTGACAGGGCCTTCACCATCTGATATATCTGACACATACATTAAGATGTGTCAGTGCTCCCAAAGCTCTGTTAAACTCAGCATATCTCACCACTTAAACCCCCTAATGAATCACAGCAATTAATTAATGGAGTAACTAATCCTCAGAATATGGGTCACTTTGATACTCCAAGCCCAAAAGCTTTTAAGTTTTTAATAAGATATACAAACTACATTGAGGTACAGTACTTCACCCTTTCAGCTCATATTCATCTCATGTACTTCAGACTCTCACTGGTGTCTTTACCATTATGGACATCGTGAAAGCCAACGCATCAAGTTCTGTGACAGGCTGTCTTCTCTGGAGAGCCGGCCGTGTTTAACAGCGCTGAACATGGGGTCACCTCTGCAATGAGAAAAGCCCTAGGCTGCTGTGTGTGTGTGTGTGTGTGTGTGTGTGTGTGTGTGTGTGTGTGTGTGTGTGTGTGTGTGTGTGTGTGATAGTGCGTGTGTTTGTGCTTGTGTGTGTGATGCTAATGTGTACGTGTGAATAGTGGCGTGTAAACAGGGTGTGAATATTTTTTAATATGTAAGCGTATGTGAGGCAGAACTGGATCAACAGTGTGTTTATGTGGTCGGGCGTAACAAGCCTACAAAACATACACACACACAAACATGCACTGTGTTTAACACGTCCTAAGGATTACAAACCACACACACACACACACACACAGTATGATTACACCTCATTCTAATTTTAACCTTACCTTAGATACAGCAGGAAACAATTTATTTATTTATGTATTTCATTTTTTACAATGTCCTCACTGGAACCAGCGAAACACCCCCACAAGGTCAAGTCTTTCAGATATTCCTATCCTTGTAGACACATCTTTAAAGATCAATTCATATTCAGGTAATGGCTTTTCTATTTTACACAGAACTGTCCTTGAAACGACATGTTCTGAAGGCTCAAGGCTGAGAGGATCCTCTTTTCTTCCAGCGCCATTCATTTATTCATTTTGGTAGACACTTCTATTCAAGACAAAAAGCATGAGCTTAGAATTTAAGGGTTACAAGCCTTGCTCAAAGGATAGAGTAGTGGCCCTTTGACAGTTCTGAGATGGAACCTTCAACAATTAAGTATGTATCTTTTATTCTGTAAAGTACAGGTAATGAACATAAGTCAATCTTATAGAGCCTAGAGCCTATTCCAGGGGCACAATGTGGGGGTGCACCCTGGACGGGGTTGCAACCCATCGCAAGGCACACCTGCACACACATTCACACACTATGGACAATTTAGGAAATGCCAATCAGACTACATTGAATGTCTTTGGACTGGGGGAGGAAACCAGAGCATCCAGAGGAAACCTCCAAAGCGTGGGAGGAGAACATGGAAACCATTCTCCATTCTTCACCTATCTTAAATGAGTATTTACATAACACTAAATTCACTTTTCCTGATTCACTTTTCAACTGTATTTCTTGCAACCCCAATCCAAAGACATGTGTTGTTGGCTGATTTTAATTACTAAATTGCCCATGTATGAATGAAAGTGTGAATGTGTGTGTCATTGTGCCCCTGTGATGGGTTTACACCCTGTCCAGGGTGTCCCCCGCCTTGTGCCCCAAGTTCCCCAAGATAGGCACCAGGTTCCCCATGGCCCTGTGTAGGATAAGCAGTATGGAAAATGGATGGATGGATGGACGGAGACCCTATGTAGTCAATATAAGCCCAAGAGCTTATATTGAATTAAAAAACAACAAAAGGTAATGTCAAAATGGGTCATTTAGCCACAAGGTTTAGCACAGGCAAATTTACATATGCATACTTACATAGATTAAGCTTAAGCAAGTGAAAGTAGAACATGGGATATGCTTTGCCTTTGAGTAGGTTAATGTGATTAAAAAATAGATAAAATTCTATTTGAGTGGAGTTCATTCTGATAGTGCTGCTGCACACATTATTGCACACTGCACTGTTATGATAATGCCCACGTAATGCTTCACCATGTGAAAATGTCAGAGCAATCTAGATTAATGATGTAATGTATGCACACATTACCATAAATTTCCCGGTATTGTCTTTAGTCAGAATCAATAAATCATATAAATCGAGACCTTCTCCATCACAATGGTTCCTTGTGTGTCACCGTGCAACTCTGACATTTAAATCAGCACGAGTCGTTTTGTTTAGTGCTGAAACCATTAACATCAGGCTTAGTCCATTTGCATAATCTAATATCGGCCCATGTGAGCTGCAAGCAAGAACGCACATCTGGAGAGGCTACTGAATTGAAGGCACGTCAACACAGGCTCCGGCCATTTACAGTAAGCCATATTTCCACACGCCTGTGTGCAGAGACACCTGCTGTCTCGTAAAGTGTTCTGTGGTGTGCGCTGACGAAGACGACGACAGCGCATGTGACAATGTCAGCATGTAGCAGATAAGCCAAATAAAATCCTGAAGCATGAACAACAACAGAAAAGGGATGTGGAACAATCTCGTTGAAGTCACCAATATAATACATCTCCATCTGCAGCAGTGTCGTACTAGCAGAACTGTGCCAGTCTGCTCTGCTGTGCTACAACAGATCTCTGCCAAAGCCTTAGCACTCGCCAGCTAATCAACTCCGCCACCTTCTCACAACCTCACGTTATAGCAGCTTCGAGACAAAATGGCCCTGATTGCCGTTGTCGCTGCGCCATTTGCGGTCTGTCTCAGAAATGGACAGGTAGGAGGAGCAAAATTAGCTTCTTTTTTTTCCTTTAACCATATACCTTTATCAGTGCAAAGAGAAGAAATCCATTCAAGTGCCTTATCAGATTAAACAGCTGCTCAGAAAATCAGACAGGCTAACTGAAGTAACACAGCCAGGGGGAAAGGGTCTTTCTTTGCCATGATAAGGGCCATGTGTGCATGAGATGACATGAATTACTTTGCGAGCAGTGAGCGCTTTGAATGGCAGTCCTGACATTTATCAAGGACAAACACTTTTGTATTTCAAATGGATGATACAGATTTGCAGAATTTCATACAGGAGATAAACCACTGATGTGTAGATATGAGATATTTTAAACTAAAAAATAACAGTAATTTTCATATTACAATTATAATATGTTATCATGGTTTGCCATGTTATTCTGTACAATAACAATTGAATCATCTTGACATGATTTTACACTCCTATGATATCCAGTTATGTTTACTCTAATTTATGCACTTTGTGTCGACACGCCACAATAAACATCAATATTACAAGTTACGATGGGCAAATCCAAATAATATCCTGGAATGATTTACACAAGTGTTTTGAAGTCTCCGATATTGACTGGCATCGCCTGCAAGCCACGCCCACCTTTTTAAATCCATATTTCATGGTGAACGAACTGGTGATATCATAAATATCACATAGGATTAGGAACCAACATTTACAATATATGTTGCAATATGTGCTCTTTCTTCACACACACACACACACACACACACACACACACACACACACACACACACACACACACACACACACACACACAAACACACAAGCACACATGCTGGCACCCCCTGGTTTGCATGACAGACATCTTGCCTTTTGTTCCCACCGACTCATTCTCAGGAACTTAATTAACATAGTTCCTTAGGGTGAACTAATTAACTGGGGGTCCATCCTGCCATAAAAATATTGCTTCATTCTCCTTTGGTATCCTGGTAACTATACAGTTCAAAGAGGCTCAGGGGTAAAAGAGGGTATGCCTGGTAGAATACATTATGTTTTTTCCATCAACCATCCTATGTCCGTGACACTGATTAAGGCACATTTGTTTCTATTTTATGCAAAATTTGTGTAATAAATTCATTTGCTATTCTATCTCTAAATACTCAGAGGTTCTTCTGAAAGAGTATGATGCACTAAGAGTGTGTGATTTATGTTTTGTATGGTTACTAGAAATAGTTGCCTAAGATAAAGTTATAGTACATTTGACATGTTTAAAATCGACCTCTGACAAGCTAAAAGACAAGGCTAATATTTGCAAGTTTAAACAGAACCTCTGACAAGTTAAATAGGAAAGGCCTAAGCTTGCACATTGATAGAAACCTCTCAGCTAACAACATAATGGTTTAATATAGAAGCTATATAAAAGCCTCTGACGTAGGAATGCAATTTTAATAAAAACTCTGTTTATACTTCTAGCACTAACTAGAAGATTATTCTATGGAGTCAGATAACCAAGTTAAGAGTTATTATTAATTGGAGTCAGATAATGAATTAAACAGAGTCAGATATTTAAATCATAAACTAAAACACGCCTTTTAACCTTCGGCTGCACCTATTTCTGTCTTTGGTTATAGGAGAGCAGTGGGCTAAGTAATAAACCCTTCATAATTAAGCCCTACACTATCTCACATGCTTATGACTGGACTTTAAAAGCATCCTCGCGTTCTGCAAAGGTAAACTAAGATTATTTTGTGTTCATTAATGAAATAAGATCTATCAATCTATTCAGCATGGTGTTAACATCAGTTAACTCTATTTATTAGGGATGCCACGAAATGGCATTGTCAGCAAAAAATGGCTGAATAAAATTAAACAGATCTAAAATGAAGTTGTAAGCATTTTATGATTAATGTTAATGGTGATGATAATTAGAAAGTGATTAAATACACTGGTTTTGTTTTGCTTCTTTGCTCTCCTATGCCGCTCACCATTCAGACATGTTCAAAGACTTTGAGCAGCAAATCATTAGAGAAAATGTCGGTCATGTGGACATCCATCCATTTTCTGTACCGCTTATCCTACTCAGGGTTGCGGGGAGCCTGGAGCCTATACCAGGGGACTCTCGGCACAAAGCAGGGGGCACCCTGGATGGGGTACCAACCTATCACAGGCCACAATCACACACACTCACACACTCATTCACATATTACAGACAATTTAGAGATTTCTAGAGGAGGAAACCAGAGTACCTGAAGCACAGGCAGAACATGCAAACTCCATGAACACATGGCGGAGGCGGGAATCACACCCCCAACCCTGGAGGTCATCCTTGTCATCTGAACGTTAGACAAATAATTTATCCATCCATCCATTTGCTATACCTCTTATCATTCAGAGTCGTGAGGAACCTGGATCCTATCCCAAGGAGCATCGGGCACAAGACGGGTACACCCTGGACAGGGTTCAAGTCCATCACAGGCCAAATCACACCCATTCTTACACTATGGACACTTAGGACACACCAATCAGCCTTCCATGCATGTCTTTGGACTGGGAGAGGAAACCAGAGTACCCGGATGAAACCCCCGCAGCACGGGGAGAACGTGCAGACTCTGCACACACAGGGCAGTCGGAGGGACTCGAACCATCAACCTTGGAGGTGTGAGGCGAACATGTGGACATTAGACAAATCATTTATAAAAAGGTTATATTGCAAAATGTACTGTTATGATTTTTTCTACTGAATTCTACAAATTACTGCAGAATCAATTAACAATCCATCATCCATCTGGGTTTTCCAGATCGCCGCTGCCAGCAAGCAGTTCCCGACTGCACAGCTGGTAACTATGATTACACCCATCCCTACTCTCCTTAAACCTGAAATATTGGAAATGCTTTTTTCCTGTCTTTTTGAGGTTAACGGGTACGAATGATTTTAAAACTGTAAATTGCAAGTAGAGAAAAACATCTATGTTGCACAAGCCTTTGTTGCTACTTGTCTATGAATCACTCAATTGCATAGAAACCAAAATCCATCTCAGATCTACCTGAAAAATACAAACCTAACAGGAGGCATGGTGAGGAAGCATTCAGCCTGTAAACTACCCAAAACTGGGACCAACTCCCACAAGATCTCAGATATGACCCAAGTTTGGCCATCTTTAAAGAAAAAAACCCACACTGAATGACTTGCATATCAATATGTATAATCAAATGTTTCCAAAGATTTATTTTATGATTAAATTCTATTGAATTGAATGAGGTGAGATTTAAACATCTTTCATTGACATGTTGATTTGTTTTCATTTTGGCTAATGCTTTCCTACACTGACCCATAAAGCAATTCGACTGGCGTGCAAACAAATAAGGTTTCAAAGGTTTAACTGTCATTCTGATAGCTGTGTTAACGCTATTGTGCATTTGCATGTACCACATATCTAGATCACTACAGCACGTACCACATATTGGCCTGATATTAGTTCTTTTAATGAATTTCCTGCTAAATTCAGGACACAGTGAGACAGAAATGTCTTTTTTTTCAGTCTTACAATAAAGTAAGTGTTTGGCTAATGTTAGCTTGGGGGTTTGTTTATATTAAAATTGTCTTACTTTCATATAAGTTTATGTATTATGAAGCATACCGTTTGACACCAGTCTCCAGATAACTAAAATAAGCTTTGCAAGTGTTATTACATATATGATGAATGCTGTTAAGGTTAAGTTTCAGGACCTTCTGCAAACACCGGGTGTACAATAGCGCCACTGTCATTATAGCGGACAAACTGTTTTGGTTATAATGAAGAAGTGTTTGTGCAAGTAGCCCATTACTTTATGAACATGTCTACAGTTCCTTATGTTGCTTTCATATTGTTTTATGGCTAATATCAAACCTTTAATCTGCACTATATCTGATATGCCACCACATGTGTGGGAAGTTTCAGCTTTGATAAGTTTCACTCATTCTGAAAACGACTTATGACTTCTTCAGGGGTGAATTTTTCACTACGAAATTTCCCCGCCCTTCTCCTCCGCTTCTTTTCATATGACGCAATTTATGCAAATATTCTTAGTAAAATCACCCTCAGCACGCATAATTTATCTGATTACAAATGCAAATTAGCACTCTTTATTTGGGATCTTAGTAAATCAGGGCTCTAGAGTGTTGATGACTCCATACATACAACATTATATTGCTTGAATTGTAAAAACAACACAACAGACTTGCAGAATATGTAGAGAGCCTGATTTAGTATATTCATACCCAGCTGCAACAGCTTTGCAAATCATCCATTCAGACCACCGCAGAGAGTTTGTGCTGAGATTTCCATAAAAAATCCCTGAAGTGCTGAGAAAATGATTCATATCACCCCGCTCTATATGCTCTCATTCCCTCGGATTTACCTGATGTAACACCTGTCTCTGTGGGTCACACGGGGCCAGAGCACAATCCATCCTCCCCCATGTGCTCCTCTGTGTAATTGCCCGATAAGAGTAAATCAATGGCTTCTGTGAAGATTTTCATAAGGACCCTCTGGTTGGCACTGAGTCCAACCTTAATTAGCCAGTCAGAGATAGACAGTGAAAACATCTTCTGCAGCTGTTGAGCTCACACAGTGAGCAGAACGATGGCAGCCCAAGTCCCTGACTGAGAGCGGAATCTAATTTGAGTCGCGCCAGCTCTCCCCTCAAGCCAAGGAGATATATATATATATATATATATATATATATATATATATATATATATATATATATATATATATGTGTGTGTGTGTGTGTGTGTGTTGTATCTAAATGTCAAACGACAGTTGAGGAACTTCTAGAGGCTCTGAGACCATCTCGGTATAATGAGGGGAGAGAACAGACAATTGAGCAATGCAGCAGCCATACAACACGCTAATGCTCTCCATAATGACTAATGGCAAGAGAAAATAGTACGTCAAATGTCAGTTCAGCTGAAGGCATGAGACAGCTTCGGTTCAAGAGAGTGCGAAATGAAAGGGAATACATAGCTGCAGCAAGACATGCACTGTTATACAGAATTGGGTCATAACTGCCAGCTCACCACAGACTTTGACATGGTCACGTCATTAAAAAAAACACAAAACACACTATAGCATAAATCCTATTCAGATTGGATTTGTTTTACATGGTGATATGAAGTAATGCAATTATTACCAGAGTATCGCTGGATTTAGTCCTAGCCAGATTCTGTCATATCAGAATTTTTGGAAACATGGAAAGATTTAACTTTCTATAAAACAAAACCCAGCTAGAAACAAACCCAGCTAATACATACAGTATCCAGCCAAATTGACCTGATGGTAAAGATTCTATGATATCCTAGAAAAGTGGTTTTGAGCTTTTTCTTTAGTGTAAACACACTCCAAGGAGCTTCCTTTTCTATCATCTTGGATCGAAACAAAAATTTGGCTAATTTTATAAAACAATAAAATATAGATGATTATATGACTATATTATCATGTCTTCTTAGGTCAATTATTAAGTTCCTAGCACACATATGGGCTTATAGCTATCTAATATCATTCTAATAAATAATAAATAACATCCATGTCAAACCTACGTTGGGGAATGTCCACCACTGATGTGTGATTTACAAAAATATGTATAGTCCAACTGATGTTAAAATTTTTAGCATGATGATCATGTGTACAAGGTAAAGACACCTCCAGCTTTGTGATTTAAATCTGAATTACTCATATACACATGTATATCTGGCAATAGTACTTCATAGATATACTGTATGTTCAGAAATCTTAATCCAATCCAAACTGTAGATGGATATCTAGGTTTGCTTTCAAATGATGCATTCACTTGTATTGTGAAACTTTTTAACATGTATTTTCTTGTCCAACACTTTTTACTGCTCAAGGTTTTGCCCACAGAGTATTCTAGATTCTCAGACTTGTTTGAGGGTTTAGTGGAATCCAAAGTTTAATTCAATAAAAACATTTTTGTTTGTATGTTTTTTACATATGTAGCCAGAAATTTTCAAAATATTTTTTATATTTTGAAAATTTCTGGCTACATACGTAAATAACCTCAAAGCTCTCTCGTCCCCAGATGCTTCTCAAGCTCCAAATTTGGAATATTGTCTCTGCTGATGATTCATAAATCTTCCATTATTTTATCTATTACTGCTCCAGCATCCCGATTTTCTCTTATTATGCTATCTGGCTTTTCTGTTAGTTTCAGTTGTTTTATTGGTGTTTCCCTTTTTTGTTTAAATTGAGTTGGATTTACTGATGGTTTGCGACTTTAAAGTTATTACCTTGATGTTATTGTGTTTTATCTTGGGTAACTGTGGATTTTTTTTTATTTCTTATTGAGTTTGACTGTCTTCATTGCTTTCATAACTATCATTCCCATCTTAGTCATAGAAATCCAAAAACATACCTGGGTGAAATATCACAGCCTTGCTGCATGAAGGCACCCAGAGAGAACCACAGACTGTTAAAAATGCCGAACTCATTGGAGTGTTCAGGTGGTTTCTCCTGCTTGTCCTGCTGGCCTGGACTCTGGCCATGCTGACCCTGCAACTGCGATTGTCCGGCTTCCGGGGAAGGTGTCCGGTTCTGGCTCAGATGCTCACCGCTGTCCTCTGAGTCGTCGCTGTGCCACTCATACGGGCTGAAGCGGCTCACCAGGAACAGGACCACACTGACACCAATGTACGCAAACACTATACACATCCAGATCTCGTATGCCAGCGGGTCCAGGAAGGAAAAGACACCTGGCTTGGATTTAGTGGGCTTCTTGATCATGATAGAGATGCCCAAGCTCATGAAGGGCTTGGAGAAGTCGATGACCTCCTCTCGAACCAGGGTGATCGTGAGAGGAGCCACGGCTACATCGGCTTTCTGTGTGGCAAATGCAAAAAAGCATATACTCTATTTCAGCACACAACCTGATATTTTGGCTTTGCCTTTAAAAATCTGAGAAGACTATGAAGATTACTGCAATCTCATACCAATAATTCACATACACACACACATACATACACACAACAGTCAACAATATTTGAGCATGTCAAAATTCCAAATCGTCAAATAATCTTAATTTGTGAGAACGGTGTATGTTCATAAATTATTTAAGTTTATACTCTTCCCTTCATATAAATGACTGAATGTCGCATTGCATTAAGAAGGATTTGTGTGTGTGTGAGTGTTACAAAAGCCTGTTCCCTCAGAATGATACAAATTCCTCTAACAGTACTACAGTATAGGATGAATAATAATAACAAATAATATCTAGAATGCTTGATGAAAAATCCATACAGCACTGTAGATGATTAGGATTCAGCCTCACTCACAGTCACTATAAATTTATATATATACAGTATATATATCTCCTAATATATATATCCTATTTAAGTTCTCTTAGAAACAGCTTTTTGTTCTCCTCGAGTTGGGGCGGATGACAGCTCTGTTCACGAAACATCTGTAAATGCTGTCTGTTTTAAAACCCTCAAAACATTCGCATTCTTGTTTCTGTCAATCACCCAGTCATTCACAAAGGGATGGCATTGCTGGGGAGCTCATAGGACTAAGAACAGACGACTAGAACACAGAGTGATACTACATGATGAGCACTTAGAGAAACACGAGTTAGAGAAATCTTTTTCAAGATGTTGGTTTTAAAGCTTGGACATTGCATTGTCTGTTCCTAGGCTCATTGTGGGCCACTTTGCTAGCGCATTGTTATCCTTTTCACAAGGGATTTGTGTCAATGCAAGAGAGAGAGACGGAATGAAGAAATTCTCCCTCCAGGCAACAGAAAGGGGAACGTTTCAATGTACAGTATAGAACAGATGTGTTTGGCCATTAACACACCAACAAGGACCTATGAAAAATGCTACAGAATCTCAATGTCCATTGTAGTTTAGAAAAACTCTTGCTTTCACATAAAGATAGCATGTGTCCCTGATTTGCTCAAAGAACAATTAGGATGATTATTGCACGACAATTTTCATTCTAAAAGGTTTGCACAGGTTAGCTTTTGCCTTAAGCTATTGTCATAAGCTATCAAAATGATTCCATACTTGCAAAAAACGCAAATGCAAGCTGATTTACTCACATGGTCTAGAGAGAATTCTTTAACTTCCATTAACAAATTTGAATATCGTATAAATTTTGCGTGTTTGCCATAATACATATTCAGTTGGGGGCATTATAATTTACATGTACAATATACAAGGTAGAGTCTATGCAAACAGACTTAAGTGGCACCCACAGTGTAATTTAATGCAGCCTGGAATGGCGAATTGGTGTGCAAATTAATACGACCCAAGGGTCGTAAATTTGAATAAGCCTGTGTCCACCATTTGAAGACAAAATTAAACCCTTACTTTATTAAAGTTGATCAAAATTATGGCTTAATATTACTGCAGTAAAGGGTTTTTTTCTTCACAATAAATGTTCTCACCTCCAAAAGCACTCAAAGAGCCTGTCAAAGGGTTTTCATTCATATTTACCTCATGTGCAAAACACTCGAACTCTCTACACACTTTTATCTGCCATTCATGACATTTTTTTTTGTTTGTTTGTTGTGTCTTGTCTCCTTTATACTTGTCTCCTTTATACATTCAAGTTGATGCACGATTATGTGGATGTGTGAAGTTCCATTTTTTTTTTCTTTAGTCTTTAACCAAGAACATTTAACATTTAATGCAAATATTGTTTATATGCATGTGACATTCTTTAATGATTTTTTTTTTTGGAAATCACCCACAACATGCCAATATGCAGTTTATCAAACTGTACATGAATAGGATTCTCCTTATCTCAAGAACTTCATATTAATCCATATCCAAAAATTTTCAGTTTTTAACCTACCCCATACACCAGCTCTCCAACCATCCCGTTCCACATTTTGGTATCAGGGTCTCGGGCTCCGTACTTGCCATCTGGCACGAGTTCCAACTTGTAGGAGTAGCCCACATGTTTGGCGATCTCAGCGGCCAACTCCACGCAGTATCCCTCGTACCTATCGTTCCCTGACAGCTGCTCGTGATTTTTCTTCAGCATCACGTACGGAGATTCCTGAGGGTGGAGGATGTAGTGAATATAGATGGTCACGATCTGTGCCAATTTGACTACATGCTGTCTAACACGGCATCACCCTTAACGTATGATGAACCCACTTTAAGGAGAAATAGATTTGTCAAAATGCTCACTGTGTAAAATCATGTGGGATGGTCTGTTGCAAATGAGGATGTGTAATGTCCCCGAACACCGAATAAGGCCAGCAAACTGTGCTCCTAATGAGCAGAATAGCATCCTCGGCGGGCCACGGATGGATTTCCGCTCGTTATGAGGGCCATGTGAGGCTGGTTGCAAAGCAAGTAAGGGAAGATACTGCTCTATCATCCTGCTGCTAGCCTGTGTGTGGTGCAAAACTGTTGGCCCTTGAGTCACTCATCCAGTTAAAGCTATCTGCTCTCTGTTCCATTAGAGGGATGAGCCAGACTGCTGGGGGTTTGTGAATAACAGCTATGGACTGCCCTTAGAAAATACCATCAGCTTATTTTGAAAAAAACAAAACAAAGCAGGGTCCTTCCTTTCCTCCCGTGCGAAACAGCATGCTCGCCAATTCTGTCTGGGTGCACTTATCATGCAGTCTCAGGCACTCGACACTCAAAAAGATGACGTAGACTAGGGCCAATTATTTTTGTAAGGACTCGAAGCCACGAAGCCATGGATGGTTATGGTGTCGTATAGATTTGAACTTGTGTTCTTTTGCTAATGGGCAGCTGCACCACTCAACAGGATTCAGCCGCTCTTGTGAAAAAAACCAACCCTTAATTCAAGTGTACTACACGTTTATTACAGTGACTAAGTAGACTTAGTATACTAAGAAGCATTCACTTTTGATATATAACCATATATATGTATAATTGGAGATAGTACATTAGTACATTCATTTCATTTCAGTATTAATATAATGCACCAAGTAAATTAGTTTTAAATGTACTAGCAAAAATAAGGTTATGAAACGTATTTCTGAGCAAATTAAATATTCAGGTCCACAGTAAATTATTTATTAGGCATTTATGTAACTGAGTTTAATCTACTATAAATTATGCTCAAAGCTTTTTTAAATGAGGAATTGTATTTGTAAGCGAGATTTTAAACTTACTTTACTAAAATTCATATTAACCAGATTTCACTGTCTTCTAATATGCCGTACACTGAATATATGTGCTAAACATTAAATATCACATGTAAATACTGATGAAAGTAACCAGAGAGCAAGCACAGTGAGCAAAAATGTCAAACAAAACATGAGATTTAAATGTAAACTGATTATCGGACACCATTCTGTGAGTAAAGTCTAGAAATATTTGATGCAAATGCCAAAAGACCAGCAGTTTCTGAAATATTCAAACGTGGCAGCAATAAGCATGTGGTCAAAGTCTCTCGGATATCATTATTTTCAAATCAAGTCAAGTCAAGTGGCTTTATTGTCATTTCAACCATATACAGCTGGTACAGTACACAGTGAAATGAAACAACATTCCTCCAGGACCATGATGCTACATAAAACACTACCCACATGAGATATAACATGTAGTGCAAAAAGATATGTGCCAAAGAGTAACAATATAATTTAAAAATGGTATACATGTATACCAGAGCAGATATACATTATTGAGCAGATAATCTTATCCCAAATATGGGCATAGTAGTTATTGCAGTAGCAGCCAGAAAGTGTATAATAGTGACAAAAAATTAAATACGGTATTTTTTATAAGTAGCAGCAAAAAAAATACAGTCAATACAGAAATGTGCAAATATTGCAATGGGAGTGGGATGGTATTCAATTCAGTTTGTGTGTGTGTCCAGTCCAGTCTCTGATTATTGAGGAATCTGACAGCTTGAGGGAAGAAACTGTTACACAGCCTTGTCGTGAGGGCCTGAATGCTGCGGTACCTTTTTCCAGACAGCAGTAGGGTGAAGAATTTGTGTGAGGGGTGTCATCCACAATGCTGGTGGCTTTTCCCTGTTTCCCTGGGGAATTTATGTTTGATATGAACATTAACGGAAGTTCTTGACCTGTCTCTGCATGATTTTATGCATTGCGGTGCTGCCACATGATTGGCTGATTAGGTAATTGCATGAATAGAATAATAATAGGTGTATAGGTATTTTCTTGTGCTTTTAATACAAACATTTCCCAATTTTCACTGGAAGTAGACTGGTGAAAAAAAGCCTTAAGCGAAAGTCATTCTCTCTAATGCCAAGTCCAAGACTTGAGGGAGACCAGATAGATGTTGTCTTCTATCATGACTCAAATCTGCAGACTGCAATACCATTGGCAGCGATGCCAATAAAAAAAAAGAAGCTTCCTTCTGCCTCACTTTAATACACACAGGCAAGCTCCAGACAGGCAATCTCTGCTACTAGCAAACATTTTTAACTAATAAGTCCCTCAGAGAAGAGCTGCACCCTTCATACAGAGGGAAATCAGCACAGTATGTCAAGAAATACTGAGCGATTCACTTCACTGATGAGACACAGCCACAATAAGAGGCACCACTAGAGGCATCAAAGAAAAGCAAATAGAAGGTAACAGGACAGACCACTCTGTCATACAGTGAAATAAACTCTAGACCTGCTATAGAAAACAAGACACAGGAGGCCTGAGCAAGGAACATGACCTATGATTTGATACGAGGGCAAAAAGTTAGATCCTGTCTATATTAAGCTCTCAAATGGTACATTCTGTCTAAATAAATCAGAAATAATGAATCTGACAAGAGCCACTTACTAGAATCGTGGTGACTATGTATGTCCTATTGTGCATGCCGAATGTCTCGTTGACTGTGTGGGCGTACGTCGCCGTGCTCACATACTTCTCATTTTCGTTCCAGTAGCCCACCTGCAGACAGAAGAAAGGAACAGCGCAGGAACTATTTTTAGGATGATAAATATTCATATTAAAGTCTTAAGAAGAAGGGAAAGCACTTGGAAATGCATGCACACCCTTTTCACCCCTCCAGCGACTAACACTTCACTCTCACTGTGTTCCTGAGATAAGGTTGAGGCTTTAGCTACAGCTAATCACTTGCACTGGCAAACTTTGAAACGGCAGCTGAAGGAAGTACATAGATATTCTGCACAGCTACAAATATGATTGCAAGTGTGAGCCTAGAGTAGAGTAAGTCAAAGAATGAAATACAAAATAAATATATTTTTGTGTAGTGTGTAACGATTACTGACAAGCAGAAAAGAGAAGTCACTGTGTAGGTGTTTGGAAACCAGTTATTTACCTTCTTGGGTCCACTCGGGACAAGCTCCAGTACGCTGACTGTAAAGTTTGTTCGATGCCCTTTCTCGTTGAACTGGACGTGGCCTGTTAGACCTTCAAACTGCACCTAGAGAGTAACATATATTTTCACTCAAGTGTAAACATTTGTACCCCCCAGAAAAATGTACCATTCTGAGATGTTAAAAATGAAATGTGGGTGTATCCTTAAATGAGTCAACAATCCAAATCATAAAGACGGATCAACAGAAAAATAGGTTTCTGTAATGTGCAGGAAGATTGTACAGTTTGTGGGCTACAAAGGGACTGAATATTACACCTGAGAGGATCCAAAAACTCTAGGCTGATGCCAAAAAGGCAGTTATACAGACAAAGGGTATGCAAGTTTTTAGAAATTCTACCACAGCACTACTGAATTCTCAAATATGTTTGGACTGTTGTTTTTGATTAATTTTCTAGAACAGCATGACACTGACAGTAGTGCTGGCTGTAATTCAGATCACAGGTTTATATTAATGTGCTTGTTGTAATACATTATCATTTCTGTAGTAACATCTTATTCAGACGCACTATCTATATAATCTAAGCCTAACAATAAACATGAAAACGTGTTGTTATTTAACAAAGGCAATGTTATGAGTATGAGACTTTCTCTAAAGAGACGTTCATGTAGCATTTATGGAAGCAAACGGAAAAAAAAAAAAACGGAAGCCGAGTGAGTCGAGTCTCAAAGCCTCGCGGATCTGGTCCGGCCGCTGCCGAGGCAGCCAACCGTCTCAGGTTCGGGGGATTTTTTAAATCCGGAAGAGGAGCCGGAGACGAGCGCTGCTCTATCTCTCTCTCTCTGTCTTCCGGGTTCAGCTCTCCGCTGGATTTTGGAGTTCGCGTCGCGACTCCTCCTCCCGCTATGGAAAGCCAAAGGGGTAATAACGCCCCCTCTCTGACTCCGAGGAGTTAGAAGGATGTGTTGAAAACTGAGAGCAGCTTATAAAGAGCTGCTTGAAGTGATTACCCAGTGAAAGTAAATACTTCACACTGCAGAAACTCCCCTGTCTTCCAGAAGTTATGAAAAAATCTCACTTCTGAGAAAACCATGCTTAAGCCATAGTCATGACTCCACGATGTTGGATTATTTGGCCATTGTGGATATGAATGGCGTGGCTACTTAGCTATGCCCGAGGTGGAGTAGGCGCTTGCTAGCTACCTCTCTCCACCGATGGCAGGTAATTACAGGGACCGGCTTGCTTCCAAGGTGGGCAAGCCTATGCTGTAGTAGTCTTGCTTGTGGGTCACTGCAGACAATGACAGTGTTGCCTACCAAGCAGACCTGCTGAGTGAGCTCGACTTATGGCAAAAAATTTGTCTCAAGCTCATCCGGGTGTCCACGAGTGGAGCCTGGGCCAGCACTAGTATGGGGGAAACCCAGAAGGCTTCCCGCCCAGTATGGCAGCCCGCCAACCCCCCGCAGACAGCCAGGGGAACGGGGCGGCCACAGCTCGCGTCTGCTGTTGGGCCTGATCTGAGAATGGTCATAAAGGCCAAGCAGGCAAAGACGAGCGGTCCTGAGGGGCTGTGGAGGGATGTATCCGGGGACATGAGGTTGTTAGGGCAGGTAGCCCCCAGTGCTACTGTAGGGCCTCCCTAGCCAAAGTGGTCCCCAAGTTTTCGTGTTCCCTGGTCAGCAAGCTGTCACAGGGCAACGGAAATCTGATGCTTTTTTCCCAATAGAATGTGGAATAGCTAACGTCACTAGAAGACCATTGGGCAGCGAGCAAGCTACGGCCAAATGTGTCTCCATGGGTTCTGTCTACCATAGAAAGGGTTACCGGGTCCAGTTATAGCTCGACCCCCGTTCACAGGTGTGCTCACCACAGAAGTCAGCGCAGACCAGAGCCCGACGTTAGCGCAGGAAGTAAGCTCCCTTTTGGACAAGGGGGTCCTGAAACATGTACCCCGTGCCTCAGGGAGGGAGGTTCACAGCCTTTATTTCCTGTTCCGCAAAAAGTGGGAATTATCGCGGCCAATTTTAGATCTGCATCATCTGAACCGTACTCTTCGGATATACAGGTTCAGAGGCTGATGTTCAAAACGTATCGCGGCACACGATCCAGTTCGAGAACTGGTTTGTGGGGATAGGTCTAAAAGGTGCATGTTTCGCATAGGATTATTGCTAGCTTTATCCCCTCGCACCTTCGCAGTGCATGGATGTCACTCTGGCTCCATTGGGACTCCAGGGAATTCGTGTACCAAGCTACCTGGACGACTGGTTAATTCTAGCACGATCCAGGGAGCTGGCGGTTCAACATTGAGATGTTGTTCGCCCAGCGCTGAAGAACTGGGGGCTCAGGTTGAATCTCAGAAAAGTTGGTTTTCTCCGGTGCAGTGGACAACTTTTCTAGGGGTTATAGGATTCTACTACGATGAGGGCGTTTCTATCCCCAACAGGCGTAGTGTCAATCCTATCAACACTGAGCTAGATAAAGCTGTATCTTGGGAGCCTAGGATGGAATCCACACATGTGGCTGAGGTCACATCTGTATGCTGCCCCCCCATCACTGCTCCCACTAGCTCTAGCGAGAGTTCGCCAAGATAGCCTGCTAATAGCACCTTTTTGGCAGCTTGAACATGGTTATGAGAGATAGTATCTCTGCGAGATGGCACTGCTTGGGAGATTCCCGTCTGCAGGGATTCACTGTGGACCCAGTAACTGTGCAATAGCTACAGTCCTGGGGCTCCTATAATAACATTTCTCAGCGGGGTGAGCTCTTCCTACAATCAGGGTTATGTGGCCGCCATTTTGGCCAGCCACGCCCGGTTGAGGGAGCCTCTGTGGGGGCAACGTCCTAACTTCGAGGTTCATGCGTTGTCTCAGATGGCTGAGGCCCATCTGCAGGCGGGCGCAGATACCTTCCTGGGACCTTCTATGGCCCTGGAAGGTCTGTCGGCGGCCCCATTCGAGCCCCTAGAGCGGATCTACTGTCTCAGGCCAGAGGGCTGATTTATCACGCTCGGCCAGAACTCGGCAAATGTGGGTCTGGTCTCTGAGGGGCACCAGCTCATAGATTCGGGTCTCACAACTGAGATTGTTGAAACCATGTTAAAAGCTAGAGCACCATCCACAAGGAAAGCGTATGCACTCAAGTGTCAGCTTTTTGTCTTGTGGCATGAGGGACGTCACCTAGACCCAGTGAACTGCGCAATTGCTACAGTCCTGGAGTTCTTACAGAACGTTTCTCAGCGGGCTGGGCTCCGTCTTCTATCAGGGAACTTGGCCGCCGTTTCGGCCAGCCATGACCCTGTTGATGGAGCCTCTGTGGGGCAACATCCTCTACCTTTGAAGTTCATGCGTGGCGTCAGACGGCTGCGGCCCATCTGCAGGCCATGCGTACCTTCCTGGGACCTTCAATGGTCCGGGAAGGTCTGTCGGCTGCCACATTCGAGCCTCTAGAGTGTATCCCAGCCAGAAGGAAATCATATGTACTGAGGTGTCAGCTTTTGTCTTGTGGCATGAGGGACGTCACCTAGACCCAGTGAACTACGCAATTGCTACAGTCCTGGAGTTCTTACAGAACGTTTCTCAGCGGGCTGGGCTCCTTCTACATCAGGGTTACTGGGCCGCTGCTCGGCCAGCCATGCCCCTGTTGATGGAGCCTCGCGCGGGCAACATCTTCTAACTTTAAGGTTCGTGACGGTGTCAGACGGCTGCGGCCCATCTGCAGGCCGCACATACCTTCCTGGGACCTCCTGTGGTCCTGGAAGGTCTGTCAGGTGCCCCATTTGAGTCCTTAGGGACCTACCGCCTCAAAAGCCGCAGGGTTGATTTATCATCCTTGGCAAGAACTAAGGAAGCTGTGGGTCTGGCCCCTGAGGGGCGCCAGCTAATAGATTCTGGTCGCACGACTGAGGTGGTAGTGACCATGTTTATACAATAACATTTCTCAGCGGGGTGGGCTCCTTCTACAATCAGGGTTATGTGGCCGCCATTTTGGCCAGCCACGCCCCTGTTGTGGGAGCCTCTGTGGGGCAGCATCTTCTAACTGCGAGGTTCATGCGTGGTGTCAGATGGCTGAGGCCTATCTGCAGGCTGGGCATACCTTCCTGGGACATTCTGTGGTCCTGGAAGGTCTGTCAGCTGCCCCTTCGAGCCCCTAGAGTGGATCCCATCTACAAGGAAATTGTATGCGCTCAAGTGGCACCTTTTTGTCTGGTGGTGTGAGGAACATCAGCTATACCCAGTGAACTGCGCAATCGCTACAGTCCTGGAGTTCTGACAAGAACGTTTCTCAGCAGGTTGGCTCCTTCTACTATCGGGGTTACGTGGCCGCCGTTTCGGCCAGCCCTGCCCCTGTCGATGGAGCCTCTGTGGGGCAACATCCGCTAACTTCGAGGTTCATGTGTGGTGTCAGATGGCTGAGGCCCATCTGCAGGCCATGCATACCTTCCTGGGACCTTGCTGTGGTCTTGGAAGGTCTGTCAGGGACCCCATTTGAGCCCTTAGAGTCAGCCTCTGAGAAGCTTCTGACTCTAAAGGTAGCTCTTTTACAGGCCCTGACATCTCTCAAGCGAGTGGGAGGTCTACAAGCTCTCCCTGTTGCCCCTCCTGCCTTGACTTTACCCCTAGATAAGCCAAGTCCTTCCTGTATCCTAGGCCGGATTATATTCCTAAAGTGCCTACATTGGCTGCCCACCGTGTGGTGTTGCAAGCTTTCTCCCCTCCTCTGTCCTCTGACCAGAACAATAGAGGATGCACCTGCTGTGTCCAGTAAGCGCTCTCTGTACTTACGTCCACCGCTCCGGCCAGTGGCGTAAGTCAGAGCAGCTACTAGTCTGCTTTGGCAGCGACAGGAAAAGTGATGCTGTGTCAAAGCAGTGCATCTCTACTGGGATTGTTGAAGGCTTTGTCCAAAGGGGTTTCCTTGCAGGATGTCTGTGCGGCTGCATGGTGGTCTATGCCTCACACGGTCATTTTGTTATGACAGCCTGGATATTCATCCCTCCCCAGGTTCGAGTGCCCTGCACTGACCCTTGGGTTTGGGTATTTTTGAACAGGCCGTACCCTCGGTATGACGGAGTGGGTATTCCCGTTCCCATACTGCTAAATGCAACGTCGAGTTCCCTTTGAAAGGGGAACGTTTTACGTGTAACCCTGTTCCCGAGAAGGGAACGACGCGTTGCATAGCGCTGTCATACCGGGGCTGGCCTGTGAATTGCGTCTCCGCTTCAGATAATAGAGGCTGGCGGCGTGGTTCACAGGTGCCATATATATATCATGCGACGCGCTTAATTGCCACATCACCTGATCATGGCAGGCCTATAAGTAGAGGCATGATTTTACACAAGCTTCAGATACCGGTCACGCGCAAGGCGTTCCCATACTGCTAAAAGCAACGTCTCGTTCCCTTCTCAGGGAACAGGGTTACATGCGTAACCCCAGCGTTTTGGAGACGCTGATGATGAAACAACTGTTTACAGATGTTATAATATAAGGTAAGTGGTAACATGAAATTGTCACATGGGCATGCCACAACATCAACTGTAATTAGAAATGGGTAAAAAATATGTGTTGTTCATTAATAGATTAATAAATAAAAAATTACATTCATTGGCAAATCATTGGCACTGTGGTATAATGGACATGCAATGGCAACATGTTTTATTCTTTATATATTTCTGTTGTATTCAGAAAGGAATGTAATGTTTTAAAACTTTGAACAATATAATGTTTACTATTAATAATTTAACTTGAACTATTTTGTTAGTGTGAAACATACATTAATTATATTAGTATAAATACAATTTTTTTGTTCTTAAATGTATGCAAACCATTTGACTTTGTAAAAACGTTGGAAGTGGAATAACAATCTGTCTGTATAGTGTTAAAAACTAAAATGAATAGTTATATCATCAATGTTATGCTATGCTGTAGACAGCAAAAATATAGGTTAGGTTATAGAAAAATCAAAGAAAGCAGTATTTCTGGATTGTTTAATACTGAAGCCTTAAAGCAGCCCTCTTAACAAAAATCTATTTATTTAAATATAACAATAGCACTACTACTGTGGTGTTATCATAAATCTAATGTTTTCTTTAAGAATGTGAAGGACTGAAAACTATTATATTGCACTGTTATAATAGCATGAATATTTCCACAACTTTTCATCTGATTGTCCAAGAACTGATTAAATTGGGTTGTGATTAAATCAATGAGGTGTGAGTGTGTGTGTGTGTGTAACCTGTTGGAGGGCTCTCTGGATGTCGATGCCTTGGCCCCATGGTGCTGGGGGGTTGGCCAGACATTCGCCTGCATTCCCTCGCCGGGAAATGTCGATACGCTGCCTCCTGAGGTTTTGGAAAGCAGTGGCCATGACACTCACACCATCAAAGGTGAGCGCTCCTGTGTACTGTGTGGATGCAGGGTGACACCAGTGAGTGTTACATCAACAAGAAGACAAGCTAGGGCTTCTTAAAATTAAATCCTGAACTGTGCAGTAGACAGATACCAGGTATCTGAAAGTCATTCTGGAGCTGGGAAAATATGTAGTTTAAGTGACAGTTTATACTTCCTTATAATCAGTAGTATGGTTTCAGCATTGGATAATATTTTTAATGTATAATCCCCCCACACTTCCCATGGCCACATTGGTTATGCTACAGAAATAAGACCCTGTATTTGAAAGCTAAACTGACTATGAGTCATAAAAGGATAGATTATTTGACTAAAAGTGCTGAATTCCTGACATATCACAACATCACCACATTTGGATATCAGCTAGAGTTTACTGACATTTCTTGCTGACTCTGTACCAGTATACTATATTTAACTGTAGGTAACATTAGCACATAATTAGCTACCCAGTAAACTAGCTCAAATTTGTTAATCACAGTATGATTTGACTTAAGAATCTCGAGGCTTTATTTTCATTTTCATATTCTCAATTTATTGAATAGCAACCAAAACTACCAAAATATACCGTAATGACCAGAAAGTTTGTCCAAGATCAACTATGTTAGCTAGCTGGCTAGCTAGCAGATGGGTTTGTGGGTTCTGTAGCTAGTTACCAGAACTTAATCTAACAACGTCGGGGGGTGGGGGTTTTGACGGGAAAAATGTGAATTTAGCAGTGGTTTATACCCCTCCAAATAACAAGCTATATAATCAAAATCAGTCAGGAACCAAAATGGTCAATTCCAAATGTGGGTTCATTAATAGAAGAATGTTAAACACAAGCTAAATTAGATATTGGGATTCTATGATAAATATCAGTGAAGTCACACATACATTGTGTTTACAAACCCAGTTCTGTATGTTCCTAATCAATATCTGTAAATGTTTGCTGCAAATCCTCTCCTCACTGATAATACTGTTCTTCACCTTGAGTCTCCTCTTAGGGCTCTTCAGGTCTTTGCTGTCAAACTCCAGCCAGTCATCTATGGTCCTGCTAACCATGGGGTCTGTGTAGTTCATTAGCTGGAAGCCTGTGATGTTGGCACCACCTTTCCTGAACTCTGTCAAATTCAGGTCCAGAAAGCCCTAGGAGCAACATTGATCAAAGTCTTAGCATGAGAAATCACATCAATCCGATTTCAACTGCAAAAATACAGGCTTGTTCTGTATACTGTATAATTTAAGTACTATACTAAAGCAGCTGTTCTCAGACTGGGAGCTGCAGAGAGTTGTACCTTTACTTTGTAACTCTGCTTAGTTGTACCTCTGCTTAGTAATTTATCATTTTCTGCTTCAGACAAAAATAAAAAACTATGAGTTAAATGTTGCAGACATTATAACATTATAACCTTTGATAAAAAAAGGAATAAATTATATGCAAACCAATTACAATTTACAGTCATTCTGCACTAACTTAATAAGTTAGTTGTAATGTAATTGTAACATGCAGTGAAAGGCAGAATATAAGTGTGTAAATTTGGTATAAGCTCTATTGGTGTGAATATAAAAATCATAATCAGGCAGGCAACATTAAATAAGGATAAATCATTCCCTAAAGAACGAAACAGGAACTAGGATCAAAACCAGGAAATCACATAACAAGGAAACACTTTTATTTAGCAAAATAAGGCCTGGACTTAACAATAAAAATGCATGACACAACAAGGTATACATAGATAACTGAAGACAAACAGAAAAAAAGGTGAACACATTCAGGCAGCAAACCAACAGGACAGGGAATGAAGCAGGCCTGAAAAAATAAAATAAAATAAAAACAACCACATGATTTTTTCACCATGGGAACTGCGACGTGAAGAGGGAACGTTATCAGAACAGTTGCATGTCTAATGCAGGCCAGTGATAGCTGCAGAAAAATACAGCAAAATGGACAAATTTCTGGCAAAACAAGGTCCCAGACTGTCAAGAGATATAATGAATGGGGAAAGCCTAGAACAAAAAAATCCTTTCTGCAGTTTGTGTTTTCTTGTGTAGTTCTGATCTGCAGACAGACCCTATTGCTTTATTTTTTGGCAGGGTTACTACATTATACATTGTCACGGCGGACCGACACCCGACGCGCAGTGTAAGAGAATCGCTCCTTCCCCGACTGCCGCACCGGCGAGAAGCGGGCAGCCCCGCGCCGGACCCAACACTAACCGGAAGGGCCGTTACGGCGGGGTGGAGCCACCCACTCCTCGCCGGCTGCTGATTGATGAACCTGGTGCGAGATTCCCACCACTCCAGCCCCGGAAGGTGCTGGAAAATAATGGTGACCACACAAAATATTGACATTTTGGGCCCAATTTGGACATTTTCACTTAGGGGTGTACTCACTTTTGTTGCCTGCGGTTTAGACATTAATGGCTGTCTGTTGAGTTATTTTGAGGGGACAGCAAATTTACACTGTTACTCAAGCTGTACACTCACTACTTTACATTGTAGCAAACTGTCATTTCTTCAGAGTTGTCACATGAAAAGATATAATCAAATATTTACAAAAATGTGAGGTGTGTACTCACTTTTGTGAGATACTGTATATTAGTAGTATAGTAGCAGTAGTAGTAGTAGTAGCAATAGTAGTTGTCCTATTAGTAGTACATTAAATCTCACTGAATTCCTCAGATGTGAATCATAGAGGAAAGTACAAAAAAAATCCTGTCTGAAGTGCTGGGTCTTCCCGAGGGGTCAGGGTGCACAGTGACAGTTACCATCCTGTAAGGCGGCCTAAGTGGACTAAAGAATAAAAAGCACTTATTTAAACTACGGATCAAAAATCTGGTGTTTAAAGTCCAAAAAGGATGTGTAAGAATTTAAAGATTTAAAGTTAAGCCCACAGGACATTTTAAACACCGAATAATAAGAAACGCAGGTTTAGACAGAGTGAAATCCATTCCATTAGTAGAGCAGATGTAGACTAATCCTACTTAGGACTTACATTAGTCTTTAGAGATAAATTTCTTCAGAGAAAATAAAACTGAGTCTGCAGTGATTCAGGCAAACACAAATACATATAGCTCCCAACTCTGAGCCTCCATAATGGATTTTTTATGCACTACTATCCATCTTACTTAAGGTTGAAAGGAATGAGCTTGAACTAGAATCAGTCCCAGAGAAAATGGACATTATAAAATATAAAAATTTATATGGCTCTGCAGCACTGAATGGCATAATGCTATGCAGGTGCACAGCTCACCACATCAGAGATCAGATTTTAAAAAAATAATGATATGGTTATTTCCATAGTGATTAAGTGTGCCGATTAAGCTTTAGCCTTCATGTAATAACTCAGTGTGTGTGTTTGTGTGTGGGATTCCTTAGGTGACTGGCTCAGATGTACCCCATGGGTCTCTCTCCCTCACAAAGTGTTGCATTCTTACAGCCTTTATTATCGTCATTATTTATAGGCTGATATCTTTTTTCATTGTTGCCGAGTGCAATTATGTGATTCGTGTGGAATTACGGTTTCTTTGCTCCTATTACAGAGCCCAATTATGAATTTCACAATGCTTATTGTGAATTCACAGTTTGTCGCGGCTGCATGACTGTTTGTCCAAATTCCCTGTTAGGACAACTGAACAGTGCTAAAACTTTTCCTGCTCTAATTCAAATGTGTGACCTATGCAAATCTTGATTTTCCTTCTCCTGATAAGATAAAGGTCTACAGTATGTCAATGGTAGGGTCATTTCTTTGGGTGAATGCATTTTCTCAATAATTTTTTTTTCACCAACATTTTTATTAAATATCCTGTCAGGTTAATTACTGCGAGTTATCTAGCTGCAATCAGCAGTTATGATACTAAACAATTATATTTACATTTCTCAAGAGTGAAAAATCGTCTCAGGAATACTGTCAAGTTAGTTCGTGTTACCTAGCCTGCTTGTATTAGCAATGAAGATTATGGACATTTACAAACATAAATCCTGTCAGGTTAGTTCCTTTTAGCAAGCTATCTAAAAACTCTGTAAAATATAATAATAATTATAATAAATCCAATTATATTTATGAATGCCAATGACTTCCTCCTTCTTACTACCTGAAGACATTCATACATAGACTCAAATTCTTGTCTATAGTCTTAAAGACATGTATGCTCAATTTTGACCTTATTTCTATGTATGGATTGAATGTGACAAACCGAGATTTTTAGAATTGCCTCAAAAACACAATCTTTATCTGTAGAGAGACCCAATTGCTAATTTTTCCAGGTACATCATATGGACATTAATAGTACACTACAACTCACTGAATACCCCTAATGTGTACATCCAATTTGCACTAAAGGTATATATTATTAAGTTACATGATAAAGTATATGCACTAAAAATATGCTATTTAAAGTCCCAGTGAAATGCCTTGAATGCACAGTTATTCAATGTGTTGACATAATTTCCACTGAAACAGGAAGTTGGGCGGGACATATTGAGTGGCTCTGCCCCCTTCTTAAATTGCCAATTTAGCTTACCTCAGAGCACCGGCTAAGCTGTATTGAGCGTAATTACCATGGATTTTTATATTGTTGGGGAGAGACACTTCAGATTCTAGAGAGCATTTGATTGGACAGAAAATCTGATGAGAAGCTGAAGTGCACAATGATGTCATCAAAATTATTGATCTGTATTGGTGGAAGAGAGCATCTGTAAATTTTGTATTTCTAAATGTGAATTGTGAAATGTGTCGTTGTTTTGGAGCACACTAGCTTATAGATAACCTTAAGGCTAACATAGTGATAATAAAAGCCACACAATTTTCAATTCTGATTTCATGGGTACTTTAAGGTGGATATTAGCAGCATATGACAAATGTGATGTGGGGCCTGTAAAGGTTTAGGTTTTTCGTTTGTTTTTTTATTTATTTAACTGATCCCTACAGACTCACTGAGGTGACAGGGTGTTTAATAAAAATAAAATTATTTTTTGGTCAAGAGTTAATATATCGAGGCCAAGATATTCTCAAGATCTATTTTGTGGCCACAAAGCACTTATAACTCATAGCAACAATTGTATTTCCAAATGAGTGAGACACCAAAGCATGGAGATTTGATCAAATTAGACTTCACTTTAATTTTAGAATGATACATAATAACATACTGGTATCACTTCAGTTGTGACATTTATAATACACAATTAGCCCATGCATGTCACCTTAAGTGAAGTTTCAAAATGAAAAGATTATTAGTTCATAACATTTCATGGTCATGACTTTGGTATATTGTGGCCATGAAATAGTTATTATATGGCCTCCAATTAGTAATTAGTGGTCTCAATATATTAATTTACTGACCACACCTTATTAAATTTTCCCCGTAGAAGAATAAGGGATTTTGAAGCATAAGAGAATTTTCAAGACATTGTCCAGCCCCATAAAACTGAGGAACTGGGAGACACACACGGGAGAGCTGAGCTTCATATTCATGGGAATAGTTTTGTGAACTTGTGGAGCACATCCAAAGGTATGGAATTAGAAATCATCATCTATTCATGCAAATTTTTTGAAAGTTGTGTTTTGCGGTGCTTCTGAATGTATGATGAATAACTAGTACACTATCCATACCTTGTTGTTTCAAGAATACTGCATTAAAACATTTTATAGCAGGAAGGAGGGAACAAAAAAAAAAGATTTAATGTTCTTCACTGTGATTTGCATTTCTCAAGACCATTTGGCTAATGATATAGACACATGGCCTGCTGTGAAACCTGCATCTCCTGTCTCGTTATGTCAAATGGTGTTTCATCAGATATGTGAACAATGTGAGTGAACACAATGTCTATTTGAATGTGACACCCTATCTAGCACTATTCAGATCTGAAGAAAGGTTGCATAAAGTAAAACTGCACCAGAGGAAAAGAAAATCATATGCTACAAGCTTTAAAACAAATCACATTCTACCACCACTCCTACACCCTCACACTCACACCAATACTCCCACAGCTGCACATAAAAAGACATGTGACATTGATGCTTTCCATGCCGAAGTAGGGATGATAAGTCTCTAACTCAGCAGGCAGTCAGCAATCTGTCTGCATTGTGTCCTGCATTTAAAAGAACATGTGCTCTGACGAGACAAAAAAAAAAAGAGATGGGGAATTCTGGATGTGCTGGAATTGATTTGGCGATGTGCAAAAGACAAGGCTGTTACACTCCACAGCAGCCCCTGGTTATGTTAGATAACATGCCTCACTTACCAGGTTTGCCAGGACAAAGTGATAATTCTTCAGATTCTTTTTTTGCGCTGCAATCTGAAAAGCAAGACATAAAACAGTCCATTACACATGTTCATATGCATATACCAACATTCTGTTGTTTATAGCCTAAATCTCTGCAGGCTCCCCAGACAGAAACTAATTAGTCCCATTTTTTTAGCAGTTAATAGCACGTCTTCCATCCCTCCCTGGGTGGGTGCGATATTGTGCGATTTGACATCTGTCACCATGGGAACCCCAATTATGGGCCTTAATGACTACATGCACTCCAGGACTTCACACACCTGTGAGCTATAGTATGCTTCTGGCATCTCTAAGCCTTAACCGAATGAAGGCTCTGGTCTCCAAACGTCAAGAGGAAAAGATCACGGTTTGACTGTTTCACGGTTTCATTCTCCTAAATCTCAGGGGATTTTCAAACAACTGTGTTCTGCCAGTAATGTTTAAGAAGTGGCTGGGAATTTGGCAACTAGGTTTGACAAATCCCTTCACAGTAATATCACCAGCTTTAAATTTACTGTCAGATAGTTCACTCTCAGCATTACATGGTCCATAGCACTGGTGATTTGATTGGGGTGTTTGAGAAAAGAGAGGCAACAGGAGAATTTTTAATCATACATTCATACTGGCTAGTGTCAAGTCACTCATGTCACATGGTCTTTTTCTCTTATGGGCAATCACTGTCCAGCGAAATATCAGAGCAAGCTGTACTAGCCATACTAGCCTCGATCTCACACCAGTGAGCTCTGCTACTTCCTTCCATGCTTTATTTTTCTTCGTAATGTCTCCATACTCATTAAATGAGCTTGTATATTACAAAATAAGATGAAACCATATATAAGGTTTTATATGGTTATAGGGTTGCTTTTTTCCATTTTGGTTGTGTCAACAGTAAAATGGGAACTAATTGCAAGTAGGAACTATTTTTTGAGTTACTGTAGACTTCCTGTTAGCTTGAACCAGTCTGGTCATTCTACTCTGATCTCTCTCTCTCTCATTAATAAGGTGGTTACACCCTCAAAACATTCAGTTTTATAAACTCTAGAGACTGTTACAACAATCATGCCACAGTCAAAGTCACTGAGCTGACATTTTCCCCATATTCTGATGACTGATGCGACTGATCTGCATGATTTTATGCATTGCACTGTTGCCACATGATTGGCTGATTGTATAATTACATGAATGAGTGGGATAGTTTTTTGCTAATCAAAATAATAACAATAAGTTTTTTGCCTCAAATAATAACATATTAAAGATTTCTTATAGTTACACTTAATATTATGGACTGTTACAAAGCTTTCACACTGAAGACTGCTTCGGAAAATACAAATTAAATGTCAAAATATAAACAATTACTTTTGTTTGTTTTTGTTTTTTACAAGGAGTCTCCATATACTGTCAATGTAAAGTTCTCTCATTTATAATAAGTCATATTTCAATAAGTCAATAAGTCAAACATGCTAATTATCAAGAATGTTTAGCTACTAAGCTAGCTAACAAACTACCATTAACTTTCAAATAGATCTCCCATAAGCATATAAATATTATATCCAACGACCGAACATAAGCAAAGCCTTCACAACTACAGTAATTCAATTCACTGAGGCAAATGCAGATGCAGGTCACACATCTTGCTGCTTTTTTATTATTGCTCATCAATAAGAAGACAAATTCACCAGATTAAGAATGGAGTTAAGTCTTTCCATCTCGCAGTCCAGAATGATCTTGTGCTCTTTTTTGCTGTCCAGGTCCTGGATAGAGTTAATGAAGGCTGCCTCTGTAAGAGTATCAAAGTTGATGGATGTCACCTGCCAGCTCTTTTCTGCAGCTGTGTCCAGGATCTTCTGTAGCACAGTCAGTCCTACAGGAAAGAAGACAGGAAAGGAAGAACCATTAAAACATTTATACCCATAACGTAATGTTACACTGTAAAAGATTAACCGTATACAATTTTTGATACTTTAAAGCAGTGGTCACCAAGCCTCTTCCTTGAACTCTACCTGCCTGCAAGTTTCATCTCCAACCAAAATCTAACACACCTTTTTTGGTCAATCAAGAACTTCTTAAAGCAATAATTGCATAGTCAGGTGGGCACTCTGGAAACTAGTCCCTAGATGCAAGACGTTTGAACATTGCTATTCAGTATCAACTCTGAATAAGAACTGACATCAACTATAAGATATCAAACTTCAAAAGCCTTTGCTGCCGTTTATTAAGATTTGAGGGTCATTTGGCTCGTTGGAAGGGGTAGCATTCTCTCACCTGTCAATCACAGCGAAACTAGCTAATTCTGGATGTGTGTGAGCTTATGTATGTGGAGGACAGATAACGCTTTCTTCCAAGCGTGTTATGATGCTCTGCAGTACAGCATGTGTAGCAGTTCAAAAAATGGGGGAAATTCCAAAAAGTTGGGGGACATTTAGTTCTTCCAGCAGGGCAAGGCAAAGTCACACAGTCTACTAAATATCCTCTCCTGAATCCATCAAACTATTTTCACAGTGAATCTCTTTAACTTGTGATCTGATGTTCTAGCATCCTGACCTGACAAGTTCTAAATTTTACCACAGCCTGAAACTGACTCGTAATTACACAACAAAACTGAGTGTTTGGCAAACGACATGGAAGCCGCTTGACCTTGTTGTACTAGTTTCCTCGAGAAACTCTTGATGTTAGACTTCACACTGTGATTTTGATTGGGACTTTAGAGCTCTGCAGATTCTGTCTCACACTGTGGCACAGGTGCTACAGAAAAATGAAACCTGCTTTAAATCAGCTATGTTTATCATCCTACTGCTAAATGAACTATTTGTTTTTGATCTGTTCAGGTGAAGCAGCTGATGTCTTGCTCCATATGTGGTGGAAATGAGAGAATGAATTGATTGTTCCTTGGACAGAAGTTATTTCCCAACCATGACAGCTTGTCTGCTGTGTTGCAGACACACAGGTCTAATTAGGTTTATTAAAGCAGCCATGAGAGTCAGGATCTGAAGGAAACAGGGATGATGAGCCTGCATAGATATTTAGAGCCAGTGTTGTCAGGTCTGTGAGACAAAAGCAGCCTAATGGTCAATAAAATTGGCCAATTCAGAAATAAGCCCAATACCAAAATCTGTTACAAATTCTAACACCACATCTGTCCTATATAATGTTCTGTGGTATTTACAAGTAACATACAATATTAGGGCTGCAACTAATTATTATTTTCATAATCGATTGGTTGGTCGATTATTTTTCCGATTAATCGATTAATCTGATGGGGTCGGTGAAAACTTTCAGTACACTTTTTTTGTTGTTTATTTTAAATAAAATCCAGAAACTGAGTGTTACAAATATAAACTTCAAACTAAAACTTTACACAACTGTTTGTCCAAACAGAAAAGAACCCAATACACACACACACACACACACACACACACAATTTAGGACTGTCGTTTATTTCGGTGCTATTTGTGCAGCTATAAAAAAAAATGTATAGAAACTTATATACAATATAAACATAAGATAAACGAATAAAATTATATGTATATATATATATATATATATATATATATATATATATATATATATATATATATATATATATATATATATATATATATATATATATATATATACAAACCCACCCCATGTATATGAGTCAAAGAAGGTTAGTGAGCTTTGAAGATATTTACATTATATAATACATTATACATAAGTGTTAAAATTCTGAAAATTAATTCATGTTTGGTCATTATGATCAGAACTGATGCAGGTAAACAATCGAAATCAGTGAAAGTTGGGAAAAAGTTGGGAAAAAAAATCTATATATAATATTGACCTGAGTGGTAGGGTTTTTTTTTTCTGACACTGCAAAAAAAAATATGAATGCATCAAAATGAATGTTGTTGTTTGTTACATATGTCATGTTCCATGACGTAAGGGAAAATAAGCCAGATGCAAAAGCAGTGTGAACGGTAGTTTTATTTACAGAGAGACAGGCTGACAAATCCAAAACATGATCCATAAACGTAATCCAAAACATGCAAGAGATCCAGCGATCGGCAAACAGGTATACACAGGGCTAGGCAGGAAACTACAGTGCCTTGCGAAAGTATTCGGTCCCCTTGAGCTTTTCAACCTTTTGCCACATTTCAGGCTTCAAACATAAAGATATACAATTTTTCTTTTTTGTGAAGAATCACCAACAAGTGGGACACAATTGTGAAGTGGAACGAAATCTATTGGATATTTGAAACTTTTTTAGGAAATAAAAAACTGAAAAGTGGTGCGTGCAAAATTATTCGGCCCCTTTACTTTCAGTGCAGCAAACTCACTCCAGAAGTTCAGCGAGGATCTCTGAATGATCCAATGTTGTCCTAAATGACTGATGGTGATAAATAGAATCCACCTGTGTGTAATCAAGTCTCTGTATAAATGCACCTGCTCTGTGATAGTCTCAGGGTTCTGTTGAAAGCGCAGAGAGCATCATGAAGACCAAGGAACACACCAGGCAGGTCCGTAATACTGTTGTGGAGAAGTTTAAAGCCGGATTTGGATACAAAAAGATTTCCCAAGCTTTAAACATCCCAAGGAGCACTGTGCAAGCGATCATTTTGAAATGGAAGGAGTATCAGACCACTGCAAATCTACCAAGACCTGGCCGTCCCTCTAAACTTTCAGCTCAGACAAGGAGAAGACTGATCAGAGATGCAGCCAAGAGGTCCATGATTGGCGTGGACTTCCGGGTTCACTGTCCTCTGCGTTCTCATGCTGCATCCATTGTGGGGCGGAATATTCTGTCACGGCTGTCACGTTCCGTGACGTAAGGGAAGATAAGCCGGATGCAAAAGCAGTATGAACAGTAGGTTTATTTACAGATAGACAGGCAGACAAACCCAAACAAACCCAGACAAACATGATCCATAAACATAATCCAAAACATGCAAGAGATCCGGCGATCGGCAAACAGGTATACACAGGGCTAGGCAGGAAACTATGTTGAGGTCATGGAAAACAAGGTCGATAAACAATACGAGAAACATGAAACACAGCGAGGGACTGGTAGCGGAGTAACCAGTACAAACTAATCTAACAAACTATGACTATGACTAAACGAAACAAAACCTAATCTATCTCTATGCAAATCTACGTCTAATATTCCGCATTTAGTGTTGCTAGGCATGCGGTATATATGCTGACGTGATTACCCTCGTAAGTGGCAGGACGGGGAGGAGACATGACATAGACAATAACAAAAGCACGTGTTGAAATGTCATTGCTGTCAACATTAGAAAAGCAGGTGCTCGCGCACACGCGCTTAGAGCACGCTGCTTCAAGGGGAAATTGTGACATTGTTAATCACTGAATTATCAAAGACTGTAATAATAAAATACATAAATTCTAGTTAGCATTTAGTATATGGAAAATATTTATTATTTTTCTGTTTTTCATTAAAAAAACATCTGTGGCCTTATGTAAACAAACAAATTGTCAGGCCGCTGTGGCGCTTCTGAAAGGACTTTTGAGCTATGCACGCATCTGGGGCTAGTCGGCGCAGCAGGTGATTCACAGCAGGTGTGTGGGGTTTCGGCTTAATGAACTGTGATATTTAAGTGTCTGAGTTTCCCGAGCGTTTCGCTCGTGATTATGTATCTATGTATGTGATTATGTGTGTATGATAAGATAGAATATGACACTTGTGTTGAAGTTTAAGTCAGAGATGCTATGTTGAAGTTATGTTAAGCTTCCTATGTTTGAATGAGGATTGTGTTTACGTTAATCTAAAAAGGATTAATAAAGCCTTGATCTGCGCCTGTCTCCGACACCCGAGTTTGCATCCTGACTACAACCCTGTGTCGTAACACAAATGCTCAGCAGAAATGTTCTGTAGAAATGTTCATCAGAAGTGTTCAGCAGAAATGTTCAATAAAAATTCAACTTGAAAAAAAAAAGAATAAATGTTTAATAATTATTTTGTGACCGTTTTTGGACATGGACATTTTTGTTCTCTATGGACCTATGTGTACCCTTTTTTTATTTGACGCACATGGGTTAAGACAAAAATATGATTATAGAGAAATGCAGTGATGTAGTGATATAGAAAATGTACTGAGATGAAAGAAGAGATTTTGTTTTTGAAATGTATTTTTAAAAGTCGAAACTAGACTTAAGTAGAGGAACAAAGTGAGTGTACTTTGTTACATCCCATCTAATACATGATACAAAAAAGACTATCTGAGAATTTAGTAAACCATTTCACAACATAATGCATTCATACAGCAATCTACAGAGTTAATGCTAATCAAAGGAGATCCTATTGTGTGACCATTAAGTATCCTCCAAAACCTCTAAAACTGTGATTTACATTGTTTATAATACCTATAAGCATTAAAAACAACAAATGACAGCAGTTTATGTAACTGGAAAACAGACCTGCTAAGCTTATAGTGTGAGTTGGGTAGAAAAGCACCAGAGCTAGCATCTTCAACCATAACTGCTTAGCATAGACAATAGCAAAGAAAGAGGGACTTTTGTTAGTTGTTCATGTGGATCTAATCTTGGGACATTACCAAAATACACCAGGAAATATGAAAAGAATCCAACAATATTGCAAATTATGAAGTTTGACTAGATTTACAAGCCAGCTGTTTACTAACAGCTACAGTAGATTAGCTATCACTAGAAAACAAAATCTGTCACTCAGAGGTTCAACAGTGAATTGACTTTGTCTCAAATGAGTTATTTCTAATTTTCTCAATGACCAAACTGCAATATAGGGGTTGACTCCTGTTTCCAACTGCACCATGTTTCGGTCGTTTGAATAAAGAACATTTAACACTCCCTTCCCTTCTCATCATGCCCTTTCTCTACTGAGAATAGTAGCAGTTACAGCTTCATGCATTCTTTGCATGTTCAAAATTTGATTCCTTCATGCTTTAGGCAGTTTAAAGCTGCTCACTCTAAATAAACTGGATATGTTTTTTGACCGATTATTTGGTAACTGCATCAACGATTCTGCAATTTAATTAAACTTTTTTTTAAATTACAAACTCATTCTTTGATCTTGTCCATTGCATTTTAATGATAAACAAATTGGTCAAAATGATAAATGCAGGATATCAACTTAAAAAATAAAAGCTGTATATACTCTACCTGAGGCAGATTGCGGTACACCTGCAACGCCGACGGCTGATCAATAACAGCACAGGCTGTGTCCACAGAGAAAAATTTGTAAGAGCTGCCATCTGAGCAGCCCAAAGACGAGTAATACAAACGAGCCAGCCAATCAGACGCAGCTCCCTGATTTGCTGACCTCGCGTCTGCTGAAATATGATGGTATGCAAGTTCCATCCAAGTGTTAGACATAAATCTACCCCGTCTGGCACCTGTGATCAACCGTCTCTGAGTGTAATTCATAAACGTGACACACGGACTAGTGGAGAGACTAAGAGCATCACTTGATAAGCAAATGTATGCAATGAGATAATTCTGCATTTATCATAGTTGTGGAAATGTATAGTGACACTAGTAGTAGATAATTACAGCTGTCGTCTTCTGCTGCTTGCAAATCGAGGCTGAGTCTTTTACAAGCTCAGTGAGAGTAGTTGCATGATTTGAAGACCGTGTTCAACAAACATGAAGCTGACCTGAACCCTTATATGACTATTGGTTAGCTAATATATTTTTTGATACATTAACACCGAAGAACTAAAGCTTCCTATTACTCCTGGCCTACTGCATTTCACGTAAGGAATAAAACACAAAGGGGAATGTTGCTGTAGGAAAATTATAAACGACACAGTAGTGTGATGTGTTCTAATCGATAGCAAGTTGATAGCAATTTGACAACAATTAAATCTTTTTATTAGTTAAAGAACAACACATACTTTTTTTTGTTATTTGTAGTTAGGTTTAATGTTGTGGAACATCTGCGAAATGGTAAGTTCTTGTTATCATTACCTTTATAACAGCTATAAACAGTCATTTCCTCACCAGCCTCCTTTGAAGGATCTTTTTTATTCTTTCTTGCAGTTATTAAGTCAAAAAAATGCAGCGTGTCATATTACCGAGAAACCACAAAACCCCAAAGCTTTTCCCATGTTAAGTTAAATTATTTACTGAAACTGGAGACTCCTTACCAAAAATTTTAAATATGTTTCCTCATAGAAAACTTCACCATATCAACAGTTACACACGTTTACAGTATAATCAGTTTATATGGAACATCATCTGTACAAGTCCCTATGAATGAGTTACCAAAGAAACAATAACATATTAAAACGAGCACTTTTTAACAACCATCTTGTGCATCCAGATATGTATGTAATAGATTCATATTCTGAATTAAGTCAGCTTAGGTGATTAAAACTAGTTGATTACAAAAAGAATATGAACTAGAATGTTAGTTTTCATGTTTAGTATACAACAATGACCATCAGAAAGTTTGCCTTTTTAGAAATACTTAAAATGAGAAAAATTATTTTACAATTTACTATTTCAAGCTTGAAATTAGTAAAATAAACAAACAAAATTCTAAAATTTACTTTAAAAACCTTATATTTGGGTCACTGTAATTGAAAAAGTAAATACAAGCTATATTCGACTACATTTAAGATACACTGCAGGAGCATCTAAAAAAATTAAAATATTGTGGAAAAGTAATTTTTTTTCTGTAATTTAATTCAAAAGGTGGAACTTTCATATAGGGAAATAAGTATTGAATGTGTCAACATTTTTTTCAATAAATATATTTCCAGTGAGGCTATTCACATGAAATTTTCACCATCAGCACTAAGAAATCTGGAAATATAAAGAATTCACTACATTAATCCATAAATAGTCCATAAATCAAGTTATATGTAATAAAGGGGAATGCCACAGGAAAAAAGTATTGAGCACGCTAAGAAAAAGCAGTTCTCCAAGGCAAGGTAAGGCAAGGAACCAGCTGTAATTACACCCCCTATCTGTGCAAATTAATATAAGCTGGGTTAGTAAATTGATGGTTTATAAATAGACTTTTTGTTACCAAGGTGTCACAAAAGAAACATCTCATGATGGGTAAAATCAAAGAGCTCTCCCAAAACCTTCACAACCTTATTGTTGCAAAACATATTGATGTAATCGGATACAGACGTATTTCAAAACTTCTGAATCTTCCAGTAAGCACCACTGGAGCCGTTATGCACAAGTGGAAGCAACATCACTGTCATCACTCGGCTCCACACAAGATTTCTGACCAGGGAGTCAGAAGAATAATCAGAAGAGTAGCCCAAGTGCCAAGGACCACTCAGAAAGAGGTCCAGAAACACTTGGAGGCAGCAGGTACCATCGTCACAAAGAAAACAATAGGCAATGCACTTCACTGCTCACGCTCACCCCGCAAGACTCAATTACTAAAGAAAAAGCATGGTGAAGCTCATTTAAATTTTGCTACTACTCATTTGGACAAGCCTATGTAATACTGGAAGAGTGTAGTCTGGTCAGATGATCGCAAAATTTTACTTTTAGTGGTCATACTACAAACCATGTTTGGAAAAGAAATGGCAGTGCACATCACCCTTAAAACACTATACCAACAGTGAAGTTTGGAGGTGGAAGCATCATGGTATGCGGCTGTTTTTCATCGCAAGGTACTTTCAGACTTCAAATAATTGAAGGAACGATGAATGAAGCCCTTTACTGGAAGATTCTTGACAAGAATCTGTTGCCATCCTCCAGGATGATGAAGATGAGAAGTAGATGGATCAAGGATTTAAAGACAATATGTTGAGAAGAATGGGCCAAAATCACACCTGAATACTGCCGCCCATTAATTTCTTCATACAGGAAGCGTCTTGGCAAACAAAGGCTTCTCCACTAAGTATTAAATACATTAGTTAGCACGTTCAATACCTTTGCAGAAATTCCTGCAAATCAAGCCTGACCAAGTATTGAGTAAATAAATTAACATTCTTTTTAGAAGGTCAACATTTCTGTAAATTCTTTACACTAATATTTTGATATACTAGATTTTTGATTTCCATGAGCTATATGCTTTCCATGAGTTCTTCCACTCTAGCTTTGGCAAACCATATCTTCATGGAGCTCGCTTTGTGCACAGGGGCATTGTCATGGAAAAGGTTTGGGCCTCTTAGCTCCAGTGAAGAGAAATTGTAATGCTATAGCGTACAAAGACATTCTAAACAATTGCGTGCTTCTAGTTTTGTGGCAACAGTTTGGGAAAGAACCATGTATGAGTGTCAGATGATGGTCAGGTGTCCATCAGGTGTTTTGACCATAGAGTGTATTTTCCCTTAATAATTTTAAATTTTTTGCAGTGTAGACTGCAACGGCAAAATGTAGATATGTTTATAATTAGATGATTAGAAACTTTTGGTTGAACATTTAATAGTCGTGCTTCCATGCTATGTTTTGCTTATTTATTGGGTGATTAATTTATTGATTGTGTAGCTGAGATTATATTTCACATTATGATCCACACAATGAATGTAACTCAAGGAGCAATCTTATTTCCATTCAATCATTTCTACATTTATAAATGACAAAAACTGCCTCAGTAGTCAATTTGTCATGTATCTGGGAACTCTGGACTCCATTTCCCATCAGCCACTGCACTGCACCACATGACCATATGCACCACAACTGCACCTGATCCACGTTTCTGGTTAGTGAGCACCCATGTGTATATATAGTTTTTGTCTGCACTCTCTCCTGGTCTTTCGTTGTCTGAGACTTCTGTCTTTCATGTCAGTGTGTTCTGTTTCTTGCCATAGTATCTTGCCAAGTTGTCTTAGTGTTTGTCTAGTAGTCTATTTGTTTACATTAAATGTTTACAATCTGCTTCTGCCTCAACCTCCAATTGTGACAGAACGAAAGACCTTTACTAAGAAGCAGCAGACGCCTGGTGCAACGCCTATGCGGAGTGGTATCTCAAGATAACGGAGCAGGGAAGAAGGTCGAGGGTACTGATGGCTCAGAGTAGCCTCATACTCGGAATACCATCGCGGTACAGCGCATGCACCATACTACACCCGGCGTTCGTTGTGGAATATGCCAAGTTACACGGGTTGGAGTATATGCTCGGAGATGAGACCGAATAACGCCCTCCCTCCCCTCTTCTGGATGTCGCTCTGCCTTCCCGTTCAGCTGAGGTCATCACGCAGCCGTCCCATTCAGCTGAGGTTGTCGCGCAGCCTTCCTGTTCATCTGTGGACGCCACTCAGCATCCCTGCTTGGCTGTGGACGTCGCTCTGCCTTCCCGTTCAGCAGAGGTCATCACGCAGCCGTCCCGTTCTGCTGAGGTCATCGCGCAGCCTTCATGTTCGGCTGTGGACGCCGCTCAGCATCCCTGCTCGGCTGTGGACGCCGCTCTGCCTTCCGGCTCGGCAGTGGACGCCGGTCGGCCTTCCTGCTTGGCTGTGGACGTCGCTCGGCCTTCCTGCTCGGCTGAGGTCATCGCTTGGCCTTCCTGCTCGGCTGAGGTCGTCGCTCGGCCTTCCTGCTCGGCTGAGGTCGTCGCTCGGCCTTCCTGCCTCACAGAGGACGTCGCTCTGCCTCCATGCTCCGCTGAAGACGTCGCTCCTTTCCTTCACTGCGCTCAATGTGTCGCTCCCCCTTCCTGCTCCACGGAGGACGCCGTTCCCCCCTCATGCTCCTCGGAGAGCGTCGTTCCTCCCATGGGCCTCAAAGAGAACCTCGCTCCTCTCCCTGGCCTCACGGAGAACCTCGCTCCCCCCATGAGCCTTGCGGAGAACCTCGCTCCCCCCGTGATCATCGCGGAGACTCTCGCTCCCCCCTGGAGCCTCGTGGAGACCCTCGCTCCCCCTTTGAACCTCGTGGGGGACCTCGCGTTCCTCTTCTGCCCCAGGAAGGAGGTCGCCCCGCTTCCATGCCCGCCAAGGACGTCCTTTTGCCTCCCTATGCCATTGTGGGAGCCGCTCGGTCTACTGGCTTTGTTGAGGACCTTTTGCCCGGGGGCCCGGGGCTGCCGGTTGGGGGCCATGTCGGTTTGGGCGCTCCGGGATTAGCGCCCTTGGGGGAGGGTTCTGTCACGTATCTGGGAACTCTGGACTCCATTTCCCCTCAGCCACTGCACTGCACCACATGACCATATGCACCACAACTGCACCTGATCCACGTTTCTGGTTAATGAGCACCCATGTGTATATATAGTCTTTGTCTGCACTCTCTCCTGGTTTTTTGTTGTCTGAGACTTCTGTCTTTCATGTCAGTGTGTTCTGTTTCTTGCCATAGTATCTTGCCAAGTTGTCTTAGTGTTTGTCTAGTAGTCTATTTGTTTACATTAAATGTTTAAAATCTGCAACTGCTTCTGCCTCAACCTTCAATTGTGACACAATTGTTATTTCAATGTTCAGGAATTTAGTCGTGATTCTCATTTTTGCCCTTATCATTCAGCCCTACACACACAATCAATTCTCCAATTAACTAATAGACTTTAGCTATTCAAAAAAAATGTCAAAGTGGTAACTGTAAACAGTTCGTAAAAAGAACAATGAGTTTGCGAAAAATTCTCAATGTCATTCATTAAAAGACTGTGTCAGATTGCGTTTTGAAATGCCTCCCCAGTTTTGGCCATGCCTGTGCTTTCTCCTCTCCAGTCGTCTGTGCATGCCGGCACATTTGGGCAGATCTCAGCAGCTGTGAAATTGTTTCACACCGGAGAGTAGACCAGCTTTATCACCCATTGAGCAGCACTAAACTGCAGATAAGGCGGGAGAGAAAGAGAGAGAGAGAGGGAGAATGTGAAAAAGACGATACCCACATTCTATCTGTCTCGCGCTAGTGTCGCGTCACGTTACTGCAACAGTGCCGATAAGAAAGGAAACAGAAGGAGATGAGTTAAAGAACTGGTCGAGAAGAACAGGTCTGGGCCAGTGTCGTCTCCTCTTCCTGTCACTCAAAATCACCTACTGCTCATACATTCACCAAACGTTGTGCCAAATACAAAATGAATCTGACTGAAGCAGATTCATGTGCTGTGTTCATTCCTGTAAACAAAGCCAGCTCTTTCTCTCAGTGTTTAAAGCCGATTTGGCTGGAGTGCGTTGTCTGAATTTTTATGGCCATGCGATTTATTGCAAATGCACTCAATAAACAGACTTGGCAAGTGGACATCGACAGCCTGTTTAATTACATTCAGCCTGCACGCAATATTCACTTTCCTGCTACATTATTGACACATACATTAACGTAAGTACTGGCATTTCATTCTACCTGTCTGCTTGTAAGAGTTGGCGGGGGGATGGTCAAATAGAATTGCTTCAATTTAAAACACACACACACTCACACACACGCACACGTGTAAACAGAGGACTCACTTAAAAGTTTGAAAATAGCTGTGCACCGTAGCACTGCAGTATCTAGGCAACAGGCGAGCAGTGGGGGGTGGGGTGGGGGTGTGTTTTCCAGAGGTGTTTTCTAGCTGAGTGTCACACAGCGCTCTCGAACCATGATCAGTTCATTGATGGTGAAAATTAGACACACACATCCGTTATTAATTAACCAATTGTATGAGTCTTTTTATATGCAAATTCGGGAAACGTATGCTATTCATGCTTCTTTATTTTGTATCGTTGTTTGTTGTAAAGAGCTCACCATTCAATAACTGCAGAAAGAAGAAATCTCCAAAGGAAATTGTATTACATACCTTCCTGGTGAGATAAGGAGACAATTATAGTACCTGTCTTAAAACTGTACAAGGTATACAGTGAGGAAAAAAAGTATTTGATCCCCTGCTGATTTTGTACGTTTGCCCACTGACAGAAATGATCAGTCTATAATTTTAATGGTAGATTTATTTGAACAGTGAGAGACAGAATAACAAAAAAAAAAAATCCAGAAAAACGCATGTCAAAAATGTTAGAAATTGATTTGCATTTTAATGAGGGAAATAAGTATTTGACCCCTCTGCAAAACATGACTTAGTACTTGGTAATGATTTTTAATTTTCAATGCCCTAGCTCAGGGAAGGAGGTTCTCACCCAAGATTTGACGGTACATGGCCCCATCCATCGTCCCTTTGATGCGGTGAAGTTGTCCTGTCCCCTTAGCAGAAAAACACCCCCAAAGCATAATGTTTCCACCTCCATGTTTGACGGTGGGGATGGTGTTCTTGGGTCATAGACAGCATTCCTCCTCCTCCAAACACGGCGAGTTGAGTTGATGCTAAAGAGCTCCATTTCGGTCTCATCTGACCGCAACACTTTCACCCAGTTGTCCTCTGGTGGTCAGATGAGGCCAAAATGGAGCTCTTTGGCATCAACTCAACTCAACACCATCCCCCACTGATCATTTCTTTGTTAGTGGACAAACGTACAGAATCAGCAGGGGATCAAATACTTTTTTCCCTGACTGTACAATACAAAACAAGGTAGCCCATCCGCCTCAAGATTTGAAGCGTTGTGCGTACTGAGATGCTTTTCTGCACACCATGGTTGTAAAGAGTCTTATTTGAGTTACCGTAGCCTTCCTGTCAGCTCAAACCAGTCTGGCTATTCTCCTCTGACTGTTCTCATCAACAAGGCATTTCTTGCATGTATAACTGTGGCTCACTGTATGTTTTTTTTTTGTTGTTGTTTTGTTTTGTTTTGTTTTTTCACACCATTCTGTGTAAACTCTAGAGACTCTTGTGCATTAAATATATCAGCAGCTCAGCAGTTTCTGAAAAAATCAAACAATACCATCATAGTCATATACACCAATCAGCCCTAACATTAAAACCACTGACAAGTGAAGTGAATAATATTAATTAACTTGGCAACAATTTACATTAATGTTCTCTTTGAAAAGCATTTATAAATGTGTTCATTAATAAGTAATAACTCATTTACAGATGCGTTATAAATCATTGATAGGCAGTTATAACTGTATGAATAAAAAAGGTGACTAATGAAATACCCTCCAAATAGTGAGCCATTTTTAACTCACATTTTATAAAGGGGGGGGGGTATTTTGGCCATTTAATAATTCAACATTATTAAATTTTGCTCATTTAATTAATTTAAATTTTGTTTTTGATTTAAATAAAAACAAAAAATATTAATTGGTTTTATGCATAACGTGTTTTGAACAAAGCTATGTGAATTCATTAAAGTCAGTTATAAAAAAAACAAGATGGAATCATTTGAGGTGCGCATACGTGTGAATATAACACATGTGCAGTTTCCTTGACGCCAGAGGGAATTTCCGGTACTGCTCTGTGTGAATTGAAGCCATTTTCATTTCAGTCCCAGAGTTTCATCATTCCAAAGATTTTCACAGTAAGTAAGATGTATTTCATATTATGCAGTACCATTCATTACAGTAAACAGTCTTGAGTTAAGAAAATAGTATTGCTTACGCATATAATATACTAAACATTAAAGCATTCACATTGTAGGTTATGGAGTTTTTTGTAGTGTAGGCCAACATTGCATGTGAAGATCCTCATATGCTAGCACATTAAGAAAAATGTTATGGTTTGCATGTTACCGAAAAAATAAGACTTATGTTGCAAGTATGAGTGCCTTTGAAGCATGTGGGAGATTGTGCCTCCTTGTACTTTGTCAGTCAATGATTGTGTGTGTTTTGTTTGTCCACTGTATTTATTTATTTGTTTTTTACTATATGACGAATTTCTAGTTTTATTCCTATCAGATCACAATAGAGTGTTGGGATTTATGAATCTGGATTCGGAATCTGAAATGTTATGGCGGGTTTTCCCCACACTTGTGATTACTTACAGAGCAACTTAGTTACATTTAAGTAAGATATGGATACTCAGTTTTTGCCAGAACCATATCTCCTTGCAGTTCTCACTTGGTTTAAACGTTAGTTTTCCACTGAAGCTAAGCAGGATTGAGCCTGGCCAGTACCTGGATGGGAGACCTCCTGTGGAAAACTAAGGTTGCTACTTGTATTAGTGAGGCCAGAAGGGGTGTTTACCCTGTGGTCTTTGTGGGGCCTAATACCCAGTATAGTGATGGGGACACTATACTGAAAAAACAGCACTGTCTTTCAGATGAGATGTTAAACCGAGGTCTTGACTCTCTGTGGTTATCATAAAAGAATAGGGGTGTGTCCTGGTGAAATTCCCCTATTGGTCCTTCTCTATCATGGCCCCGTAATAATCCTCATCTCTGAATTGGCTACATCACTCTCTCCTCTCCACTAATAGCTGGTGTGTGTCATCAACCATGTGGATGATACACACTAGTGGTTGTTGAGGAGATCACCCCCCCCCCATACTATGTAAAGCATTTTTGGGTGTCTAGAAAAGCACTATATAAATTTAACTGTAATTAACTACTCTATTAATTTGCAACATTGTTGTATTGTGGTTTGTTTTTTTATGTGTTTGTCAGTTCAATGTATCAGTGTAAAGATTGTGGCATTCAAGTGAGAAGGCAACCTGAATTTCTTAAACACTACAAACATAAGCATGGGCATTGCTTCAAATGTATTCATACATTCTGCACTTGTGTTGATATCTTGAGTTGATATTTAGGGAGTCCTTAAAATTTTTCCTTATGCCAGCACTGTTTATGTAGTGTATGTTTAAACATAAAGTAATATTCACATTTGTAACATTTACAGACAATTGATGTTCTCTCTAAAGAGAGAAGCTATCCTCAGAGCTCTTTGTATCTACCTTGGTGAGGATGACGGATGCCTACTGAAAAAGTACATGGTGAGTCTGTTTGAACTGTACATCTTAAATCAATACTCCACTCAAAAGTTGTCTGCTGTTTGTTTCCATACACTGAGGGTGAATGGTGATCAACACTTTGTTGCTCCAAAAGATTTAACGGCATTGTAAGTGTATATGACTCTTGTGGTTTAATATAAGTCTAATTAGGTGATTTGATTCCTTTGGGTGCAATGAAAAAAAATGGAATTGAATCACCTAAGAAGTCTTGGATTAAACCACACGAGTCAACTGGGTTACACTGGCCATGCCTTTATATCTTTTTTGGAGCATCAATGTTTTGGTTTACCCATTACTCTTCATTGTATCAACACAAATCACTGCTCTTTGAGCAATGCTGCCCAGCTTTCCTTGTGACATCTCACTATTTGAGACAACTCGTTCCAAAAAAAAAAAATCGATTACGCAAGCAAATTAATGGGAACCACAATAAAATAATGGTGTAGAGCTTGTCAATTTATAATCATCAATCAGTTACCAATCAAAAAACAATGTCTAATAACTTTGTATTATGTTTCTTTGTCACAGTTCCCCCTTGAAGCAGCATGCTCTCGCGCTGTTGCGCATGCGTATTGTGACATTTGAACATGTGCTCTTTGTTTTCGTTTCTGTCAATGGCTGGGAGGGCACGTGTGTTTTGTTTATGTTCGTCATGACCCTGCCCCGTGTCTGTCATAGGTTGTATCCCCACGTGTGTCTGTATTACTCCCAGCTGAAATCTGTTTAAGTTAATTCATGCCGGTTTATATACTACGCGCCGTACTACACACGGCGTGGTTAATTAAGCATAGTACACATAGTTCCTTGTTAGTTATAGTTCACGCTGGGTTATCCGCTCCCAGATCATAGTCATAGTTCACGTTCATGTTTATGTTTGTTTCTCGACCCTGTTTTCCGTGCCACGTTGTTGATATCTGCCTTGCCCCAAGTTTATGCCTGTTTGCCGCTCGCCTGACCTTCGCTTGTTTTCTGACTACGCCTTTGGATTACGTTTTGGATTTGTCTGCCTGCCTCTTGTAAATAAACTACACTCGTTCTTAAGTGCGCTTACCTCCTTCCTTCATCCGCTCCGTCACGAGTTGTGACATTCTTTTTAGGGCATTCAAAGAGATGATGTCTTGAAAGACCTCGCAAACACTGCCATGGCCATTTGTGTCATTAGAAAGGAAGGAGGAGATCTTGGACACTTTGAGGATATTGGAATTGTTGTTGATAATTCTCAAACAGATCTATTGCAGTGATGCTGGGTGCAATCTATGTGCTTAATTTGGCATACACAAAAGAGCTCAAATACTGTTATGAATTTATTCAGAAAGTCCTTATGCAGTTGAACTCTGAACTGTTCTTCCGTACAGTTCTAGGACTGAAAAACTAAATAAGTGCAATGTTGTAATTTTGCTAGACGCACTGATGTTCAGGTTCATACGATACAGACTGCAATTTGTTACCTGAAATGTCAGCACTTTGTTGTTAACTGTTGCTGTCATATATCAAAGAGGTAACTCTGGACTTCAGTTCTTATCAGCCACTGCACTGCACTACATGTCACATGACCATCTGCACCTGATTCACATTTGTTAATGAGCACACTTGTGTTTATATATAGCCATTGTCTGCACTGTTTCTCTATCTTTTGTTTGTCCTAGACTTCCGTGTTCCATGTTACCATGTTTCTTGGTCTTGTTAGTTTATGTTTAGTTTTGCCACAGTATTATGCCAAGTGGTCTTAGTGCCTTTGTTTTGTTTTTTGTTTAATAAACTATTTTGAAAATCTGCGATTGCTTCCGAACTCCAACCTTGAAACGTAACAGAACAAAAGATCTACAGTCGGAAGCAGCAGATCACCTGGATGGAGAACTGGGGCATCAGGATTCCACCGATGTTTGTGGAGAACTTTGCTACGTTACACCAATAGGCGGCGGATTACCAAGCTGCGTTATGAAAGCAGCAGGTCGCCATGAATTATCTGGCCTTCAACTTACCTCCAATGTTCACAGAGAACTACGCCACGCCAACAGGAGCAGGAGTCCGGGTATAAGGGGGAGTCTGTGGTCGGGGCTAGTACCATCTCCCACCCTCCTTCGCCTATAATAGATCTAGTTCTGCAAACAGAGTCAGCAGAGAATAAAAGTCAGCCTTGCTGCTCGTCTGAGGACGTTGCTCAGCTTTTTGGATCAGCTGAGGACGCCGCTCAGTCACCCGGGTTGGCTGAAGACGTTGCTCCGTGTCCTGACATACCCAAGTACTCCCCTCTGTTCAACAACCCCGCAGACAACGCTGCTGTGCTTGCCAGTTCAGCTGAGGACGTCGCTCTGCTTTCTTGCTCAACTGAGGACGTTGCTCTGCCTTCCTGTTGAGCCGAGGACGTCTCTCTCCTTTCCTGTTCAGCTGAGGACGTCAATCTGCTTTCCTGCTCCGCTGAGGACGTTGCCCTGCTTTCCTACTCAGCTGAGGACGTTGCTCTGCTTTTCTGCTCCACTGAGGACGCCACTCTGCCTTACTGCATGGCTGAGGAGGTCGCTCTGCCATCTAGCTGAGGTCCTCGCTCCGGCTTTCCTGCTCGGCTGATGTCGTCACTCTGCCATACTGCTTTGCTGAGGACGTCGCTCTGCCTCCATGTTCTGCTGAAGACATTATTCCTCTTTGCTGCGCGCCGTATGTCACTCCCCCTTCCTGCTCCACGGAGGACATTGTTCCTCCCTTATGCTCCGCGGAGAGCATCGTTCCTCCCTTTGGCCTCGCGAAGAACCTCGCTACTCTCCCTGGCCTCGCGAAGAACCTCACTCCCCTCTATGGCCTCGCGGAAATCTTGAAGCTTCCCTCAGGCCTCGTAAAGAACTTCGCTCCCCTCACCTGTCCTACGGGGGAGGTTGTCCCACTGTCCTGCCACACAGATGTCGCTCTAAGCTCCAGCCCCGCTGAGGACGTTGCGCTGCTTTCCTGCTCTGCTGATTACAGTGCTCTGCCTTCCTGCTCCACCAGGGATGTCGCTCTGCCTCCCTGCTCCGTTGTGGACGTGACTCAGCCTCCTAGTTTTGCTGGGGACATTTTGCCCAGGTGGATGAGACCACCAGATGAAGGGCGTGATTCTTGGTGCAATCTATGTGCTTAATTTGGCATACACAAAAGAGCTCAAATACTGCTATGAATTTATTCAGAAAGTCCTTATGCAGATGAACTCTGAAAGGTTCTTCCCTAAAGTTCTAGGACTGAAAAACTAAATAAGTGCAATGTTGTAATTTTGCTAGACGCACTGATGTTCAGGTTCATACGATACAGATTGCAATTTGTGACCTGAAATGTCAGCACTTTGTTGTTAACTGTTGCTGTCATATATCAAGGAGGTAACTCTGGACTTCAGTTGCCATCAGCCACTGCACTGCACTACATGTCACATGACCACCTGCACCTGATTCACATTTGTTAATGAGCACACTTGTGTGTCTATAGAGCCATTGTCTGCACTGTTTCTGTCTTTCGTTTATCATAGACTACCGTGTTCCATGTTACCATGTTTCTTGATCCTGTTAGTTTATGTTTAGTTTTGACACAGTATTATGCCAAGTTGTCTTAGTGTCTTTGTTTTGTTGTTTGTTTAATAAATTATTTTGAAAATCTGCGATTGCTTCTGAACTCACAGTTTCTGCGATTGCTTCTGAACATGTCAGTTGCATTATGAAACTATATTGTGGCTGGTTACTTATGTGGCCAATTTAACGATTGTTCAGTTTAAGCACTGTTGTTTTAATGATGCACAAACAAATTAGGTATTTAGCCTATTGCAACCTGTGAATTTTCTTTCTTATTGTGTATTTTTTGTGGTTATTTTATGAATGTGTTATTTATTTATATATGAATTTGTTATTATTAATGTTAGCAGTTTTTTTGCAGTTGCATTATAAAAGTGTATTGTGCAGTCAATACAGGATTCTGCAGAACCATTTATTTATAAGCTATAAAAATACGTAACCTTTGAAAGTTTACCTTTATACATAAGTTATAAATGTTAGTAGCCTGTGAAAGTGCATCTTTATACATGGTAAATGGTTTGGTAAATGGTCTGCATTTATATAGCGCTTTTTTAACCTGGTTCCAAAGCGCTTTACAGTGGCTCTCATTCACCCATTCACACACACACTCACACACCAACAGTAGCAGAGCTGCCATGCAAGGCGCTAACTTGCCATCGGGAGCAACTTGGGGTTCAGTGTCTTGCCCAAGGACACTTTGGCATGTGGAGTCATGAATTATACATGAGTTATAACTACTACTGGAAGTAACTAATTCATTAATAAAATATCATGAATAAATAAGTATGTCACCTTTTTTGCATTTAGTGTTTTGGAGGATATAAAGTTTGACAAATTCATCTTGATAAACAAGAGAAATCAGTAATTTTATGAATTGCTGTGGATAAGTATCATAACCTGAGTTTACAGAGAAGACATTCAGAGTAGCACTAAGTAAGCAACATGGTTGGAAAAGTGACATGAGTCATGAGATATTAGCATAATAAGAAAAATCAATACAACACCCTTCAGTCTCACTATAACAGTTCTTTTTGCAATTAACGTCATGATAATCATGAATCTGGTTTTGAGTCTAATAAGTATGATTAAATACATGTATTAAGCATTTATAACATGAGATAAAGATGGCTCACTCTTTGGCAGGTATTTCATTGATCACCCTTTTTATCCATGCAGTTATAACTGCCTATCAATGACGTATAATGCACTTGTAAATGAGTTATTACTCATTAATGAACACCTTTATGAATGCTTTACAAAGGGAACCTTAATGTAAAGTGTTACCATTATCTCTTTACAATGGGACCTGTCAAAGGGTGGGATATATTAGGCAGCAAGTGGGAAAGTATAAGAATGTAATTTTGATGGCTAGATGACTAGGTCAGAGCATTTCCAAAACAGTCTTGAGGGGTGTTCCCGGTATGCAGTGGGGTATTAGTACCTACCAAAAGTGGTCCAAGGAAGGACAGCTCATTGATGCACATGGGGAGCAAAGGCCTGGTCCACCTGGTCCGAACCCACAGAAGAGCTACTGTAGCAAAAACTGCTGAAAATGTTAATGCTGGCTATGATAGAAAAGTGAATTGCAGCTTGCTGCATATGGAGCTGCATAGCCACAGACCAGTCAGAGTGCCCATGCTGACTCCATCTACTGCCGAAAGCAGATAAAATGAGCATGTGAGCATCAGAACTGGACCATGGAGCAATGGAAGACGGTGGCCTGGTCTGGTCTGGCACCAGGATGCACTACGGGAAGAAGTCAATGTACTGCTGGGAAACCTTGTCCTGGCCTTCATGTGGATTTCACTTTAACACATACCACCTACCTAAACATTGTTGCAGACCAAGTACACTCCTTCATGAGTATTCCCTAATGGCAGTGGTTGCCAAACAAAGAGCAAAGAGTTCAAGGTGTTGACGTGGCCTCCAAATTCCCGGATCAAGTATCTGTGAGATGTGCTGGACAAAAAAAGTCCAATCCATGGAGGCCCCACCTTGCAATTTACAGGACTTAAAGTATCTGCTGCTGATGTTTTGGTGCCAGATACCACAGCACACCTTCAGAGGCCTTGTGAAGCCTCAACAGGTCAGAGCTGTTTTGGTGGCACAAGGAGGACCTATGCAATATTAGGCAAGTGGTTTTAATGTTCGGCATACAGTATTTCCCAAATTCACTTCTTTTTTTCCAGTTTTAATATGAGTTTTATCAGATTTATCACATTTTATCAGATGTAGTATATCATTTTAAATGACAAAACTACTTTCTAATAAACCTAGTTTAAAGAATATCATTTAATCTAAATGATTTAATATGGTTTCAACATTGAAATTGTGTCTGTTGTGCTCAGTGTGTGTGTGTGTGTTTTAAACAAGTCTGCAGGCTTTACAGAATAACTGATTATGTAATGTGAGACAATCACTGCACTCAGCCATAAATTTGACAATGTGTGAATCTGCACTGTGTTTAGTCATGAGCGTGATCAGCTGACTTAAAAACAAAGCTAGCTGAGATAACAGGAGTACAAAGTGTTAATTCCTTCAACTATATTCCATGTCTTGTAATGTACAGGTATGACATACAGAACAGGATTTCTTTAAAAAACAAACAAACATTTATTTAAAGAACAAATAATTGTTGTAATAATTTCCTACAAATCTCCAAATTCCACAAGTTTGTTGTAACAGCCAAAATCTATTTTCTATCTGAAACCTGTGCTCCAGCCCTTCATTGGCCCTTAAGTGTCTGTATCAAGTATGCCTGACAGAAAATATATGTTTCCAGTTTAATCCATGTTTGAATCTAGATCAGCTTTTTTACCACTAAAGGCAATCACATGATGATGGATGCCCTGGAAATCTTAAAATTTAGTTTACACCATATCTATCTTCTCTGGGCCAGTTAGACGGGGAAAAAAGAACCCAAAGAGCATGAAGCTGCTAGCTAATTTAACTCTCTATTATAATGGTCAGAATATAGTCTCACATTTAAGTGCACATTTACTTATACAAGTCTCATGTATATATATATATATATATATATCGAGACTTGTATAAGTAAATGTTCACTTAAATGTGAGACTATATACTGACCATTATAATAGAGAGTTTAAATATAGTGTGTGTGTGTGTGTGTGTGTGTGTGTGTGTGTGTGTGTGTATATATATATATACACACACACACACACACTCTCTATATGACTATATGGGGCGGTTGTGGCGCAGTTGGTAGAGCGGGTTGTCCACTAATCGTAAGGTTGATGGTTCGATTCCTGGCCAGGGTGACTCCACATGAGATTGGAAGTGAGAGAGATTGGAAGATCGAAGTGTCTTTGGGCAAAACACTGAACCCAAATGGCAAGTTAGCGCCTTGCATGGCAGCTCTGCTATCTTTGGTGTGTGTGTGAATGGGTGAATGAGACACAGTGTAAAGCGCTTTGGATAAAAGCGCTATATAAGTGCACATTTACCATTTATATATTAGCAAAGTACAGTGGTACAGTGTGTGCATCTAACACGTTTACTCCAAACCCATTCAATATTCCTCTACAGAAATTTCCATCACAAACCTTTAATTTCATTCAGTGCAGACAGCAAGTGCCTTATCATATTTTAGTCACTATTTTAGATTCACTTCTGCACATTATTATAGTAAATTCATTATTTACAGATTAATTAAGGTAGCTCAAGTGAATCAAGGCGCATAAGCCACTTGGCTAAAGCAAATTAGCAGCCCCTCTACCGTGGAATCTCAGCATAACCAGGGAGCCATAACTGAAGTCAATGCACCAGAGACAGTGGAAATATTACACTATAGTATAACACCAACTCTCTGTGCCAAGCTGAACAGCTACAAACTGCATCATGTTCCTCTGCACTTTCTACATTACACTGTTGTCACTGCTGGTTCCAAAAAAGCTCCTCATTACAAATCAGTATATTCTCTACTGTAGCTATGGGCCTTCTCAAAAAATAACAACAACAACAAAAAGAAATAACAGAAAACAACCCATCCTCTATCATAACATATGTGGTATAAGGAGAAGAATATAAGCAGCACAGAAACAGCTTAGGCTTTGTTCTGCTTTCTCAAGAGTTGATCCTGTCTTCACAGATTATATATATATATATATATATATATATATATATATATATATATATATATATGTTTTTGGGAATGTTTTCAAAATGTTTGATTAGTAGTGATGTTGCAATATCCAATCAAATCAATCACTCCCATTCCATTTAAAAATGGGTGCACAGTTTACTAGTCAAAGAGTAATTCAAAAAAGTAGACTAGTCATATATTCCAAGACAAAATTGTTTCAGGACATTGCTATGGCTGTAGGACATGAGTCAGTTCTTGAACTTGGACTCAGGTCCTGTGTGGTCTCAAGACGTTTTCTGTATTGATTTGGACTCATCTCAGTCTTGGCCAATGATCTCACTAAAAATGGTCTTGGTCTCAACCGAGAGTTATAAATAATGTTCATGTGGTCTTTTCTTTGCAAATGCACAAAGTTAATCAAGAAGTGATTCCCTCTTCTAGAAAACAAAGCCTTATCATTGCCACAATGTACAAAATGTATCCAACTAGTTAAAGTAAAGCTTGGCCTTGAAAAGGATTTGATGGGGTTTTTGTTTGTTTGTTTGTTTGTTTTTTCTCAATCTTAACTCTGACTCACGTTTATCTGTACTTGCTCTTGACCTGTCCTCAACGTAAGACTCAGCTTTGATTTGATCTTGGCTAGTCCTGGTCAAGTTATTAATTCTGAAACTGAGAGTGCAATGTGAAAGCTCCTTATAGCTTACTGATGGATGGAGGACGCAATGTCTGTGGACGGGTCTGGAAGGTTTTGTCAATTCCAGCCTCAATAGCATCCAAAATTGAGTCAGTGTCTTTGAGCTGGCATTCACTGCTAATCTGACTTTCAACTAGCTGAATGAATAGTGATGTGCAACCCATGGCTGCGAAAGCACTCTGTAGTGTAGTCTTGTGCAGGTGGCTGTAGAATTGGTTTCATCTGGTCTTATATATTTTCAGACTAACAAAGTCTGCTTTATTTACATGCCTGCAACTCCTTACCACTTACCTCACTGTCTTCTTAAGCAATACAGCCATGACTGATATTGGATGAATTTACTGACACATGGAGAAAAAAATTGTGCCAAGATCATATAGTTTAAAATCCAACTTTAGAAGTTTGTATATATTTATTACAGATATAGGAAATTTTATTTGCTTAGTATTCGGTGATGTATATTGAGGACGGGTGTAAATCCACAACCTCTGCTTGGAAGACATGAATTAGAACATTTAAGGCTTCACTTATAGCATTAAAATACTATTTTGGCCTTGCGTCTGTAACTAAGAGTGGATCTCAGTATGCAGTAATGTTAGTGCAATTTTGGATTGCGCCATCTAATTTTGACTGTCGCATGCCCTGTTCTGCTGCTCCACCAATATCAGTCCAAGTGGATTCATGCCTAGCCATGAAAATAGCAACTGGGTTATACACCAGTGTTATAGCACAAATTTACAGTTTTGGCTGCACAATAACGGAGCCCAAAGCTATACTACTACTCAACGGATTAGCTTTAGACAACTTGGAGGAAATTACATACCTGAATCTGAGCTATACATGTAGACAAATTTGGTCCACTTGTAGTGTTCCACAAGGCCAATCAGAGCATCCTGGAGCTGGGGCCTGAGTTGGATTACAAACTGATTGTTGGTCTCGATTGGGAAGCTGGGTGTGACGAAGCAGACATGCAGAGCCCCACAGAACGACATCAACATGTTCATGGTTTTCTTGTCATATAGACCGATGATGGCGTAGACTCCTTTAGAGAACTGGGAACAAACTGTGGAAAAAAGAAAGTTAGGTTGGGCACAGGTATATGTGACATTTCTGTGGGTGCTCTCAAGCAACCCAAATATTTCACATTTTAAACAATCTTATATTTACGTTCATTCAAACATACATGCTAAACACCATGCTTTGTTGAGGAGCCTTGGTGTCTGTATTCAGTTCCATGTCACAGTGATAACAGTGGTTATCCAAATTGTCCAAACACTGACACCTCCCAATACTCAAAATGCTCATGGCATTTCTATATTGATATTATATCATCATGCTGTCTAAGTCAATCATGGTGTTTATATGGATATTACATCATCATGCTGTCTTACCCTAATGAATTTGCACGCTCTCAAATAGTGATGGGATCTAACACAAGAGACAGCAAGTCTTCATTTCATCCATTTCTGAGAAAAATTAAGATTAAATTAATTTAGCTTCATTAAACAAAGTCCCTTTGTGAAAAATTCTAAATGTTTCAAAGAAATCCCAGACGATCCCAGTCCCAGTGCTCTAATGAACCATAATGGCTCCTGGAGCAGTTATACCCAAAGTTCAAAATCTATGCACTGACACACTAGAATTCAGAGCCTGCTAACCCTTCATAGCAATTAAAATTATAATTATTAATTAAATAATAATTATAACATAATTACTGTACATATACAACACCAATTCCAAAAAGTTGGGATGCAGTGTAAAATGTAATTAAATGTAAATAAAAACAGAATGCAATGATTTGCATATCTCATAAACCCATATGTTATTCACAATAGAACATCGCAAATGTTTAAACTGAGTAAATGTAAGGGAAGTAAGGTAGTATTGATTTTGATGGCCGTAACACGTCTCAAAAAAGTTAGTACGGGTCAACAAAAGGCTGGAAAAGTAAGTGTTACTAAAAAGAAAAGCAGGAGGTTAATTGGCAGCAGGTCAGTAACATGACAGGGTATAAAAAAAGAGTATCTTAGAGAGGGTCTTTCAGATGTAAAGATGGGAAGAGGTTCACCCATCTGTGAAAAACTGCATCTACAATTTGTGGAACAATTTCAGAATTATGTTCCTCAACGTAAAATTGCAAAGCCTATGAATAGCTAATAATCTACAGTACATAATTTCATCCAAAGATTCAGAGAATCTGGAGAAATCTCTGTGCGCAAGGGACAAGAGTGAAAATCAATATTGCATGCCTGAGATCTTTGGGCCCTCAGGCAGCACTGCATTAACAACAGGCATGATTCTATAATGGAAATCACTGCATGGGCTCATAAACACCTCCAGAAGTCATTATCTGTGAACACAGTTCCCCGTGCCATCCACAAATGCTGATTAATGCAAAGAAAAAGCCATATGTGAACAGGATCCAGAAACAGTACCATCTTCTATAGGCCAAAGCTCATTTAAAACGGACTGAGGCAAAGTGGAAAACTGTTCTGTGGTCAGACAAATTTAAATTTGAAATTCTTTTTGGAAACCATGGACACCAGGTCCTCTTAACTAAAGATGACTAAAGAGGAGTGCTTTTTAACAGCACTCAGTACATTAGTGCCTATGGAATGGGCAGCATGCACATCTGGAAAGTTGAAACATTTGAGATGTTTTCTATGTTTTATTGTGAATAACATATGGGTTTATGAGATTTGGAAATCATTTATTTACATTTTTGTTTACATATATTTACATTTCACACAGTGTCCCAACTTTTTTGGAACTGGGGTTGTAATATAATCTTGAATCAGCCGGTATAGATTATTTTTTGATAACATCATGGTTCTGGCAGTAGTTCTGCTTGTAAGGTTTTTATTCATGCAATCATTATAATGTTATTGTTTCTATAGTAACCGCTCATACACAGGGACTTGTATGGTGGATGCTTCACACTAATTATAATTCTAATATTAAATGGATTAATAAAAGGTGTTGCTATTTAACAAAAAAATGTATATGTATAATCATTGATGTGGTGATGTTTTTTGTTAGGAGACATTATTTTTTTCACATTTAATAAAGATGTCATCACTTAGTCAGTGAGGCGATCATGGCCACAGACTCACCAAAACTGGACAGTTGAAGACTCGAAAAAGACCAGATGGTTCTTTAGCTGACCAGTTTGGGTGAGTCTGTGTCTGTGTTAACCTTCAATTCCCATTCTTCAATTCACTTAAATTTTTATTTGTACAGCACATTTATCAACTGACATTGTATCAAAGCAGTTTTATAGAAACATATAAACACAGTATACAGATTTTAAGTGTGTGAATTTATCCCTATTGAGCAAGCCAGTTGCAACAGTGGTGAGGAAAAACTTCCTAAGATGATATGTGGAAGAAACCTTGGGAGGAGCCAGACTCAGAAGAAAACCGATTCTCATATGGGTAACAACGGATAGTGTGAAAGTAAAAGAAAGTTCATTATGGTTTTAACATGAAGTCTGTTTGTTGAACTAGTACACTGTTCACTAAAGGAGACCTGAATGTAAAACTGTATGTGGTAATTGTAGTCCCAAGTCCATAGCAGCAACCATAGTCCCAGCAACCACAGCGAGAATTCCGTTCTTGGCTGACAGGAGTGGAACCTTATGTGGTCTTCTGCTGCTGTAGCCAATCCAATTCAAGGTTTGATGTTTGTGCATAGTGAGATGCTTTTCTGCACAACATGGTTGTAAAGAGTGGTTATTTTAGTTACTATACTGTATCCTCCCTGGTAGCTTGAACCAATTTGGCCTTGGACCTCTCTTATAAATAAGGCCTTTGCTTCCACAGAATTGTCACTCATTCAATGTTTTTTGTTTTTCCACACCATTCTATGTAAACTCTAGAGACAATTGTGTGTGAAAGTCCTAGGAGATCAGCATTTTCTGAAATACTCAAACCAGCCCATCTGGTACCAATATCTATGCCATGATCAAAGTCACAGAGATCACACTTTTTCTTCATTCTGATGTTTGATGGCAGATGGCACTGCGGCGCGGCTGTAGAGAGCGCGCGTGCATGAGACTGAACTGTTGCAGATGGACACGCACCTTTGTTCTGGTTCTGGTTCTCCTCCTGTTTAAGCATTGGTTGATGTACGAGGGTGTGGCTTGATTTACCCCAAATGTCTGTGTTTTAGTTTGATTGTGTTTGCTCTTTAAAGCCCTCGTGTTACATTGTACTTCGTACAGTATTATTTGAACCACTGAAAGTAATGGTGAATACGTTACGCATGCTAAGCGGCCTTATTTTCGTGTCCTGCTCTCGTTCCATACATTGACTTTAGTTCTATGTTTAACCTCGTTGATCTTGTCCAGTGTAGACTGCATTTCCTATGCTTTGTCTACCGTTTACAAATAAAGTCGTTGATCTGCACATGCTTGTATGACCTCTCTCTCACATTTCGTAAAAGGCTGATTAGATAACTGCATGTACCGGTGTTCATAGTAAAGTGGACGGTTCATGTATGTAACTATAATCCATTATAATGTGTGTGTTGTGTCCTTCATTAACAAATTAAACATTGTAATCATTGGTAAATTGCTGTGGTATAAGCAAATAACACAATTCAGTCCATATTTCAATCCTTCTATACTCCAAACCCACCAACTATACAATCCATCATATCCTTGATCATACTGTATCAGCAGTGGCATAACCAAGATAAAGAATCAGAACAAAATCTGACCTCGATTCAGAATTGGTTTTAATTTCTCAATTAGGTAGGCATCGCACTGTCTATCATTCTTGCCTTCACTACCTTCACACATACAAAGTGTGAATGCTTACCTCTAGGCAAGCATACTTTCAAACATCACCAATACATCCCAACCTCCACTGAGATTGGCTCTGCAAGCAGCAAACCTCTACTTTTTCACTCTTTACCCATTAAATTTACCTCCGTTCATATATCATCCTCAATACAATTCAGCAACGTTTTCCTTAACTGATTGCATGGATAACCAAATGTCCTGCCATTACTTTGAGATTGATATCTCTTTGCTAGATAAAACACCATTGCATGGCTGCACAAAGCCATTACTGCTATCATTTGAAGAGATAACAGTACATTTCCAAGCGCATGTACTGTGGATGGGGCATATATTTTTTTAGCTTCCCACTTCTAGATAAATGTCAAATTAAAAAAAAGAAGAAAAAAACATGGGTTAGAAACTCTAAGGCAGTGGTGCTTGGAAAGGTTTGTGAGGTGTGAGTTTGGCAGGGTTGTGTGCATATGGGGTCTGGAGTGCAGTGGAGTGAGAGAGGAGAGAAACAGCTTGCTTTTCAGCCTCAGGCATTCTCACTGCTGCTGAGATGTTTGCGACAGACTGCTCCAGAGGCGAGCAAGCCTTTCTGATCTCCGGGCTCCCTTGTGGTGATTTTAGGACAGGCCTGCATGGGTTTGCTCTAGCAACTTCTGCTCTGTATATGTTTTCTTTCTTTTTTTATAATTTTTTTTAACCCATAGTCAATCTCACCTACCGCATGACAGCTACCAACCTTGGGAAACCTGTCTCCTGAGAGACACATCAAGTCAGCTATTGTATCTTTTCATACTGCTGCTTATGCACCATAACCTTAGAGTTGTGCCCAAGACTTACCCTTTCTTCAGTGGATAATATGGCCTGCATACTGTAGCTTGGTATCTAAGAACTGCTGCTGTAATCACAAACACTGTCCTGTGCTTATCCCAGGACTCTTATTCACAATACATTCATAATGAACAGACACAACATACAACATACAACTGCTGAAGTGTAAAGATTTATAATCCCACTATCTGGTGTCACAGGTTCCCTTTTGAGTCTGGTTCCTTTTAGGGTTTCTTCCTCATGTTGTCTCAGGGAGATTTACCTTGATGCGGTCACCACTGGCTTGCTCATTAGGGAACTGAATAGAACATGAGCAGCTCATGATTGACAATGCTCTAATTGACATGAGACGTAGGGGTCATGTGTGTACATGGACTCTACTGTATATAGCTGCTGTGTTGTTGGAATTAAAATCGACCATAAACCAATGGTTCCCAAATGTTTTGGTGTGGATTATATTCCTATATATCCATATCCTGTTGTGTTTTATTTCTTATTTAACATTTTAGTGATGTCTTTGTCCAACGAAGACACAAACATTTTTGCTTACAGTCACAGAGATCAACGGAGAAAGATGGCTGCCTGCGTAGTATCTAATAAAAATGATAAGAAAGATTAATTTATTTTCTATCTACTTAATATCATCTACAGTAGCATTTTATGATGATGAAATGTGCATTACCCCAACTGAACTAACTTAAATGACAAATTTCTCATCCCCCTGAAATGAACTATGAGTCTATGATGTCTTTAATGTTTTTATACAAAAGAAAATGAAAATAATTGTGCGTAACCTGTCCCATAACCTGTTACTCAGTAAAAAGCTTGTGAGTCCGGGTAAAAAAAAATGAAATAAAATAAAAGCATTAGCTTACTAACTTTTTTTATGTAACTACCATAAGTAGTGTTTAATAAATGTTTATGCTTAATAAATATAAATAATGTCGTTTTCTCACAGGTATTTATTTCCAATTTGGTATCTGCATTTTACTTGCCATCAGCGTCACTGAATAGCATCCCATAAAAAACATATCAGTTGACCACTAGCTTAGCTTTCAACCAGAGAACCATTCTTTTGTCTGTGCAGTCAGATTGTTTCTCAGAGTTGCCACAAAAGTGTTACATGATTGACATGGAATCACTTATCAGGATAAGATGGGGGATATGGTGGCTTAGTGGTTAGCACTGATTCCCACCTCCGCCATGTGTGCATGGAGCATGTACTTCTCATGTTTCAGGGGTTTCCTCCAGGTACTATGGTTTCCTCCCGCAATCCACAGACATGTGTTGTAGGCTGACTGGCATTTCCAAATTGACCGTAGTGTGTGAATGTGTGTGTGATTGTGCCCTGTGGTGGGTTGGCACCCCGTTCAGGGTGTCCATCGCCTTGTGCCCCATTTCCTAGGGATAGTCTCCAGGCTTCCCCAAAACCCTGTGCAGGATAAGCGGTATGGAAAACAGATGGATAGATTAGATGATCCTCTACAGAAACTACTGTCTGTGAGTTAACATCAAACACAATAAATGTAAAGGCAATCCTTTGCCACTAAATCATTCAGAACTTATAAATATACTGAACAGGACGTCTATCTATCAAAATTAGTCATTGAGTGCAAGCATAAAATGAACCTTATTCTGATAGAGCAAACAGAGAATACTTCTGTTTTTGCTGCTATAGACTGCACTCTGACACAAAAGAAATCAGCAAAATTCTGATAAATTATATAAATAAAGGAGCAGCTTGTAATTATTGGAGCCCCTTTGCTGCCTACAGGGTGAATTACAATCTTTATGAAAAAGTTGGCACATCTTTCCTTTCACTTTGTATGCCTGTTTTGAAACTACGTATGCCTTGTGGGTTGCCTTTGAAGGTAAAGGGACTAGAGCTGAGTATCTCTGTTCCAGCTGGCTTGAAAAGTGTAAAACAGAAGAAGACAAAGAAGAAACTCGTATGCACTATTACAAATCACAGTTTTATTCAGGTATCTTTAAAAACACTTTCACCTCTTAAGTCTGTATTCAAATTGCATAATGTCATCCCATCTAGGGTGTTTCCCTAGGATAGGCTCCGTATTTGCCACAACCGTGACAAGAATAAAGCATTTACTGATGATGGATGGATAGATGGATGATAAGGTACTGTGCTAGTGGCAAGTTGAACTAACCCTATGTTCACACCAGCAAGCTTCCAAAGTTACCTTGTTGAATGCATATTAAATAACTTGCTAAACAGTGTTAGTAAATTTTATTTGTTTGATTTAAATGCTAGGCTTCATACTAACGTCCTTGGCAGATTAGCAAAGCAAAGCTAACTGTGCTACAGTATATGCATAACCTCACCAACAATCTCTATTCCAAGTGTTATTTTTCTCCATGATGTCTCTATACACAGTTATTGAGAGTTCATATATGACATGATAAGTTTTTCTTCTATTTTTGTGAGTCAAACCGTAAACAGTAACTAACTGCGGGTATGAACTAAGGTTGTGAGTGTGGAGCTGAAGAAATGTAGGTAGATACGCACCATGTAATTGGTGTGAGGAATCTCTTTATTTATTTATTTTATTATTTTGATTATGATATCATATAGCACTTAATTTGCCTAGAACTGAGAAAATCTCAATTTAATTTTTGCTTGTCTTGCTGTTACTCGATTGCTTATTGCCTCTATTCATCCATATATTCTATTCTGCTTATCCTACACGGTTGTGCGGAACCTTGAGCCTATCCCCAGGAACATCGAGCACAAGACGAGGTACATCCTGGACAGGATGCCAATCCATTGCAGGACACATTCACACACCCATTCATAGACTACGGACAGTTTGGACATGCCAATCAGCTATGCATGTCTTTGGACTGGGGGAGGAAACCGGAGTACATGGAGGAAAACCTCACAGCACGGGGAGACAGGGAACATGCAAAGTGCGCACACACAATGCAGCGGTGGGACTCGAGCCCCCAACCCTGGTGGTGTGAGGTGAACGTGCTAATCACTAAGCCACTGTGCGCCCTGCTTATGGCATGCTACTGTGAATGTCGGGCAAGACTGTCTATCACTGTGCTCCTCTTGGATACAAAATGATCACAGATAAGTAACTAGAACATTTACAAAATACATTTATAATAAATCCCCATTCTGTAATTACATCCAATTCCCACACAGTATCATTGTGTATGCTAAACCAGTTTGCTGTGAGCTAAAGCATCTCATTCATCCCATGCTATTAGTGAAGGACAGAGGTCATTCAGCCCCTCAGAGATGCACATCATGGGATAAAAATGCAAGGCTCATGCAAGGCTCCCCAGCTGCTTTTATCATCCCCTGAGGTCAGTTTCCTAGTGACCAAGCACATTAAGCTCATGAAATCCCTGTCCTACACAATCAACAATGACACTCCTCTAGCCAATCTATACTGTACAAACTGAAGACAGCCCTCACTGCCTAAGAGGAGCTTTATTTCAAATCCTGGAAGGGCTGGAAGTCCTTGCTAAAGGCTGTGCAGCTGATCCAAGACTGGACATATGTAAATTTGAGCTGAGGACAGAAAGCAGGTTTCACCTTACATGCTTATTTAAAGACACATTTTCTCATTTTGTAGGTCTGCTGATTATGCACAGGTAGTATCTCCTCAATACCCCTCAGAAGAGCCATGTAATCCATTCAGAGTACACACACAAAGGTTTTTTTGTTTTAAGTCTTGGTTTGATTAAAGCTGACTCAATGAGTCTCTTTGGAGCCTGGCTGATTGACATGCTGCAGACATTTGGCCTGGCTGCCTGTCAGGGTGATAAAAAGGTTGATATTAGTAAGAACGACGGGCCGAGAGGGCTTGATCACATGATCACTGAGCAGCCTCACCTAAGGCCTTACACCACTGTGCTCACAATCCAACATAGTCATGTTTTAAGTAGGGCTGAATCTATATGATAACGTCCACATATTTCACTAAAATCTTTTGAATATGGTGCTCAAGTGTTCAAATCTTATCCAAGAAATAAACACAGAAATAAATCCAAACAGTCTGCAAAATAAATTGTATGAAAACATGCGAATTTTGAGGAAATGTTGAGTGTAGCCTTTGCAATGAATTATTCATAATATTATTTACAATTATTTATAAGATTTGAATTCATGCAAATATTATAAAGAAAGGATAGAAAAAGAAGCATTTCCACCACTTCAGGGTTACAGAGAGTAGTAATATCATCAGTTGTGCAGTGGCAATCATAAAAACTCAGCTGGATGATGGAATTTTAAATGATTCTGCATTAATGCACAGTAAACAGTAACAGGATATAGACCTTTAACAAATGGGTTGTCTAATGTCCACACACTGAGATTTTCCATGTAAATTGCTGCTCAAAGTGTTTGAATGTGCTAAAAAAAAATTTAATCCAGCATATTTATTCACTTTCTAATTATGTGTTAAATTTACAGATTCCTTGTAGACCTATTTATTTATTTTAAATAAATCCTGTTTTTTGTTTCAAAAGTGCACTTTTTTCTGTCTGCACTTCGATGTATACTCCGATGTCTATGCAAAAATACACAAAGGTTGGCAGGTCTTGTAATATAATATAATGTCATCACAGGAAGCCTCACTGGACATCATGGCAGTGTAATATCATGTAAAGATGTTATACCGTGAAATCGTTATATCGCACAAGTCTAGTGTATGCGTTGGAGATTTTAAGCTAATTTCAATTGCAAAGCTAATAAAAAATATACAAAGAATAAATGATGCATGAATGTCTTATGATTAAGATGTAATGAATTTAGAAGTGAAATAACATTTCAGTAGAAATAAGGCTTATGTATAAATGCTTATGAAACTACTCAAAACTACTTATACTTAGGGCTGGGCGATAAAACGGTTTCAGTATTTATCGACAGTACACCTTTATCGGTAATGATAGAAAAAATGTTCAGTATAATGCTCGATAAAATGTAAACAGACATGAAAATTGGATGCATGAACAACCCTCAAGCGTGCGCCGTCTCAGGATCATAAACAGCCTATCCTTTGCCTTGATAAAGGAGTGTGCTACGGGTGACACGCAAACAGCCGATAACAAGTTGCATATCTGTGGGGTTCGGTTGTGTCATCACTACGTGACATCAGAACACACAAACACTAGAGCTGCACAATGAATCGAATATCGATCTCGATTTTGACTGTCCACGATTACATGAACATGATCGACTGCGATATCGATGCTTAAACTTTGTTTTCTGCTCACAGAAAATTCTGCTTCATATCAAATCAAGCGCTTCCTAAACTTACAGTCGGTCACCATAGAGTGGCGCAGGGATGATGTCATTTTGTATGCCAAAACCTGGAAACGAGTTTGCATTTTAGCACGCTAGCTGCCAGCTTCACTTCATGCTCCAGCGCTTGCACGAGAGGAAATCATGACACTAACATGTTACTAAATGGCATTACAAAGGTTGTCGGGGACATTAAACCTCATCACGCTGAACAGGAAAAAACTTCACAGATAAACTGGTTCAGGTGTGCTGTGCACAATTCCCAACGAAAATGTAGAGTAAATCCATATTATGGAAAATGTTTTAAGTCAAGTCTGGAAAAGTTGTGGGAAGCTTGGTGATGGTGATGGTGACGTTGAAGTCGAGCGACAATGGTATAGTTTCGTTTATAGCATATGGTTAGCTTTCTATTTCTGGCAATTGTATTTAGGAATCAAACTTCATAAAAGTTGTTCATTTGTGAACTTTGTGAACTTTGTGAATTATCTTGATGGACAAAAAGTATTGTAAACTTTTGTTGATCATAGAGCTTTTTTTTTTTTTGCATTAATCCAAAAGCCTATGGGAAAATCCTATTGGGTTTTTGTTGAGGGAACCAGTGTGATGCTAACTTCCGGGTTCTGATACAAGATGACATGCACCAATCTATTTGGTGATTTTTCTGTCTCTCCACCTGTAAACACTGTTATTGCCTTCTCTGCATACGCCTGAATTGTTTTCATTTGGTTGCATATTGTTATATTGGATTGCATATTTTCATTTGGTTGATGGTATTTTTCCTTTTACTTAACCTATATTTTGGGTACAATTTAATTTATATTTTGCTTCTACGAGATGATGCACTTGAAGGATCAGTCTAATTTGATGCAAAGATTTGTACATTAGCAGGAATGAGCACAACATGGAGGTGAAAGCAGCGGTCTGTTTATTTAAATGTGAAAGTGCAATAATATGTTGTTCCTAAAATCAATTAATAATCGTGATAAATAATCGTGATCTGAATATTAATCAAAAATAATTGTATTAATTCAAGACATGATTATCATTTTGGCCATAATCGTGCAGCCTTAACGAACACATGCAAAAATGAGTTCAAAGCCTGCCAAGGAGATTGTGAATAAAAAAAGGATGTCAGCTCACCAGTGTGGCAGGATTTTTTTGGGTTTCTTTCCATCTGACGAACATCAGAACACCGTTGTGTGTGAACTTTGCAAAAAAAAGTTTTTCCCGGCCAAGTACGGAAACAAAAGCTGCGAGAGACTTGTAGTGCGCATGTGCAGTGCTCCGCACATGTATAGTGCGTGTGACTCTGAACAGCGGGAAAGGTAGAAATGTGACATTTTGCCACTTTTTGTGTTTTCTGTTTAAAATTTCGGCTCTGGGGAGGACAGTGAGCGTCCTCAGAGCACGAGCTCGGCTCTTCAGACATGGACCTCAGAACAGTGTTATCTAGAAGTAAATGTTAAAGTGGAAGTTTTAGACGAGGCTAGGCTAACTGTGCTAACAGTCTGAGCACATTTTGTAACATTTTATTTATTAAGTGCAAGAGTTTCTTTAACACTTATTAATTTAATTTTCATATAAGATATAAGAGAAGATATTTGTTTAAATTCTATTTTGTTTTTGACTGTTAAACCTTCAGTTATTTGTTGTTTGCCTTAATAAAGTGGTAAATTTAAAATATAGTGCTTAAATTCAAATATATTTTTTCAACTGGTCTTTGTTTAAAAAAAGATTTAAATTTATCAATAATTATCGATACCGAATGATATGAAACATTACATCGTGATACATTTTTTAGCTGTACCGAACAGCCCTACCATACTATATAAATGTATGAGGTAAGTAAATGGAATTGATCTGTTCATACTTGTATCTTTTCCTCAAGGAAGGACAACTGGTGAACCAGTGGATATAAAGGTGAATCCTTTCTATGATAGAAAGGTAGCCACAGATTGGTCAGATTGCCCATGCTGACCCCTAAACTCCAAAAGCACCTTCAATGGGCATGTGAGCGTCAGAACTGGACCATGGAGCAATGGAAGAAGATGGCCTGGTCTGATGAATCACATTTTCTTTTAAATCATGTCGATGGCCAGGTGAGTGTGCATCACTTACCTACCTACCGAAACATTGTTGCAGACCAAGTATACCCCTTCATGGAAACGGTATTCCATGAACATAGTGGAATTCAAGAATGGTGTGAGGAAAATGACAAAATGTTCAAGGTGTTGGCTTGACCTCCAAAGCAGCTTTACAGAAATATATAAACACAAGATGCCGATTTTAAGTGTGTGAATTTATCCCTGTTGAGCAAGCTGGTGGCGACGGTGGCAAGGAAAAATTCCGTAAGATGAAATGAGGAAGAAACTTTGAGAGGAACCATACTCAGAAGGGAACCCATCCTCATCTGGGTAACAATGGATAGTGTGAATTAAAAGAAATTTAATTATGGTTTTAACATAAAGTTAATTTGTTTAACTAGTCCACTGTTCACCAAAGGAGACCTGAGTGCAAAACTGCATGTGGTAATTGCAGTCCAAGTGGTACCACCCTAAACAATCTCCAGGATGTAAAATCCAGTTGATGAGAGCTCCATCCAAAGGTAGGGCATCAGCATGGATCAGGCAGGACCGGAGAGGAGAAAGGGTCAGGATCACTGATCTCTCCATAAAATCATGTGTGGCTCGACAGAAGAAGAGAGGGAGAGGGAGATAAAGATAGGAGGGATTATTAAATATGCTTAAAGGATCTGCTGCTAAAACCTTTATGCCAGATACCACAGCACACATTCAGAGGTCTTACGGAGTCCATGCCTCGACAGGTCAAAACTGTTTTGGTGGCACCATGGGGACCTACACAATATTAGGTAGGTAGTTTTACTGTTATGGCTGATCAGTATATATTTCTTTACCACTTCATTGCACTAGCTAGCACTGCTCACTCTCTGAAGTAGTAGGAAACCCTGTGTTGTTGTTTACAGAGACCACAGAGTTTATCATGTACCAAAACTACTATTAATCTGCAGGGTTGTCACATAAACATGGAATTAACAAAGGAATAAAATTTTAAAATTAAAAACTCATTAAAATTGTTTTTTTACATAATCATCTATATTTTTTAAGCTCTTTATTTTAGATAATTTATATATATATATATATATATATATATATATATATATATATATATATATATATATATATATATATTAGTGGTGGCTCAGTGGTTACTGATCAGAAGGTCAGGAGTTCAAGTTCAGTCAAGCTCTGTCAAGCTACCACTGTTGGGGCTTTGGGCGAGGCCCTTATCCCTCAATTGCTCAGTTGTATAAATGAGATAAATGTAAGTCGCTCTGGATAAGGGCGTCAGCCAAATACCATAAAAATAATACATATATTTAATATAGTGATGTTAAATACCACAAAAAAACGTATATGTGATTTGTATTCTACTGATGACTTCCTTTAATTAAATGATAAATATGAATTAAACCTTGGGTTTTCTTTAACCTTATTGATTCTTCAGATATATTGGAAAAACAATTTGACAAAATAATGGACAGCTGCAGCCATATCTATCTTAAGATAAAACTTCAGTTAATATAAGAAGTGGAAGTCTATCAGTTAAAATTAGTTAATATGGATAATAATAATAAAAATAATAATAATAAAAAATAATAATAATAAATGTTAATAGGATTCTCGTGACAAGTTTTCTTCATTTCAGAAAATAAATAAAAAGACAGCAGTGCCAGTGTCAGCTGCTCTGTTTTAACTAGCAGGTGCTGAACAAAGCTCACATTTATTACAATAATTGCTATGGCATCTGAATTATTAATAACTATTTCCTCTAAGAGGCTAAGACATAACTAAGGCCAAGCCATCTGTTTGTCTTTTATTGCAATGCTACAATAAAAATTATTGTTAAGATACCCAGTATACACTTATCTGCCATAATGTTAAAACCAGCTGTGTCATATCATGTAGGTCCCACTTCTGCAAACAAAACAGCTCTGAGCCATCTAGGCATGGACTCCACAAAACCTCTGAAAGTGTGCTGTGGTATCTGGAACCAAGATGTTAGCAGCAGATCCTTTAAGTCCTGTAAGTTGCAAGGTAGGGCCTCCAAGGATCAGACTTGTTTGTCCACATATCGCACTGATGCTCGACTGGATTGAGATCTATGGAATTTGTCAACACCTTGAACGCTTTGTCATGTTTCTCAAAACATTCCTGAAAATTTTTTGCAGTGTGGCAGTGGACATTATCCTGCTGAAAGAGGCCAATGCTATTAGGGAATACGTTTTACACCCCTACAGTTTTACAGTGCCGTTTTGATGTCCTGACCGAGTTGTCTAGCCATCACAAATCAGCCCCATATCAAAGTTGGTTAGAGCTTTACGCTTGCCCATTTTTCCTGCTTCCAACACGTCAATTTCGAGAACTGACTTTTCACATGCTGCTTAATGTATCCCAACCCTTGACAGGCGCCACTGTAATGAGATAAGCAATGTTATTCACTTCACCTGTTAATTGATAGTTGATTGGTGTATATATCAAATATATATCAAAATTAGCATAAATAAAACTATGCTTTTCTGCTTTCTCAGCCATGTGAGCAGTCCGACTCAACGTGATAAAATTGACACAATGAAAAAGGCAATCGACTATAGGAGAAAGGCGGCATGTCGACGGACTAAAGTTCTCAGATTGCTTTGCGGCTAACAAACATGATTCCTAGCACACATACTCATTCCCATATGGTTGTTCCCATTTGCCCAACTGCTAATCATTCAATTAACCATTCAGTCACACACACACACCCTATAAATCCAAACTCTGGACATTTACTAAATGCAAAGTATCGCTCAGTGTATTCTCATATCATCAAGCATTTCTCTCTGTTCATGATATTCTGGTTTTGACTTCTGGTTTTTGCATTATGGATATCCTAGTTTTGACTGTTTGTTAATCTCTGTATGTTTTATGACCACGATCTTGTCATGACATTTTGGTATTGTCCACCAGTTTAGTTAATAAAGCCATTTACTTGCAACTGAAGCAGTCTCTGCTGCCTGACAAAAAGACATGGGACATGAAAGACTCATTTGTTTCTGCTAGCAGTTATTTTATCTTTGTGGATTTTGACCTGTGAATACACAACCCTCTTCTGTCCCTATGTCAGTGAGCAAACAGAGAAAAAGAAGAATATCATCATCATACATATTGTGTTGTTATTTTTTAATGTACATCTGGTACATAAACATTCACGCTATATTCTCTCCAAAATCGCAACTACTCGATCATATCATGAGATCAGTTAGTCTACGTGCTTCAAAAAAATCCTGACAGGAGCTGAATGGGAGAAAATAAATGTCGAAAGTGCGTTGCACAGTGATTTGCCAACTACTTTTTATTTTACTAATAAACACCACATCATACTTTTGAACTGTTTACAGTTAGATATAATGTTCTGGAATGTCCGTGACACAAGTTAGTTCCGGCTATAAACAATCAACAGCGTCTTAAATTAATAAGACAAAATAATTAGCAGCTTGTCATGTAACCGCGAAACCAGGGGGGAAATGCAAATTCCTCTGTCCTAAAGACTTTCCCATGGAGGAAAACCTACCAGCTGACACTGGAGACTCCTTCCATAAATGTTACATAAATGTCCTCTAACAGAAAACCTTGCCATATCAATGATTATATATTTTTATTTGGTAAACAGCCAAATAGTTTTTTTTTTTTTAAATCAGTTTATTATTAGGCTTACACTACATGGACATCTGGCATACAAGTTCTTGTGAACGAGCTGTTGCTATAGAAATGATAACATATTAGAAGTAGCGCATTAATATTAACATTTTATTGATGTTATAGCCGGAAGTGTTGGCCAAGCTGTGATTTTATAGATAAGTAATCAATACTTTCTGTTTCACGAATTCAACATTTAACAGTATAACCTTCTTTTTAAACGCCAGTTTTACCAATATTTTGTATTCCTATTTATTAATGTCAGTAATAAAAGTGTAAATACAGTTTTTCGACTGTCCTGATATGCAATAGTTGATCAACAACAAATATATTTCCCTACAGTTGTTGACAGTTGATTATTTTGTGCAACATATGGATATGAACAGGACTGTAAATTGGACATTCATTAATGGTAATTTTGTAACAATTGTATAAAGCAAGCTTATATATGCTTATACATCTACAGTGAATCCAAGAATTTATGCAGATTGCAATGTAATTTCAGTTCAACCAATACAAGTTTATTATTCATGTCATTAGCCTAGAGCTGTACCATACACACACATACTAGAAAAAACAATGTTGGTGTTGGGAATAAAAAAGCGTTTCAGTTCCTTTACACTTTTAGAAAAAGCTGCTCATTTTGACAAGAAAAGAACATAAGGGTTAAAGTAGCAAAAATTCAGACACGCAGCATTGAAGCATTAATGTTACATGAAAATATTCCCTATGACATTACATAGAGTGATATTATAGCATGGGCAGCTCTAATTAATAAATTTCAACCCCAATCGTTCTGTATATTGTTCTATTTTCCAATTCCAGATGGTCCTCAGGAGGTCTGTTACTGTGAGTACACTGTGGTATGTGACAATAAGCACTCTGATATACACGTATTATGTATGACGCTCCTTCTTTAGTTTGGTACATAGTAATATCATTGAATGCTTGTAAACATCCTAATCTCTGTCATCCCTGCTACAATGTAACAAAAAGTCTCAGGAGAACTAGACACTAGAAAATACAGTTCTGTCCCTGTATTGATGTTTTCTTTAATCGTTCTAACTCTGTCTTTCTTGCTCCATCATCTGAAAATCTATCTTGAAATGGCATTTTTAATCACTTCTCCAGAGAGCAATGTCCTATTCCAGCACAATATCGCCTTTGCGCATAAATGGATTCTTAACAACTCTCGACAGCGAGGACAAGGGCATTGCTACTCATGCACATTTGGAAAATAAACTTCGGAAAAAGAATCATTTTGGTTATGAGACGATGAATAATAGATTAAATGAATGTGGCAGACGCAGGCTGTGCCGAGCGATTAGCGCGGCTCCTCTGAGACGCAGGCACTTTGACGGGCCTTTAAAGCTGCCATTGGAGCAAAGTTGCATGGCACTGTGAATAGTTAGCATAAGTGGCTTCCTTTGTGTATGTAAACCCTATCGGCCTTCAGATGCTGCATGGGTCATTTTTTGATCATAACAACTCCAGCTGAGATACATTTGTAATAAAAAAAAAATCCGGTTGATGTTTAACACTCTCCCAAGGCTTATTGTTAAACTTTATTCATCACCTTTATTCATCTTTATTCAGAATATAACTGGCCCAATCTGCTCATACTAGGGGTTTAAATAGTTGTAACTAAATGCTGATTTGCAAACAGTTTGCAGTAATCAGGCCCGGTTGCATCTAGTTCAGCTGAACCCCATTATGAATGCAATTTCATGTATTTTGGGGATTAGTAACTACAGGGGCAAATACATTTTCACACAGGCCCATTTGGTACTGGATAACCTTTTTGCTTCAAATTATAAATAACATTATAATTTAAAAACTGTATTTTACGTTATGTCAGGTTGCCTTTTGTTTTATCTTATATTTTGCTTTAATTTCTGAAACAATTTAGTATGTGATACACACATACACACAAAAACAGAACAAATACTTTTTCACAGCAATGTATCCAAATGAGGCGCACGGTGGCTTAGTGGTTAGCACGTTTGCCTCACACCTCCAGGGGTACGAGGTTCGATTCCGCCATGGCTCTGCGTGTGTGGAGTTTGCATGTTCTCCCCGTGAAAATCTGCAGGGGTTTCCTCCGGGTACTCCGGTTTCCTCTCCCAGTCCTACATGCATGGTAGGCTGATTGGCGTGTGAGTGAGTGAGTATGTGATGTGTATGTGATTGTGCCATGCGATGGATTGGCACCCTGTCCAGGGTATACCCTGCCTCATGCCCGATGCTCCTGGGGATAGGCTCCAGGTTCCCCTTGACCCTGAAAAGGAATAAGCGGTAGAAGATGGATGGATGTATCCTAATGTTCATATCTGTATCACGATTTGTTGTGTTTTCAGGGGAAACCGCAATTGTTTACCATGGAGTAAGCAACTCAAAAAAAACATGGAGTTCTGCAGCCGCATTTAAAACATTTTTGCATAGCTATTCCCATTAAAGTAAATGACTGAATTGAATCCGGACCTGCCTGATCCATCCTGATGCCCTACCTCTGGATGGAGCTCTCATCTACTGGAGGCTGCAGCCTGGAGACTGCTGAGGATGGTAATGCTTGAAGTACCATGTAAATAGTTTTGGACCTCAATTCTACATGGACATTCTCATTGTGGTTGCTGGGACTATGGTTGCTGCTTTGGCCTTGGGATTACAATTACCACATACAGTTTTGCACTCAGGTCTACTTTGGTGAACTATGGATTATTTCAACAAACAGACTTCATATAAAAACCATAATGAACTTTCTTTTACTTTCGCACTATCCGTTGTTAACCAGATGAGGATGGCTTCCCTTCTGAGTCTGGTTCCTCTCAAGGTTTCTTCCTCATATATCTTAGGGAGTTTTTCCTCGCCACCATCGCAGTTGCTCAATAGGGATAAATTCACACATTTAAAATCTGCATCCTGTGTTTATATGTTTCTGTAAAGCTGCTTTAAGTCAATGTCCATTTTTAAAAGCGCTATACAAATACAATTTTATTGAAATAAATTGAATTGAACTGAACTGAGATAAATGTGTGCAGACTTTATTCTTTAAGAGATTTAAAATTTATATCTGAACTTTTACCATATCGCCAAAGATTTGTGGATAACTGACCATTACGCCCATATGTGGTTCTTCCCCAGACTGTTGTCAAACAATTGTATAGAATGTCTTTTTATGCTGTAGAATTACAATTTCCCCCAATTGAGCTAAGAAGCCCAAACCTGTTGCAGCATGACAATGCCCATGTGCACAAAGTGAGCTCCATGAAGACATGGTTTGCCAAGTTTGGAGTAGAAGACCTCAAGTGTCCTGCACAGAGCTCTGACTTCAGCCCCACAGACCTTTGGGATGAACTGGAAAGCCAACTGCACCCCAGACATCCTCACCCAACATCAACACTAGTGCTCTTGAATGAACACAAATCCTCACAGCTACACTCCAAAATCCACTCACTTTCCCAGAAGAGTGGAGGTTATTATCAGCAAAGAGGGGACTAAATCTGGAATGGGATGTTCAACAAGCACATATGGATGTGATGGTCAAGTGAACACAAATTTTTAGCCATATAGTGTATGCACTTTTATCACGTTTTTGCTTTAAATGGTATATGCAGTCACTAAGGGCTTCTGAACCACCAGAGAGCCTTATGATTTTTTAAACAGGTATGCAAAGAAGCACAATTCACTATCATTTGGTTAAAGTCAGGCAGTATCGGCAGTCGCTGGGGGCACCTTCTAGTGTGAAGGAATAGAAACTGATAAGACGATAAAGAAGAAGTGTGAATCATGAATCGTTTATATATACTGTATATTGGGTGAAAAGACAGAAAAAAAGCAGAAAATAAGAAACTGAGCCACAACTGAAGAAATTGGACTCACTCAAGCTGTTCTCCATGTTCTTGCTACCATTTTTAATTGAGATGGAAAATGTTAGTGACTAACCTAGTATCTAGAGTAAAAAGTGTTAGGCTAGCACACTTCAAGTTGTTAGCTCATTACTACTAGCTATGACAACAGTAGCCTGTTAACTCATCCAAGACTATTATAAACATTAATTCTGTTCATTCTTGCATATAAAATATTCATTATTGCTATGGGAGTGTATGCTGTTGCTTTGGGCACCCCAAATGTTTACACACCTGTAGAAGAATTAGAAACTATCAACAAAGGATAGCACACCGTTCCAAATATTGACAGTTCCTAAATTTCAGCTCCGTCACTAAAGTTCATAAATTGTTCTTCCCAAAAACAAACTAGTAGCCAGAATTAAACCACTGCTATCCTGACCAGGCGATTACTAAGGAATGTATGCATCACAAACCACCACACTGCACAAACTTCTTCTTGTGGCCCGCATGAGACCAGTCATGGATGAACACCTCTTGTATCAACCAGATGCCTTGTGGATCTTTCTGGAAAGCTTTCTAAAGAATAGTGTGCATCTGCCTCTTATACATATCTGTATTTGTATCTGTTTAAAACGCATTGTCTGTTCATTCAAAATAATGTATTCATATATAGTTACATCCTTGTTATAAACTATGCAGTCAGCTCAGGTGCTGCCTTAATATAAACAATTGGGTACCAAATACTGTACAGGGCAGATCATCAGCTATCTATGATTGGTGCTTCTTTTCTTTTAATCACCTTCAATAACAGATTATGATAATGAGTATCTTCACTACCGGGCATTGGGACTAATTCCCTTCATTTGCATCTGCATGTCCGTTTAATTATCTGCTAGGGATCGGGAGTTCAGGAAGGACAGCAAGTGACGAGCACATCATGCATATTACCGTAATACTGTTTAAACCATTTAGGACTTGCAGTGAATTCCTAATAAGGCAAAATAACTATTTTATAGCACTGTTCTATTTGTAAACTGTTTTGTTTTGTTTTTTGACAGGAAGATTAGCTTCACAGCATATGATCACAAAGAGCACGGAAGAATATTCAAAATATTTGCAAAAGCACACTAAAAATGTCAACTTTGACATAGATGACAAATATCCTATTTATCAAGGCCTTTTACTTGTTTCTCACCACAACAAACAGACAAGTGTTTGTTAACATGGCTGATGAGTTCATGGAATTCCATCAGCCAGCCTTCTAATCAGGCCTTCAAAACACTCAAGAGTTCCCCTGGGCTGCTTCCATACCAATTTTCAGACCATACCAAATGAAGTAAACAAGATTGACATCTTATTTGGGAACTTATTACAGAGGCAAAGAATTCATTTTGATGGTGTTCGGAGCAGACTCTTTCATCATGTTCAGTATGATGAGTTGGGCCAGAGAGTTGCACACAATCAGGGGATGAGACTCAAAGCAGGTAGCGCATACACACCCTGATGAGAAGACTCTATGGTCGTGTAGGTAATTAGCTCTGTATAATTGCTTTCACTTTCCACACATGCAGACGCAGGAGCCCACTTTGAAGTACGCACTCTTGCAAGATGCTCCGCATTCACAACTAATGCAATCATCCTCGGGATCAATCACAGACATTTCCACAGTACTGATGGGCAATTACGCTGCGTTTCCAATAGCTTCTCAGGGTATCATCATGGTGCAACAGAGAAAGCTTTCTAGAAGCAACTGAACTGCTAATGTTTGGCAGAGCTGCCTGTAACTGGGATTGATATTTCATCCTAAATGCACCATATACCAAATATCAAATCATCATAAAAATATTATATATCACATCCAAATCCTCCTTGGGACTTTCTGGAGTGTGATTATGAGGATCATATACTCTTCAGGCACTCTGTCTAGAGCTGACATAAATAATGCCAGTTCCCCGAGTTAACCTCAGACTTCAAAAAAGAAGCCACACTTGCTAGCAAGTGAGTTGAGGTGAGGATTTTCTCATCATCTAAGCTGTCAGGAGCTAGTAATATCAGCGGGATTTAGAAACGCACCACATTCTAAATGCACCTCTCGCCTTTTTGCTCACAAACACAGTGACTTTTGATGTTAAAGTAAATCACACAGCAATCATCTAATGACGCAATAGAACACTTTGTCTCTTTTGTAAAGGTTCAATGGAATATCATGTTGCTTTCTTCTCATAAAAAACCCAACAACACACCTAAAGATTTCTGCTGCAGTTCTTCCAGTTAAGAAGGACCTCCGTTCCTTTAAGACACATTTAGGGTCGCATTGATATGATACCAAATATTGAGCTCATGCATGTACTGAAGGATTTTATGCCATACATTTGTGTACGATGCAGTTGGACGTGACAGATCATGCACATGAACACACAACACATACTGTCTGTGATGTTTTGCATAACAGCAACAGATTTCAAAGAGCATATTAGTACTGTGGTAAAAACAGAAAAATGGGATCAGGATCTAAATGCAACCAGGATCTAACCTAACCATCCTTCAAATCCTGCTGCATCAATGAAATAAATATATAATATTTAATACAGCTACAAACAGAATATCCACTGCAGAAGAAAAAAAAGAAAAAGAAAATGCATTGATGGACATTATATGCCCATGGTTTAATGGAAGACTTAAATCCTCACTGCACAACATAGAGTGCTGCAACAGATTCCGAAGTCATGACCGTGACTTTTTTATTCCTCACTCTTCCCTAAAGGCTGTCTGTGCTCATCTGTCCTGGCTGCATGCTAGTCTATTCAGAAGTCACTCCGTTTTACAGAAAGAGCATGGCGGACACGCTTCATTTCTCATTATTAAGACGAGGAGTTTGAAGGCGCGTGCACGGCTCGGCGCAGCGCGAGCGAACAGGTGCTCGAGACAATGTGCCATTCATGTGCTTTGTGTCTATTCGTGGAAATGTTAGATAGAGAGACACAGGCAGAACTTACATGCGTATGTCATGGCAAAACTGCTGCCCACGTCCACCATGTCCACTTGTGGCACCAGTTTGGGGAGCTCGTGCTGCTGAGATAGCGCGAATCGGAACACCTCATATTCATGCGAGTCGGTCGGGAACAAACCGCCTGCCAAGACAAAACAAAAAACGGTTTAACAGTTCATATGCTCCTGTAGTAAAAACAAAACTTCGCTGACACTTGGTTCTGGAGATTAAAACACAAGTGTAGGTGCGCTATAAAGACGCGCGCGACTCCACTCACCTATATTAATGTTACTTGGGAAACTCGAGCACGAGCACCAGCCGAGCAAGCTGGTGAGTAGTAAGGCCAGGCTTGGCTCCATGTTTTCTTTTGCATTTGCGAAAATGAGCCGAATTCCGAATTATATATCCCACTGAGCATCCGCCGTTCCACTTTACAGCGCGGCCATAAGCGCGTCAAATGCACGCTATAACGCTAGCGCGCGCTCCGCACCGCACCGAACAACACAACACCGCGTATGCTGTCTCGAGATGCAGCGTTATGCGCGAGAATGGCAGCGCTACGCACGGCTAAGGAGATTTAAACACGTCAGCAGAGACCTCAACACGAACACGCACGCTTGTGTTTTTCACCCAACAGGACGAGTGCGCTCTGGCGGACAATTCCCCTCCCGGCTTTATTCTCCGTGGTTCTGGAAACGACACATCAGAACTCATGTGTTAGTGCGCTGTTCGGATGGTTCGTGCATTTTGCATGTCTATACGTGTAAATAAATCCGATTAAGTTAATTAACAAACACTGATATTATAAATAAAACCCAAACCATGAATAAAACGTAAACAACAGCAAATATGTGAATGTTATCATCATCATCATCATCATCATCATCATCATTATTATTATTATTATTATTAGTAGTAGTAGTAGTAGTAGTAGTAGTAGTAGTAGTAGTAGTAGTATGAGTAATAGTAGTAGTAAAGGACAGTATGTGGTGTTGCTGCTTTTGTTATTATTGTCATTATTATAATTATATTTATTATTATTAATGGTAGTCCCAGCAAGCATGCCCACATTGGCCCTTCGTAGGCAATCTCAGTGTAGTGTGAAACAAGGCTAACCCATGTAAATCCCAAAATGCCACACTGTGAGTTTTCTGTGGTTAGCCCACACTTTGACATGCTCAAACAAATCCAGTGTAGGAACACCACTGGGGCAATGCTGTGGGGCCAATGCCACACCCAGTTTTGGCTGCCTATGGTTTGCTGAGGTAGTAGTAGTAGTATTAGTAGGATTAGAAGTAGTAGTAGTTTTGTTGTTGGTGATACTGCTGTTATTATTATTATTATTATTATTATTATTATTATTATTATTATTATTATTATTATTATTATAGAGGCCTTAAAAATGCCGCCTTCCCAGTCCATGCTCAGGTGTTCAGTCCCGAGTTTGGGTCACTGTCTGTCTGGAGTTTTAGTTTCGTCCAAGTTCTCTAATTTCCTTCCTGGATTGGCAACTCTAAATTGCCTCTAGGTGTGAATGAGTGTGTAAATGAGTGTATGCATGGTGTCCTGTAATAGATTGGCATTCTATCCAGGGTGTGTTTATACCTCATGGCCAGAGTTCCTGGGATAGGCTCCAGATCCACCACACCAACATACAGTATGACTTATCATACTGTATCATTTCAATATAGCTGCACACACAGAAAACAGCAAATAAAATATCACTTCTCTACTTTAAATATGTTTATTGTAGTATTTATTTTGGATAAATCAAGATACACCCATTAGTTGATTACATTTATAACAATGACTATACAGTTTTGAGAAAGCAAATAAACTTGAATGTTAGCAGGCTAGATTGTTCTTAGAAAATCACGTTCATGTTTTGTGCTACTTTGTAGTTTGAACAATCAGAGCTCGAAAATTTTGTAAGTCCTCTCAGAAAATTCAATTCAATTTTATTTGTATATCACTTTTAACAAGTCAGCTTTACAGAAATATATAAATTCTGGATATACATTTTAAATGTATAAATGTATCACTAATGAACATGCCAGAGGCAATGGTGGCAAGGAAAAACTCCCTAAGAGGACATGAGGAAGAAAGCTTGAGAGAAATCAGGCTCAAAGGGGAAAACATCCTCATCTGGGTGACACCGGATAGTGCAATTATAAATAATTCCTTTCTTTAACTGTATACTACATTGTCAAAATGTGCAAGGAACATGTGTAACAAGGAAAGTCATTATAGTTTTAAGCTGAACCCTATTTTGTTGAAGTTATTTAACTGTTCACTGGTTTGAGACTTGAGTGCAAAAATTTTCATGGCAATTGTAGTACAAAGCCTTCTTCATGGTTTTATATATGGGGCCATCTTCAACAGCAGCAAGTTTCCAGGTGATGAGAACTCCAACCAGAAGTAGGGCATTAGGATGGATTAGGAAGGTTTGGAGCGCTAAAGGGGTCAGGATCACTGGTATCTCAGGAGTGGCATTTGTCGCTAAACAGAGAGAGTGGGAGAGGGAGCGGGGGAGAGAAACATACATTATTAGGAGCAGTATGTTCATTGTCATGTAATGGTTATATTAAAAGACTTCCCAGTTTCAAGATCCAAGAAACAGTGATTGTTTAGAGCACCACTGTATTTTGCATAACATTTGATTTATTTGAGATTGGTGTTGGGGTGGCACACGGGGTGACTTATTTCAGATAGGCAGCTACTACCTAGTGTTATGCCACTGTGTATGATTGGTGTTTTTTGTTAGTTTCTGTAAGTTTTCTGCTATATGTGTTCCAAAGACACACTCTATGATTAGTTTTTAAAGCTAGGTCATCACTTCCATTTCTCAAGTACTTTCCATAAATTTCTAGGCCCTGTGCAAATACATTATCTGCAGGTTTCCTGTTATCTCCTGAAAATGCAAATGTTTTAAGCAATGCCCTTTAAAGTCTACATCCAACCTGTGGCCCTTCAGTCCACTATTCCTTCTTCCGCTATTCCTCCAGAGTACAGCAGACACATGACTCAACTCACCATTAATTATTGGGTTTAGTAGGTGTTCTGGAGCAGGGATATCACAAATCCATTTAAAATCCATCCCTGTAGGGCAGGAAATGTAACTTCATAAACCCTCAACTATAGTTATTAGAAAACAGTGTGGTGACCCAGCACATTCATGCTATGTAGGGCAATGAATGTGCTGGGAATATGTTTCAGAAACTTTGAATTAATAGATGCAGTCATTAACTGGAACCTGCTGTAGTGGCTTTGTCTCTGCTGTAATTATTTGCAAATAACTTTCAAAACTCTTCAGGGAACTTTAAAGCTCACTTTGTTCAGTTTTCAAGACTTTTAATGAAGAGGGTGAAAAACCCCAATGTAATTCCTGTGTTTATGGCAAAACCACCATTCAGTTGTTCAGGACTACGATTCTAGACAAAATATCCTTCCATGCCCCACATGGGAAATATGTGGGGTTTGTGGGTTGAAAGTGTGCTGAGACCCAACATAAGTAAATTCATTTCCACTGGTTAGCATAAGCATGTCGTAACTGGACTCGCACTGGACACATTGTTCAGGTCATTGGTTGGTTCTGAACAGGACAAGCCCAAGAGTTTAATTTCATTACTCATGGTTGGATCACACTAGATACCTACTAGAGAGTTAGCTATAGTGATTAGCATATTTGTCTCATTCTCCTGGGGTTGGGGGTTCGATTCCCACCTCGGCCCTCTGTGCATGGAGCATGTTCTTCCCATGTTTCAAGAGTTTCCTCCAAGTACTCCAGTTTCCTCCCCCAGTTTAAAGACATGCGTTGTAGGCTGATTGGCATCTCTACATTGTCTATAGTGTGTGAATGTGTGTGCGATTGTGCCCTGTGGTGGGTTAGCTGGGATAGGCTCCAGGCTCACCGCGATCCTGTGTAAGATAAGCAGTAAAAAAATGGTGGTGCCATCAGGAGCATTGTTGCCCAACAGCTCCAGGTTCCATCCTGAGCTCGGGTTACAGTGTATGGGGAGTTTTGCATGTCTCGCTATCAACATGGATTCCCTCTTGGTTCTCTAGATTCCTCCTCCCAAAGACATGCTGGTAAGTAGATTGGTTAAGATACACTATGTGGCCAAAAGTATGTGGACACCAGACAATTACAAATATGTGGTTCTTCCCAAACTGTTCCACTCACTGGAACTAAGGGGCCCAAAACTGTTCCAGCGTGAAAATGCCACTGTCCACAAAGAGTGCTGCACGAAGACATGGCTTGCTAAGGCTGGAGTGAAAGAACTTGAGACAGAGCCTTAGGGATGAACTGGAACGCCAACTGCACCCCAGGTCTCCTCCCCCGACATCAGTGCCCAACCACACTAATGCTCTTGTGGCTGAATGGACAAATCCCACCAGTTATGCTCCATAAACTAGTGGAAAGCCTCTCCAGAAGAGTGAAGGTTATTCAAGGGGGACTAAATCTGAAATGAGATGTTCAACAAACACATATGGTTGTGATTGTAAATGTATACAAACTTTTGGTGTATATAGTGTAGATTGCACCTAGTTGTAAATGATTGTGTGAATGTGTGAGTGCATGGTACCTGTGATGGTACTTGACTTGTTTCCTATACAAGGTGTATGCCCACCTCACCCATGTTCCTGGGATAGGTTCTGGATCCACCTCAAATCTGACTAGGATAAAGATGATTGAATATATTTAAACATGTAGAGTGACTTGTGATGACTTTACAGTCAGAAAACTTTGCAGAGTACGTTTTCCTTATAATACTTTCCCACAAGCCTGGTCCAGTTTGTATTTACTCTCAGTAGTTTGTTTCCTGTATTCCTCCTTCTCCAGCTCCATGCTGAACAACACCCTATGGTCACTGTTCCAAAACGCTCTTGTTTATTTTGTTTGGTCTCATTAGTCAGCCTGGATTTGCCCCTTAGTCTGTGTTTACATAGCCCTCAGCTTGTATGCCCTTTTTCTGTAGTCCTGCACTTGTTTCTCCAGCATGTCTGAGCTATGGTTTCTAAGTTTTTTTCCCCTCTATTTCTATTTCTTCTTCCTTGTTCATAACCCTAGTTTCCTAGTCTCTTACACTTCTAGTTCCCAATCATGCTTTTCTCTCTTTGGATTTTAAAATCTCTGCCTGTTGTTTTAGATTTATGAGTCTGGAGTTACATTTGATAAACATGCCTGGATGTCTTTGACCTCACCTCTCAATGTTTCCGAGATAAGCCTTGGTAAGGAGACTCTGCAATCACATCCTGACTCTTGGCTCGCAGTTGTTCCACATCTGATGCGTGAAATTTAAAAAATGTAAATAAAAATGTTGTGTTTTTATGCTAAACTGCATGGCAGAAGTCCCACTTGTACATTTGGATTGAAATACAGCAACTTTCTAGCAATAACTGTTCCAACTAAATCACTAACTCAAGCCAAGGAAACCACACGAGATTTGACTGATTCTGACTATTATAAGTTGCATATTACAATAATACAACAATATTACTCACTCATCTAATATAACTGTGTAACTAATTTAACACTTTTGCAAGGTGCACCAAACAGGGACAGTAAATCAATATATAAATAAAATACATTCTACAAAAGTTCAACACTAATACATTTACACTAAAATACAGTATGATCTTTATTTTTTATACTGCAAAAGCCATAAAACAATCTGAATATGTTCCTAACAGAGCAAAGAGTTGCCAGTGACATTTTCTATTAGAAGTGATATCATGCAACATATTATTTCAATTTCAACTCATTTATAAGAAAGATTGGTTCTCAGGTCTCAGACTTCCAACTCAAGTCACCCTCCAAATTCTCATGTACTGACCTCAGATTGCATGCAGGAAAATATTATTAATTCATTAATCTATCAGTAACTGCATTATCCTGGTCTTGGTCTAGGAACACCTAGATTGGGGGAAATAAAATTTTGAACATGTCACCCTTTTTTTCAGTAAATATATTTCCAATGAGGCTATTCACATTAAATTTTTACCAGACATCAGTATTAACTCAAGAAATACGGAAATATAAAGAATTCACAGCATTAAAGTCCATAAATAAAGATATGTGTAATAATGTTCAATGACACAGGAAAGAAGTATTGAACACCCTAAGAAAAAGCAGTTCTCCAAGGCAAGGTAAGGCAAGGAACCAGCTGAAATCCGCAAATAATTATATCCCTTATCTGTGCAAATTAATATCAGCTGGGTTAGTAAATTGATGGTCTATATAAAGCATTTTCGTTACCAAGGTGTCACAGAAGAAACATCTTATGATGTGTAAAAGAAAAGAGCTCTCCCCAAGACCTTCGGAACCTTATTGTTGCAAAACATATTGATGTAATCGGATACAGACGTATTTCAAAACTTCTGAATTCTCCAGTAAGCACCATTGGAGCCATTATCCTCAAGTTGAAGCAACATCACTCCATCATCACTCGGCCATGCACAGGCACTACTCGCCATCCATATTTCTGACCAGGGAGTCAGACGAATATTGAGAAGAGTAGCCCAAGAGCCAAGGACCACTCAGAAAGAGCTCCAGAAACAGTTGGAGGCAGCAGGTGCCATCGTCACAGAGAAAACAATAGGCAATACACTCCACTGCTCACGCTCACTCCGAAAGACCCCTTTACTAAAGAAAAGGCATGTTGAAGCTCATTTACCGTTTCCTAAAACTCATTTGGACAAGCCTATGAAATACTGGGTGTAATCTGGTCAGACAAATTTAACTTTTTGACTACACACCATGTTTGGAGAAGAAATGGCACTGCACATCATCCTAAAAACACTATACCATCAGTGAAGTTTGGAGGTGGAAGCACCATGGTGTGAGGCTTGTTTTCATTGTATGGTACTGGCAGACTTCATATAAATGAAGGAACGATGAATGTAGCCCTTTACTTGGAGATTCTTGAGAAGAATCTGCTGCCATTCACCAGGATGATGAAGATAAGAAGTGGGTGGACCTTCCAGCAGAACAACGATCCAAAGCATACAGCAAAGTAAACTCTCAACTGTTTTCACAGAAAAAAAATCAAAGCATTAGAATGGCCCAGTCAATCACCTGACTTGAATCCAATTGAACAAGATTTAAAGACAATATTTTGAGAAGAATGAGCCAAAATCACACCTGAATACTGTGGCCGATTAATTTCCTCATACAGGAAACGTCTTGAAGCTGTCATTATAAACAAAGGCTTCTCCACTAAGTATTAAACAAATTTCAGTTAGCATGTTCAAAACCTTTTTAATGTGTCATTCCACTATATTACACATAACTTCATTTATGGAGTTTAATGTTTGGATGGTTGGCAGCCCATCCAGTAACTGCTAATTAGACCCAGAGAATAGTGTTGGGGACTTGGACTTGTAGTGGACAACTCATAATTTAACTTTAAACACTCACAAACAAATTCGATTTATTTAGAGCTTTCAAGAAGTCATGGTCCCAAAAAAGCTTCGCAGAAAACTAGCTGCTAATCACAAAGCTGAATGTTACTGTGGCAGGAAGAACTCTCATAATAAGGGAATTAGCAACAACAGTTGTTAATGCTAATGTGTAGCTAATTACAAATCATAGCATAGCAGGAGTTTGAAATGGAGGTGTTGATTGTCTATGACGTCTCCAGGCTATTCTTTGCATTGATTGCATAATGAAAGCACAGAAACATAGGACTTTACCAGAGTTTCATCTTAGGGAAAGAAAACAGTTTTTCCATAAGCTTTATGGATGACTTTGAGAAGAGCATGTCCCTCCGGCTGTTGATTAGCATTAACCATTTCGTAATTGTGAGTGCTTGAATGCATAAGCTAACGAGGATAGTGCATTATTAAACTCTCAAAAGACCAGAGATGAAAACAACTGAGCTGTCATCACATTTAAGACGCCGTGCCTCTTTTGTTTCCCAACTGAGTAAAATATTTTGATGCAAAGTGAAGGCTTTGAGACTTGTGATAGTGTTAGTATGCACTGACACTTGTGCTATTTGGAAACATAAAATTATTTGTTTCATCCCTGTAAAACCAAAAAGCCTTAAACTTTTGCTTTAATGACACTCTGTTCACACTGGAGGCCGATAAAATGTTATTTCATTCCACCACTATTACAGAACCAGGATCTTAAAATGTGTTCTTCATTTTAGCTAGTATGTCTTGATACCTTTCATAAAAAATCCAATACTGCATATTTTATAACATTCACCCATGTTCAGCCTTCATCAAATCGTAAAGTAAATTGAACTGCAGATATAAAATATCTTTATTTTTTCAACATGAAATCTTAGCATTTGTTAGAAAGGGAATAAAACATGCCAAGTGGGACATTTCTGTTTTTCTTTAATATGGCTTCAAATATGTGGTTGTTGGGAGACCTGTTGGAGGGTTGGGGGGAGTAGAGGGGTTGGGGGGGTCAGCTATATAGTATATAGTCTGACTACATTTCGTGATTATATGGTGACAAAGCAGCATTGAAAGCAAAGAAAGACACATTTTTTAGCCTGACCTCTTAAAGACGTATCTCGTGTTTTTTTTTTTCCTTTCTACACTTAGTTAAGTTGGAGGGAAGTGGAACAAGGCATGATTGACACTAGAAAAATAACATTGTATAATGTTGTGTATGACATTATGTAGCTAGATCAGAAAATGCATTTTGGTGGTGGCTTGATACTTGTTTTTTGTTTTATAAGCTCTTCAAAATGAATATGAAAAAAAAATAACATCATATATTTCTTCCAAACAAAATCATGCAGAAAGTCAGAAAGAGCAGATGATTTAGGTGGGGAGAGAGCCAACAAACCAGAAGAGTAAGATAGAGAGTGAGAGAGAAAGAGAAAGAGAGAGAGAGAGAGAGAGAGAGAGAGACAGAGAATTGTCAGATGGAGAGTTTAGAGAGTGAGTTTGAGGGTGATATAAAGCTGAGTGTGAGACAGGAAAAAAATTCATGTGTGTCCAGTGTGTGATGTTGAACAGACCTCTGTTAGTCTGTTCATATGGGCAAAAATGTCTAATGTAACTGGAGCAGAAATTACAGAGATAAGGTTTAATATAAAAAGCAAATGGCTGCAAGGTTTTCTCTATAGTGCAGGAAGAGTAATGCAGGAGACCCCTGTATATTCATGCAATTATCCAATGAATCATATGGCAGCAGTGTAGGAGCTTCAGTTAATGTTCATGTCAAATATCAGAAATGCAGACCATCAATTTGCCTTGGCATTTGTGCATTCTGAAATGCTTTTCTGCTCACCATGGTTGTAAAGAGTGGTTATTTATTTTATCATAGCCTTCCTGTCATCTCAAACCAGTCTGTCCATTCTTCGCTAACCTCTCTCATCATCAAGACATGCACTATGCTTGCATTTATGCAAAAAGTGTAGGGTTTTTTTGTTTGTTCGTTTTACACATGCTGTATAATCCAGAGACATTACATTGAGGGTGAAAATCCATGGAGATCAACAATTTCTGAAAATCAACAGAAAATGTATGAATTTATGAGAGTCTTGTAAGCCTGTCGGTTTAATACATGCGTTACTCCTTTATACTACACTCTAGACCAGCAGTGCAGAATCCGTTAGCCCTGAAGATGGCATCTGAAAAAGCATATAAAAAGTATATTAACAGGTAATATATCAATTGAGTGATGTATGCGAGGTGTCTTTTTTTAATCCTACTCTAGCTCTCTCCCAAGGAATTCTGACCAATCCTGCAGAATTGCTCCCACATATATTATTTTTAATTGTAGCCATCCACAATATTTTTTTAATGAATTTTGTTGGCTCTAGTCCCCAGAATATTAATAAATTATTCATTTAAAGCACCACAACAATGTCCAAGATAAGTAGTTGCTGAAGATGAATGAATGAACGAGGTAAAATGTACAAAACACAAAACAAGCAACCTATTGTGCTTCATTTTGGACCATACACTTCCGGTCAAATGTTTGGAGACACTTGACTGAAATGTTTCTCATGATCTTAAAAACCTTTGATTAAATGTTTCAAATCGGTCTTCTAGACAAAAATATAAACTTGCCAACATATTAATTTCTTTCATTAGAAAACTAATATTTTATTTACAAAAACATTTTTGCTTTTTCTAGTGTATAGTAATCCGCCACCTGATGCGAATTCAAACTGAGTTGATTTGACCCAAGGAGCTCGGCTGATGCGTCGGGGTGTTGGAGAGGTGCATTTATTCCAATGTCAGTGGAAATGACAGAGCCACTAACCCAGCGGTTGGGTTACACAAAAGTACCCAAAACTGAGAATATAACCCAATTAAATGAGCCAAAATAACTAAATAATAAAAACATTTTTTAGAGTGCACCGACGCACTGGATGACTTGTTTTTGAATATTGACACACAATACTTTTTGTTGGATGCTCAATATTAAGATATTCCTATCATATTTTCAGCCCCGGTTTCTTAAAAAAAATGCTGTTGTAGTGACATTTTCATACTTGACTGGTCTGTGCAATTCCCCTGAAAGTATTTAATAATAATTAAAAAATAATTTGAGGGTAACTGTTTCTCCAGTTCAGCTACTCAACCTCACTAAGTTACTGTAGGTTTCTTTTCAGACTGTTTTTTGTTTGTTTGTTTTGTTTTTTCAGGACTCTTTCATAAAAACTATCCAAGTACAGATCATATGACTTGCTTAGAATCATTAGTGTTCTTGACATGATAGATAATAAATAATTATTCAAATTGCATTTCTAAAATTCAAGTTTATTAAACTGAACATGACATTGAGGTGAAGAAAATGTGCAGGCAGAGATGCAGAGTGAAGACTGAATAAACATAGAGCATGCAAAAGAAAGAAAAGAAATAGAACTGGAAACTGGTGGAAACGAAGAATAAAGGAGAAAGCAAGAAAGGTAATTAAATGAAGAGGCAGATGTATTGATTAATGACACTTAGAGGAATCATACACGGAGGCACAGGCCGGCATGAGAAAAATAAATCAGTCAAAAAAGAAAAAAAGAGTGAACAAGGAAAATAGGACTGAAAAAGAGATATATTTTAAAGCTATTAGGATTTCAAGTCACACTTAACTTTATAAAACATGCTAAATAATTTGAAATAGAAACAGACAATAAACCCCCGACCCCCTGACACCCCCTGACCGCCCCCCCTCATGAAAATGTTTTAGACACGCCCCTGGTCATGCTTCGTGTCGTGCTTGTTACACCTCGGGTATGCATTTTAGAAATAATATTTTAGAAATTGTAATGGAGGCTTGAGGTATTGACGTGCCGTTACTGGAGAGTGAGAGAGAGGGAGAGAGAGAGGATATTTAGTTTGTCCCCTGTCTCTCTACCTCTTCCACAGAAGTATTGTTGGCTTTAAGCCAATCATTAAACACATTTACTGCCCAAGCTTTTTATGTTTTATTGTTTTTTATGGTGTCTTTTTACCCTCAAGCCTGTCTAGCTGTTCATCACTTATTGTTTTACTGTATGTCGTTTGCTGTTGCCAGCTGACTTTGATGTTTGCTTTCGTTTGTATAATTTTTCATCTGGACTGTCCAATACAGCTGTAGAACAATTGTTGAAATTTTTATGTGGTCCATAAATATTCTTTGATGTTAGATCTGTGTGCTGTGGTGGACAATTGACTAACTTCTCCATTATTTCAGTTAATTTAGCGAAGGGGTATAGAATTGTAATGTGGTCAAGACCTGCCTGGAATTATTTAAACTGTGCATTAACTGAAAAATAATTGCATACCTTTAGAACACCTATCATCGAATCAGAATCAAGTATTAAACAGTTCTTATAAGTTACAGTATACAAATTTATTCTGTTATTACACAGTTTAACAGCAGAAGGGAGCATCTCTGGAGCATGTAAGCCTTTTTCTTTTTCTTCTAGTTTAATGGCATTCTAGAAGTACCACGGCAAGCTATTTATTATTCAGTGTAGAAGAACATGCGACAATGTTGACGTGCTGTTAAATTCTACAGGCTATTCATTCCAGAAACAGTGGGATTCCTTTGGGGGGATATTTCCTTGAAAATGACAGTATACGTTACTTTAGCTGTCAAATTTATTATGAATCAGGGTCAATACAAAAGAAAACCCCAAACTGAATAAATGTAAAGAAGTGTAGAATAAATAATGGAGGTAAGAAAAGATGAAAGCCGGAATAACAGATTCTTGGTCGCAGGATTAATTGGCATTGCAGTATTTCTCGCACGGAGTTTGACAATGGTTGAGAACAGAGGCATGCATCAGTACTGGGATCCTGCAGGAAACAGGAAAAACGTTCAGCAAAGGGGAGTTTTATACTTTCATGTGGGCACAAGAAAGCAATCAGATATAAAGCTTGCAGGAAAAAAGAAAGACCACATTTATTATTAACATGTGTGATGCATTTACATCCTTAAAAAATAAGTACACCCCATGGAAATTGCCGACTGCCAATTTCTCCAGGACTGACCGTCCCAGCAAATTCAAATCTAGAGGAGACCTGTTAGTCTGCTAGACTTGCAACTGTTGGTGTCAAAGTGCATGCTTCTACAATCAGAGAGAGATGCATGGGAGACATGCCTGGAAAAAGCCTTTGCATAACTACAGTTTGACAAAGAGCATATAGGCAAAGAGCAGGCCTTTTGGAATATTGTGCTCTGGACAGACCAAACAAAGATAGAGTTGTTTAGCCACAGTAACTGCAGACATGGTTGGCTCATACCAAAGACAGCTTTTCAGGAGAAGCACCTCATACCAACTGTGAAACTGTGGTTGAAATCTTATGCTTTGGGGTTGCTTCACTGCCTCAGGGACTGGACAGCTTGCATTCATTGATTGAACTATGAATTCTGCATCATATCAAAGAGTGCTTGAAGAAAATGTGCAAACATTTGTCCAAAAGTTGAAGTTGAACTGAAAGTAGACCTTTAAATAGGATAATAATCCTAATCACACTAGCAAATCCACCAAGGAATGGCTCAAAAATAAGAAATGGAGGGTTATGGAATGGCCTAGTCAAAGCCCAGATTTGAATCCCATTGAAATGTCGTGGGGGGTTTGAAACAGGCAGTACATGCAAGGAAAGCACATTTTCCTTGTGGTTTTGTTCAAGTATATGAACTTTATTTAAGTATATCAACATTAATAGGCATAGTTTCAAAGATGAGAAAATGTTTGCTTGTCCAAATAAGCCTGTAATAATCCAAATAATGTTTACTTGTCATAAAAAGTGTAGGAGGGTCATTAAATTTGCCTACAAGTTTGCTTAGCTTTTTCAGTGGGCAGATAAAAAAAAAAAATCTGTACATCTGTCGTTGGGACATCTGTAGTTGGGACCATCGAGTGAAGAAACTGTCAGAGCCAGAAATTTGGGTTTTTTCCATTGTTTCCTGGTACATATATCCATCCATTTTCAGTACTGCTTCATCTACACAGTGTCATGGGGGAGCCTGGCGCCTATCCCGGGGGACTCTGGGCACAAGGTCGTGGACACCCTGGACGGGGTGCCAACCCATCGCAGGGCACAATCAAACACCCAATCACACACTACGCACAATTTGGAAGTGCCAATCAGCCTACATGCTTGTCTTAGGATTTGGTGAGGAAACCGGGGTAGCACACAGGGCAGAGGCAGGAATTGAACCCCCAACCCTGGAGGTGTGAGACAAATGTTCTAATCACTAAGGCCCTGGTGCACATATAATTAAAAACATCTAGGCCATGCCTACATCTGGATTAAATCTGAAAACAGATAAATAAATATTTGGGTATACAATAATACAAATATTTGGGTCAATAAACAGATACAGAAAGTGTCATTGTGTATTTGTCCTCAAGATGACCTTGAGACTTTACTTGAAATGCAAAAAAATCCCTTACGGTTTTTATTATGCATAATGACAAGTCCACAGAGCAGCCATCATGTGTAGTGCCCTACAACATGTACAGTTTATTCATAGTATAAATCTAGTGGTGGTAAACAATGCTAATTTGAACTAATATTGGGTGGGTACATAAGACAAAGCCTTATAAATCTTGAAAAATATATGAGAGAAATATTCCTGGAATGTTATTGCACTGCCACTCATTAGCAGCTGGAGATTCTGAATAACCTTCTTTGGAAGCTATACATAACCTTTTCGGATTCCAAAAAGCTTCATAGGGGAATTGGTGGGGGGAAAAGAAAATACTTTTAAGAGCAAGTCCATCCAGATGGAGAGGTTCTGCCATGTCTCTGCGTTCTCTTTTGAGAAGTCATGAAATGGCCGCTCTGGGAGCTCAGAATATTTCACCAAGCACATACATTCCCTGCAAAGAGTGCCAAGGCTATGCTGGAAATATTCAAAGAAAAAAAAGACTCCTGTTTTCAGTCTTATTTAAATTAAGGGAAAAAAATTGCAATGGGCAGCATGGAAAGGTCATTCTCAAAGCTAAAACTGGTTACGTCCAGACTGAGGGTGTCTCTGTGGACAGCATAGGCTGTTTGATTTAAGAGATAGTGAAGGACATTCCAATAGACAAAATGGAAGTAATTAACATATTTGGAAACACTATCTCTAGTAAACTGCTACTGTAATAAAAAAGTGCGTCCAGCATAAATATGCTCATTTAAACCTGTCTTGCGAAACAAGTATCACCAACTTCTTAATTTGATTCCCTTTAGTCTGCTTTATTACAGTGATTATTCTACTATTATTATCATATTTTATTTTTAACATGGCATGATGACAATTTAGTTATTATGAAAATTATGCAAATGCAAAGGAAAATCATTGCGATATTTCTTGACAGTTTTACAAAAATATTGAAAAAAAAAGGAAGTTGCCATTTACTTGTGAGGATTCTTGCCAGGGTGAAAAGACATACGATATTTTATATCAGAAATCTGTTTATTGCAGGATTGTTTGTTCACAAGAATTTAATTTCCTATAGTTAACATTAAGAACTAGACATTCTTTCTTTATTTAAAAAATACATTTAAAAACATAAAATGTTGAGGTCCTATATGGCTGGATGTTAATAACTAACTTATTAACAACTGTTTATGTACACCTGTAACAGCAGTGATAAAGTCTAGGAAACTGGAACCAAAACATAATAACTTGTATCCTCAATAAGACTAAAGCCGATATAATTTTTAACTTCATATTTTTATATAAAAAATATTTTGATGTAAAATGTTTGCTGTAAAACTTCCCTCTTCCCATCTTCCTTTAGCACAAAATAAAGGAGATAAAAAAAAACCCAAACATTAGCAACAAGACTCTTAGGGCTCCTTTTTCATGTCCGCACAAGCATAATTTGCACAATGTTACTTAATGTTGTGGTTTTATTTTAGCACAAACCAATATTTACTTTTATTCTCTGTTGTTATTTTCATGGTCATAAATTAATACACTGCTTCTGGTCCAAACCTTTCACCTTTTTTATTTTTCTTGACTCCAAGATGAGATTTATAAGTCTAATGCCATTTCTTACAATCCGGTCTATATTATATAGATGGAGTTGTGGTGACAAATTTGACCAATTAAAAATAAACCATTAAAGTAGAGTTAACCATTTAAAAATATTTATTTTAGTTAACATCAAACATAGATCAAAAAACACTAAACGGTCTGAACCACAAGTTGTGAAGAAGTCTTATTTTGACTTAATAGCTAGTCATTTTGTCTTAAGATTTTGCTATTTCAAGAAAATATGTCATTATTTAAATTTTCAGTTTAATTAATGTTGAGTTATTACAGTATATTCAGAAAGTATTCAGACCTCTTAATTTTTTCACATTTTGTTATGTTGCAGCCTTATGCTAATATATATATATATATATATATATATATATATATATATATATATATATATATATATATATATATTTATTTATTTATTTATTTATTTATTTACTTTTTTTTTTTTTCATGTCAGTCTACACTCCACACCCCATAATGACAAAGCAAAAATCAGATTTGCCTGAAACATCACACTGGCATAAGTATTCAGACCTTTTGCTATGACACTTGAAATGCCCAGGTGCATCCCATGTCTCTGGATCATCTTTAAGATGTTTCTACACTTTGATTGGAGTCCCCCTGTGGCAAATGCAATTGATTGGACATGATTAGGAAAGGCACACATCTGTCTATACTGTATAAGGTCTAACAGCTGAAAATGCATATCAGAGCAAAAACCCAGTCATGAGATCAAAGGAACTGCCTTCAGAACTCAGAGACAGGATTGTGTTGAGGCACAGATCTTTGGAAGGCTACAAACAATTTCTGCTGGATTGAAGGTGCCCAAGAGCACATTGGCTTCCACAAATCTTAAATGGAAGATATTTGGACCAACCTGGACTATTCACAGAGCTGACCGACTAGCCAAACTGAGCAATAGGGGGGAGAAGGGCTTTAGTAAGACCAAGAACATGGTGGTCACTCTGGTTGAGCTACAGAGATCATATGTAGAGATGGGAGAAACATGCAGAAGGTCAAGCATCACTGCAATACGCCACCCATCTGGGCTTTTTGGCAGAGTGGCCAGACGGAAGCCACTCTGCTTGGAATTTGCAAAAAAGCACCTAAAGGATTCTCAGACTATGAGTAACAAGATTCTCTGGTCTGAAGAAACAAAGATTGAACTGTTTGGCCTCAAATCTGAGCATCATGTCTGGAGGAAACCAGGCACCGCTCATCATCTGCTCAATACCATCCCAATGATGAAGCATGGTTTTGGTAGCATCATGCTGTTTAAGTGTTTATCAGCAGCAGGGACTAGAGCACTGGTCAGGGTAGAAGAAAACCTGAACACAGCACAATAAAATTATATCCTTATTGAAAACCTGTTCAGTGAGTGCTCAGGATCTCAGACTGGTCCAAAGGTTCAACTTCCAACAGGACAATGACCATAAGCACACAGCCAAACAAGGCAAGAGTGGCTTAGGGAGAACTCTATGAATGTCTTTGAGTGGCCTAGCCAGATCCTTGAACCCAATCAAACTTCTCTGGAGAGACCTGAAAATGGCTCTCCATAAATGGTCCCCAACCAACCTGACAAGGTTTGAGAGGATCTGCAAAGAAGAATAGCAGAAAATCCCAGTGGTAACAGAAAAGACCAGGTGTGCCAAGCTTGTCACATCATCCTTTGTCATTATGCAGTAAGGAGTGTAGATTGATGTGGATTTTTTTAAAGAATTTTAGCACAAGGCTGCAACATAAATGTAAAAAACTATTTTTAAAAATGCAAATGAGTCTGAATATATTCTGAATGCACTGTATCTCATTATATTGACATATTATTTTGACTCCTAACACAAAAATTAACAGAATTCCTTAATAGCCATAGCTGTTATTTTTTTCTGTTTGAATTTGATGTATAATACCTAAACAAATTTAAGTGAATTACTGGTCATTTAGACTGAAGTTAGTACCTTGTATGGCAGCTCTGCTACCATTGATGTGTGAATGGGTGAATGAGACACGGTGTAAAGTGCTATATAAGTGTGCCATTTACAAATCTGACTTACTTTCTATCTGGACAATAATGTACAGAATAGTTATAAGCTAACATTCAATAAATTAGTCTTATTGATTGTGGGGTGCTATTTAGTTAAAATAATGAGAAAGTATAGTGAAATAATGAGATAATTACTTGAAATAATGAGTTATTATGTCAAAATAATGAGTTATTAGGTTGAAATAATGAAATATTAAGTCAAAACAATTATATAATATCTAGAAATAATGAGTTATTAAATCCAAATAAGGACACAGCACTTACATATTCTTTTCCACAACTTGCATTTTAGGGCTTCCAAAATTTATATCCATCACCCCAGTAAAAAGTTTTTAAATAGCTTATAACATTAAAGTGTTTACTTCCTGGCAGTTTTATGTAAGCATCTCAGAGTGATAAGTTGCTACAGATTTTTTTCTTCTTCTTAGTGAAACAATAAATAAGCAGAGCAATATTCCTATGTGAAGTAAATGCTCCTGGCAGTACATAACTCTAGGAAAATCATTTTGTCAACACTATTATGATCTAATGGGGATGTATAGTTTGTATTCCTGATAGTGGTGCTCGTTGAAAGTCAGAAAAAACACAGTAGTGATTTCTTCATATTTGAGATTAAATATATTTTAGCATTTTGAAATTAAATTTGATCTATTGACACTCAATGTCTCTGAAGCTGCCTTTTTTAACCTTAGTCCTAGCTGAACATCATGGAGTATGTCAATGAATTTAATTGAATTGTGTCTACACAATAAAAGTTTGTGGACACCTGACCATCATACCCATGTGTACTTTTTGAATAACGCATTATAGCTTTAGTCCCCCTTTGCTCTTATAATAACCTCCACTCTTCTGGGAAGTCTTTCCACTACATTTTAAAGATTTTGTGTTCATTCAGCTGCAAGAGCATTAGTGATGTCAGGCAGTAATGTTGGATGAGGAGGCCTGTGGTGCAATCAGAATCTTCATGGTGCTCGCATTGTGCACATTATTATGCTGGAACAGGTTTGGTGTCTTAGTTCCAGTGAAGAGAAATTGTAATTCTATAGCATATACATTCTATACAATTGTGTGTTTCCAACTTTGTGACAACAAATTGGAGAACCACATATGGGTGTAATGGTCAGGTGTCAATAAACTGTTGGCATATAGTGTATTTTCATAGATAACAAATCTCAGTGGCAGTGCTGCAAAAGGTGAAGCAAGTTTTGAAATAGACTCTTTATGAAGAATGTCAGCAGGAACCCTCAATGCATTCATTTGTTTCTTTCTTTTTTTAAATCAGTGTTGTACACAAAGGACAAAGACAGTTGCTTTGGTCTGAAGAGAAATGATGATAGGTGTATATGATGGTTTTATTTAACCAATTATAGTGTCAACAAAGAAAAACTTATTTTTTTAATGGAAAAAGCTATTGTTGTTTTTTTTCTTATTTATTTAACATTGAGGTGTGATTAAATACTTACAGCAATTCCCTTCAGCTATACAGAAAGCCAAACAACCATCACTTGGTTGCTATATACTGTAAATATAATCTTTTATTAAATGCATTTGGCATTTGCTTCTTCAAGAACTGGTCCCTCAGGCACAGTTTTGGAAGGACTGTGTGTTATAGTTATATATTATATTACACACTGTATAATACACATATAATTAATATTTTTGCATTGGGAACTGCACATACCAAATAGCAAATAAATATTTAACTCGGTTTTGAAAAAAAATTGTGCAAATAAATAAATGCTAAAGATTTTTCATATTCACTACATTATATATAAACCTTATGAAACTGTGAGCAATTTGTAAACTCTGAATTCATTACGCACAATCATTATTTTCATATTTGCATTTTGGGTTCAGGATGTTGATTGTCCCTATGTTTCTTTGTTGTTAAAAACAATGAAATAAACATCTCTGGGTATGCTATTTATTATTCATTATCATATATAATTGGTTCTAACTCCAAATGTTCTCTCAAATTAACATATGTCAATAAATGCTGTAGACACATTCAACACCTAGTAATGAACATGCTCATAATGCATTGGGATTAGATTATATGGCCCATTTTAAGGGAAAACAAACAGCTCTGGGAATGATTGGTGCCTTCAAATTAATGTCCATGACGATAGCTAGTTATATTTTGATGGCCATCTGATAGATATTTTCACTGAGGTCCAAGTCAAGTCTGAAGTCTTTGAGGTAGAGGCCAAGTCAAGTCTGAAGTCTTTGTCCTATTTTTAGCAATAGTTCTTTCAGCTAGTTATTGTAATTAACAGTGTATGAGGCTAAATAAAATTGTAAATAATAAAACTGATTACTGCTACTGAATGTCTTGTTCATTTATTCTATATTGTCTAATAAAGCACACAAGGTTTTACTTAAATCATTAATTAAAAATCAAATAATTAATCAAAAAACTATTACTTTCAAACCATTACAATTGATCCAAAAGTTCTCACTATAATTACATGAAAACAGAACATTCATAGAAAATTCAGGAAAGATATTACTTTTTTTTTGTCATTTAGTGCAATATGCCAACCTCCTGTGCATTTTGAGCTATTTGAGTTGCCATAGTGTGCTGTAGTTCTCAAGCAATTATGGGTAAGATAGTGTTAGTGAGCACCGATAGTAACAAAATGTCACGTATCGTAACGTAATCGAGATAGGGATGGATACAAGTGCAGTTCGATCGGCAAACAGGCATAAACGAGGCATGGCAGGAATCAATGTCGCGGTCACGGAATAAAGGGTCAAAATACAAAACATGAAACATAAACAATTGTGAGAGACTGGGAGTGGAGAAACCAGCGTGAACTAAACTGACTATGACTATGACTATGACCATGACTATGACAATCGTAAGGAATCCAATCTAAGTATCTAATCTATCTAATATATACATATATTATACGGATTTATGATATATATACAAACATAATCAGCCTCGTAATGGCTGATGGCTGAGGGCAATTCAGACACACGTGAAACAATAGCCAATGACAGAACAGGGAGGAGACATAACAAAACATAACAAATGCATGTGTCCAAATGTCACGATTGTCAACAACGAAAAAGCAGGTGCTCGCGCACCATGCTCAGCAGCATGTACTCACATGCTCTGCAGCACGCTGCTTAAAGGGGAAGTCGTGACACAAAACCCCTGTGTATATATACAAATGATTCTATGCACGAATGCTTAGTATCTGATCCAGCAACTTTACCTCCATCTAGCACATTCCCATAGCGAAGTGTATGGCAAAACTCTTTTACACGATTCATTTTACAATGATTAAGATATATATATATATCAACATGGACTCGAGTCGCGCTTAAGTCACAAAAATATGACTTGCATCTCTGCCATCTGATGTCCCTTGCACCGTATCTCAAGCAAGAAATCTTTTTTGCAATTTCACATTACTCCCATAGGTGCGGAACAATGTCTTGTGCAAACTTGCCTTATACACTGTAAAATGAAACTTAATTAATAAATCAGATTATAAATAATGCATGAATTTTATACAAGCACATGCAGAGAGTTCCTCAGGGGCAGGGGCTCCAATGGGGAAAAAGGCTATATCACCAAAGAGTTAATTTTACTACTTTAACTTCTTAAACTGCTAAAATTTTACTAATTTAACTACATATTCTTATAACCCTGGTTGACACTCTAAAAAGACTGTGTGGTCACAATAATGAAAATGAGAATTTCACTACTAATATAACCTAATGGTATTTTATTTTTAAATTTATTTATATTAATAATAAAGTCAGTGAAACCATTAATTTCACAATTAAAGTTTACATTTGGCAACTGGCTTTTTAGTCTCAAAGTTTTAAGATGTCCCTTTCACTGCCTCCTTCTTCAGTTTTTATTTCATTTTCTGCTGTCTCTGTCTGTTTGGCATTGTGCCTTTACTGACTATATAACATACACATAATATAACAATGTTACTTGCATGTCTGGAAATGTACAAACACATTCCCTCTCAACAATTTGAAAACTACCAGCAATGAGCATATAAAATGCCGCTGATATGATAAAAGGTTAGCAGAAGAGCTAGTGGTCTCAATAACCCTGTCCAGATGATGCATATAGCGCTATTGCGTCACGAGGAGACTCAAGTCAGACAAATTAATAGTACAGTTGTCCGACTTTCTTGTGATTAATTTGCTAATATTTTGTGCACGCTCTGTTAATTTGAATTCAAATGCATTTTACATAATATAATTGTTTATTAATAATGTTTAGAGGGGCACTTTTAAATAATTTAGAAAAAGGGCAGGGGCTCGAGCCCCCATGCCCCCCCTTCTGCACATCTCTGATGTTCTAAATAATTGAGTTCTGCATAAGTGTTCCAGCTGTGATTGGAGAGTCTGGTAGAAAACATCCGATTACTCTGTCATGGTATATGATTTGCTAAGCGTTGTTATCTAATCAGCTTTCCAATGCCTTATTCAACTAGGGGTTAACTCATACATAGGGGCAAATAGGGGTCCAAATATATTTTGTATATGAGCCATTTAACAAATGTAGTTAATTAGTTGATTTAGTCACCTTTATAGATGTTGGGCAATCCTGGTGCAGCATTCTCACTACTGCATTTAACTTCATATACAGTGCCCACCACTAATATTGGCACTCCACTAATATTGGCACCCTAAATGTGAACAAAGAAGGCTGTGAAAAATTATCTTTATTGTTTACCCTTTTGAAAATTTGTTCAAAACATTCATGGATGGATATAAAACAATTGCAAACTCAACAGAGGTTTATCAAAAAATATATATTATTTAAATATAGGGTTCATATGAGAAAAAATTTAAGTGTATTCGTATTTAAATACACTTGGGTGACTAGGAACAGGAAATTGTATAACCATGACCTCCTGTTTCACTGGGGTATGAATATGAGTTAAAACATAGGCCAAATTCCCTTAGTCAATCATAATAAAGACAAGACCAAGTAATATAGCTGTGATGTGCAGCAAAATATTGTTGAGCTGAACAGAATGGGAAGTGGCTATAAGAAAATAGCACAAGCATTGAAAATACCCATTTCCACCATCAGGGCAATGGTGTTTCGGTCAACTTGAAATGTTATGAATTAATCTGGAATTGGACCTGTGTCTATAGCGTCTCAACACACTTTGAAGAAGACGGTTTCCAGTGTTGGGTTGCAACTAGGGATTATTTTGATGATTGATCTGTCAATTAATTCTTCAATAAATTGATTGGTTGGATTAAAAGGACGATTTTTATTTTCTGTATTTTTTTGAGAAAAAAAAACATGTTATTTCACATTCAGGGCCAGCAGAAGAGCTACCTTTAGAGTCAGAAGCTTCTCAGAGGCTGACTCTAAGGGCTCAAATGGGACCCCTGACAGACCTTCCAGGACCACAGAAAGGTTCCAGGCCTCAGCCACCCTACACCACGAATAAACCTTGAAGTTAGAGGATGTTGCCCCACAGAGGCTCCATCAACAGGGGCAAGGCTGGCCAAAATGCCAGCCACGTATACCCTGATTGTAGAAGGAGCCCAGCCCACTGAGAAACATCCTTGTAAGAGCTCCAGGACTGTAGCTGACGTTCCTCACACCACAAGACAAAAAGTTGCCACTTGAGCACATACAATTTCCTCATGGAGGGTGTTCTAGCATTCAACATGGTCTCTACAACCTCAGTTGTGAGACCAGAATCTATGAGCTGGTACCCCTCAGGGTCCAGACCCACAGATTCCATAGTTCTGGCCGAGGGAGATAAATCAGCCCTCCAGCTTGAGTCAGTAGATCCCCGCGGATTTGAATCTCCCAAGGAGTTTCATCTAGCAGGGATATTATCTCTGAGAACCATATTTGAGCTGGCCAATAATCTGCTACTAGCAGCAGACATAGACTGTCTTGGTGAACTCTAACTGGAACTTATGGGAGCAGAGCAAATTGGGGGAAAAGTGTACAGATGTGACCTCGGCCACATGTGCACCATGGCATCCGGGCCTAATCATGCGGGAGAAGTGAGGGCGAACCACAGCGGGCAGTGTGTTGTCTCCTTGGAGGCAAACACATCCGCTACCGCTTGGCCAAACCTCCGCCATATGGATTCCACCACTTGTGGATGGTGCCACCAATCCCTGGGCCTCAGCCCCTGCCTCAACAGGATATCTGCCCACACATTCCAGGTGCCCAGAATGTACATTGCACTCACTGACAAAACTTTCCTTCTGCACAGAGAAGAATTAGTTGCGCCTGCCTGAACAGGGGGCGTGGATATAATCCTCACTGGCGGTCAATATATGAGACCACAACTGTGTTGTCTGTAAACACATGGTAACCTCTCAATTGAGGAAGAAGGAATTTCAGTGCTAGAAATATGGCCCACATTTCTAGGCAATTTATATGCCACTCAAGATGAGGGCCACTCCAGAGACTGTGAGCTGGACAGCTAAGACAGCACTCCAGCCTGTGAGGGAGGTGTCTGTCATTACCATCTTGCGCTAAGGAGACACACCTAGAGTGTGACCAAAGGCTAAAAACCGGGGACACTTCAAATCCCTAGAGCAAGTAGGTATTGCCGTGTGACACTGATTAATCTCAGAGGGTTCATCCTCAGATGAAGTAGGCCAAACAGTATGACATTGACTTCTGCTGCCATAAGCTCCAATAGGCAGGATGAGATGCCAAGATCCAGCTTTATCTTGGACAATGTTGATAGGATTGACCCTACGCAATTTGGGGATTAAAAATGCCCTCATTGTCGTAGAATCCTTATAACCCCTAGAAAAGTTGTCCACTGCACTGGAGAAAGCATACTTTTCGAGGTTCAACCTGAGCCCCAAGCCAGTTCTGGCAGTTCCCTAAATCGTGCTAGAATTAACCAGTCATCCAGGCAGTTTAGTACACGTATGCCCTGGAGTCACAAGGGAACCAGAGCAACATCCATGCACTTTGTGAAGGTGCAAGGGGATAAAGTTTGCCCAAAGGGTTGAACCCGATCTTGGTATGCATCACCTCCAACACAAACCCCAGGAACTTCCAGTAACTGAGCGATATTTCTATGTGGAAATATGCACCTTTTAGATCTATTGTCACAAACCAGTCCTCAAACTGAATCAGTGGAATGATAAGTTTGGGCATCAGCCTGTATGAACCTGTATGGCCGAAGAGTACGGTTCCGATGACGCAGATCTAAAATTGACTGTATACTCCTCTATTTTTTGTGGATCAGGAAATAACGGCTGTAAAATCCTCCCTCCCTCAGTGAACGAAGTGCATGTTCTATGGCCCCTTTGACTAAGAGAGATATTACTTCCTGCTCTGGTCTGTGCTGACTACTGTGGTGAGCACACCTCTGAACCAGGGGTGGGGTCGAGCTCTGAACTGGACCCAATAACCCTTCTCTACGGTAGACAGAACCCATGGTGACCACATTAGTGGTAGTGGAACCACACATAAGGTAGTGGAACCACATTAGTGACGTTAATTATTTCACATTCTATTGGAGGGAAAGCATCAGATTTTCGTTGTCCTGTGACGGCTCGCTGACTAGAGAATACTTAAAACTTGGGACAGCCTTGGCTAGGGGAGGTCCTACAGTAGCACTGGAGGATAACTGCCCTAACAAACTCATGTCCCTTGATACATCCCTCCAAAGCCCCTCAGGACCGCTCCTCTTTGTCTGCTTGACCTTTATGACTATTCTCAGATCAGGCCTAGTAGCAGGTCATGACTGTGGCCGCTCGGTTCCCCTGGCTGTCTGCACACAAATTGTTTACTGATTGCAAAGTCTGTCCTGCCATGGCTATCCCAGTCCCCACCCATGGGGTGAAATGAAGAGGAGAGTCCACCAGCCTGGATCTCATAATTTTAAGAATCTGGAGAGATTCTGTATGGAGGAGTGGTCTCAGATACCTTGCCATGTATTCTCAAACCTCATCAGGCATTATAGGAGAAGACTGTTATCTTGGCAAAGGTAGGTAGGTAGCACAAAGTATTGACTAAATGGGTGCCAATAATTGAAGCACACCTATTTAACAAGGATGTTTTTTTGATAAAAATCTATGTTTTGTTTGCGATTGTTTGATATCTATGAGAGCAGAGTATTTTTGTGATTTTTTTAACAAAAGATCAAAAACAATCAATAAAAAATTTTTCACAGCCTTCACCCATACCAGCCCTTTGTGGATTAGATAAGACTCCACTGTGCTTGATTGTATGTTGGACTGCATGTTGTCCAGTCTCAACTGCCTATTATCGCATTACTTGAAAAATGTACTAGATACTAGCCTATGGCATAAGTCAGGTGTGATATGCTTTTGACGTAAATTTGTTTGAGTTTAAGTCATCATTACTGGCATAATGCCCCAACCAAGGTGTATGATCACAAGCCGATAGGTTTAACTCTGACATTTAGATTCGCTGTTTACATCTTGTCTGTTTTGTTTTGTTTTATTCTTCTGTTACCACTTTATGGATATTCAAGGACCAATATTCTCGAATAATGAGTATTAAATTAAATGAGACCCCAGAGCTCAGATTTGTTGACAGGCCATGCTTCAGTTCTCAGACTGCATGATGTTTCCTTCAACCACCTTAAAAGCAGCTCCTACTGCAGAGGACATGTCTGTGTTGTCTGACTCATCATGTAAGAACTAATCGAGGTTCAGCTGAGACTGCGCCTCTCTTTGATTTTCCCTTTTAGTGAAGCCTGTCAGCATACTTTGATTTTCACCAGTAGGAATCATTGTAGTGATTTTTACAGAAGCATTTGCTTGGAAAATGTGTTAAATTTGTAAAAATTCACTCAAGCTTCACTTCTCTTAAAACAGTTCAATGAATTCAGATGTTGCTTAATTTGCCTTGTCAAAGGTTAAACACCATCACGCCAGATTCCTTACTGAAAAATATCCTGGAAATCATTCCAAGTTACTGTTGCTTTAGGATGGTTTTGTAATGCTTCATAATTGGTTATTAATAATATTTTTGTTTTTGATATATCATGGTGTAAAACATCCAAACAGTGACATGTGGCTAGTTCCTGATTTATTTGATGGTTTTTGAATTGGGTTCAGAGTGCTGATGGTTTAATGGTGATTTAATATACCTAACTGATGTCTGTAATATTCAACCTATAATGACGTTACACTTCTGTCTGCAAGGAAACACGAAAACACAGTGCTACCTTGAACTGACAACAAATTGATTAAGATATAACAATGTGACTAATTACAGACTGAATACATCTTGGATTTGTAGCTGCCTTGATAATGAGAATGTAAACTAAAACCATTAGAGCTTGACGGGAACATCTAAGATCATATTTTTTCCTTATTCTTCTGTTCGAACATTGTGAACATTAACTGAAGCTCTTGACCTGTATGTGGATTCATGCATGCATTACACTGCTTCCACTTGATTGAATAATTGCATGAATTTTCCTAATAAAATGATCAGTGAGTGTATGTCAGTGCTATGAATTCAGCTTAAATTGAATTCTTTATGTGTGTTTTTTGCTTGTGTACAGATACTGAATCCAGGTCTACAAGCATCAGGGTTGCACCACTGGTCAACGGGGCTGCTGATTTACTCCCTTAAAATACAACACACACAGACCTGACTGTATTGTGTGCCATTTATGAGTGTGTTTATCTCTGCAAGATCCCATCTATGCAAACCAGCTTTATAAATGTAATGTCAATCCGGTAACAAGTTTCCAATGTCCGAGCCTCAAAGAACCACTCCAGCATTGACTACACCTTAATCCTTAACTTGGGCTTTACTATTTTGTTAATTTGAATGTTAAAACAACTGCTCGAACATCAAAGATGAGCTTGCTGTCTGCAAAAAGCACTACTGAGTATAAATAGCTCTCAAAATACAATGCTTACATTTCTATGCATCTATGTGTACTACAGTTTGATGCAGTCATTGTCAATGTACAGACAGGTGGATATAACATTAAGTCGATGAATACTGAAACACAGTATTGAACAAGTCAACATACATTATGAAATGGCTGTAGTTCAGTCTTCTGTGCACATGAATTTGTGGAAGACTGCTGTTCAGAAAATTTCCACTAACTGTACACATCTCAGGCTTTTTTTTTCTTTTTGCTTAGATGATGATTAAACGTGATCACAGCATGTCTAACTATCAAGTGCTGGGTAGGAACATTTGCATTCCCATTACATCCTAAAAGCTGTTCACCTTTGAAAGGCAGATGGAGATGTAGAAGGTCTCAAAACAGGAAGTAACGTGGCCATTACTGTCATTATACCGCAAAGCTGTGTGGACTGACATGAAAAATAACTCTGTTCCTTTCATGTTCATTTTGGCTCTTTGTGTCAGCTGTCAGGTGTTATTTATTATCGGGGGTGACGGAAGAAACAAATGTTTGTTTGGAAAGGTGGTGCACAGTCAAGGGTAGACTAAGAGGACTAAGAATCTGCATGTGCAAAGGAGAGAGGTTTACACCAGTGTGATAATCTACTTCAGGCACGGAAAATGATTGAGAAATTTTAAAAGAAATTATAAAAAATTATAATTATATAAGTCTTACAAAGAAAAAAGGGACTATAGACCTTCAAAAGTACTAATCTTGACGGTTTTGTCTTCTCATATCCAACCAGAAACTGTATTCATCTAATCAAATTCATCAATGTAGAAAATTCTATTCTATTAAGAATCATGTCAATTTATCATGTTCATGTTTCACGATATAGTTAATGCTATAGCTGTTGTTGTGCATCTGAATATGGATAAGCCACCGGACTGCAGTGTTGAATCTGAGGATGAGTGCCCCTGGCCCTACCTCAGTAAAACCTTTAAATATGCTTTTCAGTAGGCAAAGACTCATATAAAATGAGGCATTTCCTTTTCCTCCTTTAAATGAATGAACACCATCTAATTTGAAAAAAGCATGTTGAGGTAATTTGTTAACAATAACTCCCTATATTTAACTTAGCTAGCTTGTTTTCTTTGCTAACACCACGTTAGACTAGCATCGAAGTAGCTAACATGAATTAATGATGAATTGGCTGTGTAGCTAGTCAAATTCTATCTAAATGGTCGATATTGTTGTTTGGTTGTTTGTTTGTTTACAGGATATTTTAGTTCTGATTAATTCATTAGCAAACTCTCTAGAATTAATCATGCATTTGGCTAATATAGCAAACTTTTAAAGATGTTTTCAGGCAATATGTTGTAGCTGTTTAAAACAAAAGTCATCTTCTAACACATTTAGATAAGTAATAAAAGATAGTTTTCACATGAAAACATGAGTTTAACTTCATCAGTTCAAAAGTAAACTTTTACTGTTTTTTATTACCTGAGTCCATTTTTGGCTGGATACTTCCACTTTTAATTAATTAAGATTTTAATACATTATCTATATTTTCATTCAGGTACTTTTCCAACCCCTGACATACTTATCGTTTCTATGTCTATCTTTTAATAAGAGTTGCAACTTAGAGGCCAATAAAGTGGTGCAAAGAAAACAAAAGTGTGTAAATTATTTGCTTCCAGGCATAACTTCAAGTAACGAATCCTGTTTTATACAATTTTTTATTTTTATTTTTACAATCCAGCCTCAGAATAACTCATATGTATGAATGTACGCTGAGTGAAATTTGCACTCTTGTTTATTTGTTGATATTGGAATTTCATAATTTATTGTCCAGGTCACTGCAATAGTGTCAAATATAAATATAAATTGGTATGTGTATTAGTCACACAGGGGTAGGTTTGTATAAAAATAGTCAGACCTCAGCTGTGAGCAGGTTTTATTCACACACAAACAGACACAAAGACACATACACACGCACACACACACACACACACACACACACACACACACACACGCACACACACTAAAGTCATGTAAAATTAGGTAAAAAATTCATCAGGATCTGTCACAGATTTTTTTAAATCCATATCTTACATTAATAACATTTACCTACCTTTTATTATTTGCTTTACTGTTACTGGCATGTTAACTTTAAAATAGTTTTTAAATTATTTTATTAATGTAGTTTACATACTTAATATTTAATATATATTTAAATATAGTTTATATATTTTATATTTTACACCTTTGTTTTGTCTTACACCTTATTTATTGCTATTTTTATTATTTTCCATTTTTGTGTGTTTGCCATTTGTTTCTTTATTTATCTGTTTTTTACTCTGTAAAACTCTTTAAGCTTTAAATCTATGAATGGTGCAATACAATTAATTAATTAATTAATTAAAATCTAAGTGGACATGAAAACAAATTACAGCTTGAAACAGCAAGTCCCAGTTTATAATTCAATTAGTCTTCTTAAAGCATATTCATATTCATCCATAATACAGTAATACATAATAACTAATAATATTATTTAAATTTATAGGAAGTAATGATAAAATTAGATTGAAAAGAGGTTTATGATGATATGTCTCATAGCAAAGGTTTTTGGTTCCTACAAATAGGCCTCAAATGGGTTCATGGGTCAGACTGAAAAGCATTAGTGATCTTAAAGTGAATAATAGATCACGGTGAATCTGCATAAATGTGACTGCAATTTGGGCTATGGTACGCCACACGCCATAAGACCTCCTGATGAGGAAATAAAGTTTGGTGTACCTAGACCATTTCAGAACAGATGGAGCTAATTTCTCTTCACTTTCTTTCTTTTGGGCTAATTTCAGGTCTTTTGTGTGGTTTTTGAGATGTAAAGTAAATAGGTAGGATATTTTGCTGAAACCTGACAACCCTGGTTAAATATATTGCATTGCTGGCAATAGGAATAGCACCTGCTTTATCAAATACAGTAGAACAAAGGTATATCTATTAATCACACAAAATGAACTAGTGTATGTTGTCAACTCTCATCTGTCTTTTACAGAATTACTCTAAAAATTCACTAGATACTAGCCTATAGCACAAGGCAAGTCAAGTGCAATAACCTCTTGACTTATTTTCATTTGGGTTGATGTCATTATTGATGTCATCTTGCTCCACCAAAATCTTTGGTCATGAGGCACTTCTGAAGCTCAGAATCATTTTCACTACTGATGGTGAACTTGTGAGGAGGAATCAACGTCATATGACTGATGGAAGGAGACATCCCTGTCAGTACTCGTACAGAGAGTGTGTAGATGAACATTATGTGTACATGAAGTGCCATGAGCACAGTTCCAGACTTGACTCCATGCACTAGTCCTAGATGCCTGAGAGGTCTTTTTGTGTGAAACCAGAATATGATTTTTCTAGTGTATAGGCTGCAAATGGGCTAATAAATCACCTGTGGCTAGTTGGAGATGTATTTGACTTGTTGGCTGGTTTTCTAATGGGGTTCAGAGTGCTGATGGTGACACATGCGATGATTTATTGTTGATTTTTAAATTATGTCTGTAATATTCAAACATATAATAATTTTACACTTCAAGAAAATACTGATTGTTATCTAGCTAAACTTGACAAATATTCCATTAAGATACATGAATGTGATTAATTTCAAACCAAATCCATCCTGGATTCAGAATGGTTTCCACTAAGACCATTAGAGCCTGATGGGTCTGCGTATGGAGCTGCATATGGGCCTGCGTAACCAAAGACCAGTCAGAGTTCGCATTCTGACCCCTGTCCACCATTGAAAGCACCTACAATGGTCATTTACAATAGTCATTGTCTCAAAGCAGCTTTACAGAAATATATAAACACAGGATACAGATTTTAAGTGCATGGATTAATCCCAATTGAGCAAGCCGGTGGCGACGGTGGCAAGAAAAGCTCCCAAAGATGTTATGAGGAAGAAACCTTGAGAGGAACCAAACTCAGAAAGGAACCCATCCTCATCTGGTTAACAATGGATAGTGTGAAAGCAAAGGAAAGTTCATTATGCTTTTTATATGAAGTCTGTTTGTTGAACTAGTACACTGTTCAAAGGAGAACCGAGTGCAAAACTGCATGTGGTAATTGAAATCCCAGGGACTTAGTAGCAACCATAGTCCCAGCGACCACAATGAGAATGTCCATATGGAATTGGAGTTGATGAGAGCTCCAAGCAGAGGTAGGGCATCCAAACTGATCTGGCAGGTCTGGAGAGAAGAAAGGGCCAGCATCAAATGAAAGACTGTAGTCAGTAATCACACCAATGTCTTTTACTGCTGCCCATGATGAAACGGAAAGACCATCCAGAGTAATTATGTGATCAGAAAGCTTACTTCTAGCTACACATGGTCCTAGTTGAAGTACTTCTGTCTTGTCAGAATTAAGTAAGAGGAAATTTATAAGCATCCAACGTCTAATGTCCTTTACACATTCCTCAACTTTATTAAGCTGCTGTCTGTCGTCTGGCTTCGCTGAAACATTCAGCTGTGTATCATAACAGCATAACAGTGGAAGCTAATTCTATGTTTACAAATAATTTGACCTAGAGGTAGCATATATAAAGTAAAAAGCAGTGGGCCTAAAACAGAAACTTGTGGAACTTCAAATTTAACCTTGGTATGCGTGGAGCAGTCAGCATTTACATCTATGAATTGATAGCGATCAGTCAAATAAGGCCTGAGCCAGGTGAGCACCGTTCCCTTAATGCCAACAACGTTTTATAGTCTATCAAGGAGAATAGCATGATCTATAGTATCAAAAGCTGCACTAAGGTCAAGAAAGTGGGTGGCTGTGTCTCAGGTGGTAGGCGGGTTGTCCACTAATTGTAGGGTTGGCGGTTCGATTCCCAGCCCACATGACTTCACATGCTGAGGTGTCCTTGGGCAAGACACTGAACCCCAAGTTGCTCCCGATGGCAAGTCAGCGCCTTGCATGGCAGCTCTGCTACCATTGGTGTGTAACTGTGTGTGCGAATGGGTGAATGAGACACTTTGGATAAAAGCGCTATATAAGTGCAGACCATTTAAAAGTAACACAAGCAAGGAGATATAACCCTGATCAGAGGCCAGTAGTAGGTAATTTACCACATTAACTAACGCTGTCTCAGTGCTGTGATTAGGCCTAAATCCTGACTGATACATTTCATGAATGTTGTTCCTATGTAGGTACAACCTTTTCTAAGATAAAAAAAGAAAAAGGAGAGATTTGATATTGGCCTATAGCTGGAAAGTTGACAGGGGTCAAGGTTTTTTAATCAGTGGTTTAATAACTGCTAATTTAAAAGATTTTGGTACATATTCAGTGCTAAGGGAAGAATTGATTATATTTAGAAGGAGTTAAATTACTCCAGGACGAATCTGCTTAAAAGAAACATGTAGGTAAAGGGTCTAGAATACAAGTTGATGATTTTGCTGAAGAGATTAATGAAGGTAGTTTGGTCTCTCTAAGGGGAGTGAAACGTTATAATCATTGATCAGATATTGCTATATTATCATCTATAGGGTTATTTCATAAAACTGTCTGGTTTAAATTTAATAGCATAAATTTCACATCTAATATTTTCAACTTTTCCAATGAAAAAAATCGTTAAATCTTTGCTGTTATATAATGATTGTGTGCCTATTTCTGTGGTGGTTTTATTCCTATTTAATTTTGCTACCGTGTTGAATAGAAATAGTTCTTGTTTTCTTCAATTAGGGTGGAAAGATAGACTTTTCTAGCATCACTAAGATATTGTCTATAGTTCATTATGCTCTCCTTCTATGCTGTTTGAAATAGTACCAATTTGATTTGGCGCCATTTACGTTCTAATTGTCGAGTGGTCTGTTTTAAGGTGCACGTTTGATTGTTATAACAGGGTGCTATCTTTTTCTCTCAAATTATTTTTCTAATTATTTTTCTTCTCTATCTAGTGTGTAGCGGAACGTTGACTCTAAATATTCAGTCGGCTGATCAAGGTCCCTGGGACCAGACAGTGATCCAAATCTAACTGATGTCTCTGGGAAGTTATTGGTGAAGCTCTTTGCAGTAGCTGACATCAATGTACATTTTATGCGGTAACCGAGGTGCAAATATTATGATCAATACGTATTTAAACGAGATAAGATAATGGTCGGAGACAACTTCAGACTGCGGAAGTGTTACAATATTTTCTATATTTAATCCGTATGTTAGTACCAGGTCAAGAGTGTGACCACCATTATGAGCTGGTCCTTTTACGTTCTGATTGACCCCTACTGAATCTGCAAATTCACTAATGAATTCAGTATATGGCCCTGGGGGTCTGTAAATAATAATTAGTGGATTCTACTTGTTTTTTTTGTGGCTACATATTTTATACCGGTATAAAGGACTTCAAAAGAGTTGAAATTATGACTAGGTATTTGTGTGATGCCTAGATTCTGACTATGGATGAGTGCAACACCTCCTCTACCAGTTATACGAGGTTGATGTATATAACTGTATCAATTAGGACTGGTTTCATTTAGTGCTATGTACTTGTTTGGTAATGTGTTTTTTCCAGGTGACCCAGGAGCGTAAAGATTATGTAACACACACTATTGACATCAGCTGACTGTGACTGGGGAAGGAATGCTGTTCCAAGAACAGTTAGGGCAAGTTGTGGGAAGAAATAATTTTAACCCACTACGGAGTCATAAGGAGAAGTTGATAAGGCCACATTAAAAACTTTTATTGGGAATGTCACGCTAAAATAGCTGTTCATTAGGCTAGTGACAGAGGTCTTCAGTCTTATCTGGAAAAGACTGCCATGGCTGCAGCTTCTCATCCAAGCCAAATAAGAGACACATCTAAAACTCTTTTGAAGACCAATAACTATATTTAAAAAGTGGAATCAACTGTGTGGTTGGAATGAAAGCCTGCAGACACATAAGCACTCATTGTGCATCAAATTGAAGACCCCTGACTAGTGGACTTGAGAGTCCACTAAGCAGACCTTTTCTATCTCCAGTTGTGAAACACCCAAACATAAAACCTACTCATTTGTCAGTAGTTTAGCTCCCTATAGTCTACAGAAAGATTGGAAATGGATAAATGATCACATTAGTGCTGGGCTTCTTCCCCTTCACTCTAAGGACTATACATTGAAATTATGGCTTATCAGCTTTTTCCTCCTTAAATCGACTTTAATTGCTTTTATTTCAGTCGTCATAGCAACTGTAGCAGCGCTGTGAAGTGCTTTTGTAGGTTGTGCGGAGGAGTAATGAGTCTCAGGCTACGTCCCAAACCTCATGCTGCTGTACTAAATGGTATGTCAAAATACAATGCCACCTATGGTGCCTTGACAGCTGGATGCGCAAGCAATCTGCAGCTCATGGGAACAATAAATCCACTGTAAGGAATATAGATGTGCAATCAAAGAGGGGGAGCTGTGTGGGAGCATTAAAGGTGGGGTCAGTGGTTTTTATGTTTTCATTACATACATTAAAACATTGAAGAAAAAATTATATAGGCCATCAACATTTTGGAATGTTATGTTTCATACAGCAAAAAAAATTTAATCCATGAACCCCATGAACTCCATGTCTAATCTAAATCTTGTCATGGCAGCACCAATGGTAAAATTCAGCAGTGGGTAGAATACAAAACATGTTGAACATTGGGTAAAAGTTTGAGAACAAACATTGGGTAAAACTTACTGTAGTAATAATTCACTGAAAAGTTAATAAATTAATGAGTAAAGATCATCTGGTAATAAATATATATTTATTATATATATATATTTATTACCAGATGATCTTTACTCATTATTTTATTAACTTTTCAGTGAATTATTACTACAGTAAGTAATAAATAAAGATGATTTAATTAATTTACAAATTAATTTGTTTTACACCTCTACAACAGACACAAATAAATCTTCACATGTTCCATTTTCTGTTCTGCTCTTGCGTTAACTGCCAAGCTATCCTGAAGTGAACACCACCACCATTATCAACAGTATATAAATATAGAAATGTATAAAAAGGCATATCAGCCAAATGCTGTTGGGGTTTTAGTAGCTTTCTAGGTTCAATATCTAGATAGCTAGGTCATGTTATTTGTTTCTTGCTACATAGCCAGTTATCTAGTAAAGATGCCCCTTACTAAGATGCCCCTAGCAAAGATGCCCCTTATCCTGAGCATAACCTACAGGCTGTAGCAACACGGAGATATAAATTAAACACAACAGGCAATCCGTACTGAACATCGAATAGATATCTTAATATTAATACAGAGTTTTTATTGTGTAAAACATCAAAAGATCTGGCTAGCTCAACTAGCTCATTCATCCAACCTACATTTTTGAACTGTAAGATTTGTTGATATCCACACATTTATTGATATCTACACATAGTTTTGGCTTACATAATTTGCAGATCATCACTCTGATTCTTTTATGAAGCATTTAAAACTGAAGATTGGTGATAAATTGGGCCAGGGATGCTCATCTGTCTTCACTGTCCCAGACATTGCTGCTGCTAACTTAATATTTGCCTACTGAAGTTAGATGTTAAATACAGGAACGTAACACTAACTAATTTGTCTTGTGGACATTCCACAACATTAAATGTAACCATAAATGGGATATAAAAAAAAGAAAAAGCATGAAGTGTCATTCATTAACAAACTGGAATTGTAATCTTTTCTTATTGCTGTGGTATTAGAGGTATGAAAACACTTCAGGACATGCTGGATCTACTTCAGGTTGGTAACAGCTACGCTTTGCATCAGTTCACATCACACCACCTTGGCATTGATTATTTCTCTATAACAGCACATACCAATTAGTTTTTTTCCTATTATTTTTTTTCTACGGATACTGTATTTATAGGTCAGATTTGACTTCTGATCAAATTTATGTAATGTCTGTCACAAATTCCAATGCTGAATGAAACAGATCACAGTAAATACTAAACATACTTGGTCCTAAACCACATCGACAATCACACCTTTGTTGTTTGACACCTTTGATGTCAACAGATGTTTTCTGATAGTCAGCTTGGTTACTCAGAAGATGATTGTTCAGGATTAGTATTGGGCATCGGTAAATGTGACGGGTTCTGATATAGATCAAAATTGTATCAAGAAAGAAATATGTCCATCTGCAATGCTGTCAAATAGTATTTGCTGATTTCCTGATTCCTTCTGGTTTTATGTATATGTCATACTTAATAGTTTTAGAACTTCAAATGAAATACAACATAAAGGCAACAACAGTAAACATACAGCACAATTTTAATAATTTTTTAATTGAAGCAAAAAAATTTTATACAACGCCTATCATACATGTGAAAATGATGAGCCGGAGGGGTGGGTTGTGGGTTCAATTTTGTTTTCCTTTGTATAAAAAGAAAACAAACCTGTGAATATTTACTGCTGTTGCTCAATTTGTTTTTATTTTTGGGAAAGGGTGGGGAGGACAGAACAGAAAAGGCGATTTAGATAGGTTTAGCAGAAATGTTCAACAGAAATGTTTAGCAGAAAGGTTATTAGAAATGTTAGCAGAAATGGTTCATCAGAAGGTCAGCAAAAATGTTCAATAAAAAAGAAACGTAGAAATGTAGAAATGTTCTGTAGAAATGTTCTGTAGAAATGTAGACATGTTCTGTAGAATTGTAGAAATGTTCAGCAGAAATGTTCAATAAAAATGAAACTTTAAAAAAATACATGTGAAAAATGGATTGCCCCCTTAAACGTAAAATCTGGTTGTGCCACCTTTAGCAGCAATAACTACAACCAACGCTTCAAATAACTGATCAGTTATCCTCCGCGGCATGGAGAAACTGAACAACGTCCTCTGTAGGGCTGGACCTCAGAGCGACTTCCACTGCGGGGCTGGAACTCAAAGCGATGTCCTCTGTGGTGCTGGAACTCAGAGCAACGTCCTCTGCGGAGCTGGAACTCAGAGCGATGTCCTCCGGGAGCTGGAACTCAGAGCGATGTCTTCAGCAGGACAGGACAGCAGGGCAACTTCCTCAGCCAAGCAGGAAACTGAAGCAAGGTTCTCGGCTGAGCAGGAAGGTGGAGTGCAGTTCTCCTCCAAGCCGGAAGACGAAGCGCAGTTCTCAAACGCTCACGAGAGCCGGACGTCTTCCTCCGCGGGGCGGAGAAACTGGACGACGTCCTATGCGGAGCTGGAATGCAGCAGATCGACGCCCCCAGGGGTGGTGAAGAGTCGCACACAGGCCTCTTCAGAGAAGGAACACAGAGCAGGGTACTAAAACACCTAATGGCCCAGGAACATGCCAGGACATGGCATAAGGTCTTCCTAAAACTTTGGTGCACTCTGGAACGTGCCGAGACACGGATCAAAATATTCCATAAACAGGGGTGATAGAGCAATGTATTAGAGCAATGTTTTTCAGGCACAGTATTAGAATAAGTATAAGAGCAGTGCATGAGAACATGACTGCTTAGCTTAAAGCTAACTTCTGTATACACATCTACACTTATACTTAGTTCAATTCAATTCAATAGTCAATTAAACGTACTGATACTTAAACTTACTTATACTTAATACTGCGTGCCCTCGGGCCTTCAGTGAACGTCGCATGCCGCACCGCCATCTGCAGGGGAGATTGTGACATTGTGGTGGAATTTTGGCCCACTCCTCTTAGCAGAACGTCTGGGTTACATATTTACCTTGCGTTTAGCATAACACTGTCTGGAGCGCCTCTCACGCGTGACTGGCATCTGAAGGTTGTGTAAAATCATGCCTATTTATAGGCCTGCCATGATCAGGTGACGTGGCAATTAAGCGCGTTGCGTGATATAAATATGGCACCTGTGAACCGCGTCATCAGCCTCTATTATCTGAAGCGAAGACGCAATTCTCAGGCCTCCCCTGGTATGACAAAGCTACGCAACGTCTTGTTCCATTCTCAGGGAACAAGGTTACATGCGTAACCCAGACGTTCCCTTTCAAAGGGAAATTTGATGTTGCATTTAGCATAAAACTATGGGAACGAGAATACCCACTCCATCATGTCGAGGGTACAGTTCAAAAAGTTCAAAAAGACCCAAGCCCTAGGGTCACTGCAAGAAACTCAAGCCCGGGGTGAAATGAATATCCAGGCTGTAATATCATGAATGCGTGTGGCATAGACCACCCTGCAGCAACACACAAATCCTGTAAGGATACCCCTTTGAACAAAGCCTTCTCGGAGGCAACTGCCCTAGTGGAATGAGACCTTATGCCCAGAGGCGTAGCAAGACTGCATGCCTCATAAGCAATAGAGATTGATTCCACTGTCCAAATAGAGACCAGCAGCTGCTCCAACTTATGCCACTGGCTGGAGCAGTGGTCGTAAGTATAGAGAGCCCTTACTGGACACACCAGGTGCATTCTCTCTTGTTCCGGTGTGGGGAATGGAGGAGGGCAGAAAGTATGTAGGCACTTTAGGAATGTAATCCGGCATAGGATACAGGAAGGCCTTGGATAATCCAGGGGCAAAGTCAAGGCAGGAAGGGGCAACAGAGAGAGCTTGTAGATCTCCTGCTCTCTTGAGAGATGTCAGGGCCAGCAGAAGAGCTACCTTTAGAATCAGAAGCTTCTCGGAGGCTCAAATGGGGTCCCTGACAGACCTTCCAAGACCACAGAAAGGTCCCAGGAAGGTATGCGCAGCTTGCAGACGAGCCTCAGCCACCTGACACCATGCATGAACCTCGAAGTTAGAGGATGTTGCCCCACAGATGCTTCATTAACAGGGGCATGGCTGGCCAAAATGGCGGCCACGTAAACCCTGATTGTAGAAGGAGCCCACCCCGTTGATAAATGTTCTTGTAAGAACTCCAGCACTGTAGCTATTGCACAGTTCACTGGGTCTACAGTGGATCCCTGCGGATGGGATTCTCCCAAGGAATGCCATCTAGCACGCATATTATCTCTGAGAATCATATTTGAGCTGGCCAATAAGGTGCTACTAGTAGCAGACATAGACTGTCTTGGCAAACTCTCACTAGAACTTGTGGGAGCAGAGTGAAAGAGTCACAGCGTACAGATGTGACCTCGGCCACATATGCAACATGGCGTGCAGCCCTAATTGTGCGGGAGGAGTGAGGAACCACATCGGGCCATGTGTTGTCTCCTCGGAGGCGAACACATGCCGTCCCGCTTGGCCAAACCTCACCATATGGACTCCACCATTTACGGATGGAGCCACCAATTCCTGGGCCTCAGCCCGTGCCTCAACAGGATATCTGCCCCCATACTCCCAGAATGTACATTGCACTTACTGACAAACTTTCCTTCTGCCCAGAGAAGAATTAGTTGCGCCTGCCTGAACTGTGGGCACAGATATAATCCTCCCTGGTGGTCAATATATGAGACCACCGCTGTGTTGTCTGTAAACACATGGTGACCTCTCAATTGAGGAAGTAGGAATTTCAGTGCTTGAAATATGGCCCACATTTCAAGGCAATTTATATGCCACTCCAGATGAGGACCACACCAGAGACCGTGACCTGGACAGCTGTCTAAGATCACGCTCCAGTCCGTGAGGGAGGTGTCTGTCATTACCGTCTATTGCACAGGAGACCGTTCAGTGGTGGCTGAGAAGTTGGGGTGAATTTGAGTGTGTCCCCAACTTCTCAGGCACCACTGAACGGTCTCCTGTTGATCGGAGTGACCGTATGCATGTTGGGAATAGAAACACCCTCATCGTAGTAGAATACTTATAACCCCTAGAAAAGTTGTCCACTGCACTGGGGAAAGCATACTTTTCTGAGGCTCACCCTGAGCCCCAAGTTCCTCATGTGGGCAAGAACAACATTTCGATGTTGAACCGCCAGTTCCCTTGATTGTGCTAGAATTAACCAGTCATCCAGGTAGTTTAGTACACAGATGCCCTGGAGTCACATTGGAGCCAGGGTGACATCCATGCACTTTGTGAAGGTACGAGGGGATAAAGCTAGCTATATTTCTATGTGGAAATACGTACCTTTTAGATCTATTGTAACAAACCAATCCTCAAACTGAATCTGTGGAACGATAAGTTTTGGCGTCCACTTCTTGAACCTGTATGTCCGAAGAGTACATTTCAGATGACGCAGATCTAAAATTGGCCACATACTCCTATTTTTTTCAGACCAGGAAATAACGGCTGTAAAAACCTCCCTCCCTCAGGGAATGTGATACATGTTCTCTGGCCCTTTTGTCCAATAGGGATTTTACTTCCTGCGCTAACCTCTGAACCGGGAGGGTCGAGCTATAAACTGGATCCTGTAACCCTTTTCTACGGTAGACAGAACCCATGGAGACACATTTGGCAGTAGTTTCCACACTGCCAGATGGTCTTTTAGTGACGTTAACTATTCCATATTCTATTGGAGGGAAAGCATCAGATTTTCGTTGCCCTGTGACAGCTCGCTGACCAGAGAACTCTGAAAACGTGGGACCGCCTTGGGTAGGGGAGGCACTCCAGTAGCACTGAGGGATAATTGCCCTTACAACCTCATATCTGATACGTCCCACCACAGCCCCTCAGGACCACTCTTCTTTGCCTGCTTGGCCTTTATGACCATTCTCAGATCAGGCTTAGTAGCAGGCCTGGTTCCCTTGGCTGTCTGCAGGGGTTGGCGGGCTGCCATACTCACCTTATGAGTTTCCCTTGCACTAGTGCTGGCCCGGGCTCCACTCGTGGATGCCCAGATGAGCTCGAGACAACAGGGAAAGAACTGGCTGAATGCCACCATATGTCGAGCTCACTCAGCAGGTCTGCTTTGTAGGCCTGCAACACTGTCATTGTCTGCAGTGACCCACAAGAAAGACTTCTACTGTATAGGCCTTGCCCACCAATGCCATGGTGGCCTTACACGGTGGTTTGGATGGCAAAGCTGGACCCCATAATTACCTGGCGTCGATGGAGCGAGGTAGCTCGCAAGCGCCTCCTCCACCTTCAGCATAGCTAAATAGCCATGTCATTCATTCCCCACAATGGCCGAATAATCCAATATCATGGGGTTATGCATGGTTTTCCAAATATTTTGTCTTGCACTTCTGGAAGAAAGGGGAGTTTCAGTAGTGTGAAGGATTTACTTTCACTGGGGAGAAAAAGGCTCATCCAGCCTTAGTAATCACTTCAAGCTGCTCTTTATATGCTGCTCTCAGTTTTTAGCACATCCTTCTGGCTCCTCGGAGTTTCCCCCTTTTTGGCTTTCTATAGCAGAAGGAGGAGTGGTGGCGCAAACTTCAAAATCCAGCAGAGACCCAAACCCAGAAGACAGAGCAAGATATAGAGCAGCGCTCTTCTCCAGCTCCTCTTACAGATCCATAAGAGATCCCCTAAACCTGAGACAGCTAGCTGCCTCAGCAGTGGCCATCCCAGATCGGCCAGGCTCTGAAACCCAACTCGCTTCGGCTTCCGAGAAGAGCACGAGTTACGAGCCGAGCTGCTTAATGTAGGCATTACCATCGCATGCTACATCCCAAGACACTTCACCCAGAAAGTGTGCACTATTCCCTATGATGAAACGGGAGCAAGCTGTAACACACTTTGTGAATTCTCTCACTCATATTTTTCGCTCTCACTCATTCCTTTTTTTTCTTCTTGTTTTTTTTTAAAGGTATAGAAAAATTCTGAGATTTTGAGAAAAGATAGCAAGAAAATGAAGCATCTTTTTGTTTCTTTACACAAACAACTGACATGAAGTCTTTCGCTGAAAATAATAAAGGCTGATGGCGCGGTTCACAGGTGCTATATTTATATCACGCGGCGCGCTTAATTGCCACGTCACATGATAATGGCATGGTTCATGGTTCAAGTCAGGACTTTGACTAGGCCACTACAAGATATTTTTTTTTGTGGAATTCTCTGTTTGGTTTACACCAACACGATCCCTGTCTTCCAAACAGTTCCACTTTCAGCTCATCAATCCACAGAACATTCTCCCAAAAGGTTTGAGGATCATGAAGGTATATTTTGGCAAAATTCAGACAAGGCTTAATGTTCTTCTGGGTTAGCAGTGGTTTTCACCTCACCACTCTACTATTTACGCCATTTTTGTCCAGTGTCTTTCTGATCATGGAGTCATGAACAGTGACCTTTATTGATGCAAGAGAGGTCTATAGGTCCTTTGAAGTCCTTGGTTCTTTTATGACTTGCTGGATGAGTAGTTGCTGTGCCCTTGGAGGAATTTTGGAAGGTTGGCCACTTCTGGGAAGGTTCACTACTGTGGCAACTTTTTCCATTTTTAGATAATGGCTCACACTGTGGTTCTTTCGAGTCTCACCTTCTCCCTCATGATTTCTGATTTCTTTCAACTTTTGCACAGTGTGTTACTGGGTAAGACATTTTAACCAACTTCATGCTGTTAATGAAAAAGTTGAAACAGGGTTTGCAGTAATCAGGCCTGGTTGTGTCTAGTCCAGCTGAACCCTATTATGAATGAAGTGTCATTGATTTGGGGAATTAGTAACTATGTGGGCAAATACATTTTCACACAGGCCTAGTTGGAATTGGATAACATTTTCTTCAACTTAACATTTAAAAATGTAAAAATTTATTCTGTGTTTATGTTAGATTATTCTTTGTTTTATGTTAGATTTTGCTTTCATTTCTGAAAAAATTAGTATGAGATATACACACAAACCAAAGAAATCATGCAAATACTTTTTCACAGCACTGTATCAGTCCTTTAAATGAGGTGACAAACAAAAAAACTATTTAGTGCACACCTCTGAAGACTCATTAATACTGTGAGATTCAGCAGTTTAACCACAATCAGTAACAAAAACGGTCAATTAATTCAACACCGGCTGCCGTGAATGATGGATCGTATAAAATGGAAGCAGATGGAGAGCTGTTTTCCAGCCCTACAACACACACACACACAACACACACACACACACACACACACACACACACACAATTACACTGTGAACACATTATGTAGGAGGACAGATGATGACCAGTTTAGCACTTTGTTTGTTGGCAGGAACAAGAATGTCAAAATAGCACCAGCTGCGAGCTGTACAGCTCTACAGAGAAAATGACTTTTACATCTTTGGTGACTTCTTACGTTAAAATAATCTTATGTAAACATGGACATTCAATTTGCAATGCTTCATATCACCATTAGACAAACCCCTGTTAGTAGCTCATTCAGTCCCTCCAGGATTTTATAATTTTGTAATCAGTAACTAATCACAGTATTTACTAAAGTTTGGACACCATATACTGTATCTTTTACCTTCTGCTTTTTCAAGATATTATATGCTAAGTACTAGTAGCATTAGTAGTAGTAAAATATGGTTTTAACTAATAGTTCCACTAATAGTGTATTGTTTATTACATTATGTCAGGTGGGTGTCCAAGTGGTGAAGCAGTTATGTTGGTGCTGATTCTTGGGAGTTCAGTTCAGAGCTTGGGTTACTTCTAAAGTTAGTGTAGTTCTGCATGTTCTCCCCATGGACACATGGGCATCCTTCAAGTTCTCAAGTTTTCTCCCACTTGCTTAAAAAAAACATGGTGGTAGGTGGATTGGCTACACATAGTTGTGCCTATGAGCATGTAAATGTGTGTGAGAGAGTATGTGGATGCATGGGATTTACGCTAGTTTAGAATAAATCAATTAGGTGAATGAATGTATGAATGAATGATTATGACAGGAATTTCCTCAGTCCAAATGTTATGTATTTGTCTGTATGTTTCATATTTTTCAGCATGCAGACAACTGAAGAGGTTTAATCTGTAATATGAACAAACACATCCGACTAAACCATATGTTTAATAGTGATGTAGCCATGTCTGAAAACATTATTCAGGTTGAATAGATAATGTGTTCTAAAAAAACACACAAATACCCATTCAGATATGTTTATTAGGTTTCTTTTGTTTTTTTATTTTGTGCATAAAGATTCACTGTGTGCATTGTGATCCCTTGAGTCTAGGTCGCACAATTGGCCATGCTGTCTCTGTGGGAGTGATGGCATACTCTCCTCCATCAATCAATGTAACACTTGCCAGTGTGCCAGTTCATGTATGCAGAAGAGGGTTAATAGTGTTTTCCTGTGAGTGCGTTACACTGCCCTGTGATGCACCATGAGCAGCAGTTTGAAAAGATTGCCTGGCTTCAGGTGTCTCCTAAGATCCCCACATTTGATCCTTTTCCCTATCTGGTTAGTAGCTGTTGTATGTTAGGTGAGTGCTGGCTGGTGGGTGGGAATTGGCAGGTGACCAAAATTGGGGAGAATATGTATTTTAAAAAATCCTTCTGCTTTAGGCCATGTCTACTTTATGGTTGAATACAAATACAGATACAGGTCCTAATATTTGCCCAGATACAGATACTGATAGTTACACAGTTAGTATCTACTTTGTCACTTTTTTTACCAAATTTAATTGCTCAGTTCTCTAAGCTGCTCTCAATCTGAGCTTTGTTTGTGAGATTTTGAATATATGTAGTCAAACCAATACATAACATCCTCTTCGACACACAGACACACTCTGACCTTCTAATGGTGTAGTACAGTATTCTAATGCATAATGCATGAGTAACGAAATGAATATTTTGTAGTCAAAGAACTAGAAAAGTACTGAGGCTCCAAAAATTTAAAGTGGTGGACAAAACCTATGATTGATTTTTTTAAAATTATTGATCAGATTCACAATGTTAAAGCTTACTAAACTAAAATAATGGTTTAGAAAGGTTTTGTAAAAAGCATAAGCTTGTGAAGAGGATGTGAACAGAGGATGTGAGAGCATTTAATGGTGTGTTCGATGCATTGCTGGTGTCATAAAAGCAGTACAGGCAAGAACATTATATAGCTCACTGAGTAAATTATGCATTAGCTGGCTTACATGTACAATCAATAGTAATTTGGCTCTCGGCTGCATCCCTCATAAAGAGCAGATCATAACTAGTACATGCATTAAACAGTTCATGAAAGGTCCTGATTACAGAAGCATTGTGGTGCTTATACGCTTTTATAATGAGCTTATAATGAAGTTAATGAGATCAATTCATTTTTCATTGATATTACTGTTTCCCAGGACTCAAAATGATTCATATTTATGCATGAAATGAAATGACACACAAAAAAATGGACAACATGGAGTTTTTGCTGGTCATTTGCATGAGTGGGAAAAATTCTTAAGAAAAAGTATGAGTACTACGTCAAACTTTTACTCAATTAAAATAAAATTTAAAAAACAATCTAGTGAAAGTCAAATAGTGTTTACATTTAAACATGCTCAACTAAGAAGTAAATATTTTTAAGAAATGAAGAGCTGGCCACATATTTTTCATGGCCGACACAGCAAGACTAGCTAGTTCACTAAGCAATCAATCATAAGCTAAATATTATGCTAAATCAAACAAACCTAGAATTTGCCTTGCGGATTAGCTAATGTTTAATTCGAATGAATGTCAACGCATATTAGCAATGAAAAAAAACTTAACTAGCTAGCTAATTACTAGAGCTGTATTGCAAAAATTTCACAAACTTAAAGATGAATATTATATTTTTATGTATTAAGGCAAAGGAAACATCTCATCCTGACTAAATCAGTAACTCCAGCAAAGGATGTCTTGCGCATAAAAAAACAACCCTAAACATATCATTGTCAGGTGACATATTTACACAGAAGTTCAAAGATCAGAATAAAAATATAAAGCATTCAGTAAACACAACCAACCCCCCAGTCCCCAACCGACCCCCCCCCTTCTCGGTGCTTGATTTTCTTGAGGATCTTCAAATACTTAAGCACAGTAACAAAGTACAATTACTCAAATATTTAATACCCCTGGGATTTGGACTAAGTTAAGGAGCATCAAAGATTAAAACAGCCTTTTAAATTAAAGATGTAACATTTTCTCTGGGCCAGCCATCCATTTTAATTTCATTACTTGCCTGGGGTTATTATTAGTTAATAAGAATTTGAAGGCGTCTGAATTTTGAGTGGACACAAAAATTCTCATCTATATAAACTGTTTTAGTGTAAATTATTTAATGTGCACTGTGTGAGCATGTGGCCACATTGTATTCAAGCATTAGAGATGTCCCATTGGCCCAGAGCATTTGCTAATGTGCGTGGGTGCATGAGTTGGGCAGGGGGGGTGTTGGAGGATGGAGGGGCACATGATAGACGGACCAAAGGTGCCCACAAAGGTAGGAATACTCACACATGCACACAGTTTACAAATGTATCTGGTCAAAATGGAAGGTCCTTGCAAGGATAGTAAGACACAGGTTTGTGGATGTGTGTGTGTGTGTGTGTGTATGTGTGTGTGTATTCAGTTTTGACCTTATACAGTCGGGTTCAAATGTATTTGGACAATGACACAATTTTCGTAATTTTGCCTCTGTGCAGCACCATAGTGGATTTGAAATGAAGCGGTCAGTCTATCAGGTTTGACAAAAATATTATATTGACCATTTAGGAATTGCAGCCATTTTTACAGAGTCCCTCCATTTTCACGGGATCAAAAGTAATTGGACAATTGACTGATGAGCAGTTTCATGGCAAGCTGTGGCCTGTTTCCGCATTATTTCATGACAAATTAAGGAGATAAAATGTCTGGAGTTAATTCCAAGTGTTGATTTTGCATTTGGAAGCTGTTCATGGGAATTCTTAATATGCGGTCCAAAAAGGTGTCGATGCAAGTGAAGGAGGATGGGAAAAACAGACCTATCAGAGAGATAGCAGAAACATTAGGCCAAATCAACTATTTGTACTGAAGGAATGCACTGGCAAGATCATCTCAGTGGATCATCACAGAATTCTTACACTGGTGAAGAAAACCCATTCACAACATCTAGCCAAATCAAGAACACTCTGGAGGAGTATCATTGTCAAAGTCTACAATCAAGATAGTGTATAGAACTATACATTTTGCTCAGATTTGGTCAAATGCCACAAAATGGCACTTCATAGTACAGATGGATAATGCCCAAAACATATCTTAAGAGCTTCTTAAGGCAAAAAAATTTAATGTTCTTAAATGGCCGAATCAGTCACTTGACCTTAACCCGATTGAGTATGCTTTTCACTTACTGAAGACAAATCTGAAAGCAGAAAGACCCACAAACAAGCAGAAACTGAAGGTGGCTGCTGTGAAGGCCTGGCAAAGCATCTCAAGGGAGGACACTCAGTGATGACTATGGGTTCCAGACCTCCTAAGATTTTATCCTAAGATTTTATCCAATTACTTTTGAGTCTGTGAAAATTGAGCGACTCTGTAAAAAAATGCAGTTAAAGTCGAAAGCTGAAAGTCTTCACCTCAATCACATCTTGATTGCTTCATTTGAAATGTATTGTGGTGGTGTACAGAGGCAAAATTACGAAAATTGAGGCACTTTTCAAATACTTTTGGGCCTGACTGTATATGGTTTGTCCCTACAAGGAAAATTACTTTGTACAAAAACTGCAGCTTTTATTTCATAGGCTTAGATCTAGACAATGTATTAATTAGCTGTAAGGTCAAAAGGTGTGTGTGTGTGTGTGTGTGTGTGTGTGTGTGTGTGTGGTGTTTTGTGTAGCTAGTTGAAAAAAAGAGGTTCCTTCCAAGTGTAAAGTTTTGACATAGCCGAATGCACATCTACCTAAATGGTATTATTTGAGATAATAGGATGATTATTGGCTATTGAACACATATGGAGAATGATCACATGCCAACACGTGCCTAAACATTTAATTCTGCATGTAGGCTTTGACTCTACAATGGCTTTTTATCTAATTCTAAGAATTTTTTAAACTCGAATATAAACACTGAGGCACTAACGGTTCTATTTTCTTCTCTAGCATACTAAAACAGGCTGGATATTTGTGTAATTGTTTATTCTTTTCTTTTTTGCACTGTGTAGTCATCTCCTAGAGTGATTTCCAATGAAATCTTGTCAATGAAATATGCTTTTGGCGTAACACATGATTCTGGAAAGATATGGTACGGTCATGGCTTTTAGAAGCCTCTCTCTTACCTGACAGGCTTTCTGTTGTTAAGGTTAAAGGTCATGACTCCTCTAACACAGATAAGGCTGGCGGTAATTCACTCGCTGACAAAGTGGCAAAATTGACGCTAGAGAGGGCTTTTGTCCAGCATAATGCCTCTATTTTTCACATTTTCTCATTCTCTATCTCCTCCTGACACTGATGTTGTTGTTGTTTTTTTTGCAATGGCAGGCCTCTCCAGATGACCTTATGATTTGGTCATTGGAAGGCTGTTCCCCTCGCCCACCGATGCTTTAGTAAGATGTGCTACTAATCACCTCGCTCTTCCATTATCCATCCTTCTGTTTCTCGTGCATCAATTTCACTGTGTTTCTCATGCCGCATGAAGAGGGATGATCTCACCAAGGTTTTGTATTCGAGACACTTACAAAACTGTAAAATTAATAATTGATGCATGTCTGACCTGTGCTAGAGTAACTGTACAAGGAAAAACTGCCAAACATGATTCATTACCACCACCTACTGGCCCCTTTCAGACATTGCAAATTGACTTCACACATGTCTCAAATACCTTTTAGCTATCTTACACAAATTCTCCAACTGGGTAGAAGCTTCCCCATGCTCAAAAGAAAATGCCAAAACCATTGTTACAGTTCTAACCAAAGAAATAATCTCATGCTATGGTATCCCTCAGGTTATTGATAGTGATAACAGAACACTCTTTGTTTCTAAGGTAACACAGAAACTTTTTCAAATATCTGAACATTGATTGGCACTTCCACAGCCCTTATCATCCACAAATTTCAGGGATTGTGGAAGCAAGAATCGTACCATCAGGAACTGCCTCATTAAGGAGTTACTACAAATCCCTCCAGCAATTGGATTGACCTTTTGCTCACCGTCCTATGCGAAATTCGTATGACACCTAATCAGAAAATAAAACTGTCTCCTTTTGAGATCATTATGGGCAGACCATTTCCCACTCCATGGGCAAAGAGTAACCCAGGTGTTCATTTTACAGGAGATCTGGAGGTGACTGTTGGTGACTATACTCGAGCCCTCATTGAAAAATTAATTAGCATGCATGGTGATGCTTCTGCTTCTCTCCCTTTACCCATTGAATAGCCTACTCACTCTTTCCTTTCAGGTGACACATAGACACAAAGTCAGAATCCATGAAAAGTTGACGAAGCAGCCTTCGGCCCTCCGACACGTGGTGGCCATTATGTGTACTGCTGTCCTCATGGATTCACAACCCAACTGGATTCACACCAGCCGTATCAAGCGCTTACCATCCATGACAAGAAACAATACGGCCATCAAGTAGCCCTTAGGGGGCCTCTACTCATTTTACCCATACACACATAACACACACACATATAGCATTATTCCATGTTAGAAGCACACACATGAATGTTATCTTCTACTCTGCCAAAGCTTTACTCCTTTGCTACAACTGTTTAGCATCCACACTCGTCTTCAGTTGACCTTTGCACCTGAAAACACATCAAAACACAAGCTATTGTTAACAAGTACAAGTGCTATTTTAACTGCAGCGTTGCTTGCCTACTGGGAATAAGGCTCTGATTATATATACATCGTTTAACTTGTTGAATTAACACTCTGCTATGCCCTTTATGTTGTCCCGACCCTTTGTAAATACACGCCTGTAGATGTGACTCTCGTTTAAGGGAACAGATGACTTAGGGCAGCTGCAGGTACCATTGGGACCTAAGAGGGCAATGATAGGTTCCACATCACTTAGGCATGCTCTCTGTCTGTTCTTTCTCTCTCTCTCTCTCTCTGATAGCCTGTACATCTTCTTATATGAGTACACAGAAATCCCTGTCCCTGTTCTGACACAATAAGCACTCTGTTCCTAGTTAAGTCAAGCAATGATTTAACTGTCAGACCTCCACCCTCTTCTTCCTTTTCTGTATATATACTCTGATTATATCAGCATTAAACTAAGAAGCTTTCACCGAACTCTGTGTCTGTGTGATTTCTTCCCGGGCTTGGTACTGAGAAAGTAACAGCAGCAAGGGAATAAGGATTTAATTCTGAGGCCGGTATCAGTGAAATCTTAACAGTGTGTGTGTGTGTGTGTGTGTGTGTGTGTGTGTGTGTTGTGTAGCTAGTTAAAAAAAAGGTTCCTTCCAGATGTAAAATTTTGACATAGCCCAATGCACATCTACGTAAATGGTATTATCAGAGATAATAGCATGATTATTGGCTATTGATGGATAAAGACCCACCATGAACACATATGGAGAAGAAATTATCACATACCTACACATTTAATTCTGCACCTAGGCTTTCAGCTACAAACACAATGGCTCTACAATGGCTTTTAATCTAATTCTAAGAAAAGTTTTTAACTTGAATATAAACACTGCAGGTATGTTCTCACTGAACTGAGGCACTAGCAGTTCTGTTTTCTTCTCTAGCATACTAGAACAGGCTGGATATTTGTGTCTTTGTTTATTCTTTTCTTTTTAGCACTGTGTAGTCTCATATCTCCTAGAGTGATTCCATAAAAGCACAGCTCAACTTCAATGTAAGCAAGCCAATTTCCCCACAGGCTCTCTTATGTGTCAAAGCCTGGCGTGGGCCTCAGCAGCACAGTTGAACTCACAGACCGATGAATAAGAAACTCTTCGGTAAATAATTGTAGCATTTACGCAAATTTGGACAGCTTACATATTATATCCAACAGAAAACCTTCTGCTTTTTCCACGCTTTTGGGCGAGCAAAGCTGTGCATATAGTAGTCTCAGATCCGTCTTCTTTGGAGCAACTATGTTAAACTCCTGAGACACAGTGAATCAGTCTTAGCAACTTCATGCCAACCATTCAAATATAGAATCTCTTCCTAAGATACTAGCTAATATTGACCCTGTCACATACAATGAGTCGGTACTGTAGTCATGTCACACCTCCACAAGCCTAAAACAAACCATGACCTTAGTATTATAAGGTTCTATAAGGGATAAGAATGAATGGAGAATACTAATGTCATGAAAACTTAAAAAAAAAACATTTGTCTTTATACATATAAAAATAAAACTTAACCAAATTGTAAATATGCAGTATTTCTGTTAAAAAAAATTTATTAATTAAAATAAAAAAAAGACAACAATAAAACTTAAGACAAGATTACTGTAATGCCTTACTCTCTGCATGCTCCAGTAGGAGCATAAACAAATTCCAGTTAGTCCAGAATGCAGCTGCTAGAGTCCCAACTAGAACCAGAAGATACAACCATATTACCCCAATCTTGTCAACACTGCATTGGCTCCCAGTGAAATCTCGTATTGATTATAAAATATTATTATTAAAGTATAAAGCACTAAACGGTCTCACACCACAATATCTAGGCGACCTTTTGGTTTTCTACGATCCGCCATGCCTACTAAGATCAAAAGATGCTAGCTATTTGACGGTACCTTGAATAGCAAAGGCTACAGCAGGGGGAAGAGCTTTCTCTTATAGAGCCCCACAGTTATGGAACAGTCTTCCAATTAGTGTTCGGGACTCAGACACATTTGTTTACTCAAGCCTACCCTGACTAGACTTTCTGTTTTGCTAAGCACAGTCCTAACAATCTCTCCCTCTCTCCTTCTGTCGAGCCACACACAATTTTATGGAGATACTAGAGATTCTGATCCTTTCTGCTCTCCAGACCCGCCTGATCTGATTCGGATTCCCTACCTCTGGATGGGGTTCTCATCTACTACAATTCCAGATTGCTGGGACTATGGCTGCTTCAATAACAAACAGACTTCATAAAAATCAATAATGAACTTTTTCACATCTGTTGTTACGCAGATGAGGATGGGTTCCCTTCTGAGTCTGGTTCCTCTCAAGGTTTCTTCCTCTTAACATCTTAGAGAGTTTTTTCTTTGCCACCAGCTTGCCCAGTTGGGATAAATCCGCACTTTGAAAATCTGTATACCATGTTTATGTTTCTTTAAAGCTGCTTTGAGACAATGTTTATTGTAAAAAGCGCTATACAAATAAAATTTACTTGAATTGAACAATATTTTAAATTTTTTATATATATACTGCTCAAAAAAATAAAGGGAACACTTGGAGTTACATTGTGCTGTTTAAGTGTTCCCTTTATTTTTTTAGCAGTATATATATATATAAATTGTTAAGAGTTTGTTTTTATTTCAATTTCTTATTTTTAAGCATTTTTAATTATTTTTTTAAATAATTAAATGTTTTTTTGATCAAATGTAGTTTAAAATATTCAATATTTTATTAAGGAAAATGCTATATCAAAGAGACAAAAGATGATATGGTGCAGATAAATATAATTTTATGAACCTAGAAAATCTTTTATGACAGTAATTAGCCATTTCTTTTTACATTTAAAACCATGAACATAAAAATATCCAAGCATCTGAAAATTGACCATTTAAAGCTTTTTTTCCACATCCTGTATTTCCTGACATCCATCATCAGTTATCTAAATAAAAATTAATATGCCACTGTGGCAAATACAGTATATGGCAAATAAATAACCTGCTTTTTCATAAACAAAAAAAATGTAGATATGATGTCAGAAAATCAGTAGTCTCATAATTTATTCCTTGGGTACACACAGCTTATTTGCTTGTCAGCTTGCTTTTTTCTCTCATGAGGAAAAAAATGTATTCAGAAATTCTGCTGGGAAATGTGCACACACTTTTGATTTTAATAACTCAGGGACATGAGAGGCACACAAATGATTTCCTATGTTATTTCAAAGTTATGCCAAAGTTTTGAATTAGTATTTTTTTTATGCAATCTTAGTATATATAAGACATTTTGTATTGTTAGCAGTAGGACATTCAGATACATGGGGAATGTCAGGCCTGCAAACAGTATTAGCAAATGATCTGCTGTTCCCTATGACACGTCTGCACAGCGCTCTGTCTATTGATTGCACAGATGAGAAAAGGACACGCATTGATATGAGCCTCATTTCAGGAATTTCTCATTAGACTGTTACTCTTGCTCTTGATTTGACACCTTGTGTATTACTGCTGCTCTGTATCATTATACGACTGTCCTTGTCTATGCAGCTGAAAGCCACTGTGGGAAGGAGTTAGCGGTGCATTTGGCTTGGCTACATGATGGGGTGAATCACAGCTCTGTCCCACATGCATTTCCCTTTCCCATCTCTCTCTCTCTCTCTCTCTCTCTCTCTCTCTCTCTGAGCTCATGACGTACAGGCACACCAGAAACTGCACAAAGATGCTTTTAACCATGCAGATGCTTGCTGCTTTTGTGATGAAACACCAGGTTGGTATGGTAGTGAAATGAGTCAGTATGTGGGTAAGGCAACAACTAAAATTAGTGCATGTTGAAAACTAACACACATCTAGAGAGACTGCTTTGGAAATACTTCAGTCCTTTCCCTTATTTAAAATATCTTTGTATATTTTTCCAGATCTTTTATGGCTTACATTAGATTCTTCATCAAGTCCTCATTCACAACATACATTTTAAATTTGATTGAAACACTAATTACCTTTTTGGCATGACCAATGATGCAAAATTACATACTGTAGCCATAAAATATGATAGGCAGAAAAGTGTGCCTTTTACACAACTTCACATTGGACTCTGTAATTCCTGCCCCAATGGGCCTTTATTAGCGCTTATTGCATTTTTTTTTACTATTATGTGCAAAAATAAGTCCATGGTGCTAAATGCCCCATGATTGCACAACATCTAGAAAGGCAACCAAATCAATGGATCATCAGCTTATATTCAATATATCTCATACTCTGTACTATTCATTATATTCATAAACAATGCACAATGGCTGCTATGGACATGACTGGATTATACAAGCTAGTGCACTCTCAGTGCCAATCCCAAGCTCAGATAAAATGAAGAGTTGTGTCAGGAAGGGCATCTGGTATAAAACCTGTCCCAAATCAAATATGTGGATCATAAACCAGATTTCCATAATGGAGATGGATGATCTGCTGTGGCAACCCCTAACAGCAGCAGCTGAAAGAAGAAGAATATATCATGCCCTTTATTCTCTATTAAAAAAACACAAATGTTTAACATCTTAACTGAAAATATAACAATTTCACCACTGATCCAACTCCTCCTATAATCTTAACCCTAACCCACAAGAAACACTACAACACACTTGTGCAGCCTGAAATACATTGAGTTGTCTCCATCCTCTGGAGTTTTGGTTTGACTCCACCAGGTAGGAGGAGCTGGATCGGGTCCCACTCCAACCTCCTGGAGTTTTGGTTCTGTAGTGAGTTTCATCAGCCATCATCACAAATACACTGTGTAATACTGCAATCAGTGGGTGCTTATGAGGGATGAAATCAATGACGGCAAGAAGGATGTGAAGCTTTCCAAAATCACAGATGATCTGTGAGGATCTTTTAAAACTCTGATCTGATCTAAAAAAAATCATAATTTTCTTGCACATCAATTTATACATAAGCACTTTTCTAGTCTGTTAATTATTTTATGCTTGTTTGATCAGGATAAGCAGACGATCTTCATACTTAAGTGTATCTGTTGAGCCCAGGGCAGCTGGCATGAGCACTAACACAATTCAATATATTCAAATGTCAGCATTGTTCCAGAAATGCAATTTTCTTCTGAGGATGGATAAACTAAGGACAAGCCATAGAATTTGTACCAAAAAAAGTGCATACATATGTCATGAACATTCCCTAATAGGCATGAGAATGCATGCTGGAGATTGTATGTGTGGCAGCAAGTGCTTGAATGGAACATCAGTGATGAAATCTCCTCTGCATATTGGCTCAGCGTAATTGTGCATCAATCTGTTCCTATTAGAAAAACACCTGGTATCTGTGTGAGAGGAAAACATTATTTCTTTTTCCATCTCTAGTTTCACTCACCATAACACATCAGGAGGGATACCTCAGCTTTCTCCAGCCATCAAAGTATAACAACAACAACACAATGGCTATCTTTTTTTTTGTTGTTGTTAATTGTCTGCATCAAAACTCTGCTCACTGCTAATTTCCTGTAATTGCTTGGCATCTAGATCCATACAGACATATAATTAGATAACAACAAAAATGGGAAATTGTTCATATTTTGCTATAACAAAATTTTTCATTTAAAAAGCAAGATAGACTTGCCTAGTAGACAAGACACGTTTGTTTTCATATCAATGTATAAATGTTAGCTGCATAAATTAAAAAAATTACATGTTAGCTACATAAATGATAATAGTGTGTTAAGGGTGAACATGGCAAAAAAAAAAAAATATGCAGGCAGATTCCAAACAGAGAAAAACAGCTCTGGCAGAAATAGGCATACACATACATGTTAACAAAACTGTTTACAGGCTCAAGTACAGACATTTTTTGGAGACAGGTTTTTTGGAAACAGGTAACACTTTACTATAAGGTCCAAAGTAAGCAATATATTTAAGAATATTGCACAAGTGAAATTATATTGAATATTGGCATGCCAACATTCAGCACAACCGTGTGATTGCAATATTGCTTTTATAGAACATTTCTTAAGTGAGAAATTAATATTTCAGACATAACATGATCATAAACAATAAACAATGTTAGGTTTATGTTTCTGCTAGTGAAATCGATCCGTAAGAACTAAAATTAGACTAAGCATGAATTGTCCAATCATAGTATTACTCAAAATGAAACATGGCACAACCATGAGTTAAATGGTTTTTGGTTGCAACTTTTTTTGTTTACTAGTGTATGTTTTTTAATTGGAGGTAACATGGCATGAACCTAGTAGAGCAGTACAGACTTGAAACAGCATTCAACATCGCAAATTCGGCTGTGTAATAGTTTGTCCTATCATTTTTATTATGCCATTGAGGATATATTTTTAAATAATGCTTAACTCAATCATAATTTTAATATAAAACTGTCAAGCTAATGATAAATATTAGATTATAGCCCTCTCATCTAATAAAGAGCTGTCATCATTGAGCTAGTTCATGAGTAAGGAAACACTGGCACATTTAAAACCTGTTCATAGGGTAAATTTTGTGATTTTGTAATTCACAAATTGTATCAACAGATATTAAATGAAAACCTGACTGCCTCCGCCAGAAAGCTTAAAATGGGCCATGGTTGGATCTTCCAGTAGGACAATGATTCAAAACAAACATCAAAAACAACACAAAATTGGTTTACTGACCAGAAAATCAAAGTCCTGCTATGGCCATCCTAGTCCCCTGATTTGAAACCAATAGAAAACCTGTGGCGTGACCTGAAGAGGAGAGTCCACCAACGTGTACCTCAGAATTTGAAGGATCTGGAGATATTCTGTATGGAAGAAATGGTCTCAGATCCATGTATTCTTCAACCTCATCAGGCATTATAGGTGAAGATTCAGAGCTGTTATCTTGGCAAAGCACACAGTATTGACTAAAAGAGTGCCAATAATTGTTGCACCCCTATATTTAACAAAGATTATTTTTGATAAACCTGTGTTTTGTTTGCAATTGTTTGATATCACTGAGAGCAGAGTATTTTTTGTGATGTTTTTAAACAAAAGATCAAAAGGTTAAACAATAAAGAACATTTTTCACACACTTCTTTGCTCATATTTACCAAGGGTGCCAATATTAGTGAAGGGCACTGTTTGTGCATTCACTAGAGTTGGATTGCAACTTTCAGGATTCTGAAGCTTGTGGACAGAAAAGTGTACAATAAATATTAGAGGTATAGTGGGTCTCTGAAATGGAGAGCAGGACAAAATTAATTGAGGCATTCTATTCAGAGCAGTCTACTAGGAGCCATAAATTTCATGGAAGCCAACCTAATACCCTAGCTACATTCCCATGTTGAGACTGAGCCAATTATGTTTGACGAAGTGAATCTTTGAGAACGTCATACCTGGAGGCAAGACCTATGTCACAGAGCTTATAACTACACTCTTGTCAGATATCTTTTCTCCATGTGCCACCCAGAGGCCACATAAAATATCTTTATTATATACACCAGGCAAGAGTGTAAAGTCTGAGTGCAAAAGGGCATTGTCTTAAGTTGTCCCTGGGATCTACTTGAACGCATCCCTAGTGGTTAGTGCACACTATACAGTACAATTACAAATTTCCTCAACTCAACTACACGTGGCAACCAGGGAAGTTCGGCCAAGGGCACTGGCATGTGGAATAGACTGAATGACCAAAACCAGGTTTTGTCTATTACTTTACAGCCATAGAAAAAAACTGGTGTGACTTTATCACTACTATTAAATTGTGCATGCAGGGTGGAGTTTGCAAAAAACAGAGGTGTGTCTTCACTAAAATTAAGTCAAGTTTTCATGTGCAATATCAGCTCAAGTGAAGACAGATTACCGTAAATGCAAAATGTCAACATAAATTCATGCTTTGGGCTCTGAATACATCTAAAGACTTTGGAATTCCGTTCAATAGGCAAATTAAGCACATAAATATGACACTTTTAATTAATTAACCTTATTGTCCCAAGAAAGTCCATGGAAAGCTTTATCGGCAGCTTATCTTGAGTAGCAAATTTGATATGGATTAACTACACTTATTTAATGTTAGCTATAACCAGGAGAACCATGAATATGAGTGCTAGGTCAGCTTTCCTTTAAACTGCAGCATAGTTTCTTTACAGGAGAATGCATTAATGCATTATTTTGTTGTTATTGTTGTTGCTCCCATTAGGGGTCGTCACAGTGGATTGTTGCTCCAAATATTTGATTTGGCACAGGCATTAGCCCGGATGCCCTTCCTGACCCAACCCTCGCAACCTTCAACAGCAGATACAGCATTATTCATCCCTTTCTAAGCTTCACACTTTCTGCCGCTGTACTTCTACAGCTGTGCTCATAAATTTACATACCCCTTGCAGAGTCTGCAAAATGTTAAAAAAAAAAAAAAGATAAATAAGAGGGTTCATTATAATTGCATTTTGTTTTTATTTTTTTACTGCCTCAAATAAAGCTAAATAAGCTACATTAAGCTAAATGAGCTTAAACTTAAGATGCTCAAGAAGGTAACACACTACATTAAGAGCCAGGGGGGTGTAAACTTTTGAACAGGATGATGGGAATAATTTGTAATTTTTTTGTTTAAAGATATTTTTTAATTTAGTACTGCCAGTCAGAAGCAACATAAGATATTTACAAGTTTCCCAGAAAATGAAATAATAATTATTTACACATATCATTGTCACGTCTGGCGAGTTGAGGCAGAAGCAATCGCAGATTTTTTAAACATTTATTTTAAACACACGAACAACGAAACAAAGACACTAGGACAACTGGGCATAATACTGTGGTAAGAAACAAAACACGGAGACAGAAGTGACGTGAGTCTATAACAACGAAAGACCCGGAAAGAGTGCAGACAAAGACTATATATACACATCGGTGCTCATTAACAAAAACGTGAGTCAGGTGCATGTGGTCAGGTGGTGTAGTGCAGTGGCTGATGGGACATGGAGTCCCAAGTTTCCGGATACGTGACAGAACCCCCCTCCAAGGGGCGCTACTCCTGGGCGCCCAAAATCAAAGGGCCCCCCTCCGGGTCGCCCCCTCCGGGCCAAAAGTCCCCAGCAGAACCAGGAGGCCGAGCAGCTTCCACCATGGCACAAGGAAGCGGGGGGAAGTCCTTGGCAAAGCATGAAAGTGGGGCGACGTCCCCCACGGGACAGGAGAGCGGAGCATGCCCCACCCCGAGGTTCAAGGGGGGAGCGAAGTACCTGACGAGGCGCACGGGGTGGAGCGAGGGTCTCCACGAGGCACACGGGGGGAGCGAGGGTCTCCGCGAAGAGCGGCAAGGCAGGGTCTCCGCGAGGCACACGGGGAGCGAGGTTCTCCGCGAGGCTCACGGGGGCGAGGTCCTCCGCGAGGCCAGGGAGAGAGCGGGGTTCTCCGTGGCCCAAGGGAGGAACGCGCTCTCCGGCGAACATTGAGGGGGGAACGGGTCCTCCGTGGAGCAGGAAGGGGGAGCGATCCACTGAGCGCGCGAGGGAAAGGAGCGACGTCTTCAGCGGACGTGGAGGCAAAGTGACGTCCTCAGCAAAGCAGGATGGCAGAGAGACGACCGCACCCGAGCAGGAAGGCCGAGCGACGACCTCAGCCGAGCAGGAAGGCCGAGCGACGTCCACAGCCGAGCAGGAAGGCCGAGCAACGTCCACAGCCGAGCAGGAAGGCCGAGCGACGTCCACAGCCGAGCAGGAAGGCCGAGCGACGTCCACAGCCGAGCAGGAAGGCCGAGCGACGTCCACAGCCGGGCAGGAGGGCAGAGCGACGTCCACAGCCAGGCAGGGATGCTGAGCGGCACCCACAGCCGGGCAGGGATGCTGAGCGGCGTCCACAGCCGAGCAGGGATGCTGTGCGACAACCTCAGCTGAACAGGACGGCTGAGCGACGACCGCAACTGAACAGGAAGGCTGAGGCACCTTAGGGTAGCTGAACAGCGGGGAATCCCTGAGGTCAGCGAACAGAGGGGAATTCATGAGTCCGCACGGAGCCGGAGCGTCCTCACACACATAGCGGGGCGGCAGAGAGACTTCCTTCACAGGACTCACCGGCTGCGCGACTCTGAGGTAGCTGAACAGCAGGGAGTCCTTGAGGTCGGCGAACAGAGGGGAATCCATGAGACCCATCGGGGAGGGAGGGTGTGAGCAAACTGCTGTATCCGAAAAAAATAAATAAATAAAAAATCTAAGCTTTGTAGTCACGGTCTTTCATTCTGTCACGTCTGGCGAGTTGAGGCAGAAGCAATCGCAGATTTTTTAAACATTTATTTTAAACACACGAACAACGAAACAAAGACACTAGGACAACTGGGCATAATACTGTGGTAAGAAACAAAACACGGAGACAGAAGTGACGTGAGTCTATAACAACGAAAGACCCGGAAAGAGTGCAGACAAAAACTATATATACACATCGGTGCTCATTAACAAAAACGTGAGTCAGGTGCATGTGGTCAGGTGGTGTAGTGCTGTGGCTGATGGGACATGGAGTCCCGAGTTTCCGGATACGTGACAATCATCCTGTTCTAAAATTTACACCCCTGGCTCTTAATGTAGTGTGTTGCCTTCTTGAGCATAAGGGAATGTTTGCACCTTTTGTAATAGTTGTGTACGAGTCCCTCAGTTGTCCTCATTGTGAAAAGATGGATGAACATCATATAGCCACTGTTGGAAAGGGTCAAATATGTAGAAGATGCTGGAAAACCAAAAAATGTGCAGGACCTGGAGGATTTTTCTGAAGAACAGTGGTCAGTTCAACTGCTTAGGACAAACAATGGACTCATGAACAACAATCACAAAACATAAAAACATTCATTGATCACACAGGTAACACACAGTATTAAGAAGCAAGCATGTGTAAACTTTTGAACTTTGTGTAAATTCAGTTATTATTGTGTCTTGTAGACTACATGTGAACATCCTTCCATCCATCCATCCATCTTCAACCGTTTATTCCTGCTTCAGGGTCGCGGGGAACCTGGAGCCTATCCCAGGAAGCATCGGGCACAAGGCGGGGTACACCCTGGACAGGGTGCCAGTCCATCGCAGGATGTGAACATCTGTTATGTGAAATAGTTTATTTAGGGCAGTACTAAATAAAAAACAATATAATACTTTTAATAATCCCTCTTTTTTGAATTATTAATATTTTGCAGATTCTGCAAGGGGTGTGTAAATTTATGAGCACAACTGTAACTGATTATGCAAAAAATAAAGTAGGACGTGCTGGATCAAGTGCTATTTTATAAGCTGCCAAATAATGAGGGTGCAAAATATACTATTCATGCAGTAAAATATTGGCAGTACACTATATTCCAATCCATCTATTCATCCATTTTCTGCACTGCTTATCCTACACAGTCAAGGGGAGTCTGGAGCCTATCCCAGGGGACTCGGTGCACAAAGTACTGCCAACCTATTGTAGGGCACATTCACCCACACATACATACACCTATTCACACACTAGAGACAATTTGGTAATGCCAACTGGGGCGGAACCGGAGTACCCAAAAGAAACCCCAAAGCACAGGAAGAACGGGCAAACTCCTATACACAGGGCAGAGGGAGAATCAAACCCCCAACCCTGCAGGTGTGAGAAAATCCACATTTGCTATATGCTGATAAAAAACAAGTGTTTGTGTTGAACAATTATCTTGGTGCTATTGAAAAAACGCATCTTGAACACCTCTAGTCACAAAAAATCTTTTAAAAAAGCATTAACACTACATGTAGATCATTTTAATAATCTGCAGCACTGGAACAACTCTGGAAAAACAGAAAAAGATGATTTGCCAGTGTAAATATTGATGTAACCTTTGAGCTTTAGTTGCTAAATTACTATATGTTCCCAACTCTGAATGCGGCCCTTTGTCATCTCTTCCAAAAAAAACAAACAAGAAGACGGCTTAGTTTAGGCAAGAAATGGGCACATTAATACAGAATAAAAAAAGAATTTGCCATGTCAGAACTGTTTGCCCATAAATTTTCATCACCATCAACAAATAGTGAATCGCAAATACTTCTGTAATTACTCATTTGCTCATTTTTACATGTACTAAATGGTTTTGCACATTATACCCGATGATAGACAGAGGAATGAAGAAACATCAGCAGAACAAAAAATATAGAAAAAGTGCTTTAGATGGAGGAAAAGGACTCCTTCTGCACCATAGCTTGAGGTATCACAGCTGGGAGGTGCTTCTGCTGAGTCCTGTGTCTCTCCTGGAGGAGCCAACAGTGCTCACACACACACACACACACACACACACAAATACAAAATTACTCAAACACTCATACATATAAGACTAAAATGTAGACGATGATGAGGATTTAAGAAAAAAATAATTTGGTCTCAAGTGTCGCAGTATTGGAAGCTTCTGAAAGAAAACTAATTAGAGCTTAAGGTCTTCATGTAACTTCAACAAAAGCCTCAAGCACAGTGTGTTATGTCCATTATTATCACAAATTTTACTTCACAAATGGCCATTAACATCAATTGATAAAGCAACAGTTGCCCACCATCATCTCAAAACAAGTGTTTGAGGACCACAATAGAAATTAAGCTCATATTTAGAAATCCTGAATACTCATACATCACCACACAGAAACGAATCAGAGCAGTAATTACTGTCAAAGCATCTTACTAATGAGAGTTAATGAGAAGCTTTGTAGGATGGAGGGTGGTTGGTGAAAAAAGCACAGAAACTATAAGGGGGTTGGAAGTGAGAGTGTGGTTGCAGTGGGAGTGAGGCACTGGACATATGATTCTTAGGATTAAAGTCTTGAATATAACAAATATTTTGATTAGGCCACACTAGAGAGACTTTATTTTAATCATTTATGTTCCTCTGGGCTTTGGGCAGACAGGGAGATGAAAGCCTGTGGTCTCCAGGGGTGTCTGTATTTGCTTGGTTTGAGTGGAGATCATTCTATGATGGAAATCATCTCTATTCAGTGTGTTCAGATAGTCTATCTTCTCCTTAAAGCTTTTCTCAGCTCAGCAACAAAACTGTTGTATAAAAAGAAACAGTACACACAGTGATTCAAATTTTCCAAACAACTCAAGAAACTACTTATCTTTGCTTTGCTTTATTTTAAAGAAAACTACTTTTTAACTAATACTATTCACTCAAAAACATATGTGGCTAAATCTTTTGGGAGTTCTACAGAATATTTTTTTATATATGCACAAATTTGTACTCCTTTTTTTCTTTCTTTCTTTTTTTCGTTTCCCTCAGCAGTTGTGCCAAAGTGCCAAAAAAAAAGTTATAGAAATCTGGAACAGTTTGAAATTTGCTAGGAAGAGGACAATGATGAGGGAGACCAAGAAGAATCCAGAATTCCCAGTTTCACAATTGCACAATTTAATTAATTCCTATTGTTTTCGCACCTGAACTTCACCAAGTATCATTGGAACTACAATTGGAATCAAGTATCATGGTCATATAGAGCCAAAATTGAACTTTTAGACCATGCATACCATTGGCCTGTTTGACAAAAACCTACTGTAAAATATGTTTGTAGATCACTTATGCACTGGGACCAGTTGCATTTAGTGGTCCAAGGACTCAAGAATGATGTCGTCATAAATTCTGCAAATATTTGATTTTTTTTTTCCTTTTACTTAGCAGAATTTATGACAATTTATTTTTTGTATTTTTTTTATTGCCCATAACCTTGTTGCATATGCTAAGAGGTTAAGGCTTAACGATAGATGGATCTTAAAGACCACAAACATCTAAATGGACATGCAAATGTTAAATGGTTGTGAGGAAAATAAAAATCAATCAATGCAGAACATTTTAAGCTTCTTTACATTATTAGGTTTGCATGTGTGGACTGCTCTTCAACTGAGACCACTGGTTTTCAATATGATTCAAACTGGATTTAGGTTGGGATCATTGGAATGATTGTAGTATATAATTTATTTTAATTTAAAAAAAAAAAAAAAAAAAAAAAAAAAAAAAAAATATAAAAAAAATTAAAAAAAAAAAAAAAAATAAAATAAAATAAAAAAAAAAAAAAAAAAAAATAAAAAAAAAAATTAAATTTTTTTTTTTTTTTTTTGTTTTTTGTTTTTTTTATAAAAACAAATTATTTTTTTTTTTAAAAAACCATATTGGCACAACCTCATATTTTACAACAGATTGATTTATTTTTATAACTAAAAGAACACCTGTAAACCTGCACATTCATCCAATTATCCAGTCAGACAATCATGTGGTATTAGCACAATGCATAAAATCATATGGATACAGGAAAAGAGCCTCAGTTAATGTTTACATCAAACATCAGAATGGTAAAATATATATTCTCAATGACCTGTTGGTGCCAGACGGGCTGGTTATAGTATTTAGGAAACTGCTGATCTCTTTCTTTATACGAATGTTGTGAAAAACAAAAATCAACAAATGAGCATCAGTTCTCTATGTCTTGTCAATGAGAGAGATCAGTTGGCACAGACTCACCCAAACTGGACAGTTAAGTTTAGATAAAGACCAGGTGATGCAAGAGACGGTATGGTAATTTTCCCCCATTCAGATGTTTTATGTGAACATTAATTGAAGCTCTTGACCTGTATCTGCATGATTTTATGCATTGTGTTGCTGCCACATGATTGAATGATTAGATGTTCCTATTAAAGCTGCCAGTGAGTGCAAGAAGTCTTGTCTAGGGTTAAACGTCAACATTTACACAATGTGCATATGTTTTGACTAATGTTAACTGAATTTATACTTACTCCTTTTGTAAGTAAAGCTCTACAAAGACCAGCTGTGCAACAAGTCATTAATAAGTGTCACTGTAGAGTGATGCTGCAGTAAGCAAGGACATGTCCTTTGGCATACATGAGATGGAGGGACAGAGACAAAGGGACGCAGAGAAAGCAAACAAGAAAGTCAGTTTCAACTCATTTATTGGTTTAAAAAAATTGGCATATATCCATTTTTCCTCAGACTGACTGTGAGCTAGCATTTTCCAGAATTGAGAGCTGCCAGCCAGTAAGCGTTTCCATGTATTTTCCTGTAAACCCTGTCTGAATGGTCTCGTCTCCTTTCACTGAAGATATAAAATTACAGGTGGTCTTCTTTTACTGATGTTCAGTTACAGAGTGACAAACAGCTCCAAGTGGAGAATTATTCGGGGCTAAAGAAAAAATCTTAGGGTTAGGGTTAGGGTTATTTATTTTTAAATGCATTTTACTTAATATTGTTTTTTAACAATACATTTGTAACACAAGTAACATAATTTTTTGACATCAGTAACTGTAATTAAATTACATAAACTTAAAATGTAATGCATTACATTACTGCGTTATCAGAAAAAGTTATTAGATTACAGTAATGCATTACATCCGACTCTGATCATAATGATTGTAAAATGGACTAGCTCGAGAAGCAATTAATCAGTCATTTTCGTTTTATTATGAATATCCTGGTATGAATAAAAAAGAGAAACTGCATTGTATAGCGCATGTTATTTGTCTTCATGCTACAGTATTATAAATCATATTGCACTTTTTGTTCTAAGGACAAAATAATTAGTATCAGTATTAGTTGATACATATAAGAATGTCTGCATCATTTTTTTAATTTTTTTTTGCTGTTCATAGTCATTCATTGATTTTTCTCCTCAGCTTTGCTTAATTCATTTCAGCTGTCTCCCACCAGTTTCAAAATGTTTTCCATCAAATCTCTGCCAAAAGCCTGTAGGAAATCTCCAGCCATTTTTGAACCGCTGACAAGTTCAAAACAGATATGTCTCACACACATAGGCCTCGTCAACAATAAAAGCACCATAAGGCTTGAATAAATAAAAGAACAAGAAAAGCCTATGTCAGCTGACTGCAGTTTATATACTGCATGTGTTCTACTGAGCATGCAAATAGGTTTAGCGCATACATAAAGTATAAGGAAAAACAGCAAAATTCACTTGCTGTTCAAAAAGCTCCAGAAGAAAAATTCACTTCATCTGTAATGATCCCTTCATCCCTAACCCTAACCCTTTAATAAAGTTTTAACAAGACAATCCATAAACAGTCAACCTTACACCTAACAGCTTTGGCACTTAAACTTTCAAAGAAAATGTAACACCCTAAGTAACAGTCAAAAATTGTTTACATTATTAATCCATGCAAGTTATAAAACAACAAAACCATCTCTTGTATCCACTTGCAAGAAGCCAAGGGCACAATAAAAGAACAAAAATATACCATGTAGTGTAATACTTATTAATAATCCACCCACCTGAGTGTTATGTAAGGAATAAAACATGACGGGGCGTGCTGTTATAAGAAAATAGTCCACAACCGGTATGATGTGCCCTGATCTGAAGCAGAGTTACTGTTATCACACTGAAGTTGATTATTTTCCTGAATTGTTTTATTCCTCTTATAACATAGCAAATTAATCTTAATTGGTTAATAAACAAATCATCATGCTTTTTAAATGTGTATAGTAACATTTAGTGTGGTGGAATGCCCACAGGATAAGTTCCTATTATCACTTACAGTTACAATCAAAATTATTTAACCCCCATTGCAAATCAGGTTTATATAAAAATTGACAGAGTTTCAGCTGATTGCAATGAAAAAATCAAACATCGTATAATGACTTCTCCAATCTCAAAATTGTTCAACCCCCTAAATAGAATCCCTCACAACAGCTGAAATATCCAAAACAGGTTAATCACAGTTAATCACAGTGTGACAGACAAAAAAAAAACACATCTTGACATGTTACTGAGGAGCTGTAAAGGGCAAAGATATCTGCCCTGAAAAACTTTGCCATGACAGAAAACTTTCTGACTGTAACAAAGCACTGACACTGGAGACTCATTTATGATGTTAATTTATGATAAACATCTCCTTTTGGAAAATCTTCACATTAACAATTACTGTATAGGTTTTTCTTTGTTAAACATTGATATTTTTCTTATCCGTTTATTATTAGTCTTAGAATAAGTAGATTGTCTGCCATAAAAGACTTTGTGTAAGTTATATGCATTACTATAGAAACAATAACAATAAACGTTAATAAAACCTGGGATTTCTCTTGCAGCCAGAACTACTGTCAGAGCTGTTGTTATAGATATTTTATCAACAACTTCTGAGCAATCCAAATTGACAATTTAGCAGTGCTGATAAAGAGACAGAGAGAGAGATGCACAAATTAAATAGAAATGTTAATAAAGCTGCTCGAAATTATATTGGTTGCAAAAGATGAGTTTCTAATTGCTTTGGTTTCTTGTGTGAGTGTTGCTTTAGTGAATTATATGTTTATGTATCATTTATGAGTACTAGAGTCCACGGTCAGTCACTGTGATTTTCTCCTGGTTTGTCCATTAGTTTTAGACATTAAGCAGCCAAGCCAGCAGCACTTTGTCACATTGTACAAGGCTGGGTACTTTGTGGTAATCATGAGCATATGCATTATTCACTTAATGCATTATTCACATGTAGTGGGCTCCATAGCGCTCTGAACGCTTCAAAGCTGAACAGCACCTTTTCTCTGTAGAGTGGCAATAAAGGGTCTAAATCCAAGCTGGAGATGGAGTTTTGGAGCACAGTCATTACTGTAGTTTGACTACTTTAGCTAGGTAAGGCTCAATTGAGCCTAAGTAGAGTCTATGCAATTTTGAGCAATTTTCTCAGTTTTGTCACAGCTAATTCTAAACACACACCCTCTCACCCAAGTTATACCACACTTCCAAACTGAAAGATCAGGGGCATGCTTTATTGCCAAGTGCTTCAGGGCACAAGCATAGAACATAATCATATATTTTTTTGTTTGTTTGTTTGTTTGTTCTATAGAACTCGCTCTTACAATCCCTGTAGTGTTCACACACACACACCTGAGAACTGCTGCATCAAATCAAATCTTCTGGTGGAACGATGGTGGCATCTTTAATGTTGTGGAACATGTAATGCAAATACTGTCTGAACACCAGAGGCCCCAAAAGAGTTCTTCTGTAGTTTTCAAACAACACCAGCCCCACACCTCTGCCATCTACAGTGACCATGAAATAGCTCGCAGAATGTAGGAGTACTATTTCATCATATTAAAATGACACCTCACTTGCTGCTACAGAGTTCGTTATGCTTCAATCAATAATTTTTCATAGGTTAGAGACTTCTTCAATCAAATTTTTGGGATAATTAATTAATTAATCTATTTATTTGCTTTCAAGATAGGGGGAACTTGTAGTACATTTTTTTAAACAATATTAAACAATCTGTTCATAGCAAATCATGTTTTGATTCATTTAAATTTATACAGGAAAAAAAAGCATCTTTTCAGTCATAATTTTTCTTCATTAAAATTTTGTTCACAATATTCTGAAACTTAAAATTAATTGAATCATAAATCCAGTTCAGGAATTGAATCAAATTGTGACCAAGATGTGTTGTTACACCATTACCAGGTAGTTACTGTACTGTATTTAAAAAATTGTTTGTATTAATATTATATATATATATATATATATATATATATATATATATATATATATATATATATATATATATATATAGATATAACAAAAAATATTACTATACAATTTAAAACTACAAATATGTTCAACGAGTAATAAGTACAATCGCATTATAACTACCATCATTATACCCTGTATTCAGTTAAGGCATACAGTATATCTAAAAGATGGATGATGATTGTTGCATTTATAAACTTTGCAGTTATTTGTTTGTACAGTTAAGTACTCTCAGAGGAAGCATACTAGAAGGATCCTTGTTAAAAAGAGTTACGGCTTAGAGAAAGAAACTGGTCGGAGTGTAGCCCTCTATAAACACTACTGGCTACCTCACTACACACTGCAGCTGAAAGTGGCACTTAGTTATCTCTGCCAGTACCATCAATTATGTGTAGCATTGTTTTAACTGTTTTAATTGTTTATATCTCCAGGGCAGTAATTACAATTGCTTTTTATAGATTTAGTTCAATAAGGCAGTAAGCTTATTTGTCTATTCAGAAGTACAGTACTGAGAGAAACTGTCATTCGATTATCTTACAACCAGCACTGTAGGCAGAAAAGTACCAAGGCAAACTCGGAAGAGATTTCATCCTATGTGAGTCCCACTCACATCCAGTGACCCCAAAGGTATGATAACTGTGCCAGCTCATTTTCTTTTAATTGGTTCATTTTGTTTATTCGGCCCCTTACATCCACATAAATATCCTCTGTGGATTCCAAAAATTACTACCAAGCACTGAACCAAGCAAACACTTTATTTCTTCGTTAATATACTAAATTTGATTTTGTTCATTAGCCTTGTAAATGTCGGAATTTACTTTGCGTTGGCAGAATCACACTACAAGAGATAGCATTAGCCAAACCATTGACACTATTATATTAAAATCTTGAATTATTTGCAAAGCTGAAAAATGGCACAGGGTTCATTAAATCCCAAGTCCTGCCAGATGTTCCTCACTCTCTTTCCTGTTAGCGAGTGTGGAAAATACTTTATTAATTGTACTTACATCAAATTTGTACTGAAATTGAATACTTGATAACATGTCCAAGAGGGAAAAAACATATTTAAGTTCATCAGTGTAGAAAAACTATCAGGAATCATGTCAATGTGTCATCTGCAGTGGCATACAGTATCGTTATTGCTATAGCTAACTATTGCAATGTGTGTCTGAATATGGGCCACTGGACTGCAAAGTTGAACTTGATGGTTAAGCGCCCCTGGCCATACCTCAGTAAAATGTTTCAATATGCTGAACTATGCAAAGACTTGTATACACATATACTCATTTGCTCCATGTTGAGGAAAGTTTCACTAATTTGTTAACATTAGCTGCTATAATTAACAAATTTATATTTAACAAGTTTTCTCTGCTAATACTACTAAGACTAGCATCAATTCCATTAGCTAACATAAATTGACCAGGCAGCAAATCAATTTTAGATCATTGTAAATATTAGTTATTTACAGGATATTTTAGCAGACTACTGTACATAGTCATGCATATGACCAGCAAACTTAAAGAGATTGCTATTTTAGATATTGATTCATTGATATTTTGTTTGATGTTTTTGGGCAAAACAGTGTAGTGGCTTTAAAATAAAAATCATCTAACCATTTTAGATAAGTAATAAATTTACTTATCACATGAGAACATGACATTTACTCATTTTCAACAATAAAACTCGTACTTTTTAATACTTGAACACTTTTAAATGTAGCAAATTATTGACATTCACTTGAGTACATATTTGGAGGGATACTTCCACTTTTAAATGAAGATATTGACACATTATATAAACTTACTGTATACTTCTTTATAAATTCTCAGTACACTTTTACAGTGGATATTGAATAATTAATAGTATTTCTACTAAATCATATGCTTTAAGATAAATAATTCCATAATAAGATATGACCCTAAGGGATTAATTGTCTGAGCGTTCCACAATACTGTTCATAAGTGTAATATTCACAAACAATCCAGAGGCTAAAAAGTATCCAGGTTTATATTATACATAATCACAAATGGATGTATAAGAAATGTAGCTTGAGAATAAATTGGAAAGAAAATATTTCCATTATATTGGAAATATTCAGAACAAAAAACATCTGCTTTTCACTCACAAATTCGCAAACTCTCAGTGATGTTTAAGCACCACTGGAAATTCTCTATGATACATCTAGTATCATTTGAATTTATGCCATTAACCATAGTAAGAAATGAGGATGCAAAGTGAGTATTAAGTAATATATTTCTCCCCTAGAGTTTTTATATATGGAAGTAATTTTCATCATATCATTGACTCAATGGGGCTGTCCATGGTGTACTCTGCCTTGTGCCCGATGCTCCCTGGGATTGGCTCCAGGTTCCCCCGCGACCCTGAACAAGGAGTAAGCGCTAGAAGATGGATGGATGGATGGATGAATACTATGAAAATGATCTTGCCTCAATATCAAAATGTTCCCAAAACAAAAGCAGGCTTCATAACACATAGGGTATTGATTAGCTTTTCTAGCAGCTATACATGACTCCCACACTTCCTTTTAAAGCCCATAACACAGTGCCCTAGATGACACAGGATGTCTATGTTAATGTGACTGAAGGTATTTGTGATATCTCAATCATTTTTAAGGAACCAAGCACAAGGCCGAGTATGCATATGCTTTTAGACGTGTAGATAAACATATTACTTATTTCAATAACCCAGTCTGGATTCATTGTAAAATCTGCTCCGATTTGATGTAAGGGATGAGATCTGAGATTCAAATTGACCACGTTGTTTGCAGTGGAAAGCTAACTGTACGTAATTGTGGGCAAATTTGATCCAGCAATGTTTTATGTGCTTCAGTTGTCGCTCTGCTCCAAGCAATGACCCTTTCTCCCATTGCTACTCCGCTGGGCATTTAAAGCTGATGTGTGTGAAATGTTGCCTCCTGATGGAATGCAAAGAAAAGTAACCAGGAAAATTGTTGGCAGAAACATTTCTACAGCTGCAAAATGCCACACTTGCAAAATGGTACAGTTAGACAAGCCCACCCAAGCTAGCCCACCAGAGAAAGGGAATACTTAAGACCAAGCACAATGTAAAAAACAAAAACACGGTGTATACAAAATGCATGAATGTAGCTATTAATGTAAAATATAGACTATTCATTATTTGAAGGAAGCACATTTAATTGATGGAGTGCACATTTAATAATTCATTCATTTTGGGATGTTGTCACGTTAAGCAGGTCAAGTATATGCCAAGTTTCTTATTCTTTATTCTTTCAATTGTCTTGTAAACATGATTCTGATTATTCCAGACATCACTAACTAAAACTGAACAGTTGAACATTGGAAAAATGTCACATGGTCTTTTTCCAATCTTCAGCTGTCCAGTTTCCGTGAGCCTGTGCCCAATGTAGCCTCAGATTCCTGTTCTTGGTTGACAGGGATGGAACCCAATATGTTTTATTGCTTTTGTGGCCCAGTTGCTTGAAGTTTCAGCATGTTGTGTGTTCTGAGATGCTTTTTGGCTCATCATGGTTGGAAAGAGTGGTTATTTGAGTTAGCCCTCCTGTCAGCTCAAACCAGTATGGCCATTCTTCTCTGACCTCTCTAATCAACAAAGCGTTTCCACCTGTACAACTGCTGTTTACTGGATGTTTTGTTTTTTTTGTGCACCATTCTGTGTAAACTCTAGAGATCCTACGAGAAAATCCAAGGAGATCAGCAGTTTCTAAATTTCAAAAACCAGCCCATCTGGTACCGACAAGTCACTAGCTATGTTGTCATCAACGTTGCCAATTTAACTTATGCAAAAATAGGAAAATCACATAAAACATTTGTCAATAAAGCACCATTTCTAGCCCATTTGCGCAAGAGAAAAAAAAATTGTCATTTCAGGTGAAACTGGCACAACATATCAGTACAAATGGAAGTTGTTGTAACTGGGGAAGCCACTGTGGCTCTTTTTCCAAAATAATAAATTACTTGTGCTTCAGAGTGCGCAGAAAAAATGTAATCACAAATCTCATGTTATTTCGCGATCGGTGGTGGATGCCTAAAATTTGGGCAAGGAATGCTGTGAGACAGATCTGGGAGGTAATTATACCAAACAATTTTAATGATAGGTTTTGGCTCAGGCATTTCAGAATGACAAAAACAACATTTGAGATGCTGTACCATGAGACTGGTCTGCCTTTCTGAGCCAATTATCCAATCACATGATTTGTTGAAGCAAATTCACATGACTTTTTTGATGTGAGGAATTTATTCTGTAAATATCTTTCCACATTTATTTTCCACATTTCAGTTTTTGCGCATGTCTTTTTATGCAAGCGCAGTAGGAACATCTAATATTGAGCACATTTTGGAGATTTTATTTGCATCTGCTATTTCCATCCATATTTTTTTTAATGCAATATCGCAAAATTCACATAAAAATACATGGATGGAAGCATAGCTATTGAGATTATATCTTTTTCCCATTCTGATGTTTCTTGTGAGCATTAACTGAAGCCATTGACCTGTATCTGCATGACTTTATGCATTGTGCAGCTCTCATATAATTGACTGATTAGATTATTTCATGAATGAGTGTTACGACACGGCGAGATCAGCGCGGCAGCCCACTACGTGTAGTCCCGCCCAGGGACATGGCGGTGGAGGACTACACTTCCCAGTCATACCCGCGCTCGAGTTCGCCGGAGTTCTAATTGATATCACCTGCAGACACCTTAGGTTATATAAGGACCACTCTAGCATTAGCTGCTTGCGATATATACGCTCAGCAGCCTCGTCTCTTTTTGTTTACTAAGCCTTGTTCTTATAAATGTTTTCCCCGGTTCTGGACTTCACGCTCGGCTTTCTCTACGCTTTAGCCTACGCCCCAGATACATTGTTTACCTGTTTAGTTCAGATTCGAGTCTCTCTTTGTTTTCATTCCCGCGTCATCTCTCCGGACGCACGCGCTTGTCTCCGTCTACGCTTCGTAACAATGAGCAAGCGTATAGGTGATCTGTAGGTTACAGATTTGTGTGGATTTTCACATATATTGCGTGATTAAAATAATTATTAATTTGCAAGTGTGAGAAAAGGAAGAAAATATATCATTAAAACTTTTAAGTGTGGATACTTTAGTGTAATTGATTTGTACTTAATGGAGTAAAATTTTGCCATAGTACGAATAAATATTTACTTAAGTATCACTTTACTTGATCATAGTGACTGGATGAAACACTGGTGTATAACACAACCGTGCAAAAACCCTGATGATACACGTATGTAATATTCATTTTTAAATTCCCTGTTTTGACTTAAGGATTTTGGGATTATTTCAGGCAGGCAGTTTCAAAAGCCTACTCCTCTGTCATGTTAACACAGAAGCATAACATCTGCCTGCAAAATGACATTTTCATCATCAACCCTCAGAAAAGCTGCCAAAGGAGAAGCAAGTGGCAAAAGTAACAAGAGAAGGTAAGCACTGCTGTCCAGAACAAGGCCTGCCAAATGCACCTAAACTTTCAATTAAATAGAACCTGGCGTAAAAGCAATTGTGGAGATATTCTAGTGACTTTCCCACATCTTATTTTAGAGGTGTGACAGTGCTCCTCACAGATGGCAGAAGATCTCTGTGTTCTGTGTTCAGAGGATAAAAGCAGGCTCAGCAACACTTCCTGACACAGCTGAATGAGTAATTCTACCATGAGAAATCTCATTCTCTCATTAAACCATATTTAGCTATACATAAGCAGACCATTTCCCACATAAAACCCTGGCCAGTAAATGCACTGAATGCCTTTTTCAGCATCATGCTGCAGGAAGCTGGGTTGATCTCATCGATCTTGGCAATCTCAGCTTATTAGGGCCAATTAACAAAAACTTGTGCTCTATGGAAGGAGGTTTCATAATGGCATTTTCATGCTAATCATTTCAGGGTTATGTGCTATGCTTTAGTCAGGCTATATTAGTACAGTGTCGTAGCCTGCTGATTGGGAAGACGTATAACCTAGACATGCTTAACGCCTGACAGATTAATCACTCAAATCCATCCCACTTCCCTCTGGCCCCTGCTCAGTAGCAGATACACCCACTGAAATGACACGTCACACGTTACATAAAGCTAGTTTGAAGCTGTGTGAAGGCTTTTCTATAAATTGACCATGTTGGGAAATGTTCCAGCATATTAATCATAAAGCATTTGACAGACTTGTTTAAGGCTTTAAACTCCTTCCTGCATGTATATTAAAATTTTTATTAGTAGTTTAATATTAGCAGTAGTAAAAAAAAAATGTTCAAATTCAGGACAGAAAATAAGCTATTTTAAACTGATAGTAGCACTGCTATTTTCATGATCAATGGTTTTAAAAAGCCATAAGATATCAGCATTATACATTTGTAGTATTTTCATGACAAGCACCCAGTGAAGAGTGGCTTATTGTGAAAAGGGAATAGGTTAGAGAATGAAAAATTATCTAGAGGTGTGGTTGGTTGATATGCTTAGCAACTTTTTTGCCAGATTTGGTGACTTTTTAAACCCTTTCAGCAAACAGCCTAGCAACACAATTACTGTAGTGACCTTTGGAGCAGATGCCAGCAACTGTCCTGCACTCGATAAGTGACCACGTTCTGCTTATGTAAGCTGATGTTCCCAAAGACTCACTGATCACCTTTTGTTTCCAACAATCACGGATCACCATTGTTCTAATCAACCAATCACTAATCACCATGGTTACCAATGACCACTCAATGATAGACAATGATCACTGACCAAAGATTGTTTAGAACAGCCAATCACTGATCACCATTGTTCCCAACAACTGATCACCATCACTCCTATCAGCCAATCACTTATCACCATTGTTTGAAACAACCAAACACTGATCACTGTTGTATTACGTTTGTTCCCAACAGCCAATCAACGATCACCATTATTTCCAAAAGCCAATCAGTGATTACCATTTTTCCCAACTAGCAATCACTGATCACCATTGTTACAAACAACCAATCACTGGTCACCCTGGTTACCAATGACCAGTCACTGATCGCCATTGTTCGAAACAATCACCATTTTATCTAGTGACCAGTCGGAGATTATCTTTGTTTCCAAAACCAATTACTGATCACCATTGCTGGTCATACTAATTTATTCTTTATTTTTAATTTTAAACTCTCTTCCTGGCCATTTTTACAAGTAATAAAAAGGAGTTATTTCATCCATAACTGTTTTATTCATGTCAATGTCCCTACTACTCACTAACACTGCTCATTTTTGTCTGCACTCTTGTTGGATATATAATTATAGAGCAAAATCATAAACTAAAAAAAACTACATTAAAAGCAGACTGTCCATAAAAACAAAATGTTCAGACTAATCTCTGACAGAAAACCGAAGCAAGCGTTTGCACTGAACATGAGAATCAGCAGACTGACAATGTTCTGTCATGGGATTAATCATGTGAGATGATCTGTGCTTCATTGGTTAGTTGAGGATCCTGGGAAATGCTAGTCGTGAGGTGATTCATCGAGGATCATGAAACGCTGTTTCTAGTGAGGTGGTAGTGACGTGATGAGCCTTTACTCCTGTGCATTCCTCTTTATGATTACAATACATTTATCAAGTCAAGTATGTAATTAGTTTTGTTTTAGGTAATTACATATGTTCTGTGTATTGAGTATGTCGGTAAAGTATTTCAAGTTATTAAATTATAAATGACTGTAAATAGTGTAAACAGTTTTATTTATTAATGATAAATGTAATGCATATTTTCTAGAGAAAGACAAAGAGCAGTTTACCAGATATTATGGCAGAATGATGAAAATCATTCTCCTTTTATCTGCTTTTTGTTAAAACCACAGAGGTGTCTCTAGCCTAAGCTTGGGTAAATGTTACACAGCAGGCACTTGACATTTAGCCTGCTCTCTGTGTTTGTGTGTGTGTGTGAGAGTTAGAGAGAGAGAGAGCGCGCGAGAGAGAGCGCAAGAGCGCGCGCGCAGTGGGTGGACCTAAAAGCAGAAGCCTTCCACTTTACTCGTCCATAAATACCTTGACGCGACATGTAGAACCCCAGTCTGTTTGCAACTTATCTCACGCTTTAGTGTCATACATCCAAGTTTGAGAGGATTATTCAAATATTTCCAGCATTGTGGCATCATCATACATATTCATCACACATTACCCACAGAGCCCTGTCACTGCTTTGACATGGTTTGATTCCTTTTAGGCATTCCTACAAGAATGGCATACAATTATATACAAGTTGAAAATGGGAAAATGAAAAAAGTTGTACTGCAAAGTTAAGCACAACTTCTTGAGACCTATCCTCAAGCAACTGGCTATGACCTGGTAGTCTAAGGGTGAAAATGAATAAAAGTTTATTTTATAACATACTCAACTAAATTTAGAATTATGTATCACCTTGATATCTAGAGTTGTGGTAGTAATGTTTTCTTTTTCATGTCTATGACTTTCAATTCATGTCAGAAAAATGAGGAATGCATTTGACTTTTATTTTATTACTGAACCTGTTATGTATCGTAGACTGGAGGCGGATACAGGTTCAGATCAAAGTCTTTATTCAACATAAAACTCAAAACCAAAGTAAACGTGGTCTTCACCAGCAAACGAGAAACGTGGCATATAACAACATCCTTCAAGGCATGGAAACAAATGATACGACCGATACAAATGATACGACCGATACAAATACTACAACCAATAATACTGAGCCACATGCTCAGTAACCAAAGCGTTTAAATCCCAAGCGTAATCAAACTCAAACCATAATCACCTGTGGCAAATCAAAGTCACTAAAGCTAACTGCTCAATGTTGAGCAGGAAGCGAGCGAACCAAAACAATGTCATGTGACTCGTCCGGAGCCGAGCCACAGTGCCATCTGCTGGCTGTATCGTAACAGAATCTAAATAAAACCCATTAATATAAGTAAATAAGTATAATAATATATTCCCAGTTAGGTTACAAGATTACAGGCATACAATTTTGTTCATTATGTATTGCATGCTATGTCTTACATGCTAGTCTTAAAAATAGCATGTGAATAATAATAATTTTTAAAAAATTATTTATATAGCACCTTTCCAGAGATCAAGTACACTTTACAATAGCAATACAATAATATATAAACATTGATCAATAATGGACAACCACAAAATGTGAAAATAATGAACAATCAAACACAGAAAATGAAAAACACAGTACAGGTAGTACAGTCATTGAGAGAAAATGCATAGCAACACATTAGGACAAATGTCATGAGTCCCCTTTTGTGCAGCATGGTGTGGAGCATATGAGCGCGTGTGCACGAGCAGGTGCGCGAGCACCTGCTTCTCCCATGTGGACAGTTGTGACATTTCGAAACCTGCATGTGTTTGTTTGTTTCTGTCAACTCTCTTCCCTGTTCTGTCATTGGCTGGGATGTCACGTGTATTGCCCTCAGCTGCTAGCAGTTACGAGGCTGATCATGTCGGCATATATACCGCGTGCCTCTCACCACACAACACGGAATATTAGATATTGATTAGATGATTTATGTGTTTCATTGTGAATGTCATAGTCATAGCCCATGTCATAGTTCATGTTTAGGTTCGTTAGTTTAGTTCACGCTGGTTTCTCTGATACCTGTCCCTCGCTGTTCACGTTTCTTGTTTTGTATCTTGACCTTGTTTTCCGTGACCACGACCTTGATCCCTGACTAGCCCTGTGTATGCCTGTTTGCCGATCACCTGACCTCTTGCATGTTACTGGATTACGTTTTTGGATCATGTTTTGGATTTACCTGCCTGTGTTTCTCATTAAAGAAAACTGTTCCTACTGCGCTTGCATCTGTCTGAACTACCTCACGTCATGACACGTGACAACAAATAACACTGAGAAAACAGATCTGAGATGGATGTGATGCTGCGTAGAGTCAGAGGGAGTGAATTCCAGATTTTGGGTGCTACTACACTGAAAGACTTGCCACCCATGGTAGAGAGTTGAGATCTAGGGACAGAGAGGAGTCCGAGCCCAGATTACCTGAGAGAGCAGATTGGGTTGTAGGGGAGAAGCAGTTCACTAAGATAGCAAGGTGCCAAACTGTGAAGTGATTTAAATGTAAGCCGGACTATTTTATATTTAATGCGGAACAAAACTCGATAAACAATTCAGTTCAGACAGGATTTGAGTAATGTGATCTGAGCGCTTGGTATGTGTAACAAGTCTAGCGGCAGAGTTTTGAATATATTGCAACCTAGCAATAGAATTAGCAGGTAAACCAATGAGTGCATAGCTATAATGAAGACGTGAAGATATAAATGCATGAACCAGTGTTTCAACATCTTTGAGGCTAATTAAGGGACAGAGCATTCTATGCGACGAAGGTAAAAGAATCCAATTTTAGAAACAAAGTTTACATGAGCTTCAAAGGTGAGGGAGGGCTCAAAGATGATGACTACATTTTTTTAGAATACTAGATGGTTTAGTGAGGGTACTATCAATGTAACAGTTAAGGTAATAAAGGATATTTTTAATAAGTGTTGGTGTTCCAATAATAATTATCTCAGTTTTGTCCATGTTCAGTTTGAAAAAACTGGAGTTAAGCCATCCTTTTATTCCATTTACACATGCTGATTGTGGACTGGTTTGGAGAGTGGGAGCAGATCTACAAGCTGTATACATTTGAATGTCATCAGCCCCATGGTTACCCCCACTATCACTATCAAAACTGTCTATCCGTGAGATATGAAGTAAGCCAGGAAAGAGCAACACCCACAACACCTATATCCGAGAGGTGGGAGAGAAGTCATGACGGACAGTATCAAAAGCGGAACAAAGGTCAAGTAATAGAAGAAAAGAGAAGTATGCAAACTTTCTTTTCTGTGACACTGGACTGGACATCAAAAACGGATGATTACAAGATAGGAGTCTATAATGTACATCACTTAGTGACTTTGTTGGAAGGTCTAGGTACAAGACGGTGATGTTTACACTCTGGTTGTTAGGAGAGATGAAATAGGGCAGAAAGTTACCTATGTAGCCATGGTTCTACAATTAACTGAATGACCATGGGCCAACCAGGATCACTCAGCTTGAAGAGAATGGCTACAGAATGGGTGTGACAAAATGGAGGCCTGACCATTTGGAATCAATGTCATACAAACAGTACACCAGGCATCCGTTAATAGTTTTCTATAAATATTCAATTCAATTTTATTTGTATAGCGCTTTTTACAGTAGACATTGTCTCAAAGCAGCTTTACAGAAGTAGAAACATGGCATACAGATAATGAAGGTGTGAATTTATCCCAACTGAGCAAGCCACTGTGTGGCGATGGTGGCAAGGAAAAACTCCCTAAGATGTTTTAAGAGGAAGAAACCTTGAGAGGAACCAGACTCAGAAGGGAACCCATCCTCATCTGGGTAACAACAGATAGTATGAAAAAGTTTATTATGGATTTATAAGAAGTCTGTAAGGTCTTGGGAGTAGCCGTAGTCCTAACAGTCTGGAATTAGAGAAGACTTGAGCTCCATTTAAAATGTATGTATATAAATTCTATAAATAACAGAAAGAAATGATCCACACTAACATTCACTAGTTATCCCAATGTCTAGAATTCCTCAGGAAAAGAAAGGCACCCTCTCACTGAATGAAGAGAGAAGCAGCAATGCTGTAAAAGTGATTTTTCCCCAATAGCAGGATTTCTGCAATGCACACTTCAAAAAAAGAAAAAACTCCAAAGCTGTTTTAAAACTGACACATAAGCCTACAATGTGAAAACATTAAAAGTTTTCATTAAATGATTCCACCTGCTTTAGTTATATTGATTCCTATTTCCACTGTTCCACTGCTGAAACTGTTGCTAGGTCTTAATTTCACATAGTCCATAACAAAGGCTTAGAAAAATCTATTTAAGCACAAAGGTTTATGGAAGAAATAAACAAAATTTTCTCCAATTTTAGTCAAATTGCACAGACCAATTTGAGTTTCCATGAGGGGAAATGGGGAGAGAGAGAGAGAAGCGAGAGAGAGAGAGAGAGAGAGAGAGAGAAGAAAAAAAAAAAGCCAAAGAGACTTCTATGGGACTTTTCCCTTGTAAAACTTTTAAATGTATAATGTCAATTACATATTTATCAGCTCTGTCTTTGCGTATTTTAAACTATTGAAATCTCTCCTTTCTCTTTCCTTCTATTAATCTGCAAGGTCCTGCATAAAAAGTACATTTCTACATAGTTGTGAACTGGCTTCTCTGCATTGCTTTCTTTGTGACCTGAGTAGGAGGAAGGATTTTGTCCAGAAAAACTAATGTATTATTGATTCACACTACACAATGCCAGCTTTGTTGTCTAATGGCTGTAATTAAAGTGGAAATAATGAAAAGCAGTCAGGTTATCAAAAAAAAAATTATGGTTACATATTTCCTGTGACTTAGGTATTGAGAAAAGTGATGCCAATGTTTTATTAGTGATATTGTGTTATAGTGATATAACTACTGAATTCCCTAATCAGAAGTTGTGGATTCATTTTCTATAACAGTAGGTCTTTGACTGAAGTTCCTGCTGTAACATAAATTCTCTAATTCTAATAGGTTATTGTTTAACAGCTCATTCACTAATACTTACATGGCCTGACATTCCACATCATCTAAGACTGATAATAAATTATTAAAACAGAGTATTCTCATTTAACAAAGAAAAACATTTCATTGTTGATATGGTAAACAATATGGCTTTCTGTAACAAAACATTTCTTTAATATATTTGGAAGGAGTCTCCAATGTCAGAGTATTGTATTGTCAAAGGACAGATATGTTTCTAGATAAAATGCACCAACGTTGTTTAGCTGCTTCCCGTGAATCCGTAACACAGCACCCTGGCTTTGATTATTTTCCTATGACAGCACTCCCCATTGTGTTATATTCCATATATGCATAATACAAGTGATTACTTAATTACATCAGGGTTGGTCATTCCCAGGTCTCATCAATCATCTGTACATCAATCATCTGTACCTGTTTTTTGCAGGTTTGGCTTGTCTTCGCTGTTCCTATCTTAGTAGGATTTAACAGGAAGTCACAATCAGTAGGACATCTATTATTGTAATCATAGTCACAGTCTATGGTAAGTTAGTTAAATACACAGACAGGGAAGGGGCAGATAAACTTAGGCAGATCCATATTATTATTCAAACAGTGCTTGCATTAAATACTCTGAGAACAGAAGAGGACAGCTTGTCCAAAGGTCTATAAGTAGTAGAACAAAGGATGTAATTTAATTAAGACACAGCTTAACTCTACGTCTGATATCAACAGCCATGTTGGTTAGATAAATTTTCTGTCTGCTAGTTTAATACAAGCGGTGTGGAAAGGAGTATTATTGAAATTTAATACTTGTACTCAAAATTAACACCCCCCCACCACCACCACCATTATTTTTACTCCTTACGTTTTATTTAGTCCTTCAAAGTACTTGAACGTCTTCTTCTCTCATACATCCAATGACCGTATGCTGTATACTGCACATTTTAGAAGAGGCCCTATCAAGAATCATGCCAGTTCATCGTACATGTTGACCTTCTCATGCTACAAAATGTAGTTATCTACAGCTATAGCTATCAGTGTGCATCCAAACATGGATAAGCCAAAGGCATGAGCGCTCCCCTGGCCCTACCTCAGCAAAATGTTTAAATATGTTAGATTAAGCAAATACTCCATCTAATTTGAAAAAGCATGTTGAGGTAAATTTTGCTCATTTTCTAAAGTTAATTTACACTAAATTAGGTTTTCATGGCAAAATGGTGTAGTTGCTTACAATTTTAGAACAGTAATAAAAGTTACTTCTGTTAAAAGTTTATTTCTGATGACTCAGACTTCCTGTGGCTACAACTGCAGATTCTTTTGGTCATGGGTTATGTGTGTTTTCCTACAAGACATATCTTTGGAAAAATCTTGACTGGTTTGTTACTCCTGCACATTCGACTTTTCTACTAAATGTAGAGATAAGACAACATAAAGTTATGTCATTCAAATTGTAGGTTTTATGGGGAAAGTGGGAGCACATTACCATAACAGCACATAATACAGTGTGCACTAAAATGTTTTCTGAAGCCTTTTATGGATATGTCCTAATTAGAAGTATTTCTAACTGCTCCAAACTGTTTTTCTCATGTAAAATATAGCAATAATTATGATAATTGCTCCTGAAAAGTGCTACAGTGTCGGAGTGGTGAAATGTAAATCTAAGCTTGGTAAAAAATCTTTAAATAAATAAAAATTAAAAAATTAAAAAACTTGCCTGAAAAGAGGAGTGAATATTTCTTGGCTTCAGACAGTAAGCTCGTAGGAAGCAGTGGACGAGAATATTAAAAACTAGCACTATCATCAACGGAGAGGTAGACATCAGTCCTGATAACACACACACACACATACACACACACACACACAGAGGGGGAGAGAGAAATTGGTTAGGGAAGTGTGTTATTCTCAATAAGTAAGGAATAACACATGACACACCATGCCGATATACAAAAATAATCCATGCAAGGGTGGTGTGATGCAGCCGGATGAAAAGCTGATACCACAATGATGTGGATTATTTTCATATAACAGCACAGTCCAAAGTGCATTATTCCACTTATACCACAGTGATTTGGTGATAATTAATGTTAGTTTATATTTGCATTTAATGTTGTGGAAAAAATACGCACATACTCTCTTCTGTTTTCTCTGTCTTGAAGTTAATAAGAGAAAAAATGCTTTTTGCTTTGTGACTGAGAACCTGGAAAGTGTAAACTCCTCTGTCATGAAGACTGTTACAAATTGCAAACACCAAGGTTTGAATAAATGATAAAAGTTTACATATTTGTCTCCTTCACCAAATCAGTGATTGTTGTTTTTGTTGATTATTTATCATTTATTATTATTAGCTGTAGATTTTTGTGTATGAGTTGATACTATATGAATGTATTAGAATGTGTGCCTTAATATAAAGCTGCATTTTATGTTACAGTCACAACTACTATCAGAGCTACCAATATGCAATCACTATTGAATTGATTACAGCAAGGGTTCTCCAACTTTTTTGCAGCCAGAAAAACTGCAAAATAAAGTCTCCTCAGTACAAATTTAATTTATTAATATGATAAATTGTTCATGATATGAAAATATATAAAAGATATAAAAAGTTCATGATATGAACTATTAAATATTTTTTTATAATACTGTAAGAACATAATATTAAATATAATAATAACTTACATTTATGTATACTTGTGTGGGTTGATATTTTCATCACTGTAACAAAATTAGAAAATCACCAACCCCCTGGCTATGCTTCACGGACCCCTAGCATCCCTGGACTTGGAGAACCACCGGACTATACAAATGATTAAGTGCTTCAAATTATGAAAAGCATGTTTTAAAAGGTAAGTGCCAAGAATTAAAAATAAATGGTTTGTTCCATCATATTTTAATAAAACTGTTCCGAGCCATAATACTATTTGGCTGCCCTAGAATTACATAAATGTTTATCTAAAGTAAAGGAAATTGGCCAACCGCCGTAGCCGTTACTGAAAGGAAACATAACGGGTCAGCTCAAGATGTCTTGGAGAAAGGTAACCATAGCAACAAGCTTCTAAAGATGAGGCTTACAGCTGAAAATCTGTGCACATTTTCCATCTTTTTTTATTTTGATAAAACATCCCGCACCTTAAAATACTAGCAATAACAGAGGAAGGATGTATTAAAAAGCTTGAAGTCTTGACAATAGTTACCTGACAACAGGGCAAGGACAAAATTGTCATTCACTATATTTTGTCAATCACTATATTCACTATATATCCTGAGATGCATCATTGAGAATGAAGAGAAGCTCTTGTCAGTCAATTTAAAATAACAAACTCTGTTTCATGACTGAAGTTTTCCATTAAATAGTCTCTCATGCCATTTAAAATGTACAGATGCAAGGCTTTGTTTGCTTGATTGAAGTTCTTTAGAGTGTTTAAGGCTGAATATCTGAAAGATGATTAAAGAGAGGCTTGTTGAGGTAAGAACCTTCACAGCACAAGCATGACTGCTATCAGATACAAAGAAAATGGCCTTCATGAAACCCAATGGAGATACACACACGCATGCATGCTCGCGTACACACACACACACAGACACGCACCTCAATTACTCATGGGCAACTATGCAGAGACTAAGCAGAAACAAAAGCATAGTACTATATTAGCACCAAAGTCACTACATATAACTACTAATGAATACTGAATGAGTAATTCCCCCGTAATTAATAATAAATTAATGGTTTGGTGGTTTGTTATGAACTAAGCAATTAATACATTAAATGATGTACACTGATATACGACTCTGTAGTTATTGCCTAGAACTATCAAACTATTGCTTTATTGTTACTTACTGAGTAATTACCTTTATATTAATTAGTTGCTAATAGTATTGACTATATACTATAGTACTAGGGAATAGAGTACTACTCATTCATTTCTGCTTCAGCCCCTGCGTGAATCATTGAATTGTATTGTAAAGTGTCACCATCCTGGCTTGTTAGGAAACTGGCCATATTGGAGGGTCTGTCATGATATTGCACAGCTTGTTATTTTTGCTTGTTACTACAGTTATTTATTCTTTTCAAGGTGACCTGACATTTGTTCTCAAAGCAGGAATCTTCCTTTTAGTCCCACATTCAGTTCTTCTAACATGTTGCTTTTGAAAATAAGACTCTACAGGTATCATGAGGAATGTTTCGGGTTTGTAGCGAAAGAGACAGCCTAAAGCTCTTCACTTGATTTCAATATTCCTGCCAAAACACAAGTATAGAATGATGCAAGTTTGGAGAACACTGGAGAAACCAAATTTCATTTAGGGCCTGTCCAAGTTCTTCTCAGCACTAATTAAATCCATCCATCCATCCATTTTCTGTACCGCTTATCCTCTCTCGGTCGCAGGGAACCTGGAGCCTATCCCAGGGAGCATGGTGCACAAGGCGGGGGACACTCTGGAGAGAGTTTGCAGAGATCATGAAACCTCCGCACACACAGGGCCGCAGCGGGTATCAAACCCTCAACCCTGGAGGTGTGATGACATGATGTAATGACTTGAAAGCATAATTTCTGTAGCAGGTCTAAATAGAGCTGTTGTACTAGGTCATTAACTAGCAATGCATAATTAGCTGTAGTTTAGACTTAAAAGCTTGAGAGAATCTGTTCAGTGCTATTCAGTTTCCTCCAGCCACCCATTAACAGATACACACTTACACTTCTTACTGATATCATAAATTCAGATTTTTTTTCACCCATTAATGCTGGCTCAATGTTTTTCCCTGTTTCACTTCTTTGAACTCTTCCCAAAAGCGTTTGTAGTTCAGACTAGCATTCAGGACTCTGCTAAACCGAAGGAAAGAAATGCAACATTATATTATATTCAGGTCTGCGAGGAAATAAACAGCACTGCTTACGGTTTGAATTACTGCTCCATTCCACGGCTCTGCCAGAGGCTGATAAGACATCAATGTCAAAGCCGCTGTGTCTCACACACGTGCACACAAACGCACACACAGGCACACAAACACTGAATTAAAGATAGTCGGTGCGCTTGCTGGATTCTGACATGAGAAGAAATCCCAGTGTGGGGTCTTAAATGGTGCAGACGTCAGATCTGAATGGTAAATGAGCCGCAGAAATATGCAGGACGTAATTTCATGGATATTGATTTGAATAGGCGTTAAAAAAAAAAGCATACATACTGCATCTCATTGGTGAAGCAGCTGTGAATAACCATCACACTCATCCTTGTTGAAGATATTGATGAATTGTATTACTTTCAGTTTCAGTGATATTGTATAGTGTATATGAGGTAAACCTATATGAGGCTGACGATTTTATCCAACGCAACTTACAACTGAGCAGCTGAGTTCAAGGGTTTAGCTCAAGGACCTAACCATGGTGTTGGAATATGAACGGACAACCTTTGATTCAGTAGTCAACTGAGGCTCCACTTCTCAATATTAAGTATGTTATTGAACAACGGGGTTCAAAAGTGATTTCTTCATTTTTTACTCAACAGTCTCTCAAGTGTAAATATTTAATAGATCATCACTTTCCTGCATTTGTTCCTACCTTTTCCCTTTTCTCATTAACTTTTGCTTACTTGCCTTTCCCCCTTTTTCCACCAATAAATGTCTCGGACTTCATCAGACATGAGATATAAAAAAAAATAATGTTGAATAATGATAAAAATAATGATGTAATAATGTAATAATGATGAAAAAATATATAATTACAAGCAATGTAAAAGATATGTAATAAAAAAAAGCTATGTAAAGGGTTGAGGTTAATTAAAAATGAGGTCTATATAGATTTAAATTATTCTCCTTTGGGTTTTGATGCATGTCACCCATATCACATATACAGGTGAAGATTTCATATAAATTTCATATAAGTTTGCACTTTCCTGGATTATAACACACTTTCCCTTGATACTTCTACGTTTAGGCCCACTCTCAAAAGATGATCTCAAAATCAATTGAAGATCTAATAACTCTACATACTCCTACATAAATAAAACTGTAAACATTTTAAAGTTTGAAATTGTTATTCTCTGTTGGGGCTGGCATGAAGCTCATAAAATAGATAAAGCTCTGAGGCACCGGGCTTTATTTCTCCTGCGATATGTAGGCCTACAAATATGTACTGCTTTGTTTTTGTTTTTTTAATGCCTTGTGTTTTTACAGAGGAACTCATCTTTCATATCTTCAAACAACTATGTGCATGTAATGCAATCAGAGATAATTAGATACAGTGATCAGTGAACATTAAGTTCCATCAATAAGTGAGAATTTGCACTTTTATTGTGTTTAGGAAACAAACTATTAAAAATAGCTCATATACTTTTTCAATTTACTGACCTAGAAAGCACAATATATAGTGCTGTGGAAAAGTATTTGCCCCGTCCTGATTTCTTCTGTTTTGTGCATATCTCATACTAAATAGTTTTAGATCTTCAAACGAAATACAACATAAAACAAATGCAATCTGAGTAAACACACAATACTTTTATTTTACCACCTTTAGCAGCAATAACTGCAACCAAATGCTTCCGATAACTGGAGATCAGTCTTTCACTTACTTCTAGGACTAGGATTTACTCCTATGGTTTGGATCAGTCAGTGTGTTTACATGGACAACAATAATCCACTATTAACCTGATCAAGACAATACTCTGATCAAGAAACTACCATGTAAACAGCGATTTCTAATTACCTTAATCCGATTAAGGTCATACTCGAAGTAAACACAATTCGAATTAAGACATGTGGAGTATTCCTGTTTAAGTCATTATTGACGTGTATTACAGACATGTAAACATCACATTATTAACATCGTGTGAGACTTTTCACCACGTTTTGCGACAGGACACAATCACACAAGGCAGTGCTCACCCGTTTTACAGGAAACGAAAGCACGGCTGTGTCCCAAACTGCATACTTGCCTACTATAGGCCTGTAATATGAGAAATATATGTATGTCGGCTACTATATAGACAGTAAGTACGCGGTTTGGGACGCAGCCCACGGCTTCAAGCAGACTTATATTTGCATGTATTAGCATGACAAATAAACCGCACCTAAAGCGTTTGTAAAAAATAAAAAATAAAAACAACCAAAACTGTATACGGTACAATAACGAAGACGAACTGTATGTTGATATGTGAAATTCTTGAGGGACATCGGATGGTGTGGCACGGTGACGTAACGGCGTGTGCTGTTAATCAAACTAAGTAATATAGCATGTAAAACAGGTACATGACAGGAGTTTTCTAAAAGCAACTCATGTAAACACCTTAATCACACTATTGTCTTACTGAGAGTAAGGTCAATAATTAGATTGTTGCTGTCCATGTAAACATAGTCGTCTCACTACATAATCCAGTTGTGCTTGAGTTTCAACTCATGGCTGAAGACCAGACTTAAGGATTTTCTAGTAGATAGCAGAGTACTTCCCATGCTGCAGGGGTATCCTCCAGGTACTCCAATTTCCTCCCCCAGTTCAAAGACATGGCATGGTATGTCCAAAATGCCCATATTGTATGAATGGTTGTGTGAAAGTGTATGTGATTGTGCCCTGTGATGGTTTGGCACCCCATTCACAGTGTGCCCCGGCTTGTGCCCGATGCTCCCTGGGATAGGCTCTAGGTTCCCCTCAACCCAGTAGGATAAACGGTATAGAAAATGGATGGGTGGATGGATGTTTCCCTCAATTATTGCAAGTCACCCAGGCCCTGAAGCAGCAAAACATCCCCACACCATCATACTTCCACCACCATGCTTGACTGTAGCTATAATCCTTTTTTGGAATTCTCTGGTTGGCTTATGCCAGATGTAACAGGACCTCTATCTTCCAAACAGCTCCGCTTTTTTAATTATTCATCAATCCACAGAACATTCTCCCAAAATTTTGGAGGATCATCAAGGTGTGTTTTGGAAAAATTCAGATGAGCCTTAATGTTCTTCTGCATGGTTTTCACCTCGCCATTCTTCCATGGATGCCATTTTTGGCAAGTATATTTCTGATAGTGGAGTCATGAACAGTGACTCCTAAAAAACACCTTTATTGGTGCAAGAGAGGCCATTAGTTCCTTTCATGTTGTCCTTGACTCTTCTGTGACTTGCTGGATGAGTAGTTGCTGTGCTCTTGGAGGAATTCTGGAATGTTGGCCAGTTCTGGGAAGGTTCACTACTGTGCCGGGGTTTTCCATTTGGAGATAATGGCCCACATTGTGGTTTTTTGGAGTTCAGAGCTTTTGAAATAGCTTTGTATCCCTTCCCAGACTGATGTATTTTAATCACCTTCTTCCTCATCAAACAGGTTAACCACTAAGCCACCTAGCCCCCCTTGGGTGACTAATTTTAAGTTCAAGTTATTATTTCCTGTCACTAACCTTTACTTGAGAAACATTTTTGACTCAGTACACTCAATACTATACTCAATACAAGCTCTGAAACCAGACTTCTCTCCCACATGATGGCCACAATCCTGTGTTCTTTTCTGACATGCATTATTGCCAATCATCCAATATCCTAGGACAGCTACACACCAGCAGAGAGAGAAACTAAGCTATGGATGACTGGGATATTGTTGGATATCATAGCTACTATATGGGACACTATATCCTGAGACCAGACAGCATTTCTAAAGCTTATAACCCAGACTGCTCAGAGATGACTAGTGTAATTCATCTTCATGTAGCGTATAGAATACAGTAGGGGGAATAAAGCAACAACCAGACTTGCCACTACCAGACTTCTTTTCAGCTGCTGAATTGATGCGCTGCAGTGTAAGTCAAAACTCTTACAGATGCAAGACAGGAACGGTATTACAAGTCTAAAGAATAGTCAAGTCTTTAGAACCAGTCAATTCTTTAACATTGGGATCTGACTCATATATCTGAAGAAGAGCTGTAACAGATGCTTTCACACTTGAAAATTCAGCAGTATTCATGATTCCCTAATGCCATTAATCACATACAGTTCATCTTTGTGTGATGAAGGCAGTGTGAGGTTGAGAATGCAATGCTGCTTGTTATAATGATGCATGCAATATATTGTATTGTATTGTATTGGGAAACTGAATATCAGGCCATTTTGTTACTAATGTTCTCCTTCCCCACCAAACGTTACTCACTAAATAGCAAGTCTACTGTCACAAAAGTCGCAAACTATCATGCTTGACTTATCCTATAAGCTACTATCTAGGGAGTAACTCTATGATAGGCGTATAGTCTAGTAGTTCATTTTAAACTGTTTGACATATCTTTGTTTAACAGTGTGTTAGATGAACACAGAAGAGATACTATCACCAGGGTTGCCAGGTTTCACTCAAATTTCCAGCCCAAAAGCCATACCGAAAATCTGAAATTATCCCCCAAAAATCTGGGCATTAGAAAAGGGATACACATTTTCTCGGCCTTTGCATGGGAAACAAGGTCACCATGCTTGCACATGAACTTTTAAGGTATGAACATTATCCACTCGAAAGCCCCTGTCTGCACTTTGTCTGTACTTACACTTTGTCTTTGCAGAATTTTTTCCAGTTGGATTTGTATCCAATTATTATCTTTGTGCCCGAAGGGCAGCATGATTTTTGTTGCAATGGGAAAAAATCAGCTACTGTGGCCAGCTTAAGGGGGTAAAATGGCGATGAGCTGTTTGGGATCCAAAAGAGTCATCTTTTGTCAGTGATCTAAACCAATTGACTTGCTGAAAAAAGCTGAAATTACTTTCACTACTACAAAAGCTAATGCTTCTATTGATAGAAATTGTAAAGATATCTATAATCATATATGGTGTATCTACACACCATTTTCGGCAGATTTAGATTCATCACCTTTCTTGTTAATCACATATTCCCCTGATCACATATTCCAAGTCTAAATATACCTTGCAGTATTGATCTGAATGAAAACACCCTTGCATGTAGTCATTAAAGTTAATTGTGGCTGAATCAATAAGTGTGTAACACAGGTCACAAAGAAAGGATACCAAAGATCGTTTAGCTGTATGGACTTCTAGAGTATGCAGTCCTTTCACATAGAGGAAGGCAGCTGCAGCAGCACACAGCTTATTAGCATGTGTATTAAAAGCTTCATTGAGATTTTGGGAACAACTTCTAAATGAGTTTAGAGCTTAATTGGGGGCATAAGCACTTTCTCAATTTTTCCTTCCCGAATTTCAAAGTGTGGCGATTTTAATTGAGCGACACTGTCTCAAAGCTGGCTGTAAAGCCTGGAGATTTTGATCGGTGCTGTTGCTGTCATGTAACTATGGCTGTCACTAATCTTCACTGTCACTTCATAAAAGGAGGACAGAGAGACATAGGGACAGTGATCCAGCTCATGCTCAGGGTGACATTTATTAACTATTAATATACACTGTACAGAGCTGGAGAGCCAATTTAAATGGCCTGACAGTTTTGAGCCACTGGGATTGCTAGCATGCAATCTTTGAATTGTGCCTGGATTTTAAGACTATAAAAATAGACTTATTAGAGCAAAACTCACAGAATAATGCACGAATGCAGGGAGGTTTAATCCGAACCAAAGCACCGAAAGCTATTCTCACTGTATTCCAGTATCCAGGAGGAAGTGTTCCCATTTTGCAGTCATCACCTCATTATCCACTACCCCCTACCCCTTAAGCAAAATGAGGGGGTGAAGAGAGAGCAAAGGCCAAACAAATGCACAGCCTTTTAAACCTCTATATAATTAAATCTGTCGCTGCTAATCACTGCTGACCATTGCCATGGCAACATACAGAGGGGTAATTAGGGGAAAATGAGATTTGAACTCAGGGAAACCAAATTGATAGTGTCAGATACTGACCCAGCGCTACTCAGACTTAAATGACAGCAATCATCTTCACTGAAAGCGACATCAGAGACACTGTTTTCCTGTACGCTCCCCTGCAACCATTCATTATAGTCCTGATCAGTGGGCACCGCTGGTGATTGGTGGCAGGCCTGTGGGAGGAAGCATCTTTGCTTCTCTGTTGTCTCATGCGGTGCAGGTGGCAATTTGGAGCTCTGGGTCCCTCAGGTGCATCGCACACCCTCAGCACGTAATTCAGCTTCCCCAAAACAACCAGCAATTTTAATATCATTTGCACATGACACTTTTGTTTGTGCAGTGAAGCTTAATGCTGGGGGTTTGAGCTCCCTGTTTGGTTTGAAGACCAGCCAAACTGGGACTTTTCTAACACAGGATGTAGGCGTTTGTATATTAGTGGACAAGCTGTGAAATAATGGACTAAACTGAGACATTGTCATAGTACACATGGCACGAGAGTTATGCTGCTACTCCTGAGGGTTGGAAAGATAATAAAGAGAAAGAGGGGCATTTCAGACTTTGATGTGGATGAACAATTCTCTTGCTTGTCTTGTCCAACCCACAATGATTTGCTTCAATATTAAAGCTTGCCTTTTAAGCAGTCACATAGCGCGTTTAGGATTTTATGATCCATTTCAAGTCCGAGAATTAAAATGAAATTCCAGGCTGATTCCCCAGATGTTCTAACAAGTGAAGCTGTGGTTGAGATCAATTGCTTCTTAAGTAACACTGTTTCTCCTGGGACGATACTTATTACTTCATTGGAATGATAATATTTCTGTCAATAAATCTAGAGTTGATCGTAATATCTGCAAGATCTGTTAACAATTTGTCACACTTTATAATACAGCTCATTTTATTTTTAAAAAAATTGTGTTAGCAAATGTTAACTACTGGGGGAAGAAATAATTCCTTCCTATGGTCATTCATTAGTAATGAAGAATGAGGTTTAATTAATTTAAAATATTTACTACTATATTCACTCATGATTTACTTTTACACAGTTTCTACACTACTAAAAGAGGGTTCTTTTGATTAAGTGATCTCCTTTCTGAAAACCTCTGTATTAAAGTTCAACATATAACTTTTAAGATTCCACTCTAAACGTATGAACTGTTAAACATTTAATGGCTTTAAATGAAGCTTTTATTTCTAAAACTGTAGTTTACTATGGAACTACTGTATATTGATAAGTATTACTCACATTTCCAGCCAGTGCTACTGGTATTAGTAACCCAGCGGTATAGGAGACAACAAATACCTCTATAGGAAGATATTTCTGTTCCCTGTATATTTTATAATAGTGCCTTTTGCTATAGAGCCATAAAACTGTCTTGAAAGACAAAGAAAAAATGTGATGGTGTAAATCAATGTTGTGCTTCATGAGTCATAAATCAATACACTATATCAATATCCCTTATTTCATAAGTCAGCCTTCTTTGTTTTCATAAGACTGGAAGTTGCACTAGAATCTGTGTGTAAGAAATGTATCAGTCACTGTTTTATGTGTTGTGGTGCAATTAATACAAAGAATGCATGCAAATGTTATTGAGTTTTCATAATGATGGATAGTTTATGAATAAGGAGCAGAGCATCATGTGTTGTTCAACCATGGCACCGCTGAGGTTATATTTGCACTCAACTCGGAAAGAGATATTGTTGTCAGATCTCACCGCTTAACAGTGGCACTGTTTCTTGGTTTGACTGAAAAGACATCTCTACTAGAACTAGAAGCTGCGGAACCCATTTGGCAGACAACTCAAAGCCACTGTGTGGGAAGTTCTGCCTGGCACTTTCAATCAAAAGACAAATGAAAACACTGGTGGACTCTCGAGACACACAATGATAAGTACAGCGGTAACAGTGCCAGAGTAAATGAAACAATAGGCACTAAGACTCTCTGCTTTTAAAATCCCTCTTTTGTGCACATGTGACTCGTTTATGCTTCCCAGCTACTTGTGTTTTCCTTAACTTGAGTTTAGTCCAAGAGGTGAGTCACGCTCCAGTTCCTGAGTTGTTGTAGTAGAAGCGACTGCTCTCCACAGTGCAACACGGCAAAGAGCTCTACCTCAGGGCTAAGTGCAATGTGCCATGTTTCCCAATCAGCCTGACTGGAATAGGAAAGCAGCCCGGACCCCCAATGGAGCTGAGCTCTTTAAAACGCTCCGGTAACGGAGCACGCAGGTGTCAGACCATTTAAAGCCATTTTCTCCAGAGGGAGTGTGTGCAAAAAAAATCTTGCTAAGAGCCCCTTCTTTCCAGGAAATCATTTGCATCTGAACTGCAGTTGGGCCAATAATGCATATCGCCCTTATGTTTTTTATCATGACTCAACTCAAGGAACAGAATGCGGTGTGGAATGTAAAAGGGGATTTGCAGACTGCAGAGGTGGTGCAGGATCAGCAGTCTGCCTCAAATCCCAGAACACTGTCACCTCTGTGGCACAGAGACAGCCACGCTTCACTAGATCAGAGCCTTTACTCTATGATTACAGATCATTGAGAACATTATTTGAGAAATTTCTTTCGTTTTTTTTTTTAAAGAAATGACTCAGCCATGTATGAATGATAAAAGGAGGTAGATTTTACCTTAGGTGCAGGTTTTGCTTTTGAAAAAGCTTTAAAAAGCCAGAGGTATATTAGCAAAGCAATCTATTATAAACTTGAAAGACAAAATATATCAATCAAACAATTAAATTGTCAAACCACACAGCACATCATCCATCAGAAAACTGAGTAATGACAATGTCAATCTCAGACAATGATAGCTATAGCAGAGGTATTGTTATAATAGATGTATAGGCACATGTGTGGTTATAATAAAGCATTAATAACAATTGTGCTGATCTAAAATGCAATCCAATGGTATACAGTGCAGCAGAAAAATAAATGTTGTACATTTTGAATGAAATAGCTCTCTTTTTATTGCCCCTTTGGGATCTGCTCTTGGTAGGATTAGGCCCACCCAGCTGAGCCTTTCACACAAACCACCAATCTCCCTCTCTAAATGGACCCAATACACTTTCTGAAATGCACTGATAGCCTGTGGATTACAATAAGATTTAACTGGATGGGTAAAAAAAAATACAGTGCCTTGCAAAAGTATTAACCCCCCTTGGCATTTTCCTTTTATGTTGCCTTACAACCATTAAAATGGATTTTGGGGGGGATTTGTATAATTTGATTTACACAACCTGCCTACCAATTTGAAGATGCAAAAAAAAAATTATTGTGACACAAACAAGAAATAATACAAAAAACAGAAAACTTGAGTATACGTAACTTTTCACACACCCCCTACCCTTCAAACTCCGCCCCAGTCTCAAATCTCTGAAAGACTGAAACAGGTTTCACTAGTAAAATTTCCCTTTATTTAGCGCCATCCATCTTTCCTTCAATTCTGATCAGTTTCCAATCAAAAAACATTCCCACAGCATTATGCTTCTACCACCATGCTTCACTGTGTGGATGGTGTTGGGTTTGCGCCAGACATAGCGTTTTCCTTGATGGTCAAAAAGCTCAATTTCAAAAAGCTCAATTTCTCATCTGACCCGAGTGCCTTCTTCCATTTGTGTCCCACATGCCTTTTGGAGAACAGCAATGGTAAATGGTGCACTTATATAGCACTTTTATCCAAAGCGCTTTACACTGTTCACCCATTCACTCACACACCAATGGTAGCAGAGCTGCCATGCCATTCAGTGTCTTGCCCAAGGACACTTCGGCATGTGGAGTCACCCGGGCCGGGAATCGAACCCTACGATTAGTGGACAACCCGCTCTACCACATGCGACACAGCCGCCCCAAGCAAACGTGTTTGCTTATTTTTTTTCTTTTTTCTAGACACTCTTCCATAAAGCCCAGCTCTGTGGAGTGTATAAAAAGTGTGTATGCTTAAAGTGCTCCTATGAACAGATATTTCAATCTTTGCAGTTGCTCCAGGGTTATCTCTGGTCACTTTGTTGCCTCTCTGATTAATGCTCTCTTTTGCCCGTGGGTTGTCTCTGGACATTTTCCCTCGCTTCTCCAGCGTTTGCTGCAAACTTGGTTGTTGCTGTTTCCCGCTGCTAGTGTGAGATTTATTTCTCTGTTTTATATTTTGAATAAGAGTTTTAAATGCTTTATTTTATTTAAAATAAAATTTGTGATTACCCAAATTTATGTTATGAGTCATTTATATTTCAGTATAATTGTGTTGAGTATGACACGTAGTGCTGTTGTGCTTGTGCGAGTGATGTACTGAGTTTATTTTGGGGTCGGGGGACATGCGCAAGGGGAGAACGTGATGAAAGTTCATGTCAGTGATCCATGAGGAAATATAGCTCTGACAATAAAGTTAGTAAAAGCTTTATTTCTACGTGTGTATGCCTGCATTATTCAAACCCGTTTAGAGATTGGACCATCACCAGTTCTCATTAACCCCTCTTACACTAGCATTAGCAAACTCTGTGTTTGTTCTTTAGATGTTTAGTCAAATTGTTTGTGTTAAATGAGCTATTTTTTACCCCTCCTCTTGACAGTTTAGCAGAGCATATATGTCCCATAAATGTGAGTACTTTTCATGTAACTGCATTTGCTTTCTGGCAGTATCACACAATTGTGACTTAGGACTTCTGTGTGCAATAATCAAAGCACACCAATACTGGGCACTCCAGCAGAATGTCTTATTCTGAACAGGATAGCATGTCTGTGAGAATTTGAGAATCTACAGGTTACAATTATTAAGAATAGAGAAAGTGAAATTACATAAAAAGATGGTGCCCTCGCCTCTCTACACAATTCCCACACCAAGCGCTTAGGAGAGTTTGCCAAATGACACACAGACACAGAAAGGTCATTTGGCAAGATCTCTCATTTATTCAAAGAAAGGCAGAGTATATATCATGCTTGACACACAACAGAGACAATGGGTTAACTATTGATTGGCTAAGCGGAAGGGCATATTTGCATAAAACAGGAAGCATATCAATGTAAGACAGGAACAACTCCATATATGGTATTCAGGAAGTCAAAGGAATATGTGAAAATTTATTCAGAAAGGTATGTAATTGTACGCAAATGGTATTTGAGGAGATAAAGGAATGCACAAATAGTGAGGAGCTATATCTGTCTGTACCTGGTTGGGAAGAATTCTGTAACAAAGAAAGTGTTCACAAGGGAACAGAGAGAGGAGGGGTGTTCACAGTAAACTTAGCAGTGTCTACAGAGTTGTGTGTTAGACATAGGGGATAGCCTAATAAGCAGCCACATTAAGTCAGACTAACTCAGAGGAAAAGTTTGCCACAGACTTTTGCCACAAATTTGGAAGCACACAATTGTTTTGAATGTCTTTTTATGCAATAGCATTACAATTTCCCTTCACTGGAACTAAATGGCCCAAATCTGTGCCAGCGTGATAATGCCCCTGTGCACAAAGTGAGCTCCATAAAGACATGGTTTGCTAAGGTTGATGTGGAACAACTCGAGTGGCCAAGCTCTGAACTTAGCCCCTCTAAACACCTTTGGTATGAATTGGAACACCAAATGCTCATCAGGCATCCTCACTTGACGTCAGTGCCCGACCTTACTAATCTTCTCTAATCCTTGCTCTTGCGGCTGAATGGATACAAATCCCCACAGCCACATTCCAAAATCTAGTGTAAACCCTTCCCTGAAGAGTGGAGGTTATTATAACAGCAACGAGGGGGCCAACTCCATGTTAATGGCCATGGTTTTGGAATGGGTGTGATGGTCATATGTCTACATATTTTTGACCATGTAGTGTACGTCATTACTTTTGTCAGTACCACAACACTAATAAATCCCAGCAATCAGTCCAAGCAACAACAAAAAAAAATAATAATAACAAAAAAAATCCAAGAAGTGTTCTAGAAATGATTTATTCATAATCCACAAGCCTGTATTTGTAAAGGCAATTGGGACCTATCCCTCTAACTTTGAAACTGTATTTGTATGGGTGACTTGTATCTTTATCCCTGAGTACACACCACACACACTGCACCATGCTTGAGTGAACAGGAAATGAGGCACAGTAGGAGACCTAGAATTCCATATTACTGTTACTAAAGAAGGATCCTCAGAGTCGAGTCCCTAAGAGGCACTGATGAAGGTGAAAGAATTTCTGATGAGGACATGTGAATAAAAATGCTGGAGATAATCTTTGAAGCTCAGAAGAGGATCAAGAAAGAACCAAGCGACATGCCAATGTCTTTCTGAAAATATAACAGCATGGAAGAAAGAGCCTCTTCAGATAGATACTAATAAAAAAAGATATTAATAAAAAATATTTCATCTTTATCAAATTATAGGAGCATTTTCAGACACTTGAGTGAGATTTTGTTAAATAGTCATTTTCTAAGACTGGCTCAAGTTTCAGCTCAACCTTGATTACTTCAATTACCTCAGTTTTTTTTTTTTTTTTTTATTCCTGCCATTATAAATGCTATTATTAGCAGTGGCTCTCAAGTGGCACCAACTGGGAAGCATTCGCAGTATTATCATGAGATTGCAAGTTTGAATCCCAATGATGCCATCGCCATCTAGATTTGGAGTGCTTCCAGTGTGGGAGGGATGGCATACTTTCTCCCCTGTCAATCAAGGTGTTGCAACCAGTTGTGGACATGTGTGAGCTCATGTATGCAGAAGAGGGTAGACAGCACTTTCCAAGTGTGTGACACTGCCCTGTTAATATTATTGTGAAATAAGTGAGTAATAACAGGAACTAACATGTTGCACACATTAAACATAACTATAAACTAATAAAAATTTAAAAAATTATTTAATATATTTTTTTTAATTAATCGTTGGAAATTTCTGAAGTATGACAAGAATGTAAAGGAAAATAATAAACTTTGGGGTGGTATTTACTCTGCTTCATGTCAGGCCACAACACAACACTATCTTGATTATCTTCCTATAACAATACACCCCGTCATGTTTTATTCCTTTCACAATAGACACTAATATTTGTTTTCAGACATTACATCAGTTTTTAAGAAGATTTGCATTGCATCAACCGATGTTCTCTTCCTGACCAACAGAATATACACGTTTAAGAAAATGCTGCTGTTTATAAAATTAACAGCCTCAATAGTATTCTTTGTCTGACTAAATAGTTTCACTTGAGTTGCATTTGCTTCGTCATACTCATTAAATTGTACATATCATCATTGCTTATTCACATCCAGATGGCAAGCCAAATGCTGCATAGTGATTGTTCTTCATCTCTACATGAATATCTCATATGGCGCATACAGTATGCTGTGCTGCACTGAAATGCCTTTATTCAATGTTTGCTTTTGAGTGTGAGGATTTTCAGGGGCTTTCAAAGTGACTCAATTATTTTGCTATGATGATACATTTACAACCATCAAAGCTTGATCCTTTCAAAGAGTGTGTGAAATTTTGTAGAAAGATGTACTGCTTGGATGCATCAAAATGTTACATTTGGTAAGGAAAAGACAAGCTCAGTATTTTGTTATATACAGCAGAACTTTGTAATGCAAGTATGAGGTCGTAATCCAGTTAAATTCATAAAGTTTATTCACAAAACCAAAAAAGAGAATTCATTTTATAGTCCTGTAATTCTTTCCTGGATGTAAATATCACTGTTTGCAAATTGTTGTCAAATTTTGTTTTCCAATATTTATTATTTTCCCCAGAACAATTTTAACCTATATAATCAAATGAGTCATTACAAGGTAATATAAAAGACAACAGTGTGGGTGTATAAAAGTTACAACAGACTACTTTACAAATTTCATATCCAAATGAGATCTATTTGCAAATTTCAGCAGTTACTGAGTCTATGAGAAAATCCTCCTCTGCCAACAGAGCAATTTATTTTCATTACCCTAAATCACAAGATCAATACAATGGTAAATAGCCTCTATTTATCTTACCAGAAAATATATATCGCACCGCTGGCAAACACCATGCATAAATGGGAGTTAGCTGCAATATATAACAGGATGAACTGTGTATAATGACAAATGATTTAAAATGGGCCAATAGGGAGAGAGGAGAGTTGTTGACTAAAAAGCTGGGAGGCTTAACTCTAGGGATGGTTTGGCATTTGTTAGATGCACGTCTACAGTGTTTACAGAGAGCTGGCTGGCAGACAGAGATACATCATGTGTCCTGGCTGTGACTGTAGTGGGTGTGAGGATCTGTGTCACTTGTGACGGTACTATTGCTGAGTTAACCAACTTGTTAATTTGTGATATCACTTTTAATTTTCCTGGTGTTTTAAATCATTAGTCTCTGTTTGATGGTGGCCAATCTGGTGTGGGGGGAAAACAGCCTAAAATAAACAGTCAATAAAAATAAGCCAATGTACAACCATTAAAGTATTAAAACACAGTTATAAGGGAACAGCTGGTATAAATGGGTTAGCATGGCTAAATCTTTCAAAGATAAGAGACATTTTAGCATCCACCAATGGTCATAAGAAATATAGACAGAATATGTATTAAAATAAATACAAAAATATACAGAATGGTATGAAGAAACAAAGCTGGTTCAGATGATTATCCCCTAGATTTACTCTCCATTGCAGCTGATATTTTTCACACCATGTTGCTGACACATGCTGCCACATCAGCCATGATTGAGAAGTCTCATGAATACTTTTTAAGGAGAAAATCATAGACAGACTAAGCAAAAACTGTCCAAATAAAGAACAAATTACACAAACGGACAGATGTGTTGTTTAGTTTGAATGAAATGGTTACAGCTTTTTTTCTGTTTATCACAATTGGTAAAACATAGCATGAATACAGAGCATTTCAGACTTGAAGCACTGTTTAAAAAAATAATAATAATCTTAAAATCATGATTGCATAACTTGTTCACTGCTAATATTTAATATGGCAGAGGTAGCTCAGTGGGTAAGATGATGGACTACTTATCAGAAGGTTCAAATCCCAGCACTGCTAAGTTGTCACTGCTGGACCCAAGAGCAAGGCCCTTAATACTCAACTGCTCATTTGTATAAATTAGATAAATGGAAGTCGCTCTGCATAAGAGAGTCTGCCAAAGGCCATTAAATGTAATAGTATCAGTGTTGAGATATTGATAGACATTAGACTTTAGTCCCCATCAAATATCACAACCAGGTGTCACTGATAGTTATCCTAAATAGCTCTTTCATCAAGGTCCTCAATGGGTCTCATATTATTAAAGACATTGTCATACATAAAGAATGACAAAAGTGTTAGAGCATTTTGTTAAACAGTTCAACATAGAGAGATTCTGCTGAAACTTTTAACATTACAGATGGGATATACACTCACCATCAACTTAGAAATATTAGGAACACCTGTACACATGCGCATGCATGTAATAACTCAGTCAGCCAATCATGTGGCTGCAGCACAATGCATGAAATCATGCAGATACAGTTCAGGTGCTTCAGTTAATGTCATATAATCCTGATGTAATCAAACATCAGAATACGAAGAAGTGTGATCTCAGTGACTTTGAGCGAGGCATGGTTGTTTGTGCGAGACAGGATGGTTTGAGTATTTCAGAAATTGCTGATTTCTTTCTATAGATTACACAGAATGGTGAGGAAAACACAAAACATCCAATGAGCAACAGAACTGCAGGTAGAAAGGCATTGTTCATTTGGAGCTGACGGGTAGGCTACAGTGACTCAAATAATCACTCTTTACAGCCATGCTGAGCAGAAAATCATCTCAGAATGTACAACACTGGATCTTTTTCCAGTCTTAAACTGTCCAAATTTGGAATCTATGTGAATATTTACTAAATAGGTATTCTATAAAATTGAGGCAAGTAAGCCTAAAAAAAGAGCATAGAAAAGCATAGCAATATATTTTAATATTTAACAACACTATTATACTGTATATACATTATATAAAAACAATAGCATAAAAAATATCAACAATACTATTTACAGTTACTAAAAGCAGACTGAATTGTATTCTAGTGTAATATAGAACATTATTCCACTGATATTTCATCAGCTGGTTTCATCACTTCATTGCAATACAGTTTGAAACTCCATCTTTTAAGCAGGGATTTCTTAGAGATTTGTAACAGTTTATAAGAAGCGAATTAGGGTTGGGACAGGGTTAACATTTATAACTTTTGCTACAACTCCATTCACATGTAAGCAAATTAAACCCAAAAGCACTTTGATTGACTTTACACAGTTTTCATGAGATTGTGCTCCTGAAAAAGAAGTATGGCATTCCTGAGAGATGATGTCATTTAGGAAATATTTAATAAATTTGTGCATGGTCTTTGAGTGATCATTGGTGATGCAAACAAGTACCAGGCATGATACCATTCTATACCAATCAATATCCTCTGGTTAAAATATTAAATATTATGCAACTGCAGTCAAAATTCAGTGATCCCCGCCATAATCTATTTGACAGATAACAGTAGATGGCTTCCTTTTACATTACGTGCCTAATAAAGCCTATGATTCACACCATAGATAATCAGATTATGTTATGGCTTGGGTATCTCGTTTTTCTCTACCCAGAAGCAATCCACCATGGCAGGTGATTTTTACCATCACGCCTCTGTTTTCCCATCAAAATGTCCATTTATTTCTCTCTCAGGAGCTGGGAGATAGATGCTGGCCATTAATTCTTCATTTGTCTTATATTTTTAAGCATCCAACATATGGCTGGCTCCACTGTTTTCATGATGAGGCGTTGTAAGTGTTATTTTCAGCAGGAGTCAACATGTCTTGCCCTAGGCACTTTTCTGACTGCTGCTTGGTTGTCAGAGTGATTTATCTAGAATATGTAAACCATATGGCGGACATGACAGGAGAAATCACTTCAATAAGATACATTTCCTGAGTTCACAGTTGAATAGTAGTGGTTCAAAGAAGGAAGTATTACAGTAGATGGCTGTGTTTTGGTCATGGAGAAAATGTGTGACGGTGGAGAATAGGGGTTGAGTACATAAACAATAGTGGTATGTGCAAATGATTCAGTGATAACACCATAATTGCTTGATCATTCAATGAAATGTCATAGTATTTGCATTTGAAAGCTAGATGCTATTGGATGTTGTTTTCCTTTTATTTGAATACATTTCATGAATAAAAAAGGCAGATCCATCATCATGATCTAGAGTCAAAACACAGAGGATAAGGTCAAAACCAAAAAAACTCAGAAAACTTGGAACCTGCTAACACAGCTCAGTAAAGGAGCTGATACTTGAAGAAGAATTGGCAAACGTACTATACACATTATTTTCAGATCCAGGAGAAAGGCAGGCTAGGAATTCTGCAAACATTGAAAATGCAATTATAATTTAGTCTGTCCATAGTCTATCCAAAATGATTTAGAAATATCAGTTAATTGGTATCCAGTGTAGTGTCACAGTATTGCATTTCCTTAAACAAGCTTTAAGCTATAATTTCAGTTAAAGGATTAATAGTTGAGCTGTTAAGAAATGAATCTACAATGATTTGCTGTAACAATAAAACCATCTGCCTAATATTGTGTAGGTCTCATTTGTGCCAACAAAACTGCTCTGATCTGTTGAGGCATGGACTACACAAGACCTCTGAAGGTTCTGTGGTATCTGGCACCAAGATGTTAGCAGCAGTTCCTTTAAGTTTTTTAAATTGTGACTTGGGGCCCTCATGGGTTGGACTTGTTTGTCCAGCACATCCCACAGATGCTCGATTGGATTGAGATCTGGGGAATTTGGAGGCCAATTTGGAATTTTTAACACCTTGAACTCCTTGCCATGTTAGAATTTTTTCAGTGTGGAAGGGCATATTATCCTGTTGAAAGAGGCCACTACCATTAGGGAATACTGTTGCCATGAAGGGGTGTACTTGGTGTGCAACAATGATTAGGTAAGTGGTATGTGTCAAAGTAACATCCACGTCAACGCCAGGACCCAAGGTTTCCCAGTAGAACACTGCCCATAGCACCACACTGCCTCTACCAGCTTGCCTTTTCCCCATAGTGCATCCTGGTGCTATCTTGGCCCCAGACAGTTCACCGGTTGTCCTTCGTTGAACCACTTTTGGTAGGTACTAACCACTGCATACCCTTAACACCCCACAAGATCTGTTGTTTTGGAGGTGCTCTGACCCTGTCATCTAGACATCACAATTTGGCCCTTGTCAAAATCGCTCAGCTCTTTATAAACAGGCCTAATAAACAGGCTTGGTATTGTCACAAACACAAGGAATGGAGCATATACGTCACAAAGAAAGAATGGAATGAAAGTCAGTTTGTACTGTGGCAGTGGTTGTGCTGTGAATTGTATGCAGGTGTGTGTGATCAAAATGAACGTGAGCATGAACGTGTAAATGTGTGAGTGCTCTGGGAATTGCAGGCCATGGCGGCCATGTTTGTAGGCCACAGTACAGGCTGGAAAATGGAGTTCATGGCGTGAGTAAATATAACAATTAGCATTCGAGCTGAGCATAAAGAAATGCCCTCAAATATCAATGAACTGAAGCAAAGACGAGTGTGGAAAAATTTCTCCAAAATGATGTGAGAGACATTTACTCCAAGTTATTGTTGCTACATGTGGTTCTACATGTTACGGAATTATAAGGTATACTTGTTTTTCCCCAGTTGGATTCTAAATGTAACTTTTTTTTTTTAAATTATTACATATTGAAATCTGTTGTGTGTTTGTTTATAGAAGTTGGTGAGGACCATAAAATTGATATTAAGGCCCTGATAAATAAAAACATTGAATTGAGGGAGGGTGTACTTCCCATGACTGTATATGCTAATAGAAGCTAATAGAACATTTGTTTTATTTTAAGCATTTATTTCCAGAAATAACTAGCAAAATTATCTGCAAATAGGAAGTTTCAGCTGTATAAAAGAATCTATAAACAAGGTGAATAATATTGTATTTGAATTATAATTTTATAATAATCCAAATTAAATACATTTAACCATATTTTGACTTGCTTAAATATCATGTTTGGCAGTGGGTGTATTCATTTTTGTATAAAAGCTGTTTGGTCACAGTCTTTCCTCTTTAGGCATTTTTCCTTAAAATTTTAGGTTTTATACTATGTTTAACATGTCTCAAAATACAATGTGTTTCTTCTAGCTATGACCAGATCTGTTCATTTATAATATATAATACAACGTAAATATATACAGAAATACACAGTGTCTGGTATTATAACAAAACTATGTGAAATTTTCAATAAAGAATCTTGTCAAGTGAATACATGAAACTAGCAGATATTGCCGATGTATCTTACAACATACCGTCTCTCTATCAGACGTTCTTATATGTACACTGTTATATTGTCAGTTGACTCACACCTCACAAAATGAGTCCACCATCACTAATCTGATCAAACACTGTTATCACATAATCACGTGTAGGCCTAAAACCAAAGAGTGGGGATGAGAGTGTCTAGCAATAGCATTTGCATCCGCTTTGTCACAAATCTGATTAGATAGACCGATTACGCTTCACAAAAACAACTCACAGCATCATGTCTGGCTTTGTGTTACATTCAGCTCAGGATAGCATAATCTGTGCCTTGTTGAGAATAAACTGGAAAAAAAGCTACGTGCCTGTAGGAGTTGGTCATTCTAAATAAGAATAAATCTAAATAAGAAAATGGTTGATAAATTATGAGCAAATTATCAGTGGCACTTTAAAGGGAGATTTTCAGAGCTTCCTTTGGATCCACCCCATTTATTACATATTAAACACTGATTCTTAATATCTAATAAAGTTATACTTAAAACGGTAATACACATTTTTAGAAATTTAAAACATTAAATGTATTAAATCATGAAATGTTCAATAACTTTAATATTAGTATTCATTACTATTAGTATTAGTATTGTATTCAAGATTCTGCAAGATTTCTATCATACATAGAGCAATGGAAGAAGGTGGCCTGGTCTGATAAATCACATTTTCTTTTACATCATGTGGACGGCCAGCTGCATGTGCATTACTTACCTGGGGAAGAGACGGCACCAGGAGGCACTATGAGAAGAAAGGAAGTCGGTGGATACAGTTGATGCTCTTGGCAATATTCTACTGGGAAACCTTGGGTCCTACATTCATGTGGATGTTACTTTGACACATAAAACCTACCTACCTGTTGACTTGGTCTTCAAATTCCCCATATCGCAATCCGATCGAGCATCTGTGGGATGTGCTGGACAAACAAGTCCGATCCATGGAGGCCCCACCTCACAACTTACAGGACTTAAAGGATCTGCTGTCTTGGTGTCAGATACCATAGCACACCTTCAGAGGTCTTGTGGACTCCACACCTTGACGAGACAGAGTTGTTTTGTTGGCACAAGGAGGATCTATACAATATTACATAGGTGGTTTTAATGTTATGGCTCATCTGTGTAGTGAGCAGTATTTGTGTGTGACTGAGCTTGAGGGATGAGTGAACGATTTGCTTGGTCTCACACCCAAAAAAAACTCTGTGTATACGATCCTTGGGCCAGGCTCTGATGGCTTGGGTAATTGGGTTCATACGTTATGAGACAGTATGGATGCCTGCCTGTCAGAGCTTGTTTCGGGTCCTTCGGTTCAGATGTGTCTGGTAATAAGAGACCTGTGTAAGCAAACTCAATTTGAATTGCGGTTTAAAGCCTATGATGTGTCATTGCAATGTATAATAAATCATTTAAAGTACTGTAGGAGAAATTGAAATTGAATACAGTCGCAATTACTTGGGTTTAGGGGTTTTTTCAGTTGCCTTCCTGTCTGGAGCTCAAAGATATTCAGGACCAAATTTGTCTTGTTTGTTCAATACCGTACCATGTGCCAGCTGTGTAACTACTGGAGCATTTCCTGAAGGAAATATGTTAATAAGACATCTGCTCTCAAAACAATTATAAGTCATTTTTAAAATTAAATCTTTTTTTTTTACCCAATTTGATCAATTTCCAATTTCCACCCATTAACTAGTCCTCCCCTGTTAAACCACAGCTACATACAAGGCTTCATACAACACATGAAGAGAGTCCTATCTGCTAACTGCACTCTTCTACATACACAAGCTCACAGATGCCCAATATTGGTTAGTGTTGTTTTGATTGGCAGAGCAGAGAAGAATGCCAGACCAACCATCCATACAGCTGGGACAATTTTGTTGTCCTGGACACAGATGCAAGATTCAAACTTGTGATCTTTGAACACTTACCTGAAACCAGAAAGCATAAACTCCTGTTTATGGAACACTTTACTGTGCTGATAGACTTATGTGCTTACAATCCAGACTCCTTCAATAAATGTCTCCTAACCAAAAAAAATAATCACCACACCAATGATTATAGGGTTCATTCTGTTAAACAACAAATTTTTTAATAAATTTATTATATTAATCTGAGATTATGTGGCACATCCACTGTACAAGTTCCTGTGTACAAACTGTTACTTATTATAGCAGAAATAATGCATTAGAATGAGTGCATTAATTTAAATTGATTGTACATGTTACAGCGAGAACTACATGTACTATTGTACAGCCTGTACAGCATTTCACAGAGTATTTTTGTGATTGTTTGTGATTGAAAATGTTTGCGGCAGATTTTTTCTAAATTAGAGGGTTTTTTTATGCTTTTTTTTGTTGAATACTATTTGAATTGGCGAAATTGCAGTTGCACATAATTGTTTTGCATGGTCTTTCACAGTGATGTATGTTGGTGATTAAGACCTTTTAGCTGTACTCATATTCAACGCACATCAGATTCAAACATTTAGAGATGCTTTGCTTGCCTTTCTAGATGTTATGCAACTGTGATGAATTTATTTTAAAAAATGTATTAAAACCCATGTTTTATGGAAATAAAAATTTAAATGAACACCGCCATCATTTTATCCAGTTTTCAGTCCTTTCCCTGATCAGAAAGGACATGATTAACAAGTTTAATCTATACTGTTATCTAGCTATGCAACTAGCTAAATTGGTAACGTGTTAATGTGTCTTCAGAGAACAATTTCTCAGCAACCGGAACCTGAAAGATCAGTGAGATAAATTTCTTCACAAATAAGGCAAATTAAACAGTAAGGATGCAGTGTTATGTCAGAAATGTTCAATTTGATCAACTAAGGGAATTGCACTGTTAGACTTGTTAGGCTATTTGTCTGCGCTAGCTTTTAAACGAGACTACCTTTCTGTTATCTCATTGAAAACTGGTGTACATAGTTAGTTTCTCTTGTAGAGTCTCAACAGCAGGTTTACTCTAAGAGTTCACTAGATACTAGCCTATAGCATAAATCAAGTATGAAAGCCTCAGGACTTATTTTTATTTGAGGCTATATCCTTATTTAATATCATCATGCCCCACTAAAATCATTGGTCACGAGCCGCTAGTGACTATACAGAATGCTCATATCCTGAAAGCCAAAATAAAGGTACATAACAGCTTGAACAATGGAGATTAAAAGCAATGAAGATTTAAGATAACTGAAGCATTTCTGCCATCATTCATTTCTTGTCATGTTTTACATATAAGATAAAAGAGAACTATTTATCTTCCCACGCTCTTCCTTCCGTTGATTTTTGTCAATCAACCCAAATTAATGCCCTTTGTGCTAATACATTGTTAAAATAAAATGTATAATTAGTGTGTGGGAAGACCTCCCCTTAGAAATATGAAGTTGATGAATCCTTTTGTGTCATTTTGGTGGCTGATTTTTTTCTTTGGGATGGGGAGGGTTGGGGAGGGGGGACGGTGTCCTTTGTGACTGATCTTTGGCTTACCGTCACCCCGCACTCTTGTTCTCAGTGCCTTCCATAAAAGACCACAGAAATAAACCCAATGATTAGAGTCATCATTCAGTGTCACAGCTGTAAGCTGCTGGGAGGAAAGATCTCCATGCTTATTTATCAATGTCTGTCTCAGTGGTTCCCAAAGACGTGTAAATCTGAATGATAGTACTCGAGTTAGATCTGGTAATAACAATAGAAGAGCTTTTACATAAAGAAGCTATAGTGCTTCATGAGCTCCTCGTGATAGAGAGTCTTTTAGTAAAGGACCTCTAAAGTGTTAGCAAGAAAAGATTCCTCAAGGATTGCATATTTTGCATTTGTAAGGGTTGTAGCTTCTTCAATTCAGTTATATTTGCCTTTTTTCCATTATACAGTTCCTCTTGAGGGTCAAACACATTAACCCTATATTTAACCTTTTTTTAATTAGAGTGCAGGATGAAACTTACAGGAACATGGTTACTGCTGTTCTGCTTCTGGACCTCTGTATATTAAATTAGAAATTAATCCAAGAAAAAAGGTTAAATCTAGCACCCTTATGGATTCTTCACTTAGTTCCACTGGGAAAATATTTAAAGCTTTTATGCAAGTAGAATACCTTTAAAATACTAAGAATAATAAAATCCTCATTCATTGAAATATCAGGTATTTACTGACATATGTAAATATAGAAATATATATAAGTATATTATATGGTATTTAAACACAAGTCTTCCATTTGAAAAGACTAGATGTAACTGAATAAAAGCTTTTGTTATTTGTCATTTTTCTGCACATGTTTATAAAAGCTAACAGAAGATCTTGACTTTATTCTATGTGTGTCATTTGCATATGGAGCCTTTTGATGTTGTCTTTCACCATGAGCACCAAAACAGTGTCAGTGTCCCCATGCAAATATTTTTGTCAAGTAATATTACATCCATCCATCCATCTTCAGCCGCTTATTCCTGCGTCAGGGTCGCGGGGAACCTGGAGCCTATCCCAGGAAGCATCGGGCACAAGGCAGGGTACACCCGGACAGGGTGCCAGTCAATCGCAGGGCACAATCACATACACACTCATATACTCCAAATTAAATGTATGCACATGACCAAACACAGGCATGGCATTCAGTGTCCATGTTACTACAACAAGAAACTTGTGAGTCCTGTCAATTTGGCAAATAGGTCATGTTAGTTCAGTCCGGCTGACCTTATTAAACAGAAAGGAACATGAATCATCCATCTCCAATCTCATTCTGAAATATTAGTCCCATGCCAACCCCAGCTAAATTCTCATCCACATACTCTGGTTAACCTTTCAATAAATCGAACTTGAAATTCTTTGTTTAGAATCACTTACATTGCAATAATGCTTCAATTGAATTGACTAATAAACCAATTATACACATTTTTGATTGGATAAGATTTCATTTGGATTGGACTCAATTGACTTCACAGACAAAGGGATGAAAGTGCAAGGCAATCGGTACTAACAAAAACACAAAGCAACCAAATGTTTGAAACAAGCAAAGAGACATACATCCCACCTTAATATGAGATCAGGATCAAAACATTTTTGCATTCCTGGGTTTGAATAAAAGAGATATTGACAAGCAAGAATTTAACTTTTTTTTTTTCTTTTTGCCAAGCTTGCTTGTTTTGGAAGAGATATGGCATGAGAACAGACGCTCGCTATCGACCTGAAACACTTGAGTCTTGAACAAAACTTCAGCTGCCTATGTTTAAGTGGGAATATGTGTGTGATTCCATAACAGTTTGCCTCACGTCATTCTTATGCATAATATGAAATGCATACAATAAGGGTCAACCTTGATAGTTTCAACTATAAGCCACTGATAATGATTACAATTTGTAAGACCTCCCATTCAGCATTAAAATTCAAAAATGTTCTCCGTCATAAAGGAACAGCAAAATCCAGGATGTGCATCAAAGCCTAAGATGAGAAGAGGAATATACTTAACTTCACTTAAAATTTAATTTTCACTTAAAATTTTGCAAATTATGTGCCATTTTGCTAAAATGAACATGCATGCTCTTACACTGGAGCAAAATCCTGTAAGGATTAGAAGGTTTAACCAATACCAGAGTGAGAGAATGAAGAACATGTAGAGCAGAGATGTCCACAACACTACAGACTTTACTATTCTACTTGATTTAACACCTGTTTTGACTAATCAGCTAAATACCAGGGCTTTCATAGCCTCACTTTGGTGTGTTAGAAGAGGGAAAATACGACTCTCTGTTAGTCCTTTTCCACCAGGAGTGGAGCCAGAGCTGGAGCCCAATCTCGAACCAGGCTGCACTTTTCCACACAAAAAACCCTGGGCCAGTGCCCAATTCCTAGAGCCAAACCATCCCTGAAACCTTGCTTGTCTCAAACAAGGGTACCAGTGACCTCAGTAGGCGGCACTTTCCCTGCAGACCACAGTTTGAAAGGCGCCATTTTTAAAAGTTGCGGTAAACATTAATAACCAAGATTAAACATGTTGGTTCAACAGTGGTCAGCAGAAGAGGCCAACACTCTCCTTGCCACCTGGTCGATGAGAGAAATTCAAGACAAATTGGAAAGTAGCATGGGGGTGAAGGGCGTACATGAGGAGACATGAGGAGCAGGGGACCACCTGGATTTAGCCGTTCCGCCAATCAAGTGGTCAACAATTTTTTTTTTTTTAAACTTATGATGGAATACAGGGACCAAAAAAGAGAGATGAACAGAAGTTATTTTATTGTAAATTTTGACATTTAATATGTAATATGTAATCTTCACATTATATTCAAAACTAGCTAATACAAATTAATATATTAAGAACATTTATTTGGTGAAAAAATCTATCACCTTCAAAATGACTCTTATGAATACAAATGAGTATATTAAGAACGTTGTTCATCCTGCCTGCTGAAATAGTGCAATAATTCTGGATAAACTGCATTATATTAAATCCAGGAGTAATGGTATCCCACCAGTGGCGCGCTCGAGAATTTGCCCACACAGCAGCCAAGGGTCTTGCCCTAATCTGCAGAGCTAGCTGTAAAAAAAAAAAGAAGAAGAAGAAAGAAAGAAAGAAAGAAAGAAAGAAAGAAAAAAGAACAATTGGAAATAAATTTGTTTCAGTGTGATTATTATTAATATTATTGCATCATACAACAATAGCCAACATAGCTGAACTGAGCTAACTCGGGCAAGCGCATCGTAACATTGGAGGTAAAATATATCAAATATATTTACTCTTCTAAATGCCCTTTGTCTTGCCTTACGAGAAGCTATACTAACTCCTTGCAGACTCAGATGTACCAAACAGCTGAAAGTGAGGTACGTTTGTAAAACTAAAAACAGAGATTTGACATTTGCAGCGTACAGAACCATGTTTGTGTCTGTTGTGTAACTTCCACACTGTTGATGACAGTGCTTTCAGCTCACTTATCAGTGGAAATGCGAGGCGGTTCTGAGTGAGTGCCACCCTCTGGCCAAGCACCGGCTCCAGCTCCGCCACCAGCCCCGATGGAAAAGCTGCGTGTAGAGCTATATCCCTCCTGGGGACTGCCTCAGAAGCAGGATTTGAGCTATCTTTGAACTTACTTTGATCTTTCCCTGGATTTTCTGGTTTATGTGGGTGGTTTACCTTCTCACCAGGTTACGTCATCAGGGTAGGTTACAGTCTGCGACACAGTAACCTGCCCTGGTTTAGATTAAATTCAGGATTACACATTGTAAACAGCTACTCTAGTTTTTTAATTGACTCCACTCAACTGGGTCATTCTGTTTACCAGTGGTTCCCCTCTCAGTGAAGATTGATTGTTAAATTCCTAAGGACTCTGAAACTCAAACAGTTTCTTTACCAAGGCCATAATCCTGTTGAACAATGACGCTTGCATTTAACAGCCATATTAGGCATAATTATACAGTGGGGGAAAAAAGTATTTGATCCCCTGCTGATTTTGTACGTTTGCCCACTGACAAAGAAATGATCAGTCTATAATTTTAATGGGAGGTTTATTTGAACAGTGAGAGACAGAATAACAACAAAAAAATCCAGAAAAACACGTCAAAATTGTTATAAATTGATTTGCATTTTAATGAGGGAAATAAGTATTTGACCCCCTCTCAATCAGAAAGATTTCTGGCTCCCAGGTGTCTTTAAAGGGAGTGCTCCTAATCTCAGCTTGTTACCTGTATAAAGACACCTGTCCACAGAAGCAATCAATCAATCAGATTCCAAACTCTCCACCATGGCCAAGACCAAAGAGCTCAAAAGGACTGTCAATCTCCCTCGGCCTGGGGCTCCATGCAAGATCTCACCTCGTGGAGTTGCAATGATCATGAGAACAGTGAGGAATTAGCCCAGAACTACACAGGAGGATCTTGTCAATGATCTCAAGGCAGCTGGGACCATAGTCACCAAGAAAACAATTGTTAACACACTACGCCGTGAAGGACTGAAATCCTGCAGCACCCGCAAGGCCCGCTGCTCAAGAAAGCACATATACATGCCTGTCTGAAGTTTGCCAATGAACATCTAAATGATTCAGAGGACTACTGGGTGAAAATGTTGTGGTCAGATGAGACCAAAATGGAGCTTTTTGGTATCAACTCAACTCACCGTGTTTGGAGGAGGAGGAATGCTGCCTATGACCCCAAGAACACCATCCCCACCGTCAAACATGGAGGTGGAAACATTATGCTTTGGGGGTGTTTTTCATCTAAGGGGACAGGACAACTTCACCGTATCAAAGGGACGATGAAATCTTGGGTGAGAACCTCCTTCCCTCAGCCAGGGCATTGAAAATTAAAAGTCATTACCAAGTACTAAGTCATGTTTTGCAGAGGGGTCAAATACTTATTTCCATCATTAAAATGCAAATCAATTCATAACATTTTTGACATGCGTTTTTCTGGATTTTTTTGTTGTTATTCTGTCTCTCACTGTTCAAATAAACTTACAATTAAAATTATAGACTGATAATTTCTTTGTTAGTGGGCAAACGTACAAAATCAGCAGGGGATCAAATACTTTTTTCCCCACTGTATGTAACAACCACTGAAGATGAATTTCCATTTATTTGCTCGCATTTCTAGATGACGGGGTGGCATGCTTAGCACCCCATTCAGCACCATCGAGTTATTGTTGTACCTAGTGGTCAAAAATGAGAACTGCAACAAGCATTAATAGTTGTCCATTGGGGCATCCATCATGCTGCCCCATGCTCACTGTAAGAACATTTCGGTGAAAAAGGAGCTATGGATTTGACAGTTAATGGCAGGATTCCCAAAATGGACTAGTGTGAAAATACTCTGCATCTGCCAATATCTTGGTTTATTTCAAATAATAAAAACTCAATCTAATATAATGTTTGCAAAACCCAGGCAAAGTGAAAGTAGAGACAGAGTGTCTGTGATGTACAGAATCATTTCTATTGTAAGATGTATTGAAAATATTGGGAGAGAGAAAGGAGTATTAGCTGAGGGTAGAGGCTGAGAAAAAGTGTTTCCCTTTTCTAATGCCCAAATGTTTCTGGGATAGGTTCAGGTCTTTTGTGTGTGTGTGTGTGTGTGTGTGTGTGTGTGTGTGTGTGTGTGTGTGTGTGTGTGTGTGTGTGTGTGTGTGTGTTTTTTTTTCTTTTGTTTTGTTTTTTTGGGTTTTTTTTTTTACATATATTTGGGCTGGAAATTTTGCTGAAACCTGGCAACCTGGTTAATGAAATTGCCTCTTCTGTGTGCACCTCACACACTAGGCAACAGGAAACATACCTGCTGTATTGAATGCACAGAAGAAAGTTACTACACAATTATTGTAAAATTCACTAAATAGTAGTCTATTGCATAAATCAAGTATCATACAGTCCCCTCTGAAAGTATTGGAACAGCAAGGATAATTTAAAAAAATTTCTCTATACATTGAAGACATTTGGGTTTGAGATCAAAACATGAATATGAGATGACAGATCAGAATTTCAGCTTTAATTTCCTCATATTTACATCTAGATGCATTAAAGAACTTAATACATGGCACCTTTTTGCTGTCCAGGTGTGCCCTGTTAAACTGATTGTTTAAAGAATTAGTTGCTCTGAATGTCTACTCTTGGTTTGAGCCCTAGGTTTCACATGAGAAAACTGCATTTGTTAGAAAGGGTAAACCAACAAAAAAGCAAGCCATTTTGAAGCTGAGAAAAGAGGAGAAATCTATCAGATTCATTGCACAAGCATTGGGCATAGCCAATACAACAAATTGGAATTTCCTGAAAAAGAACGACACCACTAGTGTACTAACAGGTCAGCCAAGGAAAACAACAGCAGTTGATAACAGAAACATTGTGAGAGCTGTGATGAATAACCCCAAAACAACTGAACAATCTTCACAGGGCAGGGGTGAAGGTATCACGATCCACCATTCAAAGAAGACTTCAAGTTCAGAAATAGAGGCCATACCACAAAATGCAAATTATTAATCAGAAGTAAGAATCAAAAGGATTGGAAATCACAAAGAAACACTCTGATTAACTACAAAAGTTATGGAACCAAGATTAATCTCTACCAAAGTGACAGAAAGGCCAAAGTGTGGAGAAGGAAAGGATCTGCTCTTAATCCAAAACATAGAAGGTCATCAGTCAAGTATGGTGGAGGTAGTGTCATGGCTTGGGCTTTCAGGGATGCTTCTGGAATGGGCTCACTCATTTTTAGTGATGATGTAACTCATGGTGGTAGCAGCAGAATTAATTCAGATGTCTACAGAAACAATCTGTCTTCCAATTTACAGAGAAATGCAACTAAACTAATTGGAAAGAACTTCATCATGCAACAATGACCCAAAAAGCACTGCCAACACAACAAATCGGGGGGAAATCAAGTCAATCAATCACCAGACCTTAAACCAGTTGAACATGCATTTCACCTTCTGAAGTGAAGCTGAAAGAAGCTGAAGTACAAGCATGGAAAAGAAAATACAAAAGAAAAATGCAACAGTTTGGTGATGTCAGTGGTTCAACAGCTTGATGCAGTTATTGCAAGCAAGGGATATGAAACCAAATATTAAATGTTATTTACTTTGACTATCTGTTCCTATATTTTTGCTCACTTAAAAATTGTGTGCTCTGCCTTCAAAGGTGCCATCTTTTAAGTTGTTTAACACATCTAAATGTAAATATCAGGAAATGAAAGGTGAAATTTTGATATATTTTCTCATATTCATATTTTGACATTGAACCCAAATGTCTTCACTGTATAGCAAAAACAACAGAGTTGGCTTTGCTGTTCCAATACTTTGAGAGAGGACTGTAGTCTCTCACTTTCTTTTTGTTTGAGGCTATGTTGATATTAGTGTCAGCCTGACTCACCAAAATCGATGGCCATGAGCTGCTGATGTTGCGTATTTATTGTTGTGTGAATACAGCATCAAGCCCAACTCCCTGTACATTTGTACTTGGTGAATAAATGATTCTTTTTCCCTTCCTTAAAAGTTCACATATGTAGGAGGATAAATTGAGAAGTCCCTCTGCTTTCCCTGATAATTTTCATATAAAAAAAAATCAGCTGAGGGAATATTGTATCTTGCCAACTTTTAAGGGGTGATATTGCAAATTTCACTCCTCACTATTGTCTCTGTTCCTTAATCTGGTTGTTGATGCAGAGAATCTCAGGAAATCTGCAGTTTGGTAAGCCAAAAAAAAGGACATGCTCTTGTATAGAAGAACGTATTGCCTAGGGTACATTTCTGCAGTAATTACTAATCATGAATTGACAGTTTGCTCAGCAGAGACTGGTATGGTATTTACTTGGATTTCCAAGAATGATCAGGGCTGTAGATTGCAGTGAAATTCCTGCTGCCAGTCCTGAGGCTACTCACTTCTGTACAGCATGTATAACCAACCATTCAAAATCATAATCATATTATGACTGCATGCATTAAGCTTCACAACTGAATTACCTGAAGTTAACATTTTTGCCCTCCAGGTAAACCCCTATGGCCCCTGTCCATTCGGTTGGAGAAACAACATTAATGCATCAATTTTTTTCATGTCCAAAAAAAATTTGTAACAGCACCACATTTCTCTTCAGTAGACAGAGGAAAGTGCAAAATATCACATTTCAATGCTACGCAATGAATTATTTTACAGTTAAGGAATGAAGGAGGCAAACACTATGTAGCTTCAAGCTGACAAAAGTGTGTATACAGTATATATATATATATATATATATATATATATATATATATATATATATATATATATATATATATATATATATATATATATATATATATATAAAAGCTCCAAAAAATAAAGGGAACACTTAAACAGCACAATGTAACTCCAAGTGTTCCCTTTATTTTTTTATGCAGTATATATATGTGTATATATATATCTGTGTGTGTATGTATGTATGTATGTATGTATGTATGTATATATATATATATATATTCAATTTTAATGTATGCCATTTTTTCATGTTTTAATTTCCTAGTGAAAAGTAGATGCTTTCAGTGTAGCCAAACAAAGAAAAAAGTTGTATGTTGCTGTGTCTACAGTGATATTAAACACTCAATATAATATATGCCTAGTGTAACTACTTGCATATTGTTCTAGCTAATTAGCCTACCCTAACATTAGGTTGCTATTAGTCCTTTGCAGCTAACAGCCAGTTTGTGCTTAATATCTTTAAAGTATTAACATTTTGCAGATTCTACAAGACTTATGTAAACTTATGACCTCAACTGTATTTCTGCATACTGTGTACACTGCTTGCTTAAATGCTAGGTTACAAAAATCTCACATAAATTAACTAACTGTAATTAACTGTAAATGAAAAATACACTAATCTACACATACTTGTATCAAAGAGGCATGGTTGGAGTTACCAGAGGCTAATACACCCCCCACAATTCAAGCCCCTTACCCCCACTTTAGACTAGCACTAGACAGGGCAAAGCCCTCTTCTACTAACTAATTTTCCAGCTGAGGTGGTCCAGTGCTGTTAAGCCACTTATTTTTCAATTTGCTGCAAGTCAACAGAACTCTCTGATTTAGTTTTGTGTGTACTATTAAAAATAAATTTGAAGTTGACCTCTTTATACTGCTAGTGTAAAGATTAATTAGAGAGCTTAGCTTACTAAACATTAAATACCATAGAATGAATACTGCATACGTATTATGTCATTTAATATGTAAACTAAATACATTAAATATGTCCCAACTTGGCATACACATTCAGCAGTTTCTATGTTTTGTTGCTTTTTTCCCCCAGGGCATTATTGGTTACATTTATGTCAGATTTCTTGTTCTGCTTTAGAAAGGTCTCAGACGATTGGCTGCTCAGTGCAAACATCACGCCTTTATGTGCATGGCGATTAATCCTAGCCCGATTGTGTAAATGTGGTTGCATTTGTTAAGCATTGTTAAGCATAAACTTAGTCAGAAACCTAGGTCATATCATATTAAACTGGCCGCCTTAGACAAGGTCCAGAACAAAACAAATAAAACTTTACTCAAGTTTAGCTGCATCAAATATACAGCTTGCAGAGATATTTCATAACCTAGAACCTTTTATCCGATTTCTGCAAACTTGCCTGCTAATTAGTCATAGGTGCTAATATTTGCAAATCCATTTCACAATGTGATCGCTTGCTTTTAGAGTTTTAGACTGAGTGAACTGCAGCTAACATTTGTTTAAAAACACAATTAGCTTCAATAAGCATGAAATCAACCAAATCTCACAAGGGTATTAGCGAGCCAGCTGTAAAGGCCTCCAAACAAATAATTGTCATTCTTGGATGTGTTCCATCAGTATACATATTTCTGCAATCATCTGGTGGGAGAATGATGGTTCATTCTCATGAAAGAAAGCCATTTATTTCTGCATTTACAGTAGTTAAAATTAATAATCACTTGTCTATTAATGATGTGACGGCAGATAGAAGACTGAATCTGCAAATGTACAGTAGTGGTGGACTTATCTAAAAGCACTGCCATTGTAGTAATAATTCACTTGAGCAAAAGTAGTAGTGATCCAGAAACGACTCAAGAAAATAAGTCATCTGGTGGAAAAACTACGAATAGCCAAGTGAACTATACTGAAGTGAACATCACTTCCATTATCAACAGTATATAAGATAAGGTAACATTACCTGGCTAGCTGACTTAGGGTTTCAGCAGCTTGCTATGTTCACTGTTTTTTTTTATGTTAATTTCTACAGGTTTTTAGCTATGTAGTTAGCTGTCTAGCAAATATGCCCATTACAAATTCTCCTGAGAGTTACCTATACACTTTAGCAGCACTTAGATATATGTAACACAAAATAAAGTCACCACTGAAATTTATATTTTAAGATTAATACAGAGCTTTCATGCATCAAACGATCTGGCTAGCTAGTGTAGCTCACTCAGCTAGCTAATGGCTGTGTGTGTGTGTGTGTGTGTGTGTGTGTGTGTGTGTGTGTACATGGATGTTGATCTATGAAATGCTCATATGAATTGCAGATTATCACTGTTTTTTTTTAATTATTTCAATCTGAAGATAGCTGATAAATTGGACCAGGGATGCTTATCTGTCTCCACTGTCTCACATTTGGCACCTGAACTGTAGATTTTCAGCAAGAAATGGTCTTATTTAGATTGGGTTTTAAAATGAAAATCATTTCATATTTGCACATACTGACATATAAACATAATCAGCCTGTAGTGTTCATATAGTCTGTACCTTTATCCTTTATGCTTTTTCACTCTAACATTGATCAAAACTAAATGTACTGAATGTGTTACATATATATATATATATATATACACAGTATATACAGTATATACGCACACACACAATATGTACATATTACTTCACTGTCACGTATTCGGGGATGGGGCACCGGAGGCAAGAACAAGCGGCGGACGCGGCGAGAACAAAGGATAATGCAGAATCGTAAACGAGTAACAGGCAGGGGTCAGGCGATCGGACGAACAGAGTCAGGAGGGCAAGACGAAGAGCGTGGTCGAAGGCGGAAACAAAGGTCGAGGTAACGAGGTGATCAAAGATAATCAGAAGGCTTGGTAACGCAGAGAAAGAGGTTCACTGAGCGTATACTTCGCAATGCAACTCTGTGACTGGCAAACTTAAGTAGCTGTGCTTGAGTGTGAGTCTGTGATTAGTGACAGGTGTCTTGGATCAGAACTCCGGGGATGGAGAGCGCATGCGTGCCTGAGTAGCACGCGCTGCATCTTGGGATTTGGAGTTCTGATCCGGCTGAGCTGTGACAGAACCCCCCCTCAAAGGGCTCACTCCGGGAGCCACGTTCTTCTTAGGTCTCCCCCGGGGGCGGGGGGCCGGGAGGTCAGGATGCGAGGCATGAAAGTCACTAATGAGTTGCGGGTCGAGGATGTCCTGCTTCGGAATCCAGCAGCGTTCCTCAGGACCGTAGCCCTCCCACTCGACCAAGTATTCCAGCTTACCCCTCCTGTACCTGGAGCTGAGGATGTCCTTGAGACGGTAAGCTGGTTGCCCTTCGATATCCAGGGGAGGCGGAGGCGTCTCAGAGGGCATATCAGATGCTAAGGGTCCGGGAACGTCTGGTTTCAGGCGTGAGACGTGGAAGGAAGGGGCGACGCGGCTGTGCCGGGGTAGTTGCAGCCGGTACGTGACCTCATTGATGCGTTTCAGGATCTTGAAGGGGCCCGTATACCTCTGTGCGAGCTTCTTGCAGCTGTGTGGTTGCCTCAGGTCCCTTGTAGACAACCATACCCGATCACCGGGTTGGTAACTTGGCTGGTTGCTGCGGCGACGGTCGGCTTTGCGCTTGTATGAGTCGGTGACCCGTGTCAGACGTCGATGGGTGTCTGCCCATACCTGTTCACTCCGCTCAAACCACTGGTCGACTGCGGGTGAGTTAGTGATATCTGCATTCCACGGGAACAGAGGGGGTTGATACCCCAGTACGCACTGAAACGGGGTGAGATTAGTTGCTGAATGACGTAACGAGTTCTGGGCGTATTCGGCCCATGGCAAGAACTTGTCCCAATCGCCAGGATTGGCTGCGCAAAAGGTGCGGAGGAAACGGCCCAATTCCTGGTTGACTCGTTCCACTTGGCCATTGGACTGTGGGTGATATCCTGAGGTGAGGTTTACCGTGACCCCCAACTTATACATGAAACTGGTCCAGACTTGGGATGTGAATTGGGGGCCCCGGTCACAGATGATCTCTTCCGGGATGCCGAAATACCTGAAGACATGGGTGAACAGCAGCTCGGCAGTCCCAAAGGCAGTGGGTAAGGCGGGTAGAGGGATGAAGCGTACCGATTTTGAGAACCGGTCCACTATAACCAGGATGGTGGTGTTGCCCTGGGATTCGGGTAAGTCTGTCACAAAATCCACTGCAATGTGGGACCATGGGCGTTCCGGAATGTGTAGGGGCTTGAGCTTGCCCATGGGAAGCGTTCGGGGGACCTTATTCTGTGCGCAGGACGAGCATGATGCCACTATTCTGTGGATGTCCTTCTGCATGTTGGGCCACCAGTATTTCTCCCTTAGCAGGAGGTACGTTCGCTGTGCTCCCGGGTGACCTGTGCCGACGGTGGTGTGTGCCCAGATGACGGTAGCCTGGCGGTGTTCCTCGGGTACAAACCGTCGGCCTGCGGGACATGCTGTGGGGATACGAGACGAAGGGATGTTTTCTAGTTCTTTGTCCAGTTCCCATTCGAGGGTGCTGACGATATACGAGGGGTGAACAATGTATTCCTCCTGGTCCTTGTTAACTTCCGGGTGATCCAGACGGGAGAGGGCATCGGCCTTGGTGTTCTTTGACCCAGGTCGGTAAGATAACGTGAACTGAAACCTGGTGAAGAACAGGGCCCAACGGGCCTGCCGCGGTGTTTGCCTTTTTGCAGTGCGCAAATACTCCAAGTTCTTATGATCGGTGAAGATAACAAAGGGGTGTCGCGCTCCCTCTAGCCAATGACGCCATTCTTCGAGAGCTAACTTTACTGGCGAGGAGTTCTCTGTTACCCACGTCATAATTTCTTTCAGGCGCCGAGTCGTCTTGAGAAGAATGCTACTGGGTGGAGCTTAGGCTTATCTCCGAACCTTTGTGAGAGTACCGCTCCTACCCCAGTTTCAGAAGCGTCCACCTCCACGACGAAAGGTCTGGATGGGTCGGGATGCTTGAGAACAGGCGCTGTAGTGAAGGCGTTCTTGAGCTTCTTCAGGGCATTCTGGGCTGCTGGGCCCCATGACAGGTGCTTGGGTTTTCCCTTTAACAGAGAGGTCAAGGGATGCCGCAATCCGGCTGAAATTGCGGATGAACCGCCGGTAAAAGTTGGCAAATCCGAGGAACCTCTGTAATTCTTTCACAGTCCTGGGTGGAGGCCAGTTCGTGATTGCTCGAACCTTCTCCTGGTCCATGGTGACCCCTTTAGGGCTAATGATGTATCCCAGGAAGGAAATAGTGTCTCGGTGAAACTCACACTTCTCCGCTTTGATGTACAGTTGATTCTGGAGTAACCTCCTCAACACCTGGTGGACATGGTGAATATGTTCCCTTGACTTGGAGTAGATCAAAATGTCGTCGATGTAAGCTATGACATTTCTTCCTAGCATGTCACGCAGCACGTCATTGATGAGACACTGGAAAACAGAGGGCGCGTTGGATAGCCCATACGGCATGACAAGGTACTCATAATGGCCAGACGTGGTACTAAACCCGGTTTTCCACTCGTCCCCCTCACCGAATCCGGATGAGGTTATAGGCACTGCGCAGATCCAACTTGGTAAAAATGGTGGCTGAGCGTAACTGTTCCAGGGCAACAGGGACCAGAGGTAACGGGTAGTCGATACTTTACGCAGCACTGGTTGAGGCCTCGATAATCGATGCAGGGCCTTAAGACCTCCTCCTTTCTTCTCCCGAAGAAAAACCCTGCTGAAGCTGGGGATGTGGATGGACGTATGTAGCCCTGGTGCAAAGCCTCTTGGATATATTCTTCCATGGCCTTCTGTTCAGTTAGGGACAGCGGATAAACTCTCCACGTGGGGGTGTAGCACCTGGTAATAGGTCGATCGCGCAGTCATAGGGCCTGTGAGGAGGGAAGTCCACTAGCCTTCACCTTGCTGAAGGCTTCACGAGGTCATGGTATTCGGGGGAATTTGGAGGAGCTTCTTCTCCTCTGGGCTTTCTATGGAAGTGGTTGCCACAGTGACGGCCGGGGTTCGTAAACAATGGTGCAGGCAATGGGGTGACCAGCGCACAATTTCTCTGTGAGACCAAGAGATCTGAGGGTTGTGAAGGTCCAACCAGGGCAGACCGAGGACCACTGGGTGACGTGCGGATACTGTGACGTGAAAGATGATCTGTTCCTGATGAAGAGCGCTGGTATGGAGAACGATGGGTTCAGTGCAGTGGGAGATGAGTCCGTTTCCACGGGAGTGCCCGTAATAGCTTGGATACGACGCGGGATGAGGAGAGGACGGATGGGGATGTTGTGCTCTAGAACGGTGGTCTGATCAATGAAGTTTCCTGCCGCTCCCGAGTCAATCAGCGCTTCTAGGACACAAGATGTACCTGAGTATTCGAGTCGGATCTTCATGACGAATGCGGATTGAACAGAAGGGCACATTCCTGATTCAACACTCACCCCTGGTTGCGGATCTTTGGGGACGGTTTGGTTCCTTTGGACAACCGGACGCTTGAGGCGCATTGCTGAATGAAGTGTCCCTCCCTCCGCAGTAGAAGCAGCGAAGTTCGCGGCGTCTTCGCCTCCCTCTCCTGTGTGCTGATTTTGTCACGACCCAGCTGCATGGGCTCTGCGGGAGGTGCAGGTTCTGGAACCGCCACCAGAGGGCGCAGCGAGCGGCGGCCGAAGCAGCCGGTCCAAGCGGATGCGATGTCAATCGGGAATCCAGGGTGAGCTGGTCGTCGCGACATGCCAGCTCCGTCACTATGTCGGCATTTAATCCCTGGCGAAACACTGTCTTGAGTGCCGGTTGGTTCCAGCCACTTTGTGCCGCGATAGTGCGAAATTCGAGGGCGTAGTCCGCAACGCTCCTCGCTCCTTGTTTCAGGGTGAGGAGCTCCTCCCCAATCTCTCGGCAGTCAGGGGAGTGATCAAAGACGGCTCGGAATCGTGTGGCTAGCTCCTCGTATGTGTGAATGACGGTGGCTGCCTGCTCCCACTCGGCTGTTGCCCAGAGCAAAGCTCTCCCGGTCAGAAGCTCCATGAAATGGATGATCTTACGGCGCTCCGGCATCTCCGGGTAAGTGGAAAAAAACAGTGAGCATTGCAAGAGAAAGCCTCGGCAGCGCGGGATCTCCATCGTACTTCTCTGGTGCCGGTGTGGGAGGTATACGTGGCGAGCCGCGGGTGGGGCTTGGTGTAGCCGAAGTCACTTGCTCGGTGAGGGCTTCCAGGCGTTGTGCGTGCTGGCTGATCATCCGGCCGTGTCCTTCGATGGCTTGAGGCCAACCGGTGCCACTCGCTGCCTCCATAATAAGGGCGGTAGTATTCTGTCACGTATTCGTGGGGATGGGGCCGGAGGCAAGAGCAAGCGGCGGACGCAGCGTAGAGACGAGGATAATGCAGAATCGTAAACGAGTAACAGGCAAGGGTCAGGCGATCGGACGAACAGAGTCAGGAGGGCAAGACGAAGAGCGTGGTCGAAGGCGGAAACAAAGGTCGAGGAAACGAGGTGATCAAAGATAATCGGAAGGCTTGGTAACGCGCGAGAAAGAGGTTCACTGAGCGTATACCGCCAATGCAACTCTGTGACTGGCAAACTTAAGTAGCTGTGCTTGAGTGTGAGTCTGTGATTAGTGACAGGTGTCTTGGATCAGAACTCCGGGGATGGAAGCGCGTGCGTGCCTGAGTAACACGCGCTGCATCTTGGGATTTGGAGTTCTGATCCCGCTGAGCGTGACATTCACTGAACAGTAGGACAGTGACACACTGCTATGGCAGCTCTGGAGTTTTTCAGGACAAAAAAAACAAGTATTTTTCACATGCCAAATTAATAAACCCCCTACTAAGCAGGCCTTTCACTTGCTGAAGAGAACATTAAAGCAAACAGGAAAGTACAGTAACTGGCCACATTATGGGCCTCATTGAGACTTACAGTCTCCTCTGAAAATATTGTAACAGCAAGGCCGCATCTATATATGGTAAACAACTTGGAAATAATTAACTTTAAAGAACTTTAAAGGATGAATATCTCTGAATGTCTACTCTTGGTTTGAGCCCTATGAATACTGCATTTGTTGTTAAAAAGGATAAACCAACATGAAGACCAGAGAGCTGTTTAGAAGAGAAAAGAAAGCCATGTTGAAGCTGAGAAAAGAGGGAGAATCTATCAGTCAGCAAACAATGTTCCATGATTTCTATGGGTTACAGAAAATGGGTTATAGGTTCAGTAATTCTTGATTACAAAGGATTTGCAACACTTATAATTAGTTGTTTGTTTTTTACATCACTTGCAAATTTGTGAACCCAGCAATATTTTTTAAGTGCTTTGTGTGTGTTTGGATGTGTGGTTTGTTGTCATTGTTGTTGTTTTTATTTTTTAATGACTGATCTGTTGCTGGTTCCACTAGGTTCTCCCACTTCCCAAAAAAATGCTGGTAGGTGGATTGGGAACTGTGTGTATATGCATGCATGGCACCCTGAAATGGACTGGCTTCCCATCCTGGATGTATTCCCACCCTGGGCCCAGTGTTCCTGGGATAGCCTCCAGATCCACAACAAACCCCTGACCAGGATAAAGCGCTTACTGAAGATTAATGAATGAATGTCCCATTCCAAGACAACCCTACTGTGTTCAGGTAGAATGGGCTGTTGTTGTTGTTGTTTTTGCTAAAACAGGCCAATGACAAAACATCCATTCGGAACAAAGCAAAGCATTATTTATTGCAATTTTTGTACACAATGCCATAACGGGTAAATATGACCTGCTCTTTCTTGGCTGTTTCATGCTTCCTGTATCTGGATTGTACTGATAAGATTTTAACCAACAGTGAAACGTGTCTTTGTTTACACAGACTGAAATCTAATTGCCGTATCCCAAATTAATATGTAAATTAGATAATTACATACAACCACAATTATATTGTTTTTCGTGTTTCAGTTGTTTTATGTAAAGATGGTTGCTGCTTAAAATAAATTTACCTTAGAGGCACCAATTACTGCAGTTATGGACTGTGGACATGCATTTTTATAAGACATATTCAGTTGTTTATTATAGCCATCTCTTTCAGTGATATATGGATTGTTTTGTGCTTTTTTTAAATAATAGTTAATGAAAATGTCTGCTTAAAGTAACTTCATTATGTAGCACACTGACATCAATAGCTTGTTTTATTTACCCCTTTAAGCTAAAATGTTCCAAAGATTTAATTATTTGTTAACATTGTTGTCTTCTTTAGTAGTTATCTTTTAAAATTGTAAAGATACTGATCATGAAACCTTGCATCTACAGTACACAATCATGTATGTGTTGTTACTGTATTTGCAAATTTCCTAAACATGTAATGCAACCTCAAAAGACAAATCATTTGCTACAATGTCAAGTACTGTTGTGGAAACAGTATGAAATTATCTGCAGCAACTGACTATTAAAATTTAAAGAACTAGGACAAACTTATCATTTTACATGATGGCCCAGTTTATCTAATTCCACCCTACATGTAAATACTCCCAAATTAAAGCTGACATTCTATAATTTAAACCCTTAATCACTGTTGCGTTTCAAGTCCAGTACATAAAAGTAACAGATGCGAACCCTTATTGTCATTGCCCAGTTATTTAAGAACTGCACCGTATGTAGCCTGTTTTCGTGAAAATGTAGTGCTAAGTGGTTTATATACACAGCTGTTTAACTTTAGTGTTCAAAACAGTGTACTGTAGTTCTCTTGGCTGGAAAGAAAAGAACAGATGCTTCTGAAATGCAAATTGCCGCATCAGTAGTGTACTTCTGAATACTGGGCACATCCAATCTTGCATAAAGATTCATAATCCATGACAAAGCCTGACGACTTCACAGGAAACGTGGAGGCTCAGTCACTGCCATGGCTGATAAGCACTTTACCCCCACTGTCTGTGTCAGCACTAAAACATCTCTCAGCTTTAATCTGAACTGTTTAAAAATATTCTGCATTCTCCTAAATTTCTTCTTGCAGTGACAGGGACCACATTCAGCTTCCTGCTAGTGTTTTGTTGTTGTTGTTGTTTTTGTTTTGTTTTTTGATGGGTTATATACCAACAACTGGGCAGTTCACAGGATGTTTATTCTGATCTTCCAATACTTTTTCTGTGAACCTGTGCCCTCTGTAGCCTCAGATTCCGGTTCTTGGCTGACAGGAGGGAAACCTGATGTAGTGTTTTGCTCCTGCAGCCTCAATGTTCAATGTGCGATGCTTTTCTGCTCAACACAATTGCAAACAGGGGTTTTTTGCGTTGCTATAACCTTCCTGTTCAGTCTGGCCATTCTTCTCTGACCTCTCACTCATGGGATTTTTTATCTATTTATTTTTCCATTTTTCCCACATTCTGCGTAAGCTTTAGGGAAATTCCAGCAGTTTCTGAAATGCTCAAATCACCCCATCTGGCACAAACAACCATGCAAATTCACTGAGATCACATTTTTCTCTATTCTGATAGTTGATATGAAAGTTAACTGAAGCCCTTGACCTGCATCTCCATTTTTTATGCATTGTCCTGCTGCTACATGATTGACTTATTGGACAACTGCATGAATGAAAAGGTGCACAGTTGTTTCTAATAAAGTGACTGAGTGTGTCTGTCTATTCTGACAAAGACAGGCCCTTGACATCAGTGGTCTCTTTATTGTGTCCTTCTTCATGAGCAAGTGGCAGGTTTGTATAGCTCCAGGACCGCAGAGAGCATTCCAGCTTTTCACTTCTGTCTTTTTCTCCGTTTCTGATGGAGAAGGAGCAACTAGCATTCAGTTCTTAGCACTCTGTGGTGATGCTGCTGCAAATGTACTGTGTAGAGATGAGATGCAAAACGTTGATGAGTCAGATAGTGCACCTAGACTGATGTCTAATCAGCAAAAGCAAGAAGGAGTTTACAAAGTGATTTCTGTTTTTCACATCATTATTTTTATATATATATATAATATATATATGTGTGTGTATATATATATATATATAATATATATACATATATGTATGTATATATATATATATATATATATATATATATATATATATATATATATATATATATATATATATATATATATATATATTATTTAAAAATATATATATTAATAATTATTATTGATTATTTATTATTATTATTCTGGAAATACTAGTACAGACACGTGCAAAATGAGAGGCAGCAAGGCTGAGAACCTTTCAATGTTTCAGGTAGTATATCAGACTATCCCCAAGAGCACATTCTTAGAACCGATGCATTAGTGTGTGTGTGTGTGTGTGTGTGTGTGTGTGTGTGTGTGTGTGTGTGTGTGTGTGTGTGTGTGTGTGTGTGTGCGTGTGTCACCCAGGGTTTCCGTCAGGCAAACACTAGCTTTAAAACGCACTGTCTAAACAAATATATTAAAGTCAATAAACATTCACGGCATAATCCTTCCCGATGTCTCATGCAAATTAAGAACTGGAAGGCAAGTGTGAAGTATTTGCATTATATTTCCATTTCAAGTTTAGCAGGTTTTTGACAACTGCCTCTGCAGTGCTGATACTGACTTATAAAGCAAGGGAGATCTGTTTTCCTCAGAATGAGCCTCACAGCACCAGAAGGTTTGCTAATACTGAACAAGCATCACTGTGTGTATGAGCATATCTCCAAGCTAATGCAGGAAAACGACCACAGAAGCGCTAATTAACCGGTGAGTTATGGAGGTCGAGAGAGAGAGCAAGAGAGAGAGAGAAACACCGACAGAATGGATCGTTTATGAACAGGGTGGGTAGAGTGCGATTTGTCAGCCAGTGTGCGGCATCATGATGAAACATTACGCTGGAGCTCTTATGTAAACCGCCTCCACAGCCACGCTGCTTTTATGTAAGCGCAAAGAGGGAGACGGTGAGAGCCTGACATCACTACTTCACTCTGATCCCAGTTCAGTCTACAACGTGCACCCGATCTTTGTGTTTCCGAGCCCTCACACCTGTGCCTTTCACCCCCCCACACACACACAAACACACACACACACACACACACACCCACGCTGAAGATCTTTTGACGCAATCCGCAGAACTTCCATCTCGATTTCTTGCGCTTTTATCCTCGCGCATTCACAGCCACGTGCTGTCTCTGTCAGTCCTGGCCAGCATCTTGCGATCCCTTTGTCTGGATTTCCATCAGTACATGGTTGCCATGACAACTGGCCCCTTTATGAAAGCTCTCCAAGCATGGATGTTTTGTTGGCCGAGATTGATATATATATATATATATATATATATATATATATATATATATATATATATAGTATCTCACAAGAGTGTGTACACCCCTCACATTTTTGTAAATATTTGATTATAACTTTTCATGTGACAACACTGAAGAACTGACACTTTGCTACAATGTAAAGTAGTGAGTGTACAGCTTGTGTAACAGTGTACATTTGCTGTACACTCAAAATAACTCAACACACAGACATTAATGTCTAAACCACTGGCAACAAAAGTGAGTACACCCCTAAGTGAAAATGTCCAAATTGGGCCCAATTTGCCATTTTCCCTCCCTGGTGTCATGTGAGTTGTTAGTGTTACAAGGTCTCAGGTGTGAATGGGGAGCAGGTGTGTTAAATGAGGTATCATCGCTCTCACACTCCCTCATACTGGTCATTGGAAGTTCAACATGGCACCTCATGGCAAAGAGCATTACTCTTCTTCAACTCTAGCTGTTAACCTGCTCTAGGGCAACAGTAATACGTGCAGGCTTTAAAAAAAAATATATTACTTATATATATATATATATACACACACACACACACACACACACACACGTCTATATACTGTGGCAAGAAAAAGTATGTGAACCCTTTGGAATTTCATGGAATTAATGACCTCAAAAAAGCTTCTTTTTTTTTTTGCACACGTGGAGTCTCGTTAAGAAAATGAGTTTGAAAGTATTGACTACAGCTACTTTGACTGATAAAAACCCCTCAAAGTTTGCTCTGCACAAGAAGCACATGCTTATGTGAGCCATGCCTCGCCAAAAAGAGCTTTCAGAGGATCTACGATCAAGAATAGTTGATTTACATAAAGCTGGCAAGGGTCACAAAGTGATTTCAAAGCCTTTAGAAATTCACCAGTCTACAGTTAGGCAAACATTCTACAGATGGAGACACTTTGGGACTGTTGCTACTCTACCAAGAAGTGGACGCCCAGTCAAAATGACACCAAGAGCACATCGAAGACTCATCAGTGAGGTAAAGAAACAACCCCGAATTACAGCCAAAGATTTGAAGGCTTCATTGGAACTAGCTAACATCTCTGTTCATGAGTCTACAATACGCAAAACATTGAACAAGCAGGGTATCTACGGCAGGACACCATGAAGGAAGCCACTGCTTACTAAAAAGAACATTGCTGCATGCCTGAAGTTTGCAAAAGAGCACATTTACACTCCACAGCAGTATTGGCAAAATGTTTTGTGGACTGATGAAACTTAGATTGAACTATTTGGAAAAACCATACAGCACTACATCTGCCGTAGAATGGGCACGGCATATCATCATGAAAACATCATCCCAAGCACAAACTATGGTGGAGGAAACATCATAATGTGGGCCTGCTTTGCTGCATCAGGGCCTGGCCAGTTTGTAATCATTGAGGGGAAGATGAATTCCCAATTATATCAGACAATTCTTCAGGATAATGTGAGAATGTCTGTACATCTGCTGAAACTGTGTAGAAGTCGGTTGATGCAACAGGACAACGACCCAAAACACCAGAGCAAGTCCACAACAGAATGGCTTCAGAAAAACAAAATCCGCCTTTTGGAGTGGCCAAGTCAGATCCCAGACCTCAGCCCAATAGAGATGCTATGGAATGACTTGAAGAAATTCATACACATGAGATGTCCAAAGAATATGACCAAGCTAAAGCAGTTCTGCCATGAAGAATGGGCTAAAATTCCTCCTGAATGATGTGCAGGTGCCATTATATTGCTGCCAAGTGGGGGTCAACCAGTTATTAATTCTAAGGGTTCACTTACTTTTTCCACTGCCATTTTGAATGTTGAATGAGTGTGTTCAATAAAGACATGAAAGATCAGATTTTTTTGTGTTATTCTTTTAGGCACATTATATTTGTCAATACCTCTGACTTAGATGAAGATCAGATCACATTTTATGACAAATTTATTCAGAAAACCATGAAATTCCAAAGGGTCCACATACTTTTTCTTGCCACTGTATATATTTACATATATATATGTATGCGTGTGTGTGTGTGTGTGTGTATATATATATATATACATATACACACACACACACACACACACACACACACACACAGTATCTCACAAAAGTGAGTACACCCCTCACATTTTTGTAAATATTTGATTATATCTTTTCATGTGACAACTCTGAAGAAATGACACTTTGCTACAATGTAAAGTAGTGAGTGTACAGCTTGAGTAACAGTGTAAATTTGCTGTCCCCTCAAAATAACTCAACACAGCCATTAATGTCTAAACTGCTGGCAACAATAGTGAGTACACCCCTAAGTGAAAATGTCCAAATTGGGCCCAAAGTGTCAATATTTTGTGTGGCCAACATTATTTTCCAGCACTGCCTTAACCCTCTTGGGAATGGAAGGGAGGGTATCATTCTCTGCTCCAGTATGTCACAGTACATGTTGGCATTCATGGTTCCCTCAATGAACTGTAGCTCTCCAGTGTTGGCAGCACTCATGCAGCCCCAAACCATGACACTCCCACCACCATTCACTATTCACAGCGCTTCACTTTTCCCATATTATGCAAGGTTACAGCCTTATTCCAAAATGGATTAAATGCATTATTTTCCTCAAAATTCTACAAACAATACCCCATAATGACAACATGAAAGAAGTTTGTTTGAAATCTTTGCAAATTTATTAAAAAATAATAAACAAAAAAAGCACAGCTATACATTATATATATATATATATATATATATATATATATTTGGTTTGGTGCACATGTTACTGTTGCCCTAGAGCAGGTTAACAGCTAGAGTTGCAGAAGAATAATGCTCTGTTCTGTAGTTCCTGATCACGTTCTCTTATGGACTTGCTCCTAAAACATCTAGCAACATTTGCTAGTCTCCCATTGCATATAAAAGACAATCTCATTGAAAAGACAGAAATCAAGCCTCTCAACACTCTCTTACTGAAGATGCTGGAGCAGATGCTGCTTGATCCTGAGGTGTGCTACCTGACAAACAAAATATGCGCACACAGCCGAAGCATTCTTGTGATTCCATGTGACCTCGTAGATGCTTGTGTCTTTACATTCAGCAGTCTGAATCACTTGCTGTTCTGCATGAATGTTCATTTTGCTTTCACAGTCTTAATTTCAGACAGGTGAAAAACGAAAAGCAAAGGAGTATAAACATGAGCATGCAGCCATTTCACTGGTTCATAACAGTGAGCCATAATGAAATTACCTACATCAGATGGCTGGAGGGTAATGAACCTGTGGGTTAGGACTTCAAAAGTGTAATGTGTTGGAGATGCTGGGTTCCTCACAAAATTTCCAGGTACATTGACTTAATGCCAGGGGCATTAGGGCCTTCTGACGGTGCCTTCAGGCAGCCCTGGGGCTGTTGTAACATCCATATCTTTCTATTTCCACAAGAGAAGTGGAATGTGAGAAAGGAGCAGAACTAAAGTGGACAAAAAAAAGTCAATAGCTAAAATTGAATAGAGCACAGTATGTTATCAAGGCATTTTGCTCACATACTTACATGCATACATAGTTAATGGAAAAGTCCACCCACAAACCACATTAAATGTTTAGATTTAAATATTTGTGATGTGCTTAGCATTCATTGTTAGTGCTGTTACAGTGGCAGTTAAGGGGAGAAAAGGTTCAGTGAAGGGACAATAGTTAAGTTTCGTTGTTACTTCCTAAACACGAGCGTCTTTTCTCACTTATTATTTTCCACTGATGTTCAATATCATATTAATGAGAAATTTACTGTAGAAATAAAGGCAAATGTTGGACTCAGAATGCACCTCAAATACATAAGAGTTGCACTGAGTTACAGCAGATACTTGGCTCACCCAGTTAATGATCTACAAGCTGACTAATACAATGGTGCTGACGATTGTATTAGTATGTAAGTTGAAGTTTTAGCAGCTGATCTGTTTGAGCATGTAGAGATGAGGTGGTAAGAGATCTGGACTAACTAAAGGATTTAAGCACCACTGCATTTGAATCGGTGGCTTAGTGGTTAGCACGTTCGCCTCACACCTCCAGGGTCCGGGGTTTGATTCCCGCCGGGGCCATGTGTGTGCGGAGTTTGCATGTTCTCCCCGTGTTGCGGGGGTTTCCTCCGGTTTCCTCCCCCAGTCCAAAGACATGCATGGTTGGTAAATTGTCCGTAGTGTATGAATGGGTGTGTGAGTATGTATGTGATTGTGCCCTGCGATGGACTGGCACCCTGTCCAGGGTGTACCCCACCTTGTGCCCGATGCTTCCTGGGATAGGCTCCAGGTTCCCCGCGAATAAGCGGTATAAGCAGAAATAAGCGGTTGAAGATGGATAGATGGATGGATGCATTTGAATCGCTCTCTTTACGTAGATAGTGTGCAAGGACTAAATTCTGGCACCGCCACCACCAGCAGCAGGAAGATGTGTGTAATATAGGAAACCACTAACCAAAGTAAAACTAGACTAACAAACATTGATGAAAAATGATTAAATTAATCTACAAAATAAACATAAACATCCTTGAGGATTACATGTTAATTAGATTATTCTTTTAAGACCACAATGCCAAAGCCATGATGGATTGACAGAAACAGGTATAATGCAACAAAATATAGAGCCATATCTCCCTGCAGTTGGGGGCACACAGTGGCTTAATGGTTAGCACGTTCGCCTCACACCTCCAGGGTCGGATTCCCACCTTGCATGTTCTCCCCGTGCTGCAGTTTTCACCTGGTTTCCAACTGAGGCTAAGCAGGGTGGAGCCTGGTTAGTACCTGGATGTTAGACCTCCTGGGGCAAACTAAGGTTGCTGCTGGAAGTGGTATAAATGAGGCCAGCAGGGGGCACTCACATCTGTATATACTCATATGGGCACTCACTCCAGTATAGTGACAGGGACACTATACTGTAAAAACGCTTTTCTCTATCATCCCCTAATAATCCTCATCTCTGAATTGGCTACATCACTCTGTCCTCTGTGGGCGTTCTCATGCACTATGGCTGCTGTTGCATCATCCAGGTGGATGCTTCACACTCGTGTTGGTTGAAGAGTTCCTCCCCTTACTATGTAATGCGCTTTGAGTGTCTAAAAAAAGCACTATATAAATGTTTCTATAACTAACATCTGTATCTGCTAATTAAAGGGAAACATTACTTCAAGTGCATTATATGAAGCTAATTATATATAACGGGAACAGTGATGTTATTCATATGTCCTGGATTTGGGCTTAAGTCCAACTCGAGCTCTTGGGATCAATTTGAGTAGAAGTTTATGACTTAAGACTTGACTAGTAATTGAGGGTAATTAACCTGACTAAACACTGGATGGATGCATTTGCAGGTCCTTAATGATGGATCTCAAAGCTGAGTGTTGTTTGACAGCCTAAACCTCTGCTTTTTGTGATTGGGGTTATTTTCTAAAGGTTTTGTGCTTTTTTTGTGGAAAAGTACTTTAATTGACAAAATCGCAATTGCATGAAATAGTTTTGCACAGCCTTTCGCAGTGATGTTTGTTGGTAAATGAGACCTTTTAACTGTACTTATGTTTGATGCACATGAATCGAATGGGGCTTTGGTTGAATTCGTGTTGTGGTGAGGTCACATGACATGTCTTAGCCCAAATCTGCGGAACATCTGCGATAATATTGTGCCGTTTCCTTGATTTTGCATTAATGTCTGCGGTCGCAGAATCGCAAAATCCTGGAGGGACTACGTTGTGCAGATGAAGCTAAGGGATTATTAAGACAAATACCTAACCTTTAAAAAAATCTTTTCTGCCTCTTTAATTTTTAATAGTGTATGTTTACTATTAATGAAGACATATTGGGGAATCCCTCATGTGACATGGTTAAAGATTAGCCTTCATGACTTGACTGATCAAAATATCTGGAACCTATAAATGTTTTGATTCAGTTAAACACTCATCTGATCTATCGACCATTGGTCAAGATTCTCACAGTGTATGTGATTTATTGTAGAATTCGTTTACATATTTCAACCTTCTGTGACATCAATACTGCAAAATCCAGTATTGTGATCACAATAAACAAGCAATAAATTGTCTGTCCTCCTGTTCCAGGGAGACAGGGAATAAATCAGAGGCTTGTTCAGGGCATTAAATGCTTGGCTGGCTCTGGGAGGAGCCGCACACCACCCTCTGAATGGCAATGATTAATACCATGCGAATGAATTGACAACGACAAAGTCCAAGAGGCGGAAGTACGTGGGAAGTGGAGTCCGACAAGAGGGAACATCGCTTTGCTCTGCTGCACACAGCTGCGACATGTCAAGGGGATTCAGCTCCAAGGAGGCAGAGGAGAATGAGAGGGGGACATGGAGGAGGGAACTTTGTTCACAGATGTGAAATGTGGGACATGACTTCTTAAAAAAGTGCCCACAGGCTTTTGTTGATTTACCCGAATGTTCAGAGAAATTGATTCAGAACACTCAGGATGTTCAGGTCAGGTGTTTAAGTGTCAGAACATTATCAGTTACTTTTTGTCCCCTGTATAGATGATCAGATCACAGTTAATCACAGCAAGACTCATGCTACACCGAGCCATAATTTGTGCCTGTTGAAGAAGTCCTGTTAAATGGTCAAGTGAATTCTGTGTGTAGAGTGTGTAGAGGTGCCTGAGTGTGTCTGACTAATGCATTAGTGACTAATAAGAATCTTTCCAACTGCTAAACCTCAGTATAACATTAAAGCTACACAGTACCCTCTAGGGGACAACTACGACATATACACACTTTCAGTGTTCAGAAAAGGATTGAAAGGCATTTTAGACATGTACCATCATTAGACTAGAACAAATATGAATCTATTAAAAATGTATATGATGAAGAATCCCACCTCTGCCCTCTGTGTGCAGAATTTACATGTTCTCCCCATGCTTCAGGGGGTTTCATCTGGGTACTCCGGTTTCCTTCCCCAATCCAAATACATGCATTGTAGGCTGACTGGTATCTCTAAATTGTCTGTAGTGTGTGAATGTGAATATGTGTGTGTGTGTGTGTGTGTGTGTGTGTGTGTGTCTAACTGAAATCACCTTGTGGACCATAAATGAATTGAAAGATTGGAAATAAAGAGCTAATCTCTTTTATTCCACTAGGGAGAATTATAGCGCAATAAACTCAGTTATGGCATGTCTCTTTGCAACTAACATGTCTCTTTCCATAAGAACCAGTTTAGGGGTTTCACAGCAATAGGTCTGAATACTTGCAAAAATATCAATGTTGGTTATTATTTGTAGCTTTTAGATAATGCTGATTAGTGAACACTTAGGAGTTGTTGATGTGTTATGGGTCTATTTAACAGATTTTTTTTTTGTTCTGGCCCACTCACCATTGGACTAAGTGCAAGTCATTAGCCAAAATTTTAAACTCTTATTAAAATCTTCATAATTCAAAAGGAATTTATTATGTATTTCCATCATGATTGATTCACCAGTCTAAACAAGTAAACAGTAACTAGGTCACTTTGGAAAAATCAATAATATAACTATTGATACTTTCTTAAATTTTTTGTGAAACCAAACATAACAATTGTTGGTTTCACTTTCATTTTCTGCAGTGCATTTAATATATTCAACCATTTTAGCCAGATTATACCAAATGCACTGCTCCGATCATTTTTGCAGCCGATAAGTGTTATGTAAGCTTTCTGTTGACAGTCAATGTTAACCTTCTTTTTTTCCCAGATAAAGTAATACCACAGATGTTGCCTTGGTTATATAATTTACAGTATTGTTATAGAATGTTGTTTTAATTGAGAATCAAATAAATAAACAAAACAAATATTCATCTTACAATGAACATTTTAATAGGCCTTTTAGAAATACATGGCAAATGGCGAATATTTAATTGTTTCTTGAGGCCTCTTAATAATTCTACACTGGTGATGACATGACTGCAGTGCTAAAGTTTAACGTCATCATGTGTTTTATGTCTTCACATGTTTTACGTCATCAAACTGCGATCGGTTCCTGAGATCGGCCAAATTTAGAGACTTTAGATCGAGTCGTAGAATGTGATTACCAATTGGCGGATGATCGATCGGAGTATCCTTAGTATTTAGCAATTATAATACAGAGTGTCTGAAGGAATATGTTGAGCAAGTATGTTGATCCGAATATGTTAAGCAAAATCAGCAAAAACATGAACAGCAGCTGAGAGTAAGAGAGTAGAGGGTAAAGGATGAACATGTAGACAATACTATATGCTGTAAACAATAAATGCAAAAGTAAGTATATGTAGTTTTTCATTGGTTCCTGATTTTTAACCTTGTAGTATAATATAATTATTTGGAGCAATAGGATTCAAGTTAAACAAAATTTACTGTAAAACTCAAACCAGGGCTAATTAAGGTTTCAAAGCCAGTCCTGATTACCCATTTAAAATTTGGTAAAGCTGGATTTATATATAAACTTTGATTTAATCAGGGTTAAAACATAATATTTTTTGGTGCAACCTAGTCAAAGCTTTCCAAATTACAAGAACTCGTTCCAGTAAAAGTGAGGGCATTTATTTTATATTCACTAAATATACAGTATAGTATATACTGTTTATGCATGGCAACATTGTAAGAGCAAAAGCTCCTTGTCTCTTCTGTTGTACTATAAACCACTATGGCATCCAATTAGTTCCTATATGTTGTAGACTGAGGGAGACTCTAATCCTGTCATTTTCCATTTTCAAGCCCCTACATGCCCCATGGGAATGAAACATGAGTTCAAGCTCTAATTCCAGCAGGACAAATAATATGTGCACTGCTGAGCAGTGCTTTCACAGACTGTGCTGACTTCTGGCACAAAAGGTTAAGGGTTGTATACATGGCTTACTGAGCTTAGGGTCTTTTTGAAATATGTTCCACAAGAACAAGCGCACAGTGCCATTTCCAGTGAAAAACACAGGGTCTGGTTTTATGGAGACACTTATAGAGTGAGCAAAGAACTAATCATTTAGTGGCGTGGTGCTTGTGTGTGGTTAGGGACCGAATGCTAGCTCTGTGTCTTATACAATGAGTCCATCTGGTGGACTGTTAGGGAAGCTAATCAGTGTGTATTTTAGACTCATGTTACTCATATTTCATAATAATGCCATTACTATGGATTTACTGAATCCTATATTAGATTCAATACTCGTTTATTTGTAGGAGTGGAAAATACTCTTGTTATAGTACATGGTTCACTCTAACAATACTTTTTAGTGTAATTAAATTACAGACATTTAAAAAAAAACCAAAAACGTATTGCTGTGTTTTTATTAATCTCACCATTACAGAGTAAAAATTAAAAACCTTGGAAGACTGTAATCCAGTTGAAAGACAATATGTGCAAATATTTTTGCTTTGAGACCCAATAAAGAAAAACAATGCAGTTTACTGCCAAAAGGCTACACTTCAGGTGGCAAATGTTTAGTCAGAAGCAGTTATTTCTGAGACGGTGAAGACAAATGACGATCCATGGTCTAAATGATCAGCTATCAGTTTTAAGTGCTTCAAACTAAACACATGATAATGGTAAATGGTAAATGTGCACTTATATAGCGCTTTTATCCAAAGCGCTTTACACTGTGTCTCATTCACCCATTCACACACACACTCACACTTTCACTCCAATGGTAGCAGAGCTGCCATGCAAGGCGCTAACTTGCCATCGGGAGCAACTTGGGGTTCAGTGACTTGCCCAAGGACACTTCGGTATGTGGAGTCATGTGGGCCAGGAATCGAACCGCCAACCCTACGATTAGTGGACAACCCGCTCTACCACCTGTACCACAGCCGCCCATACATATGATAATAATCTGTCAATTTTGACAAACCTCTGGAGATATCTCAAAACATCCATCATGTGGAAACATGTACAGGTAAGCCATTAGCTGGCTGAGCAAGCTAGACTAGCCAGATCGTTTGATGTTTTACAGTATGAAAATTCTGTAATAACCCTAAGATGTCAGATGTCAGATTTCAGTGTTCAGTAGCAATTTCCTGTTGTGTTAAATATACATAAATGCTGCTCTAATCTGTAGGTAATACTTAGGATAAACAGTTAATTATGTAGCTGGAGACGTGTTAATTAAGAGGAGCTAGCTAGCTAGCTAACAAACCTAACAAACGACTGAAACTCCAGCATTTGGCTAAATAAACTAGCCAGCTGTTGTTTCCTTTATATACTCTTGATAATGGAAGTGGTGTTCTCGTCAGCATTACTCTGATTAGCTGTGTCAATCATAAACATGTAAAAAAGATATAATAATAATAATAATAATAATAATAATAATAATAATAATAATAATAATAATAATAATAATAATAATAATAATAATAAGTTATTTGCAATGTAATTACTGAAGTAGTTGAATAATTACTCTTTTTTTTAAGTAATATCCTTGATAACTAATTCTATTTTTACTTTTAGTGAATTACTACTACAGTAGCAGTATGTTTTCACATCAATGTGTTTTGTACTGGTTCCACATCTGTTGATATGTGGATAAAAGGTTATTAAAAGACTAATAACAGAAAAACTAACAAGACAAAAGAACCTAACCAAAAAAATAAACTATAAAAGACCACTTGAGAACAAGCAGGGAAGAAAATTTTAATATAAGCTTCAGCATATGTAATATAATGTGCACCAACAGCAGTCACCCTTAGCATGATTTTTTTCCTCTGGCTGTGAACTTGACAAATAAATCAGAAAATTATAGAAAAACTTGCTGTGAAATGAAAATGACGGCTAATATCAAGTTACTCAATTTGAAATACAAACAGGTTTGTAGCGGTGTAGGGGGGAAAAAAATCAGTTTGCTCTTCCAGTCAGCTAACAACTATGACAATAAACTACAACGATGAAACATGGTTAAGCAGAGCACAGAGATTCCCACAGTCACCACCCAAAAGCTCCCTGGCTCTATGTAGGAGCAACTGGGTGATATTGATAGGATTGCAGTCACCTCCTCCCCATATGGAAAAGCCTCAGACATTGTGCCATGTGTTCAGTGATCAACTGCTCTTCTCAGGGCCTAGAGATCAGCTGACACAAACCACACACTTCTCCTCTATTGTCTCAGAGGCATGACCAGGGTCTAGAATTACAACTATTTAATGGATAACACATGGACATTCTCAGCTGTTAACATATTCAGATTCCAGTTCAGACATCTATAGTATTAAGTTAATCTCAACTGATACTAAACATTACAGAGTCATCCTTAAGGTCCAAATGTTTTGGTCCTTTATGTCAGAATTATGTACACTGGTCTGCATTTTACGGAATTATTTAGCCCCAAAATTAAATGCACCCAATCTTCCCAAAGGAAAGTGAAATCACAGAGCCAAGTCAGGGTTGCTGCTTAAATCTGGCTTATTTAATATTTGCACTGCAGCTAAAAAGCTAATGTTAGTAATTATAACTGAAAGATTATATCTTTAACATTGTACAGATTACTATATTATCAACTGAATCACTTCAAAATAAAGGTCTTTATCTAAGGATTTGGACACAACAATTGGGGCGGCTGTGGCGCAGGTGGGTTGTCCACGAATCGTAGGGTTCGATTCCCGGCCCGGGTGACTCCACATGCCGAAGTGTCCTTGGGCAAGACACTGAACCCCAAGTTGCTCCCGATGGCAAGCTAGCGCCTTGCATGGCAGCTCTGCTACCATTGGTGTGTGTGTGAATGGGTGAATGAGACACAGTGTAAAGCGCTTTGGATAAAAGCGTTATATAAGTGCACATTTACCATTTACAACTCATGTCAGACACCGGTGCTCAGGAAGCGATTCAAACTTGATGGCTATTACGGCTGTTTTTAGCTTTAGCTAGGACTGTTTTTAGCTTTAGCTGTCATCCATTTTTACAGATAACAGTGTGTCGGGTCACAGTATCAGAAACCAGATTAGCACATCTGTTTTCCATCCTGAACATTCTGACACAGTTTAAGTGTGTGATGATTCTGGTGATGCTAATCTGCTGCCTCTAAACATCTTATTCTTGTTTGCTACATTAGCCTTATAGCTCCAGTACAAAACCAAAAACATGTCTTGGCCGATTGAATATTCTGTGATTAAAGTAACACTGTGCATTTGTTAATTAATTTTAGTTTGTTTTTTGTGTCAAAATATCATTTTGCCATTATGAATTTTCTTTAATGTTTCTTTGTCTCCATTTTTTGCATCTTTGTAAACGGCAGCCATGTTAGAACACTTTGGATTTTAATTGCTGAGTGTTTGAATAATATGACTTTACTAAATACATCTACGATACTAACAATACATCACAGTTTCATATGACAAATGTAACATTCAGCCCGATATAGGAGGACAAGGTAATTAACAGTATGTAACGAACCTTGACAGAAAATATAGCATGAATATGATTAATGAAGATAAAGATAAAAACATAAAGCCAGTGGACATGAAGACTACTGTTTTTGTTTCTCATGGGTTGAATTCAACACTGTCTAAAATATTCGTTTACCAAAATATCATTTTGCATGAAACATATAATACAAATCTGTGCTGTATCAGCTAATCATACTCAGCTTTCTTTTTTTTGAGTCATGAATATTTGATGGCATCAGTATGTGATGAAGTGTGTGATGAAAACAGGGCCAGGTGCTAACGGGAAACCCCGTCCCAATCCCAACCAGACACACAAAAGCAGACTCGTCTTACCAACCTTCTCAGACAGACTGCAGCCCTCGCATCTAATACACTCTCATCCTGGTAAGACATAATCTATTATACTGTGTGTGAGAGAGTGTGTGATTTTATATCGTATTGCTTTCAGTACAGTTATAAAGATTAGAAATGAGAAATGAGAAGAAGGAATGAAGTGGAAGGTCAAGATGTAGCTGGTTAAAGGACCATGTGGAAGAAAAAGGGGAATCAGTTGAGGAGTGAAGGGACATCAGCTGAACAGTACAGTACACATATGACCTGAACACGTGCTTAGAATATCTGTCGACCATTATAAAAGTATTTATTCATTCAATCCTTTATTATGTCATTTTACTTAATTAGAAACATGCATCTATGTCAAATAATAACCACACCATCTGTAATTAATGTGTGTTTTTTTTTCTTTGATTAGACAGACTAATCAGATGAAATAAAGTGAGTGTATGTAAAGGATATTATATGTAAGTGACAGATGCATCAATTCTGTTTAGTCATCGTAGTCATGGCCGACAAACCGAACATGATGGAAATCACAAGCTTCGATAAAACAAAACTGAAGAAGACGCAAACCCAAGAGAAGAACCCTTTACCAACCAAAGAAGGTGAGTGTGATTTTTCTTTACTTATCTCCCTTTGTGCACTAACAAATAGTGTCCCACTTTCAAATGACATTCAGATCCTATAAATGTACAACTTAGCCCCATACAAACGAGGACAAAGAAGCAGGATGAAGCAATACCTTGACAGACAAGATGGCTGACTCATGGTGATAAAAAAAGAAATGCAAAATGGACATGAGGACTGTTGCTTCGGTTACCCATGGGTCATTTCTAATCTAATCAGCAGTGTGCCATCAATACGGAGTGAAAATACACAGCTGCTGCCCAAGTCACACGCGTGAAATGAGCTCATTCAGCCAGCTGCTACGTCCTCACATTAACGCAACTCCCATTTATACAAGTTCAACACATGTTCACCTCCATCTAGACGTAAGCTAGTTTATATTAAGTTAGACATTAAATAAATGGTTTTCATTAAATCCAAAAACACATCAGTGAAATTGATCACCTATGATATGGGGCTATGAGGCTATTATAGCTAGCATTCCACTCAAGAGAAAACATCATACACCAAATATATCATCATATTATTATGGGAAAATTGTGTAAACTTCATTTTTGCTGAATCATTCCTTAAAATAGATTTCTGGGTGGTATCTGTAATTTGAAGTTTTCTGCTCACTCATCTCAACAAAAGACTCTAATAACATTCATACAGTGTGTATGTGATTATGCCCTGCGATGGATTGGCACCCTGTCCAGGGTGTACCCCGCCTTGTGCCTGATGCTATCTGGGATAGGCTCCAGGTTCAGGCTCCAGGTTCCCCCGCGACCCTGAAAAGGAGCAAGCGGTAGAAGATGGATGGATGGACGGATGGATGAACATTCATACATACAGTACTGTGAAAAAGTCTTAGGCATGTGAAAAGAAATGCTGTACAGCAAAGAGGCCTTCAAAATTAATGAAATGAAATGTTTCTACATTAATAAAAAAAAATACTATAAAGAGCAGTAAACAGTAATAAATTAAACTAGCTCAATATTTGGTATGATGACACTTTGCTTTAAAAAAAATTAGTAGTCTCAGGAAGAATTTGTGCAGTTTTATGAGGAAATCAGCTGTAAGTTTTATTGAGCATCGTGCAGAACCAGCCACAGTTCTTCAGGAGAATTGCTTATTTTTGCAGCAAATCCCAGCAGCCTTCCTCATGTTTTTGTCTGAAAAGTGGTTTCTTACATAATATTCTGCTTTCTTTGCTGACGTACAAATGTTTTTCTGTAACATTTCATTTTGTGCTGGAAATATAATGTTTTGAAATCTAAAATGTTTTTGTACTGACTTGAAAATGTAGCAGTCATGAAATAAAAATCTGTGACAACGTTTTTACTAAACAAAATAGGGTGCCTAAAACTTAGTACTGTAGTTTCATAAACTACAACAACAATATAAATATCAAATACGGGGTTAACTATACTTTCATCCAAATTACTTTGTACTATTCCATTAGTAATGGGAAATCCTTCTCTTTTGGATCAATCATGTCTCATTTGATTCGGCCTCCACTAAGAGTCGACTTTTTCTGATCAAAAAATGGTTAATCTTGTTATAATCCGGACAAGCTTTTACGATATTTTGGGCAGGGAAAGGTTTGTTTGTTTTTCAAATATATTTTGAAATAAGACATGTTTTAGTTACACAGAACACTCTTGCGCTGTTTGGATAGACAAAGAAAGTTCACCTAAAAGAGTCGGCCCGAAGAGTCGACTCTTTCGCGAAAGATACCACAGAATGATAGCAAAAACGTTGAAGGCATGGCTATCTCTTATTTTAGCTACATTAGCATTTGGCTAAGGTTTTATGTACTTTTGGGGCACTTTTGCAAATGCGAGTTTGCACTTCTGGTGCAAATGGTTTAACTGAACATCTGTGTGTGTTTGTTTATTTATTATTTTGCAGCTATCGAGCAGGAGAGGAGAGAATCATCTTTCTGAGAGCAGCAATTAATGAGTTCAAGACAGAAGAAATGATTCAGACGACACAACTGAAGCAATCAATCAATACATACCTGCCTCAACATAGAACTGTGATTTACATCATGTATGACATTACGAAGCCAAATTTCTTCATCATGTAATTATATATATATATATATATATATATATATATATATATATATATATATATATATATATATATATACACATACACACACACACACACTCACTAATAAATATATATATATATATATATATATACATATATATACACACATATACACATACATATATACACATATATGGTAAATGTATCAGTTGTCATTGAAAGAATACAAAAAAATGTCAAAGAAAAAAAAAAATTATAACCTGTAAATCTCTCACATATAAAGTGCTGCGGTACTCGTTATGACCACTTGATGGCATTATAAACACTTGGTTTACGTATGAATATTGGGCGAAGATACATGGAGAACCTAGAAATAACTTTAGATATTTAGAGGGTTTAAAATAAACTAAAACTATGTTTCAAAATAAGTTATTACAAGTTCTTAAATCTTGAGGCAGTGACTGGAAGCTTGTGAGTTTAAACCCCAGGAGAGCCAGTGTCTGAGCACTTAACCCTCAACTTAATGCTTGGATGCCTTTACAAATTGTGAATCACTTACATTTATTCGTTTAGCAGACTCTCGTTTTTATCCAAAGCGACTTACAAATGAGAAAATACAAGCAAAGCAATATATCAAGCAGAGAACAATACAAGTAGTGCTACCATACAAGATCCATTAATTGAGTTCCAGAGGAAGCAAAGTGCACAGAGTAGAGGTGTATTCGGGTAAAAGTTTGGATAAAATAATATGAGTAATATGAATAAAAGGGACAGTGTGGTGGCACAGTGGCTTACGTTGCAACCTCACAACTCTGGTTCTGAGCTCAGGCGAGTTCTGCCCATGTCCACATGGGTTTCTTCTAAGTTCTCCAGTTTGGAGAACCTCCCACCTCTATAAAAAAAAAAAAAGCCAGTAAATTGCACCTAGGCATGAATTAGTGTGGCATTTCATCCAAGGTGTATTCTAATCTTGCACACAAGGTTACGGGGATAGGCTCCAGATCCACCATGACTCTGACCAGGATAAAGCGCTTACTGAAGATGATGACGATGATATGAGTAAATCCATCCATGCGTGCATTTTCAATACCACTTTATCGTACTCAGGGGTGCATGGGAGCCTGGAGCCCATCAATCCAACAACTCACAAAATAACTCTACACGCGTGTTCAAATGACATTTCTAAACAGCAGTCAGAAGTTTCCAAACAAGATTTCCTTTGCCTTCTGAACTCTATGAACTCCTGCTCAGTCAAACTGCATATATCAGGCCCGATACCAACAATCTGGCAGGGGTCCAGCCGCTTTAGTAGCCTGCTGGGGCTAAACACCTGGCTGGCCTCTACATGTGCTGCCTAAGGGGTGCATTTCACAGACAACTTAAACCTGTTCGTGGAGCGAAGACATCTATTTAAAGCGGACGGATTTCATTTGAACGTTGCTGGGACTCAAATGCCCACTTCCACCTTACTCTACAGCATCTGCCATCTACTCTTACAGCTTTCAGCAGCAACAACAACAATGCTACCCACAACCAGATAGCACAGCTACAGTCACCCCACAGATCAGTCGTCACCAGACTGAGAAATATGACCGAAGAAATGGATTAAATGCATGGGCTTCTAACTAATCTCAGTCAGCATCACACCCCAAGATTTATTCCTTCTCCTACTACATTTTCAGCAGTCCCTACCAGTAAGAGCGCCTGACACGTAGGTAACCATGCTACTTTTCAGAATATCCTGGTCATTTTCAATACTTGGTGGCATGGCCGTAGGAAACAGAAGTCATCCTCAAATAATGTAATTTAATTAAGGTGAATTGCACAAGTAATTATTTTACTGATCAATTACATCCATCCATCCATCTTCTACCACTTACTCCTTTTCAGGGTCACAGGGAACCTGGAGCATATCCCAGGGAGCATCAGGCACAAGGTGGGGTACACCCTGGACAGGGCGCCAGTCCATTGCAGGGCACAATCACATACACACCCATTCATACACTACAGGCACTTTAGACCTGAACAATTACATCTCCCTGTTAAATCTTAAATCTGCAGTACAAACAAATAAGTATTTTGCAATTAGCCAACTTGTTGAAAAACATAAGCTGGATTTTATTTTCCTTACATTACATTAATAAGAAGAACAGGGGGTGTTGCCTGTCTATACCATCATATTTCATGTTGCAAACAGATTTGTAATGGGGACATTTGAAACATTTGAGTACCTTGCAGAGCATCTCATGGGTGATCAATCTGTTATTTTATTAGTTATCTATCACCCTCCTAGAGGTTTTCTGGATGATTTCAAATAACTGCTTTTTAGGACATTAACTTAACTTAAATATTGGAGAAATAGTACCTCCATTGTAAGAATAAAAAGAGACTGCAGAAGAGCAGAAAGGCAATGGAAGCACACAAAGCGTATGGTTCACCAATCCATCTATAAAAACAAATTGAAAAAACTTAACAAAATGAGTTGTGCTAGAAAATCTTACCATATAAGTTTTATTGACACAGAGACAAACCCAGATTCCTATTCTCCACCATAGATAGGCTGCTGAATCCCTCACCTCAAATATCATCAGACCTTTTCATAACTGAAAAGTGCAATGAGTTTGCAGCTTTCTTTAGTGATACAATGACCATCATAAGGCAAAACAATCAGCACAGTCCTGTTTTATCTATCCTCTTTGGCAGTGGTCAGCCCTAACATGCTTGCTTTGGTTATATCATTTATGAATTTTTCAAGCTGCTCTCTCAACCCAGTCTTAAGTTGGTTTTAAATTCATTATTACCAGACATCCTGAGCATTGTTAATCAGTCCCTCCAGCTATTGTTATGCCTCTGATGAAGAGAAATAATTTTGATTCTTGTGCGCTCAATAACTACAGACTTATCTCTAATCTTCCGTTTGTTGGCAAAATAATTGAAAAAGTTGTGTCCATACAGCTGAATAACTGTCTCAAGGAGACAGCTGCAACCTGCTGGTTGTACCCAAAATGCGGCTGAATAGCGGGGAGTCTGCTTTTAGTCACTATGGGCCTAAACTGTGGAACTCTCTCCCTGACAACCTACATGCAGCTGATTCAGTTAGCACTTTTAAAAAGCATCTTAAAAGCACATTAGGTCACTGGGGCCGTTCCTCAAACCAGTTAATTTTCCATACTTTATTTTATATATTCTATTTCATTTGCTTAGCCTTTTCTTTCTTTTTGCTTGTCTTTATTCTTACTACCATTTAAATTTTCTTGTATGTCTTCTGTAAAGCACTTTGAAAACATTGTTTTGAAAGGTGCTATATAAATAAAGCTTTACTTATTTACTTACTATTCCAGGGAACTCGAGGCACAAAGCAGGGGACAGTTTGCCAACCCATCGCAGGTCATGTTCACGCACCCATTTACACACTACAGACAATTTTTGTGGGACAAACCTGAGGAGGAAAACAGAGTAGCTGCAGTAAACCCCTGAAGCACGGGGAAAACATGCTAACTCCACACACACAGGACAGAGGCAAGATGTATAATGGCCTCCAACCTCTTTATCAGCTGAGCAGCTGTTGATTTTGCCTAATGTTGTGAAATATTATTTTAGCTGGTACTTTTTTCCAGCCAGAGACCACAGGGGATGCGTACATAAATAAATAGTCAGAGAAACCGTGTTGGTGCCCAAGCAGAAACGTAGGTGCAATGTTTATACAACCAAATATGAAAATTAAAAAACGTGAAGTTCATGCAAGTCCCTGTGTCTCAGGGTGAAATGTTGCGGGTATGTGGGGGTGTCACATTCCTGCATTGGACTGAACTTGTATGCTGCTTGGGGTGAAAAATGCACACTTGATGGTATGCATGTTCACAAACATGTAGTGTGGAAACCAGATTTGGAGAATTTAATTTCAACAAATGAACTGCGTGTATTATGCATTGAATTCATTTCCTGACCAGTGGACTTGAACTTGTGTTTCTGTGTATCTTTCTAGAAGTGGTTATAAACTTTGGAATGTACTCAAATTGTTGCATATTTCTTGGTGTTACAACTGTCAAAGCAATCAAGCTGAGGTCACTTAACCTAAGAACAGTACATGACACACTTGAGTCACTTCATCTGAGCCTGCTGGATCGCCTGAGCCTGAGAGCCAGTGAAATGGCACACAAATGGTGATTTTGAAACAAGACTTATCAGTACGGCATAGAACAAACTGTGCAGCTGCCTCTGTGCAAGTTTTTTTTGGGTCAAATATACTGTACATGCATATACAAAGGAATTGGTTATTGAACTCTTTACATTACCCGTATCAACAAAATAACATTATAAAGATACTCACCAAACACCACTTATAGCATTTAAAAGTTTGCTACAACACCCTGAATAAACTAGTAGTGTAGTGTTGCCATTTCACACCTCCAAGATCTCCAGATTGGTCATATACTCCATCTATATGGAGTTTCACACATTCCCCCATGTCCCTATAAGTTTCCTCCAGGATTCCACCTCCCATAAATACTACATTAGCCAACTACTTCATACCCCAAGTGTGAATGTGTGTGCCACCCAGGGTGTATTCCTGCCTTCAACCCATTGTTCCCAGGATAGACTGTAATTCCACTGCAAAAATGATCAGTATAAAGCACTTACTGAAGATGCATTAATGAACTGTAGGCTTACAATAAAATGCAACACTTTATTAAATGGCATAATTCATCATGTCATAACTAAAATAGAAATGAAATGGCATAAGTCAAGAAATAAACAATGCCTAGATGAAATGCAAAAATAATAATAATATAATAATAATAATAACAATTGACCGGTTAAAACAGATCCAATTCCTGTTCAGTTTAAAGCACAGTACATTCACACACACACACACACACACACACACATCTGGTCACATGTTATTCTGTAGTCAGGGAGACAAATTGAAGAGTGATAAAAAGCGCCAACCCTTTTAGCATGTTGGTAAAGTTTGCCTATCAAAGTCCTGTTAACAATTAATGGTCAAGTAAATGTCATGTTTACTTGGGGCAACATTCAAAAGTGGACAGTTGAAAATCGGAAAAACACTTCCTGGACATTTCCATTGCCCACTGTAGCCTCAGATTCCTGTTCTTAGCAGACAGGAGTGGAACCCTTCTGCTGTTGTAGGCCATCTGCCATAAGGTTCGATGTGTTGTGCTTTTTCAGATGCTTTTCTGCTCAGTCTGGTAGACAGAACCATTCAACAAGGTGTTTCCACCCATAACTGCTGCTCACTCAATGTTTATAGTTTATTATAAACTATAAACATTCTGCATAAACTCTAGAGACTGTTGTGCATGAAAATCCCATGAGTATTTTTGTTTTTCACTTTAATGCATGTTGTAAAACAAAATAAAGGTTTGTTTTATTTTTCATTTTAGAGGTATTCCGAGACACACAACAACAACAATAATAATAATAATTAAAAAAATGTATATACACACACGGACGGACTGCTTGAATAGGCAAAAGTGTAACTGCAGGAAATTGTTTTGCACTACCTTCCACAGTGATGTTTGTTGGTAAATGAGGTCTTTTAGCTGTACTCATGTTCGACACGTGAATCGAAGAGGGCTTTGGATGAATGCACGCTGTGATGACTTCACATGATGCAACTTGGCCCAGATCTGCGGAAAATCTGCAGTAAATGTGAAAAATTGCAAGCTCCTCCGAATAGTTTGCTTGATTATGCGTTAATTTGTATGATGGCAAAAAAAAAATCACTAAATCTCGGAGGGACTGAATGAAAGAAATGTGGCATAAAAAGGGACAGCAATTATCCAGCTTAAAAAATGAGGTCTGGATTTCAATGTTGTAAAGAGAGGTGTATCCTCTAACATTGATGCATGTGTATGTGTTTGTGCATTACAACTTTGATGACTGATTGTATTTTTAATGTGCAGCTAAGGGAAATTTTGTGATGGTGCTAGAATGAGCACAAACAGCTACCCACAAAGCAAGCAGTTCACAAGAAATACAAGGTCACAAATTATGTAATTAATTATCAGCAACATCATGATGTTGAGGAAGTTGTACAAGTAAATCTATCCTTTTCTGTTTTCAAGCAGAACAGAGTATGAACTCTTTCCACAAGGAAGTCAGAAAAGGAAAATTAGCAACTTTACCTAAAAATAAATAAATGTGAACCAAATTTGAAAACTACATCGTCATCCCAATCACTTCTAACATTCAGATAGGAAACAAATTAAAGGCTGTGAGGACATTTTGATAGCATGGTTTTGGGTCCACTGCAAATCAATACAACATTCTTCTTATTATCAACTTTATCCTATGTCAAGAAACATTTCTAACCTGATGGGAGTGATCTCTTCCAGGATGACAATGCCCCGATCCAGGATACGAAGACTCCTCGGAATGGTTTGATAAGCATCATAATGATGTAAACATATTTCCAGATCTTGAGGTGGTTCAGGCACCTGTCTAGGATGCCTCCTGGATGCCTCCCTGTGTCTAAAATTTATTTTGCATGGTACACTCAAAAAAATAAATAAATAAATAAAATAAAAATAAAAAAAAGACATTTTGAGAGATCACAAAAGAATAGATGGGAAGGAAAGAACAAATAGAAGGGAAAAAAAAAACCATGCAGATTAAACAGTAGTAAATATTGAGGTATGGTTGATTGAGGTGACAAATCCATCCAACCACCCACCCACCCATGTTTTAACAGTCCGAAAAAAATTTATAATATCAATGTACCACCCCAGTAAGCATTTGTACCCCCAAAATGTACTCAACTCCATTAAGTCAAAAAATCCCCACCAAAACACTAGCATGCAGAGGCCATTAACAGAGAAGCTACTCCATAAAATTAGCTCTACCTGCATCTGACTCATTCACCAAGTTGCACAGTTTGCCTATGGTTATGACCATGTAATGCAGTTATGAGTCAGTGTGATGCTGCTTCTATTTTGCACTTTTCCTTCAGGCTACTGTAGACAGAACACCCTTGTCCTGTTAGTGCAATGCAGAGTTCTGTTAATACACGGGGAAGGCTGTGAAGGTATTAAAAGCTTTAAAGGGAAAAAAAAAAACAATCAAGTAGTGTCCCAGCCATGCAATAGCACATCCTGAGGGGATCACATGAGAAACATGTCAACCACCTCATCCAAGTCACACACACACACACACACACACAGATTTATCATCATCCACAACATAAAAGCTGAGGGGGAGAAAAAAAAAAAAAAAAACCCTCACACAAAATAAAACCGAAAAACAAACAAACAAAAAAATAAATCAAGTGCGCTGTGGTTTTTTCAGGTTTTATTTTACATAACGGTAGTCAATACAGAAAGTTTCCATAAAACAAGGTACTGACTAATCACCCTAACAGGGTTTTAACTCTCCACTTCAGAAGGTTCGGAGAACCAGTATAAAAACCTTTATTGGAAAAATCCCAACATCTATCTTTCAGATGAGTGTAACATTATAATAAAATAGCGCAGAATTTAGCCTCATGATAACTGAAGTTATCAAATTCCCACCTGCATTCTTCTGCAACTTTATCTCCAAGTGTTTTTCAATATAATACAACACAACGTTGTTGTTTCACAAAAGAAGAGCCCCATGGATTCTCAGATCAGACAACTTCTCCAGAGGAGCCGTATCGCACTCTCAGATGTCCAGGACAAACTGACTGTCATCAGCTATGGAAAGAGAAATTAGGGTGAGTGAGTTCAGAGCCTGGGGAAAGTGACCTCTCCCTGTGAGTCATGCTCTGCACGTGGTGTATAGTACACAGAAAAGTTATAGGAACCAACTTGCCAAGAGATCACATGCTTTTTTTGTTTACTTTTCTCAGGAAAAAAAGTTGCCTAGTCTCCACAAAAGGTGACCTTAAGATTAAGAGAAATGCAATCAACAAATTTCCCTTTATTGAGGGGAAAGAAGAAAAAAAAATGCAAAGAGGTGTGTCTGTGTGTGTAATATATATCTCCACTCACTTATGTTAAGGGAGAAAAATTGCCATGCTCTATAGGTGGGAGGAGCATACTCTTTCTCCAATGTCAATCATAGTTATCCTAGCCAATCGCGGGCATCTGTGTGCAAAAGAGAGCAGCTATCGCTATCCTCCAATTGTGTTACACTGCCTTGTGTCGCATCATGAGTTTGGAAAGATGCAGTTGGCTGGCTTGCTGGCATGTGTCTCAGAAGAAGCAAGTGTTAGCCTTCACCCTCCCCTATTAGCAGCTGGTGGTTGGGAATTTGCAAACGACCATAATGGAGATGACATGGGGAAAATCACTTTTTAACTCTCGAGTACATTTAGTACAAGTAGTCATTTTTGGACACATAAAATCAGAAGAAGTTCAGTCTAATCTCACATGAACACCACAAGAGTTTTACTGTATTATGCCAGTGTTTCAAAGTGGATAAAATGACAACTTTTTATTTCCCTGCCTGTCTGTCTCCTCCGATGACCTTTATTGTTGATGTTTTGTATTAGCGTCAAATTAGCGCATACACTTTTAAAAAAATCATTAGCCAACTGCCCTTAGAGATCCATTATGATCTTATCAATAAGTATTCACAAAAAAACCTTAACATGTGAGTAACTTTAACAATAAGTCAGGCATGCTGACAAATCCAAACACCTCTTCGGTTCCAAACACCAAACACCTCTTTGGTTAAATGATAAACAAGCAAAAAATATTGATTTTTAAATATCTTAAAAAATAAAAGAGTTCTAATTAAAAGTAGACTAACACAAACATGATTCATATTAGGAAAAAGAAGGCTAATGGCCTTTAAAGGAAATAACCTACTACGCTTAAAATCAAATTAATATAAAATCCAACAAACATTTTCATTTCTCATTTTATTTATAATTTTATGAGTTTATTATGTCAATTTATTTATAACTAAGCACATTTTATATCTTTACATTTTATTCATTTTTTGTTTGTTTATCAGTTGTTCTTCAGATCGGTTCCCCATTAGAGTGTTGCCATGTCTGCTGAAAATATTGGGTTTTGGGGGGATTAAATCAAAACACGAAAACTGGAGTTGACTTTTCGGAGTTTAAATGAAGTGAATGCGCTGTGTATTAGAGTTGGTGAAGGAAGAGTGGCAGCATACTGCATGTTTGCAGACTGAACAATTACTACTCTTTATGATTGGTGAGAATTTTTATTTCATAAAGAATTCTGAATTAAACCCCACCTTGTATCGTTAGCATTATTATTAATTTAATGGCCCTCGACGTGTGTTTACACCGGTGCAGCTAAATATTTTCACAGTCAGACAAAGTGCTTTTCAGTCACAAATGTGAGTGAAATTGTCACACTGTACAGCCCTGTGACAGTGAGAAAACAAGAGAATAAAGGCCCTTTGACACGAAGCGCTAAAAATGTGAAGTGAATCACTGACAAACAGTGTTTTCACACCGATCGCGAAACAATTGATCGCCTTCAGCTAATTCACTCCTGCATGATAGGTGGCGCTGACCAAGAATGCATTTTACTCCTGTACACTAGGTGGCGCAAGCCACTATTCAGCTGATCGGCTTATCGTCTTTGGCCACTGAGAAGAAGAATCACTTAAATGTTGGAACCACAACACAAGCTTAGGAAGCACAGAAAAAGAAAGGCAACAGATTTCGCTGTGACTTATCAAAAAGTTCTCTATTCTCAGACAGCAATGACAACAAGAACTCAACATTTAATTCTCTTCTCTCTTCCAGAATACATTTCTTCTGTGTTTACAGCGGTTTTCAAAACAGCTTTCTGTGCTGTAGTGCCATTAATCTCGCGCTTTTGTGCAACCACAGCGGCTCCGGGCACATGATCTAAAGCGCAAATGTAACTGCATGGCCCGTTTCATTTCTGGGCGATGGAGGGGAAGGAAATAAATAATCGACACACTGGTTGAAAAAAAATTTTTAAATTTAAAAATCTCGCTTTGTCACACTGCGATTGATCGCACCCACTGTGAACAGGGATCTATTGTTTCCATTCAAGAGCATCGTACATTCACGTCACTTAATTGCGCTCAGTGTGAAAGACCCTTAAAAGTCTCACCGGGGACGTCTTGACGGTCCTCGTCCTGCTCTGACAGCTTGTCCAGCGGGTGTGCGGACTGCATGGTGACACCCGGAATGTGAGGCAGACAGCAGGGTGGAGTCCGTGCGATCGGTGAGTTGCGGCATTCAAGGAGAAACTTCCTATCGTAGATGATTCTGGTCCCTGCAACCATTTAAACTGTGTTTAAATAATCAACAGAAGGTCAACATGCATTATACATAATTGTTTCTAACGTGTGCAAGATCGAGCCAAATACAAATTATGTTGTGTAGACCTGACAAGGTGCTTGGGCTTGATTTGCATTTCGCTATGCCTTCCAAAGTCTTCACAGTGTTCGTTTCAATGATATAGGAAAACATGTTGCATAACAAGTAACAAGGCTGGTGTGGTAATCGGAGAGAGAAGGGCTCATTGGGCTGCTGTGCAGTAGAGATTTGAATAAACACAGTGTTTCTGTGTATCTGATCTGTGCTGCCCTATGAACACTAACTACTGGGAAACTGACTACTGCAGTGGGAAAGGAAACATGATTATAGAGTATTGCAGTGGCAGTAAGGAAACATTTATCCAGTTAGATTAGACAATTAGGTCTGGGTATATCTAGATATACTAAATGAAGCATAATATAATTGAGTATTATCAGGATTTGACACTATGATATTGGGGAGCTTAGTAAAACCTAGCAAATAAGCTATTCTTAGGTTGTCACATGCTCCCCATTAGTGGTTTAGTCTTATTATGGTTCATATTTATAAATGTGAAAGTTCTAGCTTTCTAAAGAAGTTCTACTTGGAAAGAAACTAAACAACCTTGTTCTGGGGTTTTATATCAAAGAGTTTTGAACCAAAGAACTCTTTAAGGTGCTAGATCAGACCTTTCTTTCTAAGAGCATACAGTGCAATGTGAAAGAAAGGTATGCAAAATTCTAAAGTAAATCATTGTGCTTGTAAATCTGCTGAATTGCTAAACATGAAGAATTAAAACATTTTTATTATAATTTTTTTTTTTAAGAAGTGGGACATTCAAAAATGCTTAACAAGAAAGAAAAAATGCTTAACAAATACAATGACCAAACCATACCAAATCGTTAGATTTAGTTTATATCCTCAATCTTTCTATATTAGACAGTAGTTATAAACATATGGGATTTAGAAGAGCAGTTTGTTGAACTGCGGCAGCATACAACGTCTCATCACAGTTCCATCATGACAGAACAAAAAGGAAACGCGACATGGAGGGGGGGAAAAAAAGAAGAAGAAGGATAAATTACAGCTTCCAGGTGTGTAGATAGCTAATTAGTACACAAACGCTCTGTTTGCAGAGTTTGTTTCATATTATGACAGAAAGAAACTATTTTTAAGGACATGAAGAACACCTTATCACACTATCTGTTACAGAATTCTTACTGGGATCATCTCGTACAGTGCGGCAATTAATAATCGTAAAAGACCGCTGGAATCACTGGGTGTAAAACCAGCTTAATCGAGTTTGACATTTGAAATATTTTTACACCCAAACTCGACCATGTTCACAAAGCTCTGCCTCAGGATCCACACTGGCTCGCAGAGCGTTTGATTGGCTCATCCAAACACAAACAAACCAGCATTCAGGATTGGAAATCAATTTTCCAAACAGGAATTCTCAGCCACTTCTCCTAAGGCCAATTTTCTAATTGACTATTGCACCTTTAAGTCATGTTAAATGGTTTCTTATACAGTAATTAGTTTATAATGGGATAGAGCTCAACAGGAAACTGTGGCTTTTAGTTTGGATCAAGTATGAGATCATTCTTTTGATAGTAAACAGTTATGATAACAACATGAGAAATTGAACTTTTTTTCCTTGTTTCCTCTATAGAGCCTGGAAATTATTGTGTTGTTTTTGGATTAGTCTCATCCTTTAGACCGTGGACAGTGTTTATGAGAAGTGTGTAAGAGATGTGGTGTCGTCTGATCGTTATTTATGTAGGCTAAATAAAGCATTGGAAATGTCCCACGTGAACTTCATCTGGAGCGCGCACAAAAATAGTATACAATTGCTGGCTACGGAGTAGTTAATACATTTTCGTGCAAATTAGATGATAAATAAATAAATAAACCTCAAACCTGCTTCTGAAGAAATACAGACATGAGATGTGACTGGTTACTTGCCTCCAGGGGTGATGGAGAAGACTGTGCCGCCGGGGGTCTGGCTGTAGGAGTCGGGGAGAGAAGACCAGCACTGCGGGACTGAAGCACGGCTCGGGATGGGGCAACTCGACGACGCGTCACAAACAGTCGACATGATTTCTCCTCGGAGAAAGCAGACTAAACGAGGCCGGGTAGTTAACTCTGAAAAGCGACAGGCTGAACAGTTCGTTTTTCGAGCTCTACACGTTGTTTACGAGTTCCCAGAAGCACCAGAATAGCAAATCAGAACGGCGATACCTGTCTCTGTGTGTGCGCGCGTGCTGTGTTCTACACACACATACCGTGCTCACTTCAGCCCGCGCGTGTGGTTTTGGAACCTGTATTGAGGGGCAGGGCCTAAGGATGACGCAATGTTTTGACATGTGATTTGAAGTGATGCCGTGTCATATCTCATTGCTGTGAAACGGCGTCACTTTACGGTAACTTTTTTTTTTTTTAAAGTTTCATTTTTATTGAACTCTTCTGATGAACATTTCTACTGAGCATTTCTGCTAAACATTTCTGCTATACATTTCTGCAAAACGTTTCTGCTAAACATTTCTAAGTTTCTTTTTTATTAAACATTTTTGCTGACTTTCCGATGAACATTTCTGTTGAACTGCTGAGCCTATCTAAATCGCCTTTTCTGTTCTGTCCTCCCCACCATTTCTCAGAAATACAAACAAATTGAGCAACAGCAGTAAATACTCACAATTTTATTTTTCTTTTTATACAAAGAAAAACTAAATTGAACCCACAACCCACCCCTCCGGCTCTTCATGGCTACCCATTAACTGTCGCTGGTTATAGAGATATTATAAAATTCAACAACAGGCACCAACCTTTAAGTGGGTAGTGTCTGTAACTCCATAAAGTATGCAATAAAGGGATTCCATTTATGAAAAAACTTATACGATGAATGGTTGTACAGATATCTTATATTCTCGAGTTTCAGAAAAAAACATCACGTCCTTTATCCACTGGGAGATAGATGGGTATTTAACAGACTTCCAATGTAACAGTAGGGAAAGTCTTGCTATAAGGGATGTGAAAGCAATAACATCCTTTTGTATCGAGCTCAAAGGAATTGAAGCTTGAGGGATCCCAAATATCGCAATCAATGGACAAGGTACTTCACGGTAACTTTTAACCATTTTTTCCCTCTCCAAAGAAATGAACTGTCACCTCTGAATTTCAATGTATTTTATGGCCTCCAGTAAATCAGTTTTTCACTTTTTTTTGCAGCCAGTAGCCCTTTTAACTGCAAAATATTAAGTGTATTTATCTAGTTTTTTTTTATTCATTTCCAATAACAAAATACATTACTTGAAGTTATTTACATACACCAAACATGGAACCCCCACCCCCGTCCCCCAGGGTGTGCTTTCTCACACACACACACACACACACACACACACACCACTTTGAGAAGCACCCATATGCCCCCGAAAAGTACAATGATCCAGGTCAAACATGGTTGATTCTCCAATGCCTGTGTCTTCTGGCCGGATGTGTAAGCAGCTACATTGGAGGCTAGAAGGCAGGCTTTATTTACATTATACACATATGTACTGTAGTGTGTTGTACAAAGCACAACCTAGTTTGGAAGGAGGATGAGGTCAGAGCACAGGGTCAGCCGTGGTTCAGCGTCCCAAAGCGGTGCATGGTTAACGGCCCATGTTGAAGTTTGGTGGTGTTGAGACTTGAACCCTGAACCTTCCGATCCGGCAGCTCGTAACCATAGCACTTTCTACCTGGATGGGCTCAGCTTGCATATTCTTCAGCGAGGAAGCAGTGCACACAGTAGTTACACATAATTACATACACCATATCGTAGCATCATATTAGCAACTGTTCGGGCTAATCATCAGACCGATATAATTAAAGTGCTCCGTTACAAATCTAATATATATTCCTACAATTACCTCCAGGAACTGGCAGCAGGAACACTCAAAATTAACTACATTTACATTTACATTTATTCACTTGGCAGACGCTTTTATCCAAAGCGACTTACAAATAAGCAAAGCGATATATCAAGCGTATATATCATAACTACATGCTTCAGTATCTATTTGAACATCACAATTTATCCCAGGCTTATAATTTAAGAATTGATAGCTTACAGTGTAAATGTGCAAGTTGTGATATTGGATCTGTACTGAGCAGGTAGTATGTTATAAACTGTGAAGCACTTTTGCAAAATAAAATTGTAAACAACATAGTTTCATCTTCAAAAAGACATGGTTTGGTGACCGATAACTCCCAAGTATCACGTAATCAATTATTTTTTGTCTCTCACCAAATTTATTATTAGCTCTATCCAAAAAAAACATTTATACAATTACTTTCATAGTCAAATGTTAAAGCTTTAAAGTAATACTGCTATAAGGATCCTATAACTTGTTGAATGGCACAGCTGGCTCCAACCTAGAAAACAAACCAAAAAGCTTTTTAAAGAAATCACACATGATGTGATAGGTTAGACATAAAATATAAATTATAATCTAGAGGTATAAACAGGTAAAAAATAATAATAATAATAATAAAATCTCATTTTATTTTATTTTATTATTTATATATATATTAAATAATAAAATAAAATTAGATTTTTTTTATTATAATTTTTTTTACCTGTTTACCTCTAGATTATAATATATATATACATACACACACATCTATCTATCTACATATCTATATCCATCCATCGATTTCTATCTATATCTATAAAATGCATCTATATCTCCAACTATATATATAGACATATATATACACACATACATACATATATATACATACACATACATACATACATATATATATATATATACACACACACACACACACACACATCTATTGATCTATCTATACCTACCCCTCTCAGTCAAGGATGATTATGGTTTTGGTTGTTTTTAATAATATACCATTTGTTTCTGGGTTTTGTTCCTTGAGCCAGGTTAGAGGCCTGTTTGGAATTTTTTTCTAAGACCTTTCTCTGTGGTGGACCATAAAGTGTGTTTTTGAACCCGCTGTCCACACAGCTGTCCTTTCTGCAAATAATATAAACATCGTGGATAACTTTGAAGTCTACAACCACTGCAAATTAGAGACATGACACCACCTGTTTACATTTCCAACTTTTTATTGAATATTAAGGTAAATATTTCACATTAATACAGGCTACATAAAGTAGAGCCACTATACGACATGAAATTTACTCTCATTTTAACCCTTTTTCAGTATGTAAACAATTATACATGTATTTACCACTCTAAAAGGTCTGATTTCTCTCGTTGTGTAATCTAGTTCTTGGCCGAGTATAAATAGCGCACTGTCCTATTGAGCCCTGCAGACCAAGAACGCTTTAGGTGGGGCTTAAATGTCAAAATGGCTATACTACTCAAAATGTATCCTGTTGAACAGGCAATCGATTTGTTCATAGACAGTGGTAAACACGTTAAAGCCCACACTGGATTCTCTCTTTTTTTTTTTGTTTTTTTTTTTTGTTAGGCACATCAAAAGGTGTCCGTCTCTCAAATTTCATGAAACTCTGTTTAACTTTTAAGGGGACACGCCTAGGTTAACGTTTTGGTAATTAGGTAATTATCTTGTTCTTTAACGTGTATGTCTTGTTACTGCTCCTATGCCTCTCTGTCTCTAGGTTTGTGTTTAGTTGACATGATTCAGATGCACATTTCCCACATGCGGTGCCCAAGTCCCAGGCCACACCTGAAATGAAAAGGTGGACAATCAGAAAGGAAGTTCAATCAGTAATCTTCACATTGATGCCTTAATCAGTCAACATGTAAATGTACTGCAGCTACAGATTTCTTGTTCTTCTGGTTAATTTCCGGTAAGGCTACTCTGTATTGTTACCTGCTGTGGGTCTGAATTCTCAGCCGAGCTGGGGACGACTTTTAAGATGGGGTTCCAGGCAGGGTCAGTGGTGTGGAGCCCATTGTATATGGGGCCTCCAGGAGCCTCGGCCATCTGTGGGTGAGGAGGGATCATCGTACCTCCATACATCGACATCGGCAACCCCTAATCATGAAGAAAAAGAAGAGAAAGAAAAAAAACCCAGCAGTTCAAAAACACTCGTGAATAATATTACTATTACATCAGAACTTTAGAAAATCAATTATATTAACACAGGGCTTGTTTCATGTACATTACAGAAAAATCCAATTTCAGATGTTTTTTTTTTTTCATAATTTAATTTCCTGAAATTTGTCAATAACAAAGCAGGGCAGAAAACCAGGAGTAGAACAGTGTTACAAAATATAGCTTTAGTCCAAAAGAAGATTTTTTTTTTAGCTTGTTCTGGTACAGACATTAAAATTGGGGAAGTATCATTTTTGCTTATAACGTTTTAAAATTATTTAAAAGATTGGACACACATTATGACCTAATTTCTAAAAAGCCTTTAGACGCCATGCCTTATTTTTTCCCCCTTAATTTTAATTTGATCACCACATAATAAAAGATGTTTTCTTGTGACCCTGACATATCAAAAAGCTGTTTTCTCAAGACGTAATTTACCCACGAGAAAATCTCACGCCTTGTGGATGGAACTGGTGTTGCATGAACGCTGGAGTCTTCGCCATCGCAGTCATAATTTACCTGCTGTAGAGATGGACACAAGAGAGGGGGTGTCCCCTTCTCAAGTGTCGCACACTTAAAGTGGAAGCTGTCAATCACTGACAGAGCTATTTCAGCTGGAATGAATCCCTGATCAAAGTAAAAACAAATTTGTTCATCCATGAGGCTTTGAAATTGTGCTAAGCTTTTGCTACTTCCAGAACAATAAAAGGAACACGCTATGTAGAGTACACAGAAAAATGAAGTGATGCTCGTGAGAAAACAACTTTTGTTATGTTGAGATCAGGAGAAAACAAGATTGAAAAAAAAATACATGGTCTCTTATAGCTTCTGTAAACTTCAGTAATTTAAAAATAAATAATAAATAAATAAATAATAAATAATAAAGTTGTTTCTCCCAGTCATTATAAGTCTTGAGGTTCAACTGGGGGCCATGCAAGAGAGAAGAATATTGAAATTTATTAAATTACTGTTTAATATACTGCTCAAAAAAATAAAGGGAACACTTAAACAGCACAATGTAACTCCAAGTGTTCCCTTTATTTTTTTGAGCAGTATATATTTCAGTCTAAGTATTAAACGTTATAAATAACTTTTTTTTTTGTTTATCATTTTGCACCACTTCTGTAGAATGACTCAAATGCGATTTTAAAAGCATTTTTAATGACAGCACATTGCAGGTGTTCTCAGTGCTACTCAAACCTTTGGAAAATCCATGAAGTTAGTGGGCATGGGCTGGTGAAAGGTGTTAGATGGAGCCACAATGCCCGTGTCATCTCGCTCCATAGCCTGGTGCTGGGAGAAGGCTGACTGCTCCTGCAGCTGCTGGTGCATCACGGGTCCTCCCATCATGGGCTGAGACCAGCCTGACATTGCTTCTACAGAGATGTGCAATGGATAGAGAAAACAGTGGTTTAAATATGTAAATTAACATAATAGACTGGCTAAAGCTGGTGTAGGAATACAATTTCTCCTCAGTTCACTCACCGGAGGCACTGCCCACTCCGAAAGACCAGATGCCACCCTGTCCAACCGGCGGCGTGTAGCTGGTGGGCAGCATGGCGTGGTTGACGGAGCCAGTCTGCCGGATCCGAGCCAGACGCTCTGTCCCGATGGGTGGGGGCACTTTGCGGTCCTGCTGACTGGAACTGCTAGGCTTGGCTTGGATCAGCGCAGGTGTCACGGTGGATGTGCACAAAGGGGAAGATGCTCCAGACGACACTGAGGGGACCGGAGATTCACCTAAGAAACAGACGATAAAATGCATGTCAAAAAATCTGCCTGCATGTCATTTTGAGGTAAAGCCACATAAAGGCACAGCTCTACAGCATACAGGACGTGGAGGCGCTCCAAGGATGAGGGGAGAAGTGCTGGCGGCTGAAAGAGGGCGTTCCTACAGGAGCCGGGCCCTGCAGGAAAACAGGACTGGCAGATATGCTTGTGGCAAAGCTGGTGAGCGCGGTGGAAGAAGAGATGGAATTGCCTGAGGGGTCCATGGGGTGCATGCCTAAGGAACAAAGAGACCACACAGATAGACAGAATATGACATGAACTTAGTTTAACAATAAGATAGCGTCAATAAATGACAAGAAAACCACCAAAAACACACAGGCAAGTTTCATAGTTAGATTTTAAAATGTAACATTTTCAACTTAAAGTTAGAAATGTATTTGGTTGGTTTCCAACAGGCATTATTTTGAGAAAGCAACAATTTATAATAAATAATAAGCATAGTCAAATTTAACCTGATTTTTAAAGCAATTTGACAATGCCAAGTTCTTTTCAGAGGACTCACCAATGGGACTAGAGACGACTCGCTGGGAGTTGCAACGATATCCTGGGGCCTTGGAGCCATCAGGCGGGGGCATTGTGCTCTCCATCTGCCCCATCCCTCCCATGTATGCAGGTGGGGCACTGTAGGGCTGTTCTGGCGGAGTGCGAGCTGGAAGGTGACAGGCCCCCCACACCTGGTTGTTGCCCACCTGGTTGTTGTCGAAGATGCTCGAAAAGTGATTGAAAAGAGCGGCAGGGCCGAAGTTGGGCGGCAGCTGAGCTTTGCCACTGTGAAGGTGTACCTGTGAGCCATTTATCATGCCCATAGTCGAGGATATCTGAAGCGAAGGGGGTGGCATGTTAGCCGTGGCTAAGCTAGGCTGGGTAGGCTGCTGTTGCTGTTTAAGCGGCTCCTGTGTTGCACCCGGGGGCACGAAAACAGACTGCTGCTCCTGCAAAGGGGCTCCGGGTCCCATGGAGTAATACGTTGTTGGGGGCTGTAAGCGAGTCGACGTCCCAGGTGCAGCAGGTGTGGTGTAGTGAGGTAAGGTGCTGCTGGTGTTTGCAACTGTGCTGCTGACCGTGCTGGGCGGTACTGGACGAGAGAGGGGCAGGGTGACGCCTGCTTGGACTGTAGAGGAGGAGCTTGGTTCTGTGCTGGAGGTGAAGGACAAGGGCAGTTGCTGTCTGCCCTCGGGCTGGACAGGCAGTGCAGGTTGTGCAGAGGGAGATGCAGGGAAGTGCATGGGGGTCGAGGGGCTGGAGCCCTCACATGTTGCACTAGAAACAGGAACAGCCAAATCAGCCCCCGGCTTCTCTTTTGCAGGCGTACCAGCGGGAGTGGATTCTGTTTTATGGGCTTGGGTATGTTGTGTAGATGGGGCGATGGGAGCATGCATAGGTGGAGGTGTCGTGGGAGTTGAGGGAGCACAGCTGAGGGGAGCAGGAGGTGCCTGCGCAGCAGGAGTATTGCTCGCAGTGGTGGTGATGGCAGGTGCCGCTGTAGGCTTGGGCTCGGCAGAAAAGAGCTGCTTCCGTACAGAGGTGGGTGTAGGTGTTTTGGAGGGGGCAGTGCTGGGGGGAGAGGCAGTGGAACCAGGGGCAACGTTAGCACTCGACACCATGGCAGGGTGCTCAGCGGTAGCAGGGGCAGAGCTGGAAGGGCGGAGGGCCGCATTATTGCCACTGTGTTTGGGGGAGCTATTAGCACTGCCGGGGCTCACGGGACGCACAGGGAACGGGCCCCATGTGTTAGGCGAGGGAGAGAAGGTGCCGCCAAACTGTGCCATTGGCAGACGTGGGTGACGAATCTGGTGCATGGTCTGCGCTGCAAGCAGGGCCAACTGGGGGTGTGTATAGGCCAACGGTGGTAGTGAGACAAACGGAGGTCTAACACCAGGTGCCATATTTTTGCCCATTTTGCCAGCCTGCTGAGTGGTTGAGTTGGAGGAGGACTGGAAAGACATGCTGGAGGAGGGCACAACTGAAGACAGGCCTTTGGAACTGGCCGCGGTGGTGCTGGTAGCCCCTGTGGAGGTGGTATAGGTGGAGCCAATTTTGGTATTGGTACCAGGCTGACGAATGTGGTTGCGAGGTATCAGGTCCTCTAGCTCTTTGGCAGGGTCCTGGATAAGCGCATTGATCAGTTGGACAGCATGACGTGTGGACTCTGTGCCACCTCTGAAAAACAGCGGAAAGAGTGTGTAAGGGATTGCATGTATAACACACCTATGTATAGACAACCAATACTAACCCAAATGAACAAGATTAAGAAATCAACTGAAGTAGAAATTAATTCCAGCCACCTGATGGTGATCATTCTCTCGCCATTTTTGTCTTTCTGTTTGTCAACATCTATGTGTGCACCAGTCACATCTTGAATGGCTGTGATATTGCAGCCACCTCTGCCCATGATCCGAGACACCACAGAGGCTGGAACCGAAAGTTTCTTTGACCTGAAAACACATCAAATTTGAGTGCTTGAACCCTAATAAGGAAGCTGGAAACGGACAACAGCCCATGACTGTCACTTACCTTCGTACAACCTCTTTCCATCCCTCCTCTCTCTTCTGGCCCCTCTTAGGACTGGTGAGGTTCATCTTGCTGTTGGGTGAGGTGACTGGCAGTGAAATGGTCTTGAAAGATGAGGGCAGGGAACTGGGAGTCAAGTCACTAATAATCTCATGAGATCTGCAGGAGAAAGGAATACGGATATTATCCTACTGAAACTATACTGCGTGAAAAGGTCAATACAATAAATGAATATTTCATATACTTCAGGGGAAAGGACTAGAGCTCTTGTACTAGAACACATTCTCTTTCTAATGATGATTACATGTTCAAAATCAAACACAGCCTGTTCTAAGGCTCCAGATGCATCCTAACGACTTACTGCTGCAGTGACATATGACTCGTTTTGCTCCAATAGCAAATCAGTTCAACCCAAACTGCACAACAAGCATTAGAGATTTCTGCCTAAGCTGGTGAAAGCTCTTACTTCTGTTGTGGTTTGGAAATGGACACGGTGACCTTCTCTTCCCGAGAAATGGGGTGCGATAGGCCGTGCCTCTTCTCAATCATAGGGAGAAGCTGGCTGGACCCTGTTGGAACGGAGGAAGAGAATGAAGTGGATGAAGACGATAGGTCAGCCAGGTCCTGGCTTTTACTGCCGTTGCTGCTTTCGCTGTTGCAATCTGTGCTGTCCAGGTTGTCTGAGTCACTGGTGCCTCCAGGTGCCCCGCCACCTCGTGGTTCACCGTGGATCTTGTTTTTGTCTGCCTTTTGTTGCGCTAGTGCCACCTGCGGGTCCTGTAGGATGATGGGCTCACTGGGCGTGTCCTTGGTCTTGTTCTTTTTATTCTTTCGGTTGGTGCTGGGCGTAGAAACCAAGCTGGCGCGCTTCTTGCCAAAGGCATTGGTGAAGGTGGTGGAGGTGGCAGAGATGCCAATGGTGGTAGTGGTTGTGGCGCTTGGGGGCTCAATGGGAACCTCTAGCTCTGCAAAGGTAGGAGAAACCATCAAAAGTGAAAAACGATACCATGTAAAAAAAAAAAAAAAAAGAATAATAAAATTATATATATTATATACACACACATATATATACACACACATATATATACACACACACACATCAAGGAAAAAAAGAAATAAAGTAATTCCTATACCTTCAGCAGAGTCCTCCTTCTGGTCTTGTGTCTCAGAAAATGTGTCCTTCACTTTTGCCTCCTCTTCTTCAAGCTTTTTCTTCTGTTCCTCCTTCTTCTTCTTGCGTTTCTCTTTGCGCTTCTCTCTTTTTGCTGCCAGAGCTTGTTTTTTGTTTTCTTCACGGGACTATGGTTGAACAAAAAGAGGGGAAACATGGAACTGATTCACCCTATACCTCACCGAATGTTTTCTATCAAATGAAGTCATTGTTATTGTGGTGCATTGTCACTATATTGACCCAAAAACCCAAACTCCTAATCAGAACTTTAGAAATCTAAATCTAAGACACACCTTCTCAATATCAAGTTCCTTGAGCAGAATACTGGCATTCTTGTTAGCCTCAGCAGCCTGCTGGTCTTTGGCTTTCACGATGGTTTCCATGCACTGATGACACTTCTTCAGCAGCTCCTGGATGCAAGACAAAAAGTCACTAAAACATTCACATTAAAATTCAAACTTGCACACAATAAACTTAACCTGTCTGTTCCAAAAACTTATTTCAGTCATTACCTTGTCTGCAATGGTGGCGATGTATCTCATGCACTCAATGTCAGAGGGGAACTGATTCACCTCCTTCACTAAATACTGGACCACTTTCACATGCCCCTTTATAAAAATAAATAATTTAATTAATTAATTAATTAATTAAAACAGTCAGATTGGTTCCTGTTCAGAATTTAAAAATGTGACATTTATGCACCAAACTGCAGATTCAGGGAATCAGTATCCCCAAGTTCAGCCTACCTTTCGGAACGCTGCCATAAGAGGTGTGATCTTGCGGTTGTCTGCTGCATCCACGTCAGCACCTGCCTGTACCAGCAGCTGCACGACATCAAAATGCCCCCCATTTGCAGCCAGCCACAGAGGAGTGTTCCCCTTCTTATTACGCACATCAATGTGAGCCCCTCTACAGGAGGAGATACATAGAAATAGCAGTACGGTCACCTAACACTGATTAACAAAGGTACGAATTTGTAAAAGAACACAGCCGGTTCTTCTACTCACCTGTTAATGAGAAGCTCACAGAACTTGTAGTGGCCCTTGTCTGCAGCGATAGTGAGGGCGGTGTCACGAGAAGAAGGGACAGGAGGGGCGTTAACATCAGCACCTTTATCCAGCAACACACGGCCCACCTCGGCATAACCGCCAGATGCAGCTTCCATAAGAGGGGTGAGTCCCGTCTGAGACAGAGAGGTTCGAAATTACTCCAAAGCACAGTGACCCGAAACAGTCGACCAAACGTAAAGATGTAGCTGGGCTCTTTTTCAACCAACTTGAGAGACAACTGGAAGGTGAATCATTATTCCATCACTCAGACATTGCTGTTCTATTTCAGAAGTGCTTGGATTAATATTGTTCCTTTCATGTTGCTGAACGCTGTGAAACGATTTTGTCAATGCTAATAAGACAACAAAAACTGCTTCTAGAATTAAATTAAATTTCAGCTAATGACTGACTAAAAATATTCAGCAATCTGTACACTAAAAATATTTATGAACAGTGCTAATAGTCCAACCCTCAACTAACAAACAGTACTAATCGTGAGTCAAAAAAACACAGAACAAAAAAAACATACAACTGGAGCCTTTGATACTAATTCCTAGTTTTTTGGTGACAAAAGTACCAGTGCCTTGTGCGGTCAAAAATAAAAATAGTTTTAGAAAAACGGTCAGGTATAGCAGCAAATATCACCCTCACGCCACAATTAATAAAGAAAAATTCAAAAATCTGTACACAGTGGACAATCATAAAGGATGTTAGTTGTAACTGACCTTGGCGCGATGCTCCACATTAGCCTTGCGGTCCAGCAGCAGACTGACAACCTCGGCTCGACCCTGGAAGCAGGCCAGCGTCAGAGCGGTATTGCGATTGGTTTCGATCTGAGCGTTGATGTCAGAGCCCATGTCCAGCAGCAGCTTCACTGCAGGTACATGGCCGTTCATGGCTGCCAACATCAAAGGAGAGATGCCCAACTTGCTGCCCGTCCTAAAAGAAAAAAAAAGCCAAACAGATGAACCGAAATATGATGATTTCCAAACTCTCACAACAGTCACTCCTCAAAGTCAAAAACAGAAACGTTGTCACTCCTGATAGATATGGTTGCCTTACCTGGAATTGATCTCAGCTCCAGCATTGAGGAGAATCTTGATTATGTTGACGTATCCTCCTGAAGCTGCTAGGCTAAGCGGGGTGTAGTCGGACACATTTCGGTGCTCCTTATTAGCACCACGGAGAAGCAATAGTTCCACCACCTGCACACACGAAACTGGAAGTTACTTTCCCTACTCAGTAACAAAGCAACTGACAGAAGTAGGGGGATTTCTGTTGTCCGAGGGGTCTAATATTCTGACAGTCCATAAGCGTTTGGTTTTAACACAAATCTGCACTATTGAAGATAGGAATGTTTTTGGATTTGTGTAAACACCTCTTGTCTTCCGCCTGAGCATGCCAGGGAGAGAGGGGTGTCTTTGGTCCTTTCAGACTGAGCCTCGATGTCTCCTCCTTTGTCCAGAAGGATCTCAACAACGCCGACATGACCCGCTGTTGCAGCCAGGATCAAAGGAGTGAAGCCTGTAGACAGAGAAGTCAATTTGATAAGAAAGATTTTGCAGATTTAAGATACATGTAGAGGAGTCTGAGAGGAGCCCTACCCTTTTTGTCCCGGTGCTCAATGTTGGCGCCGCGCGCAATGAGCACCGACACCAGCTCCTCATGGCCACCTGCACAGGCCAGAGTCAGAGCCGTGTCGTGATTGCTCTCCGTCTGTAAAACAAAGACGTGACAGTCAAACCTTTGTATTGAGTAAAACAAACGGGAAAAAATACAAAATCTGACTAGATAAAACATAGTAGCAACTTGTGTGGGGTAATGAGTTAACCCAGAGCTTACATGTGCATCGATGTCTACAGATGGATAGAGTGGGAGCATGGAGGGTGGGGAGACAGTGTTCATGGGCGTCTGTGTTGTGGGCTGAGGTATGGGTGAGGTTGTAGTGTTTAACATAGGCACTCTGCTGCTCACTGCTGCAGACAAGAATCAAAGCATGAGCGTCATTACTTACAAAAAAAACAAAAATAACCCAAAAAAACCAAACAAACAAACAAAACAAAAAAAACGGACAACACAAATAGATCCAAAAACATACAGAAAGAATCCAGCGGCTCTAAACCTACCTGCCATGATGTCGTCCAGCGTGTCTGTGAGCGTCTGTGCGGGCGTGGCCACCATGAGGCCATCAGGTGCCTGTGCAAGGAGACCAGGCCCGAGTCCAGACAGCTGCTGGCCCAACATTACCCTCTGCAGGTCTGGACTGCTGCTGCCTGGGTACTCTGCGCTGCCGAAGTCTGTGGACTGCTGTGCATTCATAGGCTGAATGGGGACGAAGCTGGACTGTAGCGGTGGAGGCGGGGGGCCCTGTAGGCTGTGGGGCTGAGGAGGAGGCGGTGGTGCTGGTTGTTGTCCTCCCTCTCGGTACAGGATGGTGTCCACCTGCGGGAGCTCGGCGTAGTCACCGTCTTCCTCGTCCTCATCCTCATCATCCTCTTCGCCCTCCTCGTCGTCCTCATCAGCAGGAAGTATCTGGTGGTCCTCAATGTCGTTGCCGTCCTCGCACCCCGTACTGGAGCCCAGCTGCGTGGCCTGCGGTGGCAGGGGCGTGCCGGGCGCCTCCACCCCTGCCGCCTGGCCCGGCTCCTCCTTCATCTTGCCTTCCATGTACTCTTTGGTGAACTGCTGCTGCGTCTTGAGCTGCAACTGCCGCTCCACTTTCTGCAGCTCCTTCAAGATCTTCTTCTTCTTCTGGACCTGCTCCTCACGACTCTTCTTCAGCTCTTCGATCTTGTCTTTGGTGAGCGGCTCGCCCTGTATCAGCTCCAGCGACTGCAGTTGGGCCTTCTCAATAGCGCTGATGCGTTGGCCCAGCTCGTTTAGCTTGCCTTCCGTCTCTTCAACGATGCACTCGAGGGGCTGGTACGGGTGGAATGGAGGGAGGAGGTCAGCATCCAGCCCCCCTGTGGCCACAGTGCTGTTCTGCAGGGTGCTCAGTCGTTGCTTGGACATCCCTATAAAGCAGACAAGAGGGTGAGATCAAGATCATAGAAATCACTTGAACCAAAAAAAAAAACACATGGTACATTTGACCTCGCTGACATTTCAGCACATTCTGGCTGGTGACCAGACTAATGACACAGACCTTTGTTTGTGACGGGTGGGGGTGTGGCAATGGTGGAGGGCACGCTGTCTGGCTCCTGAGGGGGTACCACCATGGCCAGAGCTTGGAATGGGACTCGAGGAGCCTGTATGTATACATGAGCAGGAAACAAACCTCATGTTAGATAGTCTAGCTTTTGTTCTTCAGACATTGACACAAGCTTGCATAATTCTCTGCAAATGATGACATTCTTGTCAAACGAAGAGTGATGCATCTTCTAACCTGAGACGTGTCATGGGAAGGGGGCGTGAGTTGAGACAGATCCGGTGCGGGGACTGACAAAATGTTGTTTGGGTAGTCTAGTAGGTAGGACACCACATTAGTGTGACCACCCTTAGCAGCTTCAATCAGCATCGTTGAGCCGTCCTATGAGGAAGAGGTAAACGATTAATTAGCATCTGATACAGCATATACACAATGAAGAAAGAGACAACGAACATTACCCGGTGGACTCAAATATTAGTTTACTCTACCCTTTTCTTTTTCTTTTCAGACTGCACATTATAATTCTCCAAATAAGTATGTCTCATGATCAGACCCATACTTCTTTGCAGTAGCTTGACTTGGGATATACACTAAAAATCATATGCGGAATATTTTTATATGCCACCTTTAAAACTGTACTACTATTCCTACTGTTAATAATAAAATGTCATTATAAATGTTTAGATTTTTTTACTGAATCCCACTTGTTCACTATGTTGTTAGGGTTAGGTATATTGTGATGCCCCTCTTTACTGCAGACGATAAAGCAAATCGTCTGCAGTTTTCTAATTGTACCATTCAAGTGGAAGATGGGTTACAATATCCTTCATAAACTATTCTCTCTCTGTTTTAAACAAACAAGGAATGAAAAATTACAAATACAATGGCAAAACAAAACTTTTAATTAACTAAACTAAGAGTCATTTCCTTAAAGGCACAAGCAGTACTGACACACTCAGATTTCAAACAGCAAGTGAGAAAGTAATAAAGGGGGGGGGGCATTGATATCGTCCGAACCTAGCAGAAGCAAGAGAGATGGAGCTTGAACTCACCTTCAGTCTGTGAGTAGGGTCTGCACCATGAGCCAGCAGCAGCTCCACCACAGCCAGGTGACCTCCAGCACAGGCGAGCGACACCACTGTGTGATCATTATTGGCTGTGGCTCTGTTCACATTAGCACCTACATGCACACAAGTTATTAAATCAGAGGAATCCAAAAAACATTAGACATTGCTTTGATTAGTCTTGACATTTAGCCATATACATTTAGGTATACAATTATATGCAATTACAATGTGTTCTCTTGATTGTTGTTCATTTTTATTTACTTATTTATTTTTACACAACATCCTGACCATCTTTTCCCCCCTATCAACTACCAACCAAGGAGGTTCAAAGCAAACCCATACTTCGTCTGAGACACATGAAGCTAGCAAATGTGTCTTTTTATAACTGCTGCTCATGCTGCCACACGGGGCTGAGTAACACCCTTGGAGAAAAGTGCCATCTACCCTCTTCTGCATACGTGAGCTTACAGTAGCGCAAAATCGTGCATGTTCCAGTTTCCCTTTTCTAATTTTACCATTTAAATGGAAGATGTGTTATGATATAATGAAGAAGCCTTCATAAAATGTATTCTCTCCCTCGCGCTCTGCGTGTTTTATACTTTGTACTACTGTACCAGGAATGCTTTACCAGCTAGCATCCAGCTGCATACCTTTACTGATTAGAAACTGCACAGTACAAAGATGTCCTGCTCTGGCTGCTTTCATCAGTGGGGTCCTTCCACCTTCCGACTCATGTTCCTATAAAAATAAATAAATAAATAAATAAAAATGTAAAAAAATGGCAGGCAAGCAAGGCAAAGACATTATCACACAGTCAGAGGGAAAAGGGGGGGAGACAGACACACTCACCAGGTCAGCTCCAGTCTGAAGCAGCACGTCGGCCACGTCTGTGTGTCCGTTTTCACAGGCATATGTCAGCGCTGTGTCCCCCGTAGCTGTCGTGGCATGGACATTAGCTCCTAAACACAGGGGACCACAAAAGAACAGCAGAGTCAAAAGCTACAAATCCCTGTACAACAGCAGCTACTTATAATATACTTGTGTAATTTCAAACAGTATCCTCACCAGCAGCCAGCAAGTACTTGACCAGCTCTAGATGACCCTCCTGCGCAGCCTCCATGAGAGGAGTGGAGCATCCGAGCTCGATGTCTGCACCAGCCTTTATGAGGAAATCGGCAACCTCCAAGAAACCCCCGCAGCAGGCCAGAGTCAGCGCAGTCTCCTGCGTCTCCTCTGTCTGAGCGTTGATGTTTGCACCTAATCACAGAACACCATTGATAAGCTGCACCTCTTGACAACATGCTCTTTAATATAGAATGAACATAGAAATAATAATAATAATAACAAAAAACATGCATATGTGGCATATAGAAAAACACAACCAATCGGCACTGTGAAATTAAATCTGATTACTTAACATTTATAATGAAACTGCTTTACTTTCAGATGATTTTATACTACCAAATAAATAAGAATGCAACAGCATAACTATAAAAAAATCCATTCAAAAATATTATATACACGTATATATGTCTACAACACCGATTTCAAACATTTAATCATACACCTTCAGATCAAAATGTTTTTCAGACCATGAGAAACATTTCAGTCAAGCGTCTCCAAACGTTTGACCTGTAGTGTACACGAAGTGTTTGTTCTGTCTTCCAATCAGAAAATCCAGCTAATGAGACAACACCATGGTGGGAATCTGTGCGTGTACCCTGTGCCAGGAGCAGAGCCACCATTTCCTCGTGACCTTCGCGTGCAGCCTCCATGAGGGGAGTGTATCCCTCATCGTTGACCTCCTCAAGGTTGGCCCCCCTCTCAATCAACAGTGCTGCAAGCTCCACGTGCCCGCCACAGGCTGCCAGGGTCAGTGGCGACTCAAACGAATCTGCCGGCATGTTCACCTGCGCACCGCTGTCCAACAGCAACCGTGCCACCTCCACGTGTCCATCCTGCATGGAGCACAGAAGAAAACCTTGTGAGCCACACACTGAAGATTGAGTGGCTAGAAAGAAGTATTCTGAGGCATCAGGGTGTTTCCTTTTATGGCGCATACTGTGATTCTTATACCCATTAGCAGACACACACTACAGTATGACTAAATCGCCCCCTTTCATGTGCACTGAAAATAAAAACAGTACAAATATACAGTAAAACTAAGAACAGTCCAAAAGGAAGAATAAATATGTGTTTATGTGTGAATTAACTGAATAAAGAATGCAGTGTTCTCACCATGCAGGCTTCCATGAGTGCCGTGTGCATCTCGTCTGTCTTGTGTTCCTGGTCAGCTCCTGCCTCCAAGAGAAACCGCACCATGTCCAAATGCCCTGTATTAAAGCCAGAGGACTCACACTCTGTGCCTTTCCACAGTATAAACGTTTACTTTTTCATAACAATACTTTTTCACAGGCAAATAACTACCATTTGCTATAAAGTGAGTGCACTGAGACGCACCTTTATAGCAGGCTAGTGTGAGCGCGCTTTCCTTGAACTCATTGGAGTGTGTGTTGATCCCTGCTCCGTACTCCAGGAGCACACGTGCCACCTCCACATGCCCCGCGCTAGCTGCCTCCATCAGGGGCGTGTGGCCGTTCTCGTTGTGATCTTCAATGTTGGCGCCCTCCTTTAGCAGGACTTTTACCACATCCAGGAAGCCACCAGCACACGCGTACGTCAGCGCTGTGTTCCCTATAAAACAAACAAAAGCTGTTAATGTTAAATTCTACAAACACAGTTCGTAAAGCAAAACAAATTCAAAGGATGAATACATGTTGGCCATAATGCTTGGGATGTTTGTGATTTTTAAAGTGGGATCCTGCTTGTGACGTAACAACCAATATGGAGGACGTGTAAATAAGCTAACTGTAGAAAAAAACTACTCCTTAAGTAGGACACGGTCATCCAAAAGAATTGATTGTACCTGAAGAGGACTGTGCGTTGACATCTGCTCCATGCACAAGGAGCAGTTTGACAATGTCTACGTAACCACCACTAGCAGCAGCCATGAGAGGCGTGATGTCTCCCTTGATGCCTCGGTCCTCTACGTTAGCGTGCATGGCCAGCAAGACCTACATAAACAAAAAAAAGATTTTTAAAGAACACAACAAATTATTATTCAAGACAAAAATAGACCCAAGTCTGAGTAAACACACAAATATTAGAATAAAAATGGTCATGCAGTATGATAAAAGCTACTCTGTAGTGAGCACCTAGAAAGAACAGACTCAGAAACACTCAGGAGTATTGCTTATGAGTGTAGTCAGTCAGCAGCAGCATAAAAGAGCAGTGTGTGTGCAAGGGAGGGGGTGTGTAAGCCCTACCTGTGCGAGCTCATAGTAACCGGCAGAGCAGGCCAGACAGAGCAGGCTCTCTCCTTCTTCTGTGTGCTCGTTGACGCTGTGGCCCTCATCCAGCAGCTTCTTCACCGCGTTCACGTCTCCGTCGGAGCAGGCCTCAGGCAGGCTACGGCTAAAAATAACCAGACTGCTACAATTACCGCGACTGTGCAGGCAAAGCTAAGCTAGCTACGCTGACTGGTCCACCAAGAACATGGCTATACTACAGATAAACTACAAATACGGTAAGCTATGCTTCAAGATTTCTAAAATGCGCAGACAAGAGCTGACTAAATAATACTTTGATGGCTTAGAAGACACAAGAGTAAGTTCAGCAAAAAACATGGTGGAATTGACGACTCTAGTGAGCCAAAAATGAAAACAAATAAATAATCTGCATTTTTGTCTTCCTTTGGTGCCAAAATGTAACTTTTTGTTAATGCTACACAAAGACGGGTGACAAATTAAAGGAAAAACTGGCAACTCCATATATTACATTTATATAAAATTTTGTTTGCGACAAGCTAGCCAGCTAACATTAGTAATCGTGAGTTGATGGGCGCAAATATGTGTCACTTTCACCACGCATACATGCGTGCACATTGTGTACACCCAGAGGATTCAAAGTGACTTCCTCTAGGCAGCAAGTCAGATCCAAAACAACTCACTCAGGAAGCTTTCCAAGTCAAAGTGTAATGTTTAGCAAGTTCATGTTAAAAAGACTGACGAGCTTGGTTTCTCTTTAAAACCTTCTGAATTGGAGTGAATTCGGTCAATGAACTGTGGCTTGAATCTAAAACTCTGACCTTAAGCTTACAAGTATTTACTAATCCAGAAGAGTGGTATTGGACTGTTATGTTTAAGAGGTTGACAGTCACTAACACGAAAAGCAGTTGGTGTTACTACTCAAGAACAGGCTAGAATAGTGTGAGACTAAGAATAAGATTGAGACACAGCACAGTTGTTTATTCATTTGTGGACATACTGTTGCATGATGTTATACTGCCGCCACCATTTACGTTGGTATTGTAGCACATGGATGCATCGTGTTCATTTCTGAGGGCGGCCACAAAGCGACGGGTCAGGTGACTGCAAAATGCACACGGCAGCCGTCTTTCGTACGAGTAATAAAGAAGTATAAAGTTGTGTTTGAATTATGTCGTAATCACTAATTTACGAGATTCCAGCTTCACGTCCTAGCAGAACTCATAATTACAACTTGTAAACTAGGAGTTTTCCGGAGAGCTCCAACTAGTTTAACTGGTACTTATTTATTGAACAACTTGCAACTGTCTCTTCCAAATTAACAACTTTAAAAGAGAAATCAAAGGCAGAAAATGGGTACATTTATGTGTGTGCAGTGGCCCAAAGTGGCATCCTAAATACACTGACTTCAAAGAGAAAAGGAATTCTCTGCCAATTTCCTTGCTGTACTTTTATGACTGTGGGGAAAATCAATTTTGATTGTTTTATAAATAAATAAATAAATCAAATAAAAAGTGAAAAAGTATGAAGTGTACAAGGGAGAGGAGATGCCTACTTGTCTGCCTGGTTGGCGTTGAGTGTGTTTTCGGCCCTCATGCGTGTGAGGGCGGCGGCGGCTTCGTCCAGTGCGCAGCTCACTGATGACGTCAGTCGGCGCAGCACCTCAGGATCTGCGAAGGCTTTGCCATCGGCAGTGGACAGTTTACCAATTCCTGCAGCATCAGCCACACGCCAGCAACAGGCAGCATTCAAGGCCAAAGGCATCCATAGTTAGTGCACGCCCAAGTCACACAAACACACACACACACACACACACGGGAAGACACGAACACTGGTTAGCCATGTTCAAAACCATGCAGCGTGGTGGAGTACACAAGATAATTATGAAACTGGGAACTGGTTGGCTTAATTACACACCAAGAAAAATGTTTGCAGTTAAATTCAGAAACTATTTTAATGACGTCATTACACAGCTACAGATGAAAATGTAAGGCTTTATTGTATACAAATATTTAAGACAAAAAAACACAGCAGACTAACAGGGTTGTCAGGTCTATTGCGTCTTCCCTGCTATTAAACAAACATTTAAAGCTTCAAGCCTCACATCTTTTAAATGCAATCCCAATAAAACTGCTTTCAGGGTTCGTACAGATGCTCCGTAATGAAATTTCCAGGACTTACAAGGACTTTTCAAGCACTATGTTTTAAAGAACTAAACAAGAGATACATCTGACGATATTCAAACATTTATCTCATCTTTTTAAATTCCATAAATGTTTTATTATAATAATAATAAAAAATTCATCATCACAAATTTTTTATATGGCACCTTTTCCAGCCATGCTAGACTAAATTTGCATTTCCCAAGCATTACTTCCTTTTCACCTTTTCACCATAATACACTCCAGGTGAGTGACAGTCACTACATGATGTCATGCGCTTATTAGCATATTCATTTAGTCATCGCATCCTAAGTGCATTGTACCTAGTGTCAGCCTTGTACTTGTACTTGTCTCCTACTCTCCGTGTTCCCATACTGTATTTTAAAACAGCCAAATTCACACAATAAAGCTGTTCTCATTTACATATTTTTCTGTTTTTGTTGTCAGACTACGGAACTAGTACGGAATAGTGACTAAAATGTGGCCCATTAAGAGACTACATGTTAACCAGCAGTCACTTCCAAACCACTTACAAGCTGTCGCTCTGCACTGCTAAAATCCTGATTTATAACAGCAACATCATCTGAAGGATTTGGAAAAAATAAATAAATAAAATAAATAAATCACCATGCACATAAATGAAAGACAACGGCTGTGCTGTGATTTTGGCTTTATTTACTGGTAAAATGATGTGGTGAGCAGGACCTCGTGCTCACGGGCAGAACGGGACACTCACTCTAGCTTGCTCTCTCTACGGAAAGTAGCTAAGGTTTGTCCAAAAAGTGGCTAAAGGAGTCTGAAAAGTGGACCGGAGCGGTTTCTGTGAAAGTGAGTGAGTGAATAGCGGGAGGAGGAGGGGCTACAGCGAGGAGTCATACATTAAGTGAAAGGATTTTATTCGTTTTTAGAATTCAAGCACTTTTTAAGCACCACTAGATTAAAAAAAGATCAAATAAAATTGCCATTTTACATTTAAAAAAGCCAAACTCAAGCACCTTGTACAATCCCTGTGTTTTAGCAAGTGATCACATAATGAGCAAAACTAGACCACGACAACCTGAAATGGAGAAGTGACATAAACCCACAAAAGACGCAGATTCAGCAGAACAAGGCCTGAAATGAACTTTTGTCACTTGCAATCATCCCTGAGAGGAAATATCACTCTAACGAAGGAATATGAAAGACATAGGTTTCACGCCAGGGCTAATAAGCTTGCATTGGTATTAACATCATCTCAGATTCTCTTCTGTTCTTTTTACTGTAAGAATTATTAGTTGAATTAAAATGCCAAACACTGTTTGCGCTTCAATTTCATGCAACAGGACAGTTAACAAGCATCTGGATGAATCTGAAAGTTTGACGCATTATGCAAAGTCCTGGATTCTCAAAACACTTACTACGGCCATAATGGCCATTGTAATAGTCATATAACTCTTTCCTGATTGTTTATAATCAAACTAACGGCATATAATCTCTCAACACTGACCGAAATGGTCTAATGTGTCTACGGAAAACACTGGCCAAATTTGCTGACTAAATATTTCTACTTTCATTAAGAACCCTATATAGGAAGAAACTTTTAATATCTAATCTACTTAAATAAGGAAGAATACAATTTGAGGGTTTGAGGGAGACTTATGCACTAATTCTACACAGGTAACTATATGGCCACAGAGGTTTACATGTACACACACACAAAAACAAACACGCACGCACTCGCACACAAACAGCAAGCCTACTAAATGCAATTGCTGAGTCATGATCAGAGCCGAGAGCTGCTGTATTGCAATCTATTGTTCCTCTTAATCTCCTTTGGTGCTGCTCTGAAGCCAACCATCAGCTCACAGGACAGGACTAGCCTGAACCGTGTCCCCCGCCTGACACGCTGAGCCTCGTCTAGCTAATCTCAGCTGCAAGTAAAGATTTTCCACAGGTAAATAAATTCGCAATTGTAATGAACGTAAACACAAGTTCTCAGTAGCTCTGTGTAATTACTGCTCCATCACCGCTAGCATGTCTTTCTATGGGAGGCTGCACCTCACTAATACTCCACGCTGCAACTTTGTTTCACTCTAGTTCAAGTCCTAAAACACAAACATATACCCACACATGGCATGGGCCGATTACCGGTTTCAAGGTATGCCAGTTTGAAAAAGTAGCTAGGGATGCACCGAAATGAAAATTCTTGGCTGAAGCCATAATTTATGCATTTTTTTTTTCACCATTGCATAAATTAGTCAAAATGTGCTTTTTACTATTTTGTCTTGCTTTTCAAAGAAAAAAAAATCAATTACAAAAATTACAATTTCAAAATATTTATTTAACACTGAACATTTTTTTTTCATTGCAGCAGGCATAGGCTACCAACAAGGCACAATATAACTTTTAATAAATAAATTAGTAAAATAAAAATATTTTTATGTGGTCATCTTTGAGCCCCATTGAATAGCTGATGTTAGGCCTATAACTGACTGCTGAAAGAAAGTAACACTCTGTAGCCTACAACAAAAAGTGGAAAAAATGGTTATATAAGGCTGATTGTACTCGGGATATATACCGCTCGTGTCCCTGTACACTTCGGAGTATTATAGTACAGTGAGGGAAAGAAGTATTTGATCCCCTGCTGATTTTGTACGTTTGCCCACGTTACCATGGCAACAAAGGAGTGGCTCAAGAAGAAGCACATTAAGGTCCTGGAGTGGCCTAGCCAGTCTCCAGACTTTAATCCCATAGAAAATCTGTGGAGGGAGCTGAAGGTTCGAGTTGCCAAACGACAGCCTCGAAACCTTAATGACTTGGAGAAGATCTGCCAAGAGGAGTGGGACAAAATCCCTCCTGAGATGTGTGCAAACCTGGTGGCCAACTACAAGAAACGTCTGACCTCTGTGATTGCCAACAAGGGTTTTGCCACCAAGTACTAAGTCATGTTTTGCAGTGGGGTCAAATACTTATTTCCCCTCATTAAAATGCAAATCAATTTATAACATTTGACATGCGTTTTTCTGGATTTTTTTTGTCGTTATTGTGTCTCCCTGTTCAAATAAACCTACCATTAAAATTACAGACTGATCATTTCTTTGTCAGTGGGCAAACGTACAAAATCAGCAGAAGATCAAATACTCACTCCCCCCCCACACTGTAGATATAGTATAGTTAGATACATTGTTAATGTTATGTTCCTTGATAGATTTAGTTAGTTTAAACTATATATTAGTTAATTTAGTCCCCGCTGGTTTTTCCGCTCCCAGTCCATAGTACTAGTTCATGTTTTGTGTTGTGATCCTGTTTTCTGTGACCGCCTGTTTGCCGATCGCCCGACCCTTTCCCTGTCTTCACTACATTTTTTGGATTACGATTTGGAGTTGTCGGACTGCCCTTAAATAAATACGTCTTTACCTGCTTCCGTACTCTACTCCCTTACATCGGGCGGCTGTGGCTCAGGTGGTTGGTCCACTAATCGTAGTGGTTCAAGTCTCGGCCCACATTACTCCACATGCCAAAGTGTCCTTGGGCAAGACACTAAACCCCAAGTTGCTCCCGATGGCAAGTTAGCGCCTTTAATGACAGCTCTGCTACCATTGGTGTGTGAGTGTGTGTGAATGGGTGAATGAGACACAGTGTAAGGCGCTTTGGATAAAAGCACTATATAAATGCGCCATCTCACGACGTGACGGAATACACCAGAACAGAAACAAAACAAAACGCACATGTCCACAATAAACAATGTCACAATTGTCAACATCAGAAGAGCATGCGCTTTTCGATGCACGTGCATGCACGCACCCCCTCATCTCTCCGAGCGCGCTGACGGAAATGGAGGTCATGACATTCGCGTGTCTCACTCTGGTTGCTAGGCTTTTTGGTCGCGTCATAAAACATCATTGTCCGGTCAAATTCATTCGGCTATTTTCGGCCAAATAATTTCGGTTGCCGAACATTCAGTGCATCCCTATAAGTCACGGTTTCAAAACCACTAAAATTTTCTGTTACACTGTTCTGCAGTTTTATGTCTCTTATCACAGACGGAAAGTGCAGGAATCCCTCAGGTCGTGTGCAGTGTAGAGAGTAACACAACTCCGACCCCTACGGATGGTGCGAGCAGTCAGTCATCTGTGTGTAGGAAGGCTGAAGGAGGTGAACCCCTGGAACTTTATCCAGCTTCGAAAAACAACAAAGTCCGTGGAATGGAAATTTTTCGGGTACTGAACACATTCAGATGGCCACAGCTTGGCAGAGGAAGGACATCCAACTTGTAAGATGTGTTTAAGAACATTGGCTGCTAAAGGAGGCAATATGTCAAATATGATATTGTATCTACGGGAGCACCACCCGTCAGTCTTCGCTAAACTCAAGGCAACATGGTCTTGAAATTAACATTTACAACAATCTAAGAGAGTTAACGTGTTTAGCAGCGGTGAAATTAATACTATTGGCTTGCTACCGATGCAATATAACATGGGTAATTATCTAGCTAACATAAGCTAGTTTCTCTCCCACCTTTTTCACAAAGCAGGGAAGAGCAGAGTACTACGTTTGTGATTTCGATTTATTAAATTTAGCTGGTATTGTGTCTTAGTCATACCTTTGTTTAAGTCTTGAACCTGTACATCTATTCAAAATCAGTACCTTAAAAAAAAACCCACCCTGCTGTTTTTACGAGACACAATAACAATAAATCGATTTTATCGCCCAACATACATGTTTTCTACTGATCCAAATATTTTATACGCTGTTAAAAATAAATTATATAGTGTTCAATGGAAAAAAAGTTGTCCTTTTTACAGCCAACACATTTTTAGGGCTATTCAATTAAATTGATATATTGATAATAATCGATAATTAAAATAATGGACAAGAACTTCATTACACATTAGTTGGGTCTGCAATGTCTCTGTGGATAACCCTGTCACTGACATCACTTCACAACGATGAAAAAAGCATTTATATGTACAAAACCCTGATAAATAACCATCTGAAAAACAGCGGAGGTCAGAGTGAGCTGCTGCAGGACAAGTGCATGATTCAGGTTATCCAAAGCATGAGAATGTTTTAAATTAAGCGCTTCAAACTCGTAAGTGTATTAACGTGGCTTGTCGTGTCAGATGCGTGTGCTGTTTAAAGCACAGAAATGACATTTTACCGTTATATCCTTATCTGTAAACGTTAGAAATTCACACCGGTATTTCCATTTCACATAAAGTCTCGTAAGGGGCGGTTGTGGTGCAGTTGGTAGAGCGGGTTGTCCACTAATCGTAGGGTTGGCGGTTCAATTACCGGCCCGGGTGACTCCACATGCCGAAGTGTCCTTGGGCAAGACACTGAACCCCAAGTGGCAAGTCCCGATGGCAAGCTAGTGCCTTGCATGGCAGCTCTGCTTCCATTGGTGTGGGAGTGTGTGTGTGAATGAGACACAGTGTAAAGCGCTTTGGATAAAAGCGCTATATAAGTGCACATTTACCATTTACATAAAGTCTCGTCCTGACAGCGAGAGAGTCTCCATTACACTTCACTGAATGAGCGCGAGTCCACGCATACGCGTCAAACCGTGATTTATAGAAAGGAAACGCAATAACTGACTAAAATAGTCATTTTGTGTTTTTTACGAGAGCAGTAACTGTAATGGGGTTAGAACATGTAATTGTATAGAAATGTAAAAAGTGTCGTACATGCAGAAGTGTTCAGTAGAAATGCTCAATAAAAATGAAACTTAAAAAAACAAAACAAAAAATGGCTGTACATTTACAGAATAAAGAAACATGTTACTGTGTTCAGATAAGTGAATGTGTGTTACTACAGAACATTCAACCTCTCACCAGTTAACACTTAGTTTATGCTTTTGTTTTTAGATTTTAGCATTTTAATATAGTGATTTACCTTCTGCTTTAAAGCTTGTAGATGTATAGTATAATATACAGTATAATTTTAAAATAGAAAAAAAAGTTTATATTTTTTTAAAATCCTTTACACAATGTATAGCATAGCCCACAGATACATTTAATACCTTTTAAATAGCCTTCAGTTTGCTCAGTGTTTGAAGGACAACATCGGGCAGAATGTGAAATGTTTTTTAGAAAAAAAATACAGAAAATAAAAACTTTTAATCCAAACTAATCGATTAATAGGAGAAATAATGGACAGATTAATCAATTATCAAAACAATCATTAGTTGCAGCCCTACACAATTTAGAGCTGTACCATGAAAGCATGATATTTTTGCTTAAGGTCATCATACGGTCAAAATCTCTTAACCGGCCCATGCCTAAACACACGCAGCATGTTATACTGGAATGCTGCTTTACTGTATTTGTACACTGTAAACAAAGTGCGCTATTTAACCAAGTAGACTCAATATAACCCAATCAGGTGAGACGAGATGTTTTCCGAGATAAGGTGAATGAATATGAAAACTATATTACACATTTTTATACACGAATTATGGCCTTTGTTTCTTGAGCACGGATACAAAGCAACAGCTTTAAAATACACTAATTTGCTTTGAAAATAACCAAGTAAGCAAGTGAGTAAAGGCATGCAGGCGTGTGAAAACTGTCAGCACTGCTGTCATAAACAGGTGGGCGGGCAAGAGAGAGTGTAGCGGGAACGTACCTGCCGCCTCTAGTAACGCCTCCAACCGCGCCTGTGTCTCTGGATCTACTGTTCTGAGGTCAGCTCCGTCAGCTGCACTGGAAAGGAGCAGCTCTGACGCCGTCTTTAGCACTGGGTTATCAAGATCCTCCTGGTCTAAGATGAATGACTCCACCTGAAGGGTAAGAGGGTAAAACAAAAGGTAACTATTTAACAAGGGAACATATTTAAATAGTAAGCTATTAAGTCAGTTAGCTGATGAACACCTGACAACACCAGAAAAGCATACCACAACATTTGCACATCATGATATTTATACACTGATGTAATTGCTCAAGCATACAATACTAACACTCATTGGGGTGTTAGACAGAAATGCGGTTTAGTCGGAGAAGTAGTCGCTCGATCATTTATACACTATTACCAGCTACCTGTTCATTTTTCTACCCAATCCAGTTCCCGCGGTTCTCATCCCATCGTATACATCCTGATCCAACTTTCCAAAGATTTCCCACTCTCCTCCCTCTGGACTCTCCAATAATCATACTACAAGCACCTGAGACGCTGTTCACATCTGGTATTAACATCAGTCTCGACAGGTCCAATCACAAGTGGACACCCCAGACATGTAGCTGTTCACACCCTGCATTACAAATCCGTCTCCAATGAACACTTCTGATCACCCCAATTCCAAAAAAGGTGGGACAGAGGATTGATTTGTAAATGTACTTTGACTTGTATTTGAACAAAAAACAAACAAAAAAACAAAACAAGATAGTTGATGTTTTAGCTAATCAACTGCATAGTTTTTTTGAAGATAAATATCTTAATTTAAGATTGATGCATGCAACACGTTCCAAAAAAGTTGGCACAGGGGAAATTTAGGAGTAACGATGTGACAAGTTGAAATAAGGTGGAGATGTGAAACATGTTAGGCAATCTACTTATCATCGTATATAAGGAGCCTCCAAAAAAGGCCTAATTCTACAAGAGCACACATGGGTCGACGCTAGCCACTCCCCCAACAGATGCCTCTGCGAATAATCCAACACTTTGAGAACAACATTCCCCAAAGATAATTCGGCAGGGTTTTTGGCATTTCACCTTCTTCAGTGCACAATATAATTAAAAGACTCAAGGAATCCGGTAAAATCTCGGTGTGTAAAGGTCAAGGCTGAAAACCACTTCTGAATGCACATAATCTCCGATCGCTCAGACTTCACCGTCTTAAAAACCGTCATGAGTCTGTAATGGATATCCTGACATGGGCTTGGGAATACCTTGGTAAAACTTTGTCAATCAACAAAATTTGCCACTGCATTCACAGATGCAAGATAAGACTTTACTATGCAAAGCAGAAGCCATACATCAACACTGTCTAGAAGCGCCACCGACTTCCCTGGGCTCAGCCTCATCTGAGATGGAGTGTAGCACAGAGGAATTGTGTTTTGTGGTCAGACGAGTCGACATTTCAAACAGTCTTTGGACAAAACAGCCATCGTGTTCTCTGGACCAAAGAGGAAAAGGACCATCCAGTGGTTATCAGTGTCAGGTCCAAAAACCAGCGTCTCTCATGGTATGGGGGTGTGTCAGTGCTCATGGGTACCTTGCACATCTGTGAGAAAAATACAGAAAAATATGTACACAATCTGGAGCAACATATGATGCCATCCAGAGCAGGACAACACCAAACCATATTCTGTCCAGATTACAAGCGCATGGTAGCTTAATCAGAGAGTGTGGGTGCAAGCATGGCCTGCCTGAAGTCCTGAACTGTCACTGACAACGTTAAATGGACAGCAGTAATCTAATTATTGACCGTATTCTGATTAAGATATTAAAGTGATTAAGGTGTTACGGGAGTATTCTAAAAGCGACTCATGTATGTTCTCGTTTTACATGTTTTAGAACATAATTATATTAACAGCCTACGTCATTATATCACCGCGCCACGCCATCTGACGTCCCTCCAGAATTTCACACATCAATATACAGTTCGTCTTCGTTATGGTACTGTATACAATTTTGGGCGCATTACATTTTTATGAACACTAAGTGCAGTTAATTATTGGTCATGCTATACATGCTAATAGACAACTGCTTGAAGATGTGGGCTGCGTCTCAAACCGCGTACTTACCGTCTATATAGTAGCCGAGTGCCGAGTTGCATGTATTGTTCCGCACTACAGGCCTATAGTAGGGAAGTATGCGGTTTGGGACGCATGTTTGCCGTAAAATGTTGAGAACTGCCGTGTGTGATCGTGTCCTGTCGCAAAATGTGGTGAAAATTCACACGACTTTCATAATGTGATTAAGGAGTTTACATGTCTGTAATACACGTACATAATGCGACTAAAACAGAAATACTCCACCTGTCTTTTAGAGCAGCGGTCCCCAACCTTTTTTGCGCCAGGGACAGGTTTAATATCAGACAATATTTTCACGGACCGGCCTTTAAGGTGTGGCAGATAAATACAACAAAATAAAATGATAGGACCGGCATAAAAACTGGGGTATTTTAAAAATCTAATAATAAACGTGAATCCAATGTGAAATCGCAACTTTATTAGCAGCGTCCTCGTAACATCCTCTCTCCCCCCTAACGCTCTCTGGCCTCTATGGTAAGGTTCCGACGTATCACGTGATCGAGACAAGCGTCTTGACATGCATCAAGAGTGAGTCGTAGAAGGATGTAACGGAGAGAATCCGGTCATTTTTCAGATCCAGATAATAAATAAAACGGAAATAATGCAAGTTATTTATTCTTTCTCTGCGGCCCGGTATCAAATGACCCACGGACCGGTACCGGGCCGCGGACCAGGGGTTCGGACCGCTGTTTTAGAGCTTAAATCAAGTATGACAATTAGATTAAGGGAAGTAAAATTGCTGTTTACATGGTATCAAACACTGTCTGACAATGAGTGGTGGCTACAGTGGAGGGGCACTAATAAACGCGCACGCACACATGCAAGCCTTAACGCAGGCATTAGTTTAAATTCACTGATATGGTGGCAAGTACAAAAAGATTCATTAAAAGCATAAACATTTGAATAATTATTAGTGACATTAGGCTACATTTAGCTGACAGGACACGGGCTGAATGGCGATGCATGGTGGACCATTAGGAGGTAGTTTATAACACTGCAATGCGTTAGTGTTGTTAACAAATAACTGGCTATTGCAAACATTACATGTAGCATAACGTTAGCTGGTTTCACAGCTACAATGCCATCTGCCTCAAACATAATATAGGACAGTGTTTCAGGTGCTTCCTCACTTTGTTTGAAGTGATCGATAGCATCGGTTCCACACCGGCTTCACAGCATCAATTATATGTTTGTTATCTGCCTCGAATGTGAAGCATTTCCATACCACCTTTGCTCTCAACGAGTCGCAGCGGAGCTAAATTCTGTAGTTTTTCCTCATGTGCTTGTAGTAGTTGTTCTTTTTCACCACTTGTGGACTGACTAAAACGCTTGCGCTTATTTGCTGTCCCCTTCAGGCCCAGAAGAATTGCAACCTTGGCACCCTCATAAGAAGCTGTACATACGTTACTGCAGAAAAACAAGTACAGTCACCTTTTAAGAATGCTAGTACCGACTTGGAAGTATCGGTTCTCGTGACATCCCTAAGTACAGGGTGAAGTGAATTTTCAAATGACTTTCTTTGCATTTTCCATAGTGTCCCAACTTTTTCAGAATTGGGGTTGTATTTATCATTTCCACTGGAGAAAGGCCGTCATGCACATCCTTTACGCTTGCTGTCTGCTGCATTTATTTTCAGACAGAAATCATCTCTCATGCAACTTTATGGACTGTTGCAAAAGTATTAATCACTTTTGATCTGCTCATGAAGCTCACGAACGAAGCTATGAAAAGCAGCTGCTTTTGTCTCTGCCATAAAATACGTACTTAAAAGCGACGCTGTAACAGCAATGATACAGTCTATTAGCTGATTCTTCATTGTGTTCTCACTCCACCAATGTGATGTGGACCATGATGCAGCTTCGAGGCGTATTTGACCCCGTTCACACCTGTACTTAATGCCGACCATTTGTGAGCCGATCAGCCAGGACGCATGTCAATACTAGGTATGATCTGGGCCTCAGTTTCTCCACAGATGTGACATGGCAGCAATGAAAACCCTTTAGCTGAGCAAACCTTATGTAAATGCTGTGAACACGTTACATTGTTACCTCTGATTCTGGTCCTAGCATGTTTGTGACTTCATCATACACGACCACAATCAAACCTACAGAACAACATGGCACTGCTGACCAAAATCAGACACACCTGCTCTGCTAGGAAAAAAGTGTTTTGGGCTCTCCCTTCAGCTTGATAATTACACCATGTTAAATGTGGACCTTGTATTAAAAAACATATATATAAAATTTTATTAAATAATTTTTTTTTATTATAATTTTTTTTAACACAGTCCAAAAATCTCAATGCAAGAAGTATAATTAGTAGATTACATTTTTTTTCCTTTTGGTTTTTGTTATAAACAAGAATTTGACATAAAAGCACAAGTGACATTTGAAGACTACGTTCTCAGACTGCAACTATTTAAACCATAACATTGCTCATGATGAAATGAACCATAAATAGCAATGCTAGTTAGTTTCTAACTTGTGTTCATCAACTGTGCACCAACCACTTTCTATTTTTAACCTTCATATATTAAGGACCGGATGATAAAATGCGTGTCCCGCCACTACTAGTGCTTCTAGTCCAGCAAAGCCAGTTAATTAACACAAGAGGACTCTGGTAACAAAGTTCACGTGAGCCACGAGGTCCGGGCCTGTAGGCGTATTGCCTAGAGATGAAACATGCAATATTTAGGCCCTGAGCCTCAGAGGAATTACAGTAAGCACCAAGACGAGCCGATCAGCGGGTTGTCCCTCCCCTTCCTTAGCCATGTCCTTGACCTCTGCATACCTGCTGCTCCACCCCCAAGGCACAACGTCCTGTATACACACACACACACACACACACACAAACATGCAGCACTGCAGCAGTCAAGCATACGCAGGGGTGTGTGTGTGTGAGAGAGAGTGTTGTTGACCCACAGAAGCTCTTGTGATCAAGAGGAGCAGCGGCTCAGGCACACGACAAAACTAAGCTACATAATTACTAGTGACTTTGACTACAGTGAGCATGGGAGCCTATAATGACATTAAACGTAATGTGATCTAATTTAACACTTCAGTATTCCCTTTCTTACACACAGCACACATGGACTTCAATGTACCACAAGCATTTCAATAGACTTTTCCTGGGAAATGATCCTTATACATGCATACAGAAAAACAGAAACCCAATAATAATGACCATAATGCTAATGACGTTTAAATACATGTGGATAAGCATGGAAAGGATTTAACGCCTCTTAGAACTTCTAGACAAACTGATTTCTCTATCCAACGAAAGCAGATTGGATTTTCACCAGGAAAAGAAAAAAGAAGACAAAAAAAAAAAAAAAAACACAGGAAATGAAAACTACATGAGACATCAATGACGGACTGAAACATACAACTACAATAATACGATTCATCATCATTCATATACATTACAAGTAAAATAACGTGGGTTTCTTTCACGACATAATCATAATGCAAAAAGGCAGACCATCCAGTTCATGAGTGCAGTTAAATGACCTCCATGTGTAAATAATTCAGCATCTTTTCCCCACAAGCATGCTGCACCACCATGGGGAACTGCATGGTACACGTGTCCCATCAGCCACATGAGAACGTGTGTGTGTATATATATTTTTTATATATATATATATATATATATATATATATATATATATATATATATATATATATATCTCTACTCATTTTACACCCAGGGGGGGGGGGGTGTCGTTTTTTTTTTGGGTGGGGTTTTGGGGGGGGGGGAAAAAAAAAAAAAAAAAAAGGATAGGGGTGGGTTTGAATTAAAATTTTTTTTTTTTAATTTACAAAATTTTAAAAAAATAAAAAATTTTGTAAACAAAAAAAAAAAACCTCTTTTTTTTTACATTTTATTTATTTACAAAAAAAATTTTTTTTTTTTTAAAAAAAAAAAAAAAAATATGTGGGGGAATATGAAAAAGGGATGAACAAAATGGGAGGGGTATTCCATGAAAACATTTGCACAGAAAATCAAGCACTGCCAAGAGATGACCCACAAAAAAAATGGTGAGTAAGGCAGCGAGGGTGGGTGTGGTCAGCAAAAAGTCCATCTGTGGCCAGAATAATTAAAAACATGCAGAGCTCAGACGGTAAACAGTTATACTTTCCTGCTCTACACTCTACTCCTAGGATGTACATAGATGCATCACAGAAGGAAAAAAAATGCAAGGTGTGAAGTTGGAGAGTTTTCAGATTCAGATGGAGAAACAAGACACAGAAAGAGTAAGGGAGAGGCTGAGTCATGAGAGAGAGAGAGAGAGAGAGAGAGAGAGAGAGCAAGCGAGACTTCATATCCAACAAGGGAATCTTATTACCTCATCAACGCTCTGAAAGCAAGATAGGATGTTTTTACTCTAGCTTAGCTAACGCACACACACACGGAATATTCCAGTAACTATTGTGAGATGTGCTGTGTTCGGGCTACAAACACACACCAGTAAACATATGACCACAGTTCGGATGAAAGATTATCTTGTGCTGCCATGACTTAGTGTAACTCAAAGACACAACTCGTGTTCCTCGTTCTTTTCTGCCACCCTAACACAACTGGAAAAACAAAAGGGGAGGGGGGGGACAACCTTTCCCACAACCCTGCCCTGTTTAGGTTTAAGGGAGAATAGATATCGTTGTGCTCGGGGTCTATACTTATATTCCTTGGCTTCAGTAGTGAAGTGACGCATTGTTGTGTACAGTACAGTGCAGTCATTCAATCAGTGTCCACTACGAGTTCACTTTAAAATGACCTTAATGCAACTCACACGTTAAAAATGATCAGAAAAGTAAAACCAGAGTTTAGCAGATTAGGTTTGCAGAGAGGATCAGGATTCACCGATAGCCATCAAGTTGGATGATTTAAATGTCTGTTGGAAAATGCTGTTTCTGTAGCTTTAAGATGGACAAAAATAAAGGGTGTTGTATTTCGTAACACGTTTCAGTATCCCAAATGAACCTTAATAAACTGCAGTGCAACAAATAGCAGGGCTCTACAGTAACAATTTCTTTTAGGAACACTTGCGCACCTAATTACAAAAATTTAGGAGCACCGTTGGTAACATTAATATGCCACAATATAACAAGTAGGCATGAGAAAACTTGAGATTGTCAATTATGACTGACTTTAGGAACATAGTGTGAGCCATTACAAAATAACTTCTGATAAACTGAATGTAATATTTTCCGTAAATTTTACAGACTGTATGCAAAAAATCCAACCATTAACCTGTTCCACCTTGTAAACAAATACAACAAACCTCAAGGTTCAGTGTTTTGAAGTCTGCTCCTCTTAAATATATTCAAAGCTACACTATTAGACATTTTGCACTGTCATGTTTCTGGGCTGGAGTCAGTTCTCGAACCGCTCTGTGTATATAGCTGAATAATCTCATATAGGATGTGATTGGGTGAGTTCATTTACCCATCAGACACAAAGCGCTTTAGTTTAATGATGTTCATTACTGACGCTCCGATCAGGATTTTTACAGCCGATACGATCCAGATACCAATCTTTTTTGTTTAAGCTTTAATCAGGAGGTTTGTGAAACAGTTAAATGTAAGCTCTCTGCTCGTGGTCACTGTTAATTGAATTAAAATTATAGCAATGAGAAATACTGTTGGTTAATTGATATTCATTTTTAAATATCTTAAAAACAATAGAGTCCTAATTAAAAGTAGATTAACACAAACATGATCCATATTAGGAAAAAGGCCAATAGCCTTCTAAGGAGATAGCGAACTAAGCTTAATGTCAAACTGATATTAAGTGCAACCCCTAGTAATTAATTATTTCATTTCTCATTTTATTTATATTTCATATTTAAGTTACTTTAATATCTATTTTTTTTATATTAGCTGATTTATTTATAACTAAGCACATTTTCTGTCGTTACATTAGTACATGTCGTTTAATTGTTTGTTTGTTTTTTTGTTTTGTTTCTCAATTGTTCCTTTAAGATCAGTTCTCCCAGTACAATGTTGCCTTGTCTACTGATAATTGTGTTTTTGGGGGGATTAAATCGAGACATGAAAACTGGAGTTTGCTTTTCCAGTGATATCTGGCAACCTTGAGTTTAAATGAAGTGAATGCGCTGTGTGAGTCGGTACGAGTTGGTGAAGAGAGTGAAGGAGCGCAGCAGCGTGCTGTATGTTTACAGACTGAACAGTTGCTATGCTTGATTATGATTCGTGAGGAATTATTTAATAAAGAAGTTTGAATGAAACCCACCTTGTAGCATTAGCATTATTATTAACTTACTCCGAACGACGCCGGTGTGTCTACATGAGCAGGTCACAGTCGTAGGTTCAGGTCATTTTGCGTGATTAATAAAAGATGGCGGTTGTGAGATCAGTAAGTTGAAGCAGATGATGTACAGAGTTACTCTCGTCATCAAAATGGCTTCTCTGCAGTATTTACACACTTGTTCAGTTTGAGTGAGGAAATGAAAAGCAGTGTGAAAGTAACTGTTGCACGGTGTAGATGCATTTGAGCTTTAGTTTTTATCCCGATTGTATTATTCGCACCAGTGCGAATAAATATTTTTTCACAGTTGCACAAAGAACTTTTCAGTCGCAAATGCGAGTGCAATGGTCGCACTGTAAAGCCCTGAATAGTGGGTGTGTGTGTGGGGGGGGGTTGCTGGGGGGCGCAAACTTTTTTTAATTGCAACTTAAAGATTTGTGCTTTTATGCGAAAAACTACTTGAATTGGCGGAATTGTCTTTTGCAGTGATTGTTGGTAAACAAGAGCTTTCAGACGGACTCGTGTTCAACACACGTGTCCAAGAGGCTTTGGCTTAATGTGCATTGTGATGATGCCACTTCGGCCAAATCTGTGGTAAATCTGCGTAACTCTGAAATCGGCAAGTTCCTCCGAATATTGCGGAGTTTGCTTGATTTTGTGTTCATTTCTGCAATTGCAAAAACTGACTGACTGGGGGTTGTTAAAGAAAAAGACCACACAATTTTAGATTTGGGAAAAAAAATATATATATATATATATATATATATATATATATATATGTATATACACACACACACACATATATATACACACACACATACACACACACTTTTATTTAACATATATAATTAAATAAATTTTAAATGTAAAAAAAAAACACAGAAAAAGATACTTTGTATATAAAAAATGTGTTTGCAAAAACATTGCAAACATTTAATTTAAAAGAGTTTTGTGAAATGTGAAAAATCTGAAACATGTTATTGTTAGAAATAAATCATAAGACTAGTGCAAGACTGCGTAAAATAACTACGTGATAGAAACTGTAATCATTTACTTATTCGGCTCTGAAACAGCTGCTGAACGCTTCCACTAATCTGGGATTAGTTTTGTTCACGCTGATGTTATCAGATACTCGACAAGCCAGTACAATCCTGACTGCGTAAATTATATAATAAAAACAGACAAGTATATTGGACTTTTGTTACATGAAAGAAAATTATGAAACAAATCCAACTTGTATGCCCAAACTGAGAAACAAAATATTTAATATATAAAAAGTAATAATAATAATAATAATAACAAAAATATATGATAACCTGAAGAAAATAGCAAATGGTCACACACGACAAATCCTACACTGTGCTTTTATCACCGAATGCCGGTCTGTTCATACAGAAATGCAAAACACATTCCAGATTTTTGCATGCAGTTAACACGTTTCAGTTTCTCCCACTCAGATTCAGACAAGTTTTTGACAGCATTTAGGCTGATCACATGATCCTGCCGTGTCAAATCAAATCATTTTATTTGTCGCATACATAGTATGAAACGTGGTGAAATGCTTTTTACAACCAATATGTAAAAGATAATCTAAAAAAGATCAAACATATCACGTTACACACATCTACAGTGTCCTGGTTCTGGTGGGTGTGCGTTCACAGAGGAAAAACGGTTTCCCGCAGAAGTAAAGCCATGGTTCGAGTCCGAGCGTTACTTAATCGTTAGTGTTCTTCCATCATTCCCCATATAAATAGATCCCAGTCCCGTCTTCGGCATTTCTATTGGCACACAAAACTCGTATTCGAGTCAGAAGTTCATCTAGATAAGGTAACTGGAATTAGGAAAATTTTCTTTCGACAGACATGTAGAACTGCAGAAACGGAATGGAGATTTGGGCCGACAAAATCCAAAAAAATATAGAGTTTAAAAATAAAGAGTTTAAATGTGATGCTCAGAATGTTTTTGGTTATCCAGAAAACACTGAGCACAGCTCCCTGTTCTCCATGCTCGGAATTCTACCCGCAACAGACAGGGTTTGCTCCGGTTTCCCACTGTTTGTTTCCATTTACCAATCATATTTCTGACCCATGGATAAAGAAGTTTTATGCATACGTCCCTCAGCCAACCTTTTCTGTCCATTTAAAGTCATATGGCATATGTTAAAGTCATATACAGAGTGATGAAACAAACCAAACTAATCCGTATGGGATTTCAACTGAGGTGTTTTTGTGATTGTTGCAGCAGATTTTTTTCGAAGTTTGAGATGCAATTTGCAGAGTTATTTGTGCTTTTTTGCGGAAAACTACTGGGCGAAATCGCAATTGCATGAAATTGTTTTTCACGGTCTTTCACAGCAATGTTTGTTAATAAATGAGACCTCTTAGCTGTACTCAGGTTCGACGCAAATGAATCGAAGAGGGCTTTGGCTGAATGTGCGTTGTGATGAGGTCACATGACACATCTTGACCTAAATCGGTGGTCATTTTGAATAGCTGAAAGATCCTCAGAATATTGCGGCGTTTCCAGGAGTTCATCGTTCATAACTGCGATTCCAAAAAATTTACATAATTTTTTTTTTAAATAAACATTCATTTTAATTAATTATTTATTTAAATTGCTGCATACTGGAGGGACTAACAAATAGCAAGCAAAACAAAAGCATCCAATTTCACACCAATTCATACTCAACAATCAGACAAGCATACATGCACCTAAATGCCCTGTATCTTCGCTGTACCATTCCCCCAATCTTAACTGTTGAGGACACTCATGGACAACTATCACAAAACATACACAGCTGTTGATCATCCAGGTAACGACACAGTATTGCAAATCATGTATATAAATGTTTGAACTGGTTCATTTGTGCAAATTCAGTTATTGTGTCTTGTGGACTCTTATGTTAAATAGCTTATTCAGGGTAGTACTTAATACAAAATAAAATGTGATTGTAAAGATCCCTCTTTTTTTATTATTAACATTTTGCAGAATCTGCAAGGGGTATGTAAATTTATGAGCACAACCAAATATCCAATATGGTTTTGGCATTATGCTTTGTTACACACTGACATTTATTGGGGAATCAACAGATCAATCTGAAAATCAAAATCAGCCAACTTCAACACTAAACTATAATTATCTAAGCCTTAGCTTGCCAACACTGGGTGTGTCATGCTTTATGATCACGCGTCACCATCTGTCTGCGTACGATTATCTCGAACTAGCCGGGAAAACGTCTTTCGCTGTACTCCTTTCAGGCACAATGATGTTGGACACAATTGAGCTGGCGTATGATTAGAAATTGCCCGCCAAATTCAAACCCAAGAGCGCCGACTGAGCTTTAAGCAGTTTAATTAGCTCAAAAGGCAAGTAAAATTCTCATGGTTAAAATGAGACCTCTCATTTGAAGGAACAAAAAAGTCCTCAGCACGGAGTTCCGCATCATTGCGTAGAACTGCTTTCATGATCAAGTCCGAAGTCCACCTTTCTCCAATTCTCATTGATCTCCTGAATAAACACACTCGAACTCTTGCATCTCTGAAACAAAACACCTGCGGCCCATTTGAACTCACCCCCCATCTACTACATCTGTAGGAAAGCATCACGTGCGGTCATGAATAATTAAGAGATAGCATCTTCTCATAGGATAAGAACATGCAGGCTCATGAATAATTATGAGACACTGATAGGTCATCGAAGTACTATAGTACATTACCACCAAATCTTCCACCACCATCTCGTCAGTCGGCTCGCCTCACTCTCGTCCCGTCAGTCGGCTCGCTTCACTCTTCTCACGTGCGAAATGAAATCGGACTCCTGCTGATCTGTGCTGCAACTCGTACTCATTCGGCTCATGGTGAATTGAGCCGAGGCATTCAGTTTTTAATTATAACGTCCGTTTCATGCTCAAAAAAAGTTGCATGCTGCGCTTGCATCAGACACGCCATGCAGGGCGTGTGGACAGCATTTAGCGCAAGTTTTACAAATCATGACAATCACGCACAGTTTTAATTATAATTAAATGTGACACGGTAATACTAATCGGAATTTTATCGAGGTTTATCGTGAAACCGTTAACCGTTTCATCCCTACCAGGAACTAGGGGTTTTTGGAGATGCCTTGTGCGTTTCCACCGCAGGGACCAAGCACTAAATTAAGTTCCGGGTAAAAAATATTTCCCCCTCAGAAAGTCCATACTTGGGAGGTGGTACTTTTTCAAAGTTCAGGACCTTCAGAGGGTGGCAACTGGCTGCTAAACATGCTGAATGGTTGAAAGTCTGTTACAGTGCATACAGTGACAGTTTATTGCGATTCGAATCAACATAGTTTCTTAATAAAGATGACGGATAGACCGACGACGAGGTTCAGGCCCTAACTTTTAATGCTGAGGACGAAATAGTGTCTTTATCAGAATTCACAAAATAAATACATTTTTAAAATACGACCCTTTATTTAAAGATTTAAAAAATAATTAATTCTGTGACTGGGAATCAAACCTGGGCCACGGCAGTGAAAGTGTTGAATCCTAACCACTAGACCATGAGCTTATGTTGCAGCGAACTCTTATTATTGTTCCAACCAGAGGCTGCTATGTATTTTTTTAATGAGCTGAACAAAAATTTCACACTGTTCAGTCATTAAAATCAGCTCAATTTGAGTTAATAATCAAAATCAGCTCAATTTGAGTTAATAATCAGTTTGATTGTAGCATACTTGAGGCTTCAAATCCGCACAAAGGGCTTGTCGCATGCAGTCATGCATCACCAGCCTAACTTGCCTAATCTAAATGGTACTTTAGACTGCAATGAAGGAACCAAATGGTCCTTTGAAAAAAGTTCCTGGGACTAACTGTTCTGGGTAATTTCAGTGGAAACACAACTGTAATGAGAAAAATGTGGAGGAAGGCTTGGTTAGGGAGATGTGAAAGAGTTACTCTTTGGCACCTATCTTTTTGCACTACCTGTTATATCTAACACTTTCACACTAAAACGGTGTGCTGGTCAGTGCTACATTGTCATTTACTGTGCCTTTTGTCCTGTTTAGTAGTACTGTACAGTCTTGTTATTAGCACACGTTTGCATGTGCACGTCAAGTAAAAATGTGTAGTTCTTATTTAGTTCGGTGTCGTCTCTTTTGGTTAGTGTGTTTTATGTAGGGATGCACAGAATGTTTGGCAACCGAATAATTTCGGGTGCAGAACATTCGGTGCATCCCGACATAAAACATTCAAAATAAGCGAAAAAGCCAAATAAATTTGACCGAACAATGACGTGTTTGATGACGCGACCAAACAGCCTAGCAACTAGAGTGAGACGTGCGAATGTCATGACCTCCACTTCCGGCAGCGCGCTTCCTGAGAGGAGGGGCGCGCGCGCATGCACGAGCTACGTGCTCTTCGGATGTTGACAACCGTGACATTGCTTACTGTGGACACATGCATTTGTTTTGTTTCTGTTCCGGACTATTTGGTCACGTCGCGAGATGTAAGGGAGTAGAGTATGGAAGCAGGTAAAGACGTATTTATTTAAGGGCAGGCAGACAAATCCAAATTGTAATCCAAAAAACAGTCAAGACAGGCAAAGGGTCGGGTGATCGGCAAACAGGCATGAATGGGGCAAAGCAGGAATCTAAGTCGTGGTCACAGAAAACAGGGTCACAACACAAAACGAGAGACACAAACTACTGCTGTGGACTGGGAGCAGAAAAACCAGCGGGGACTAAATAAACTAATCTATAGTTTAAACTAACTAAATCTATCAAGGAACATAACGTATCTAACTATACTATATCTACTATAATACTCCGAAGTGTACAGGGACGCTAGTGGTATATATCCCAAATATAATCAGCCGTATATAACAATTTTTGCACTCTTGTAACACTCTTTTTGTTGTAGGCTACAGAGTGTTACATTCTTTCAGCAGTCAGTTATAGGCCTAACATCGGCTATTCAATGGGGCTCAAAGATGACCACAAAAATATTTTTATTTTACCAATTTATTTATTAAAAGTTATATTGTTCCTTGTTGGTAGCCTATGCCTGCTGCAATGAAAAAAAATTCCACTGTTAAATAAATATTTTGAAATTGTAGTTTTTGTAATTGATTCTTTGAGAAACACGACAAAATAGTAAAAAGCACATTTTGACTAATTTATGCAATGGTGAAAATATGGCTAAATAAATGGAAAACACAAAAAAGTGTTCGGCGTTCGGCCAAGTTTTTCATTATATTCGGCTAAGAATTTTCAATTCCCTGCATCCCAAGCATCACGGTCCTGGAAGAACGCCGTTTCATTCCACTGTGTACTGTACCAGCTGTATATGGTTGAAATGACAAAGTGAACTTGAACATGAACTGAGGATCGTCCGTTCTGCTAAGAGAAGAGGTACAGTGAATGTGAAGAATGCCATGTTTGTTTTTATTTCTGCTATTCCTTAAAAAACCATTTGGGTATGACATGTTGGGGGATGTTCAAGTGGATTCAGAGATCTCCTGCACACTGCAGGAAATACATTTGATTCCTCTCAAGTTTTAATTGGTTGTTTCTCAGTGCAGTTGTAAAAACACTCACACGCCACGATTCATCGGCAACAAACTGGAACGCGCATGAAAATATCAGTGCTGCAGCGATCGCTCAGACACTGCTGAACACAAAATCTGCTTTGCGTGCTTTCCCATGCCTCCCACCCCTCAGGTAAATTCCAGGTTAGGCCACTAACCATCGAGGAACTCGTTCTACACACACACTAATGTTTAATATTTCACTATTGCCCTGGTAGAATTTACAAACCTATAATTAAAATAAACCAACTTTGGAAATTCTTCTGCTGCTCTTCCCAAATAAAAACTCACTGACACTGAACGCTGATCAATAAACTAAAGAATTATTTGTTCCACTCAACAACAAACCTTTATTTGTGTGATTAATTTAGCTATGGGTTGGTACAGATACTAGTATCAGGTGTCTGTCCGATACCATGCTCGTTTACTCTGAATTGTTTAAATAAAATAAAAAAATAAAAAAAAGAGATCCCATTACCAGATGATACTGGTTAGCGTAAGCCTAATGTACACCGTAGAACAGCAAGCTTGCCATGTTTCACAATTAATAACAGCGATCAAGGCCAAACAGACTACAAACAGTGCTCTGGGATAAATACTAAGGATCTTCATACACGACGGGTAACCTTGTAACCTTCCCAAGACACGCGTTACACAGAGCAGCACAACACACTCAGAGGAAAGTGCAATCCACCCTCTTCCACATACATGACCTCACAGACACCCATGACTGGCAGGTGTCACTGTGATTGACAGGGAAGAGCGAGAGAGCGAGAATGCCGCCCCTCCCACACAGAGAACATGGCCAATTTTGCTCCCGTTGCTCCTGGTGATGGATGGAGCAAGCATGAGAAGAGACACCCCGAGAGAGAGAGAGAGAGAGAGAGAGAGAGCATGAGAAGAGACACCACCGGGAAAGAGAGAGAGAAGAGACACCCCAGAGAGAGAGAGAGAAGAGACACCCCGAGACAGAGAGAGAGAGAATAAGAGACACCCCGAGAGAGAGAGAATAAGAGACACCCTGAGAGAGAGAGAGAGAGAGAGAGAGAGAGAGAGAGGACACCCAGAGAGAGAGAGAGAGAAGACACCCGGAGAGAGAGAGAGAGAAGACACCCAGAGAAAGAGAGAGAAGAGAGAGAAGAGACAGAGAGAGAGAAGAGACAGACAGAGAGAGAGAGAGAGGAGACAGAGTGAGAAGAGACAGAGAGAGAGAGAGAGAGAAGAGAGAGAGAGAGAGAGAGAGAGAGACACAGAGAGAGAGAGACACCCCGAGAGAGAGAGAATAAGAGACACCCCGAGAGAGAGAGAATAAGAGACACCCCGAGAGAGAGAGAGAGGACACCCCGAGAGAGAGACGAGAGAGAGAGGACACCCGAGGAGAGAGAGAGAGAGAGGACACCCCGAGAGAGAGAGAGAGAGAAGGACACCCCGAGAGAGAGAGAGGACACCCCGAGAGAGAGAGAGAGGACACCCCGAGAGAGAGAGAGAAGACACCCAGAGAGAGAGAGAGAAGACACCAGAGAAAGAGAGAGACAGAGAGAGGAGAGACAGAGAGAGAGAGAGAGAAGAGAGAGAGAGAGGAGAGACAGAGACAGAGAGAGAGAATAAGAGACAGAGAGAGAGAATAAGAGACACCCAGAGAGAATAAGAGACACCCAGAGAGAGAGAGAATAAGAGAC